>CM029377.1:12462566-13180066 GCA_017165825.1 Hepsetus odoe | reverse complement strand
TAGTCCGAGCCTAAGCTCCCTATGCTTCCAATATTTGCGGTCCAGTGAGGCTAAAGCGGGATAAATTGCTTGGATAATTGGACAGGGGAACGATCGGAGTAAAGGGAGAAGGGTCAGCAAGCAAGCAATAATTACAGTGTGCAAATATTCAGATTCCTAATTAAATCTGAAATACAAGTTATAGAGAGTTGAAATTAACCTTAGGCGATCAGACCCAGGGTGATCTTTTGTTATTTACAGGGAATATATTAATATATTAGCACAATATATTTACTCTGCAGATTGTGCACTTCTTTCAAGTCTCACTTGAGAGGTAAATTCATAGATCAAACACTCTCTCTATGCACAAATCAGACCTTGCTTATGCTTATGTTCTTTGTGTCAATCATACCTTGAACATGCCACACATTAATTTAAGAGGAATTCCACCAATTTTTCCAAATTTCTGCAGTCAGTAGTTGGTAAACAAAGCAATTCAGTGAATTTGGTTTAAAATGGTTAATTGCAGAGAAACGTACTAGCTCAGATGACTGAAGAGTAGTGAAGAATGTCCACCTCCACTGTGAAAGGGTTTTATTTTAGACCAAATCTTAGTCTAAATCCAGATCTTAAAACTTTTAAAACAATATTTCAGGCGTCATCCAGCATATTTATAACAATTTAATTTGATGTATAAAGTAATGAGGGAGCCAGACATGAGGTTCCAATCACCAACACTATGAACAATACTGACTTGGTTAATTTCTCTATGGAGCATTTCACATCTAAACCACTGAATTGCTTCCTTTACATCAAAATTATTGTTTGATTAAGAAATGTTGGAAACCGGTGGAATTCCCCTTCAAATCAAGCAGATAGTGAAGGATTCTATAAGGACCACATCCAGCAACATCAATGACACAGAGAACCCTTTCATTTCAATTATAATATTATACAGCAGCAATTTCAAAGCGATAAGGATGACCTCAGAGAACACAGCACGCTAGAATTACTCTCATTACCTTGCATCAGACAGATTAATGCTTTAGTTCCACAGTGCACATTATTTCTGAAAAGCAAAGGCAAAGCGTTTTTTTTTTCTTGATGAAAATGATGAAACAATAATTCAAGGCACAAGGGTAATAAAACATTGTTACATTTCGCTCCTAGTAAATAAATAGGAAACCAAAATAAACCTCTCTATGCATACAATGCATTATCCTAAGACCTTAATTTTTGTGACCAGTTGTTTCCAGCCATCCTTTAGGAAGAGATGACAACTTTTCTTTTCAAACTCTTAACACTCCACCTTCAATATACCAGAGCCATAACCCTTAACCAAACTCTTCTAAATAAATCTAAGAAGTAAGAAGGGTAAACAACCTTTCCAGAACAATATTGTGGATGTCAATATTGAAATAAAACACAGCCACATTACTGACTAATCTACTAAACAGCTGAATGAAATTCAACTATATCTAGTGGAAGGTGCAGTTAAAGCAACATCTGTAAAAGAAAAAAAAAGAAACAAACTACAGGCTTAATTTACACAAAACTCTTAAAACACTAGTTCAGTTCAAAATGAAATTTGCACAATTTATTCCCTTATCCCAATAGTCAATCAGCCAAGACATGTGTAGTGTTAAGAAGTTTGCTTCTTCAGTTTTGCACTTAAACCATGCGACAAAGTAAAAAAAGTAAATGCCCACATTAGCATGGTACAAAATAATGCTACAATCATCACACACTTGCTCCAATCTGCAAGTTAGAGTTTTGTCTGAAGTGACCTGTTCACAATTGGGCTGTGGCGACTTGAAAATAAAGAGCACATTGTTTACATGGAGGCATGTTTGTGCAAATTTTAGAGTTTTCCAAATATAAGATTTCAAAATTCATAATTTGTTTGAGAAAAATGAGAATAAGTAGAAGAAAACTGAACTGTCAGAATTTTTGCACAGGACACTTTTATAGTTAGTGTATCCCAGACCTCCTCCACTGAGTGAGCCATCAGACCTCATACTAAACAGCATTAGGTCTCGCTCACTTTTTCTCAGATCACGCAGAACACATGAGTATCCTTGCTTATGTGGATTTGGACTAAATAACTATTGTCAGGATTAAATGTGGTCACTGTTACCCTGTTTATCTGTGACATGCTTTTGTCCAATTTGTCGTAGCTTTAGAGCAAATCTATACCTTTAGCAAAAAAGATTTCTGACCCAACACCACAGTAATAATAACAGTGGAACCCTTTTTTAGAACCATGCTTTACATAACCATTTTAAAAGTTTTCTAATTGACTGTTTAGGTTTTCCTTTATGGAGAAGAAGCAGATTTAAGTTTTCAGTTTTATATCAGATGAGTCCAACCTTGTCAAAGGGCTGGTGTGGTTGTACATTTTCATTCCAAACATTCTCAGTTTTCAAACTATCTATCAAGTGAGCCTCTGCTCAAGACCTGTATCCACACAAGCCCTTTGCTGATACGGCTAAAGACCCCTCATAAAAAACCATTGCCTTTACCGAAGAACCATTGTAGGACCATTTCTACAGTATACAGCTGCAAACTTTTGTAATATCTTGACTGACTACATTTTTGGTAAATGAACATTGTGCAACCTAGATTTTTCACTGAACCGTTAAATAAATAAAAGAAGTCTTATGGATATTTTTTAACCTTCATTCTCCTCCTGTGTCATTATCAGAGTCCATCTCTGTCATTGTGGAGCTGTACCACTCTGCATTCTCTTCCTGCTGCCCCTGAATACCAAGAAGGGAGGCCCCTGCAGTCTCTTGCTTTACTTTCATGCTCATTGCCTCCTGCTGCTGACCCTGATGCTTACGTTTGGTGTGCCGCCGAAGGGTGTTGCGCTCAGCAAACCGCATGTGGCACAAAAGACACTGGTAAGGCTTTTCTCCTGTGTGTACCCGCTGGTGCCTTGTCAGCTCCGCTGCCTCTCGGAATCGCCGCGGGCAAAGCTGGCACACAAAGTTCCTTTGACCAGTGTGAATATGCTTGTGCCGTTCCAGATGGCTTGACCGTTTGAAAGCCTTGCCACACAGCTGGCACACATGTGGCTTGCTCTGGGAATGTGTGATGGAGTGGCGTTCAAGGTCCGAGAGGTAGTAGAACACTCGCGGACAATACTGGCAGTAGAGAATGCGACGTGGGCCTAGTGCCTGTGAATCTTGGTTTTTCGGATGGTTAGTGGGAAATATCGGTGACATTGAATGAAGAGGTGAAGAGGAGGATGGTAGCGGAATGCCATCAGATGACTCAGGGCTTTGCAAACAGTCTGCTTGGTCTACCTCGATTGAAGCTGGCTCAGAGCATTGTGACACAACTTGTTCAGTTTTGCAGTGTTCCCCTGGTGCATGACTGACTGCTGGTAATCCTGGCTGGGCTTCTTCACTACAAGTTGAGGGTATATCAACTGACTGTGCCTCAGTGGCTTTAGGGTGGTTTTCTGCTTTTTGTACAGCAGATACTGCTAATCTGAGTAGTGCTTCCTGGAAAGAGGTGGGTGTGTCAGAGCATGTTTCAGTTTTAATTAGCTTAGCAGGACTCTTAGAGGTTACTGAAGAAGTGCTTAAGGAGGCACAGGGTGAGGTAGGGGCAGAAGAAATATTACAGGGCTTATTTTGTCCTGAGAGGTCTCTAGTAGTAGTTGCACAAGAGACTGGTTCTGGGTTAAGGCCTAGTGAACTTGTAGCTGAGGGAAGTGCAACAGATGATGTAGATGAAATCTGAGAAAGTTGCGTTGATAAAGCAGAAGACTGATTTTCACAGGAAACTTGAGGAGATGAAAGAAGAAGAAAGACAGGGGAAGACTGAGTGTCCTGGGCAAGAGTCAAAGGTAATGACAGTGCCATGACGCCTGGATTAGCGTTAGTTGTTGTTGATGATGAAAGTGACTGAAGTTGAGACTGAGGAAGGAGGAGGATGGGAGTGTTTGATCCGGTATTACTAGCCATGATCTGAATAGGAAGGGAAGGCAAGCTAGATATGGTTGGTAATGTTCCTGATTTGGGTTCATCAGTAGAGTTTTGAGGAGACATATTCTCTACCGTCAATGTATCTTGTGAAAGACCAGGAGATGAGTCTGCCAAAGGTGGATCTGCTGGAAGCAACTCTTGGGCATGCTCAGCATCTTGAGTATCCACAGGTTCATCATCTTCAAATTGCATAAACCCAGCTTTGATCTCCTCTGAGGCACCTACTGGCATTTCAGAAAGATCTATCTGAGGAACTTTGTGGCCATCTGGAGTGAGAGTGTAGGGAATGCCCTGATCATCAATGAGAAGTGTATCCTTTGGATCAAGGGGGGAGAAGCTGGTGTGTTGGGGAGATGGTGTTGTTGTTTGAGAGACAGAATGCTGATCACAGTAATTGTTTTTATGATGCCGTCTCAATGGAAACCAGCACTCCTCATCATCCTCATCTTGCTCCATTTCTGTTTGTTGAATATCATCCTCAATCTCATCGACCTCCATTAGTAATGAACCCTCATACCCTGAATCTAACACCCATTTACATTTCTCTCGATTATCCCTAACCTTCTTTTTTGGCAAACTTAAATCTAATGCTTCAAACACCTCCTGCACCGTGACCTTTGTAGCACTAGTTACAGATTCAGGCATTGCTGCATCAGATGCCTCTGGTCTTTCATAAAATGGGATAAGCATTTTACAGGCATCTTGGATGCAATCTTGATTGCATTCTGGAAGTTTTGGGTTCACTCTGGTTTTTCCCAGTGTCTTAGAGTTTTTGCTTATTCTGTGAGTATCGTCATCATCAGAGTCAGTGACACTAACCAAGTCCTGTTTCTTCACCTCCTCTTTGGTAATGTGGCTGAATCCTTTGTCATTTGCTTTGCTGCTGATAGAATTCTTTTGCAGGGGAGATTGTCGTTCAGCTTTCATCACTGGTAAATTACTGGATGAGATGTTAGTATTTAAATTTATCACTTTGGTCATTGGTTCACTTATTTCTGTTAAAATGCCTTCAGGCATGTTGTTGCATGTCAAATGCGAAACTATCTGTACAGTGTCTATTTTGGGTTCCGGAGTGGAGACACCATTTGTGACGTGATTTGACTGAACAGCATTTTTGACTGAAAATGAGTCATGTCCCGGTGATCTCTCCTTGCTGCATTTTCCTCTGCTGCCATCCAGCTTTTGAGATACCCCTGAAATGGAGGGAATGCTTTGCCGTTTTTGGTCTTCAGATTCCAGTTCCATTAAGAATTCAACTTCTTGGCTCTGGTGGAGTCAAGATCACCCTCCTTCATCAGAACAAGAGAAACTCTTGACCAATCTCCCTAGACGTCTGAATCAGTGTCCCAGCTTCACTTGTTATCTTACAAGTGAAGGAGTGATGTTATTTGATTTTAGCTGAAGCAGTCAATTAATTACTTCCCCAAGAAACTTCTAAATCATTTCTTCCATAGCTTCTTGTACAAGCCCTGCAAACTGAACAGTTTCTTGTTTTGATGGAGCAGTTGGTCTCCATCCATGCTACTGTCACAGGTGATGTTCTGGGGTATTAATCTAGAAAAAAAAAGACACAAAGACAATTTAAGTCACTACATCTACAGAAGAAGCTTAATATTAACTTGTTGGTTTAGTGGAGAAGTTCCAGCACTTCGTATAAATGCGTGCTTTGCTTGCTTGAGTCGCAAATTCACATACAAAACATACAATATGTAAGAAAGTGCTCACACTTCTTAAACTATCACACGTTCTTAAACTATCTGTCTCTCAGGGTCACATCAAATGGATGTCATCGTAGGAAAAACAAAAGTAACGTCAACATACAAATCATTTTATTTTTAAAATAATGTGACGTATATTGCATGTTCTGTTCTACAGCTAACGGACCTTGCTGTGTGAAAACTAGTTGTAACCAGCAACACTAATCACTAGCTAAACTTTTTTCTGGGGGTAGCTAGCATAGCTAACCTGATTAACAGCTTTGAAGTTATATATTTAATGAGGTGCTTGGAGCAAAGTGAGCTAGTTTCAAGCTAGCAACAGTTAACTGCAAGCTAACTGACAGCTCTAATATCATGTACTTTGCATTTGTAGTTCACTCAAACTGAGACAGCAAGCAATACATTTAATAGAAACTTACCAACTACCATTTATAGGCCAATGAGTGAAAACGTCAAAGTGCCCAGGGAGCAGTGATGGGGATGGTACCTTGCTCAAGGGTACCTCATGGCAACCTACTGGTTAGAGATTCGAACCAACAACCTTCCAACCCTGGGGCTTCATCCCTAACCACTAGGCCACCGCTACAATAAATCGGGTTTTAAACTGATGAGGGTAAAACTTAATTATTAGTGCTATTTCAGAGATCTAATTCTTATTACATTACACCTACTAATAATTGCTCATAATCAGTAGCGCTGGGTTTTTGCATTACTTATAAACCGAAAAACTTTTCCTGTTATCTACAAGTTTGGAAATAGCACACATTTCTGTTTGAACCAATCATCTTTCAGGTTTAAAATAAAGAGACACAATTACAAAATCACATTATTAAATCACTCGAGCTCAACGTAGCAGTTACTTCACATAAAATAAAGGTGATTTAACTTAATATTGTAACATAGGCTCTGCCTTAATCTGTCTAAATATTAAAACAACCTACATTTTTTGTGTTGGTCGTCAAAACCTCTCCTTTGAGGCATGGACTGAAGGTTTGCTGTAGTGTTAGCCATAAAAACTTTAACTGCTGAAGGTTTAAGTCCGGTTAGTTGTGAGGTGCGGCCTCCATGGACCGCACTGTTTTGCCCAGCACGGCCCACAGAACCCTGGATCTAGATCTGGGGATTTGAAGGTCAACACCTCAACTCTTCGTAAACGTTCCTTCAACAGTTTTATTACAAGCTTGCCTTCCTCCCATAGTGTTTCCTAGAGTCATCTTAATGTTACGGCTGATCACATACTTATACAGATGTGGAGTAAAGGCTAGCTACCTGTATATTTACTCTCTTTTAAAACCTGCATCTATTCTAAAGTAATCCCAAGACAGTATAGTTAGTTAGACAGTATAGTAAAGTATCTGCTCTGTATCTCTATCACTCCACCCAGCACGCTGTCCAATATTTACTATCTTAAAAAAACAAAAGTTCTAAAAATGACATTTTAATGAATTTCTAAAGAAAAATATGTCTACAAACCAGAATGTGACAAGTTCTGGCCATTTTAGTGCATAATTTGAACTTATTTGCAGAGTTTTCATTCGCTGTTATATCGAACTAAAGGCGCCATTGCCCCGAGTCCTGACTTTAATCACAAAGACAAAAAACGGCAATGAACGTACTATAAAGAATATATGATAAATATGATGAGGAACTTCAGGATGTCTATTGTGCTGCAGAATCATTCTATAATTCCCCAAAACATTTTCACCTCAATTCATCTAAACTTTACTGAGCATTTAATAACAAATGAATAATAATAATAATAAACAATCTTATAAGTATCCATAAAAAACTCTTTTAGGTCTGAATGTGGGACACAGTCTGGGAGGGTTCAAGAGACACGGTTTTGAGTGACAACTCTCGGTCCGTCCTTCTTTTCCTCTTTATTCACTCTTAATTCATATAAAAAGCACCGCTTCACCCTCAGCTCAGGGTTCTCAGATGGCCAGTGGCAGAAATACAAAAGGAGTCTACATATAAACATTAATATGCACAGCATTAAGAACATGAACCTTTCTTCAACTCTTCTGAAATACTCTGTAATACCTCCAGCTGGCTGTTCTGTCTGTGTTTATTTATCTAACAGCGCACATTTAGCAGGAACCCAGCAGAAACTCCTGTAGGCTTGATGTCCCCGTTTCTAATAAAGGACACGAGCTTCGAGAGACGCGACTTTGGGCAACAAAACCTTCTTCCACTTTTTATTCACTGATATTTCGAGGGAAAACGTCACCCCGACTCCGGGTTTGACATGGAGTCAGTGCCCTCAGCCATGTCCTGCTCCTCCTCCTGCTGCTGCTGCTGCTGCTGCTGCTCCTCCTCTACAGGGCAGACACGGGCGCCATTACGAGTCGAGGGTCCGACTGTGGAGAAACCCGGAGGGGTCGCTCGGACCCGCGGCGGCGTGCTCCACACGGGCACGCGCGCAGGAAGCGCATAGCGTCGCAGAGAGCGCGGAGGACTAACGGGCACGCGCTCGCGGCTCGGACCCGAGACCGGCCATTTTCTACACACTGTACCAACGGTTCGAGCCGGACACACACACACACACACACACACACACACACACACACAGCAGCAGCAGCACACCAGCGCCACCACAAACTTTCTGAACCCGGTGTGTTTCGTGAAAGAGCTTTAGGTCGAGCGACAGCCCCGCATCTCTCAGCAGCGCAGCACCCCCTCCTCTACACGCACTCTGTGTTTTATTCGCTAAAAAAATATCAAACATGAAACTGTTCTCACCCCGCGAGCCGCCACTGGCTAACCCGAGCGTCGCGCACTTCCGGAAGACCAAATCTGAATGAATGAGGGGGCGGAGAGAGGCACAGGGGCAGAGAGACGGAGGGGGGCAGAGAGAGAGAGAGAGAGAGAGAGAGAGAGTGTGAGAGAGAGAGTGTGAGAGAGAGAGAGAGAGCGTGCGAGTGCGAGCGCGAGCAAAGGGGTGGCATGGTGTCGCAGTTTTGTTCATCCGCCACTGGCCTTTAAAGGGGAACTCCGCCCATTTTACAAATGAAACCTACATCACTGAATGAACATAAACACGGACACTGGTGTGAGACACTGTGTTCTGACCGCCAGAATTGTTCTCAGTCGAATGTAATCGGACGTCTGACCCTGAAAGCTCCCTCTGAGGAAGTTAGTTGACACTTTAAAACGGCTGTGAAGAACCCGCCTGATGCCTGAAACAGTTTTGAGGAGATCTTGACCTTCACCGAAGCCTCTCACGGCGGAGGGGAACATGCTGGGTGTCGTGAGGCAAACCAGCTATCTTCAGTGCCCCGGGGAGCAGTGATGGGGACGGTACCTTGCTCAAGGATACCTCAGGGAAATCGGCTGGTCCAAGATTCGAGCCCATGACCTTCTAGTCCCGAATCACTAGACCTTTACTGAAAGAGTCTTTACAAAACTGCAATATAAGTTGTAAAACTGCAATGTTAGTTTAGGATGAGAGACGTTAAGGCTAATTTTACGGGAACTGAGACTAGTTAGCCCATGAACTAAGTTTCAAACTCTGGTAAGCCTGTGGTATACACTTCTGGGTGCAGGGTAAAGTGTTGATCAGCCAAAATAATGACAACAGAGCATTTTCCTGCAGCTTTTTTACTGTAAAGCGTAAGCTGCTTATCAGCTCAGGTGGAAAAACCTATTGAGTTGAATACCTTGTCCTGTATGGAGAGCAGGTTGTTGGAAATCCAACCTCTGTTTATTTATCTCTGTCCCAGCGGGCTTGAAGGGTTATATCATTCTATCTAGCATTAAAAAAAACATCTCATCGCAACGTGTTTCAACCTGAATTGGAAAGAGCATTTGTCACATATTTCCTTATGAGAAACAACATGAAAAGGGAAGTGCAATCAGATCTGGATACTCTGCGGTATTTTTTGAAATATGATGCCATTTTTGCTTGATTTTATTAGATTTTTTAAAAGAATTTGACATTACCAACATCAAAAACAAAAACAGTTATCATCCATTTCTGTCGCTTTTCTTATACTTTCACAACAAAAAGAAAAAAAAAGACTGAAATGAACTTTCCAGTAAATCTGTACATGACTTACTAAATAGATGTACCTGAGAGGTGTGTGTGTGTGTGTGTGTGTGTGTGTGTGTGTGTGAGAGAGAGCACATGTCTCCCTTCCTCAGTGCATTTGACAGCGCAAAGACATTTGAAATGATCTCAAACATAATGGCTGTAGTGTACAAGAGCATTTCAGCATTGAATTGATTGGTGATTATTTTACAACTGCTCAAAAAACTTAAAAAGAAAGTGAGAGAAGAAATCCATGAAGGAGAGATACAGAGCAAGACAACCAGCAAGCGTAGGCATGATGCATGTACATGCAGCCCAGAGCAGGTGAAGATGTTGTTTTCTCAGTGATAGATGGGGAAGGGGAAGGTAAACATGCCTGGATATTATTGGTTAATGTAATTGGCCCCTGCTCCTTGTTTATAGCGATATAGTCGAGCATCAGGGTGCAATATGGTCACGGCACCTCCATTGTTATGGAGAAACAAGAGTTTCGATTTTGGAATGGTGTGGATTGTTCTTAATGTGACAAAGTACATCTGCTGTCAAGGTTTTAAAAAGGCTCACTTTGATTTTCAGTTGATTTTAAAATAGCAAAGAAGAAAGAAAAACTGCTTGTAACCACAAACACCTCGGGCCCAACTGTGTCATCATACTGCAGTACTGTATACAAATCTTCAAATTGGGTAACTATGAACTGTTCAACAGCAACATGAAGATTCCGCTGAAGATAACTTTGTAATATGGAGTGAGTTGTATGAGGAATGCTGTATCCCTACACACTCTTTGTTTTTCAGTTAAATGGTTTAACACAAATGACGGTGAGTGCTTTACATCCACTTTTATGAACTAGGAGGATTTTAAGAAACTATATTTAATAGAATCTTCCAGATACAGTAACTTCTCTAACAGAGTGCTGTGTGAAGCACTTCAGATAGTTCAGTTCTTTTGTTTGCATGACCCAGGAACAGATTGTGACCGACTTCACTGCTGTGTTTCCTCTAGGTCAGCGGGGTCACACGAATCAATCTCAGACACCAGTCGGTGAGGATAGAGTTTATACTGAAACCAGGTGGGTTCTAGAGAGAGAGAGAGAGAGACATTTTTATTTGGCACTGGTCTCTTTCCACTATTTAAAAGCTATGATGTTGTAAAGCATTGCTATTTAAACTTTTATATATACAGACGGCTTATATAAACTAAGTGCTAATTACTTTCAGTTTTGTGTGTATGTGCGTGTGTGTGTGTGTGTGTGCGTGTGTGTGTGTGTGTGTGTGCGCGTGTGTCTCTAACCGAGGTAGCAGCTGGGAGCAGTGAGCTGACCGTCAAAGCACATGGCTGTGGCTGTAAAGCTGCAGTGCTTTTGAGGGTGTTTACAGAAGAACGTTACATTCTCCCCATGAGTTACCATCCCATCCGTCAAATCATAGGGCCAGCGCTTAGCCCCATCCACTACCACTCTGCTGCGCTGCGCTGGGATTGGACAGCGTGCTGGGTGGAGTGATAGAGATACAGAGCAGATACTTTACTATACTGTCTAACTAACTATACTGTCTTGGGATTACTTTAGAATAGATGCAGAGAAATTTAAAGCAAGTACTGGTCAAATAAATTGTATTTAGTGAACAAATCGCAGTCGATACTGAATAATTACTGATTTTTTTTTTTTTTTTTTTGGGTTGCATTATGACATCAAGCAATTTGGGCAAATTAAATTTGCATATTTAAATTTCTTTCATTATAAATGCCTTAAAAATGTGCTTCCCACTCTACCTTACCTCGGCAGAAAGGCACAGTGCTCCATGTGCCATTTGACTGGCATATAACTTGTTTTGGTCCATCCAGTAGATATGACTTCTTGCAAAGGTAATAGATGGTGTCACACACTTTATATTCAGATTTCTGGACGGCCACTAAGTACCCATGATCTACCTCCAATGGTGGTGGACAAAATACAGCTATGAGACAAATAAACACATACAATGCATCAGAATGAATCAAATGCAATAGACTTCAGATTTGCCATCCTTAGCTGTCTAGTAAGAGTTAAACTGAGTTGAGAGTGACTAACGGAGACACTGTCAACCGTGTGATGTCTTTAAAAGTTGTAGCGCCTTCCAACAACCATCTGGAGGTAGGATGCAATTTCAGACCCATCCAACAGAGGGCAGCATAAGAAAGATTAATCATTATTTTAAATGGTTCGAACTTGGAGAGCAAGCACATTAGGAAACAAACACGTTAGGGGTGGGCAGTATGTTTAAATAGGATAAATTAGATCGCGGTAGGCCTTTCTGAGTATTTCGATATCTTAAACGACTACAATCCAAGTGAATTTTCTGCATAAAGCCTATTATGAAAACCTACTTGACTTGAAAACATTGTGATAACATTCTGGGCCAGTTTTAAATCTTTACATCTTCTTTACTGCATTTTCCTAGTATTTTTTTTTCCTTCCTGTTTTTATTTCATTTGTTATGTTGAATAAAAAATGACTGTACCCATAGTTTAAATTAGCCTCTGGTGTTTTTTTTCTGTTTGTTAGTTTGTTGTTGTTGTTTTTTTTTTTTTTTGGAATGTTTCAAAAAAATATTTGATAAATGTTAAATCAATATTAAGGTTGTGCTTTGGCATAACACATACAAACATACCATGTAAATACTCTCACCTATAAACCATCATTAACTTCGTATGTATGCTACAATAGCTCTTCTGTGGAGTTGGAGAAGGTGGGCACTCCCCAAGTGCATTAGTGACCACCCAAAAACCTGTCGTTGGTTCAGTGGCTGTCCTTCCTTTGACCTTTTTTGGTGGGAACTAACCATTTGCATACTGGGAACACCCTGCCCCAAGATCTGCTGATTTTTATTTATCATTATTTTTTATGCAACGTGTAAAACACAAAGGGTAAATTGCTGAAATGTTTGATACACGTTGTAGGCCAATGTCTTTGGTCATTGAAATATTTTTATCATCACCCAGCATTACACATCACTCACACGCACGCTCACACTTACGTTGACAGATGGGGTGAGGGTAGCGCCACGTCTGGTTCTCATGACAGAAATTTTCACCATTACCAACCAGCACGGTTCTGTGAGGGGTGGGGATGGATAAGGGCGGCTGAGGAAAATGAAAGGCTACATATTTTATCTCTCTATTCATGTATGTGCTTGTGTGTGTCTCACCCCACAGCACACTGGTAGTGTATTGAAGCTCTGGCTGCTGCACTGCCCTGCACTGACAGCTGCTCATCATCTGGCAGAGGACAGGAAATATTGGCTTCTGTAACCACAGTTTTCGCCTCAACACCGTGCTCTGACAGAGAGAGAGAGAGAGAGAGAGAGAGAGAGAGAGAGAGAGAGAGATTAATTGGATGGATACACTGGATGCCAGCAAGAGCTGATAAACGTGAAAAGGTGAAAAGACACATTTCCCATGAAGTGCAAAGTAACTGTGCTGGATATTGGGGGATTACACAGGAAGAGGCGGGCGATGGTGGGCAGATGGGTGAGCGGGTGGGCGTGTGTGTGTAGGTGGGATGGAGCACAGATGAATAGGCCGAGGATACAGCTTCAGTTTAAACACTGCAGCCTCAGATCATCCATCTGCTCTGATCTGTTCACACATTCTACTGACTCAGATCTGACAGGCTCTAATGTGTGTGGGTGACTGACTGGTGAGACTGGTGGAGAGAGAGGAAATCTAACAAATTTGTGCTGTTTCTGTGTGTGTGTGTGTGTGTGTGTGTGTGTGTGTGTGTGTGTGTGTGTGTGTGTGTGTGTGTGTGTGAGAGAGAGAGAGAATTTGTGTCTATGTGTTCTGAACTGCAGGTGTTGTAGGATCACTCAAAACGCCTACAGATCCTCTCTGGATGCTGCTTTGTTCCTGGAAATATCTCTCCACATTGTGTGTGTGTGTGTGTGTGTGTGTGTGTGTGTGTGTGTGTGTGTGTGTGTGTGTTACAGTAAAGTTGAGAATACATTTTGCTCCAGGCCTGCTGTCACCCCAAAATGCACATGGAATTTTCACTATACTTTATTTTTCTACCTTTCATTATTACAGTCTGCAGTTAATGTCATAACCTGTTCAAAAACTGAGAAAAACAATAATGCTAATGTCTAATAGAATGTTAATGCTAAGCTAACATTTTTGCACATACACAGATATCTAGAACTGACTGAAACATTCTTTCTTTATTGGAAATGTTTCACCTTTCACCTTTCCCCTAGTGGTTGTATAGTTAGAGACTGTAATCCATCTGTGCATGCACAGTGTCTGTGTAAACTATCATCTAGTCCTTCATCAATGGACAGTTTCAATGGCAGCTTGGCCTACCAGGCATATGCCACATGAAATGTGTAAAAATACCCAAGCAATACCTCAGCTTACCAGAGTCTCCAGACTACTACATCAACATCGCTGCTGCATTACTTCTCCAATAATATCTGGTGAACAGTGGCTACAGTCTGTAACTGTACACCTGTATAGTGCCTTCTAGCTGTTGCTTCACCTGAATTATTAATTTTGCACTATTTGCATTGTGGCATGGCAGCTTTCAGCCTACCTGTGCAGACAGGCTCATCCCCACTCCACTGTCGGTCACCCTGGCAACGGCGTATTATGGCATCCAGACCATTGGCCATGGTGTAACCAGGGTGGCAGCGTACCTCCAGCAGAGCAGAGAAAGAGGGAGATGGAGAGAGAAGCACCACATTGAAGTTTTCACCAGGAGGAAGAGGCCATGGACAAGTCCGGCCTGTTTAAACAGAGCCGTCTTCGGGTTATAATGCACCACGGTGGAGGCAAACATAACATGTCTGCATATCAAATGTAGCTAACAGGTAATGGAGGATTATACCACAGCTATTAGAACGCTGCTTATTGCCTTAATCATCACACACATTCAGTAACCTCTAAATAACTTGCTTGCTCCCATTTAACTAGTGTTGTATAGTTCATTATGACCTTTTTCACAACACTGGGGATGTTTATGGATATAAGCACATTTTAATCGAGTCTGACCTGGGGCCACACAGCTGAGTCCACATGGCCCATCACAAAGGCACTGACGCTTATTGGCACAGTCTTTGTCTTGCAGGCACTTTCTGGGACAAGTTCTCCTCCTCTCATTACCCAGAATCCTATCTGGGCACTGTTCAATCACCTCAACTACAGGGTATCGCAAATCTCACACACACACACACACACACACACACACACACACACACAAAACACAAAACACGATTTCTTTTAGACCAAACAGACAAGGCTGAAAAAAAGGATATTGCAAAGTAACACTACTGTTTTTTTCAGTTAATAATGTTCTGTCTGATTAGGTCTTCCCACCAGAAAGGTTGTTTAGGGGATATACATTTGCGGATTTGATGCAAGCATACAGTTAAATTACAGTCAAAATATAAGAATGATATTTATAATGTGTACATTTTCTGTTCCGTGTGTACTACAGTAAAACACTAATGATTAAACAGTTGTTTCTTAGCAGCCTGTTATTATGGAGGGAAAAAAAAACATGCTGAATGCTTTTAAGCCAATCGGATTGCTTTGTTTGACTTTTTTAACTTTGAAGTTCTACAAATTTATTTTACAAATGTATGAGTTTTTGATAAGACAGTGAGAGTATAGGATTTTTTTCAAGCAGCAGTAACTTGGAAATTCAACACTGTCTAAATACAAACACTCCAAAATAATCCCCTCAACCTTCACAGGGTTCCAGGTTCCTGTTTTGTTTTATCTGTGTGACCTGTTTGTACCTGATAAAAAAAGGCTAATGATCTTCAAAGAAATTTGAGCACTGATAAGATATGCGATTTATAAGAAGAGAATTTAAAGAATCTGGGAACCTGGGTAACAGGGTTACTATTATGTTCAGTTTTCCCTAGTTTGCCAGCTGAGGATGGTGAGGAAAGTGGAGTCCATTGTTGATACAGAAACATAGAATTGGTTTGAGTGAAATATATTGATGTTGAATATATGATGATATTCCATATAGAAGCAGCTTTGAATCTTTGTGTTCCTCAAAAAGGCTTCCCGCTAAAGCCCTAATATACCCTTGTATGTAATAGAATGAGGGGCTGGGTTTGAAATCAAAACATGAATCACACACAGAAAGAGTGCTGTAGACCAGTTGCTGCCTTTTCTTTCACCGAATGCTGTGCTTCACTCTTAAAAATGAAGCTGTCTAAGTTGTTCTATGCTTGGACTTCAAGTTGCAAGAAAACATTTGAATTGATTGATTTGAATGGATTTGAATTGATTTTTAAAGCACCATATATTAAATATAGATTTATATATATTCATATATTAGAATATAACAAAACGATAAAGATCACACAAAACGACATAATTCTGGCCACTAGGTGCAGGTAAGATACTGAGACTTGCAACTAATGTCTTGATCATGTACATCATTTACATACATTAAAAGTATATATAGTATATACTACATTTTACGTTTACACTTACTTCATTGTATGCACTGAATTAAATACTTCATAGAGCATATACAGGAGAATAATGCATAGTAGATACTAAATGATTCACATGAACAATTCAAAGCAGATGTTGAATAATTTATAAGAGATAATGAAAATGTTTTACAGTGTAAAATGTCTAACTCTCTTTCTCTCATTCTCTCATATACATACACCGACACTCTGTGCACTCACCTGGTGCCTGGGCCAGGCTGCTGATGGCCCACACATACAGCAATAGAAGAAAAAGTAAGGACTTCTCCATCATTCGCTTCTGCTCACTGGAGACCTAATGAGGCAGCAAAGGAGAAGAGGGGGCTATAAAGATGGGGGTAGATGAAAGGAGGGGGTAGGAGGGTGTATTATGATGGGGTGATTGTGAAGGAGGAGTGGAGCAGAGGCTGCATGAAGAAACACACATACAAACACACATACACACACACTCTCTCTCTCTCTCTCTCACACACACACACACACACACATCTGTTTTGTGTTTTGAACTCTGGGTAAAATTCCCTTAAAAGGACCTTTCACCCAATTCTTTAATACCGAGTCACTCACATGGTGTCACACACATGCACACTCTCACCCACAAGCACATCCTCATCCTCAAACACTCTCTGTGTATTTGAAGAAGGTCATGCACATCACAGGCCCTCTTATTAAACTGCAGCAAGTCATACACTGTCCAGTACCAATACACTGCCTGACCAAAACCTCTGACTGTAGCACCACTACACTCCATTACTTTTACCAGACCTTTACTGGGCTCTGCATATGAATATTGTATTCCCAGTAAGTGACACATCTAGAACTGCCAGAGAGGCTAGTGATGTTTTTACTTTCTAAAATGGTCCACCCACTGAAAATCAGGACATGATTGGTTAATTGCTATTCCTGATTATGCTGGTTATTTAACATGGTAGGACTGATCAATGAGAGAGCTTGATTAAATAAATAAATCTGCAAACCAAAGAGAAAAGTATCCTGAAGGCCCAAGACCCAATAACCAACAATGCACCAATGAGCCAAGCAAGGATAATTTGGAGAATCCCCTAAAAATAACAAATAATTAACATAAAAATAATTTTAAAAAAAACATAATTACATAAAATACACCAGCTTTAAATAAGTAATCACGTTGTATTCTTGTATTTTTCATTTTCTTAATTACTAATAAAAATTATGATCTTTAGCCAAAGAGAATATTTTGTGTACAGAAGGCTGTTTTTACTGAGGCACACAGCAATATTAGATGCAAAGAACATTAGAGGTCACTCATTCACTCACTCACTTACTGACTCACTGACTGACTCACTTACTCATTCACTCACTCACTCACTCACTCACTCACATTGAGCGGATTGTAGAATCCTCAAAGGGGGGGTACCACTGTCATCTAAGCAGCTTTTCATGCTTTATAAAACAGGTGTATCAATGATATTGTGTCCTTGTTTAACAGTGTGCCACTCAGCAGCAGTATCAATCAGATTTTAGAATTGCTCTGCAGCTTTGCTTTTTATTTGTTGTTATTATTATTATTATTATTATTATTATTATTGCCAGCTGCTGTTTAACTGAAGAGAAATAGAAAAAATAGAGAAACAGAAAGATGCTCTATGTATTAAGGAGTTGGATTGTATTTCTACAAGTTTTTTTCCTGGAAAGGAATTTTTTTTTTGTCTTCTGAGGGGATTATTTAGTGGAATTGCAGAATCAGCTACTCTACATATCTCTGCTTGTAATCAACTGTATCTTTATCAGTGAGACCGCAAAGTCCTGGGCAGGACAGGAAAAGGTAATCAAGTAAATCCAGATAGAAACAGTTAAACAAAGAGACAGCAGCTAAACAGACAATGTTAACTATTCAAACACTGCCAGAGAGAGTCCACTGATCTCTCTTCTTTCTCATCCTTGTGATAAATGTCACACCTTCTAAGACAACCGCCCACCACAGCTTTTGTTCTTCCTGTGCTTGGTTAAAAATTCTTTTGATTGTTGAACAGACCATTATATATCCTGAAATACTTTATTAAGTCAATTTGCAGACTAGTCTACAATTTTTTTTCAATAAAAAAGCTCAAATGGAAATTTGAAAAAGTTAATTATTGTTAAAATCTTAACAATGCATGTAATTCCACTGTACCATTCACTACCCAGTCCTTACAGTCCATATATACAATATAGAAATTTCAAGGTACAATGTAAGACAGCCTTGGGTATAAAGGCAAGTTTGAAAATAGTTATTTAAATATATGTGATGATTGCTGTTGCTTTATTAAACCACTCAAATATCATAAATGGACCAAATGGCAAATAAATGAAATACCAAAAAGTGTCAAATATGGACCCTTTAAAGTCAGTAAGAATTGGAAATCACAGCTTCTCCTACTTGCATTTAGTTAATTTTCTGCAACTGAAACATCAAGGATTGGTCAAGGAAGGTCTACTGAGCCTACTGAGCATCTTATCTTCATAATAGGAGAGGAGGAGGCAAAACCCAAAAGTGATGGTTATTAATATTCTTCCTTGTCAGTGACATTATTAAAATTGATAAGATTTTTTAGAGGTGTAGCTGAAGTTATCACATTTGGAGGGAATTTCAGGATTAAAAATTATATTTAGATTTAGACTTTTTACATTAAAGTGTAAATAAAGCCAACGTGGGTGTGGTGTGAAACTTGTCAAGTCCGAATTCTTCATAATAGTGGCAAATGAAACCAAACCTCTAAAAGCTCCCTCACAGAAAGTTATTACATGAATTGGAAATGAACACACTGCTTGATGCCTGAGAGACTACAACAGAGTTTAAGGTGCTTTTATCCAAAAAATAAAATTAATGTATTGTAGATATCTGCTTTCCATACACATGCTCAGAAGACATTTATTTAGAAACATTTGTTGGTGGGTTTGGATAGGAAATAAAATGTATCTATTTGTGGTGGAGACTAGACCTCTAGTTCCATTCATCACTACTCTAAAGAAATCGAAAATATATTAGTTTCATTACAATGAACCCTCTTCTGAGCGAGTTTGTTTACATATCAAACAATGAATTATGGGGAAATTATTTATGAAGTTTCCTTTCAAATAAACAGTTAGTCAGAGAGCAGATTTTTCACTTAACCAAGAAACATCCTGTCACATATCAGCCTTTTGTCCAGTCGGAGATTGTGGCTGTGAACCCCTGGCCAGTTGAAGGTACTGTTCCACCCAACTACGTTCCTAATGGGTAAATGGGTGATAGATTATCAAACCAAAGGGAAACTCTTGCCCTCTGGAACAAGTGGCCCTTGAGGGAAAAAATGTCTTAAATATTCTCAATGATGTTTCCCAGTTTGATCTTATCCTGAGAATACCGGAGAAGATTGACCTTCAGTTTGTTGTGAAATCTCATAAAAGAAATGTCTTCTCAGAAACATTAATGACGCAAAATTTGTGATGGACAAAATTTTTACTAAGAAAAAAAATAATACTAGTAACCTCAAATGATGAGAGTTGACCTCCTGCATTTCTTTTTTTTTTTTCATATTTGAGTCTTGAAGAACTTCAAAACCTTCTGGTTTAATTTATATATATTAAATATGGGAAATACATACTAAATCAACAGAAATTCACACAAAAAATGAGACAATGTCCATTCAAATGAATTTGAAAAATTAGCTACAAACACACGGTTGAGTGGAACTTTGACCAAAATACGACTTTAAAATAAGTGAACCTGAAAGAAATGCAACATGCATGTTGTCCTCATTCTCAATGAAAAAAAAACTTCTCAAAGGCAAAATTGCTTTAGCTGTTTGCATTTTCAGGTCACCAAGAGCCAACCTCCATGCCAGCAAATTGTTTGGAAAGCTTGCCAAATAAAAGCTTCCTTTCTCATAAGATCACAACATATTTGTAAGTGGAGTTTGCCAAACATCCCTGGAACTTTGATTGACCAACACTAGACATGAGTTGAGACAGAAAAGATCAACAGTAATGCAGTAAAGTCCCAAACACCATGCATACTTTATCTGGATAAACAGCATCATCATATCTGTTAGGTACAAATATTACATGTAAAATACTATTGGAACAGCTATCATTTGCCATCATCTCATGCCTGATTCAAACCATGCCTGTCCTTCTTTTCTTTGCATTTTATTTTTATTACAGTCATCTGAAAAAATTTGCATTAGTATGAAACACATATGAAAGCTTGTGTGTTTTGTAACATTCTTGAACATATAGATATTTAATTTCAATTTGAACAACACTGGGAGATTCAAGTAATATAACTAAACAATTAAAACTGAAGAAAATACTTCTGTAAAATGTAATTCTACAAAAATTGAATTTCTGGTGAGGAATAAAGGACAACCCCACCTTTATTCCCAATAATAATAAAATAATAAAAATGGATCAAGTAACACAGGTGTAGCACACCAGGTGCACTTGATTAGAACACCGTTACTCAGCATTTTGAAGGTTTGCCCTTTTTAAACCTCAGACATTTAGTTTGTGCTCCTGACTATTGAGGTGAGAATCAACACCATAGTGAGATCAAAAGAGCTTTCTGAGGCCTCAGGAAAGAAGACTGTAGCAGCTTATAAGTCTAGTAAGGGATTTAAAAAGATCCATCCATCCATTTTCTGCCGCTTGTCCCAAACGGGGTCGCGGGGGGGTGCTGGTGTCCAACCCAGCGCACACAGGGCGAGGACGGGGGATGCACCCTGGACAGGTTGATTTAAAAAGATCTCAAAAGAATTTGCAATTAGCTATTCCACTGTCTGGAAAATAGTGGAGAATTTCTAAAACAACTGCCAACATGCCCAGGTCTGGCCATCCAAGCAAGTTCACCCCGAGAGATGCTAAAAGAAGTCTCCAAAAACCCAAATATATCATTGCAGGACCTACAGCAGGCACTTGCTACTGTTAATGTGAAAGTACCTCTACAATCAGAGAGAGACTGCAAATCTTTAACTTGCATGAAGGTGTGCAAGGAGGAAACCTTTGCTCTCTAAGAGAAATATTAAGGCCAGACTGAAATTTGCCAGAGAGAATGTAGACAAAGACCAGGACTTCTTGAATAATGTTCTTTGGACAGATGAGTCTAAAATTGAATTATTTGGACACCAGAACAGAGGACATGTCTGACGTAAACCAAATACAGCATTCCAGGAAAAGAACCTCATACTAACTGTGAAGCATGGAGGTGGAAGTGTCATGATTTGGGGTTGCTTTGCCGCAGCTGGGCAAACTTTCACAGACCAATGTCAGAGACTGGTAGATGCTTCAAGAAGTGTCTCACTGTTTATTTCAGCCAAAGTTGGTAACACTAGCTATTAGGGGGTAGGGTGTCCTAACATTTTCCTCAGTTAGAATATATTCCTTTTTTGTTGATATCTTTTGTTTAATTAATAAATCAAGGTTAATTTTTATTGTTTACCTGCAATTAAATCACTTTTTATCCAGAGATAAATAAAAACAAGATTAGATATGTGAACATTTCTTAATAAAGAACTGAATATTAAATGGTGTGTCCTAATTTTCACAGTGCAAATAACTGTAGTGTTATGTACCAGAAACAGTCATATAACCAGAATAGAAGCACTATTGAGTGATAATGGAAATTGAAATGTCAAAGTTCAAAATTATTTACTTTCCATAGAAATGTAATTTACATTTCTATTAAATATAATTTACAGTTTATGTTGTGTTTAAACACAAAATTGCAAGTATTTAGATATTACAGTAAAATAAATGTATATGTAAAGTCAAAAAGTCACGGTGAAGGAAAAGGGTTTCTTAAAATTCCCAGAAGCAAAATAATTATTCAAAATAGAAACAGAGCTACAGAGCTTAGCAGAGCCCTAGCCTAGAAGTACAACTTCTCAGTGAAAATCAAGAGCAGCTTATAAAATTGTCTAAATTTGCACATAAGCATTTAGACAATATTACCATAAATGTAGGGCTTTTGTCATGTATTTAGCTTGTCAGGTATGGAGAAAAAGGGCTGATTCCAAGACCTCCACACCTGCAATGAAGTATGGCAGTGAGAGCATCTTGCTATGGATCTGCATAACGATGTGGTTGCAGATAGTACCTGGGCATCACACACAATCATAGGCCCTGGAGATATTTGAGAATTTAATCTCATGAGTGAAGTTGCTGATGCTGATTGAAATCTGGTTTGGTGTCCCCATATTGATTTGATAAAAGTTTTCATGTCCTTCCTGATGTGACCCTCCCCATTTATCCAGGTTTGGGAACAGCACAAAGAAATACACTGGCTTGTCCATTAATAGTGGCGTAGAGGTGATAAGGGGAGATGGCAGTTTCTGACAAGATTGTTTAACACAATCTTGGAAAGTGAGAGGATGCCTGAGGAGTGGAGATGAATTGTACGGGTTAGTTATGTTAAAGAGTAGTGGAAGCTAGGTTAGAAAAAGAGGTGATGATTAGCAGTATGGTTTCATGCAGAGTGACAAAGATGGACAGGATTAGAAGTGAGTATATTAGAGGGACAGTTCAGGTTAGACATTTTGGAGACAAAGTTAGAAGAAACAAAACTGCATTCCTTTGGACATGCGCAGAGGAGAGACAAGGATTATATTGGCGGAAGGTTGGGAGAGGACATGCAGGCAGCTGGTTTGAAGGAGGAAGATGCTGAGGACAGGAAGAAATGGAGGTGGTTGATCCACTGTGGGGACTCCTAAACAGGAGCAGAAGAATCTCATCAGCTTAGTAGGCAGAGACGATAAACAGTTTAATTGTTCAAACCTATAATTGCTTATAGCTTTGATTACATATTTTTATTTATAGGTACAGAACTTTGAAGATTTGAAGAAAGAATTTAAATTTATGTTTTAGAATCATCTTGCACTTTTATTTAAATTTTGATTTTACATTTACATTATAGATTCTTTTATCCACAATGGCTTAGAAGAGAACTTCAATACAATCCTCCACAATAGCAAGGCAAAAACAGATTTTTGGATTGAACTGAGTTTTTGTGCATTCTCCTTCTATCAGTGGTCCTTGAGATGATTCTGTAACTTGATTGGGGTTCATTTTTTTACAAGATACACACCTCCTGATTGCAAACTAAGACATGAGACTGAGAGAAATATCTGTAAACCTGTGATAAAAGATGGTGTGAAGAAACAGATCTAGGAAACAAGAGAAGACATTTAGCAGTATTCAAAGTGCCCAAGAGCATGCTTGTGTTCATTATTCTCAAATGAAAGAGATTTGGAACCACTAACACTTTTCCTAAATGTGGCTGCCAACACAATCTGAGCAATTTGGAACAGAGGGCCTTGGTCAGGCAAATAAAGAAGAATCTAATAGTCACCAATCAGGCTTTCACGGTAGAAGGGGCAGATGGCCAGATGAAACCAGGCACTCAGCATCATCTCATTAATACAATGCCTACAGTCAAACGAAGTGATGGCAGCATGCTGTGGGGATGTTTTTTCTAGGTCAGAGACTGGAATACAAGTCTGGATATAGAGAAAAATGTGGTATAAAATAAACTATTCCTGAGAGAAAAGCTTTTTTCAGTGCTCACCATCTGAACCTGAGGTTTGTGTTTACATTTCAACAACCAAAAAACAATCATCCAAGGACACACAGGACTAAATTTGGAAATATTGTGTAAGTCCGGGATGTTGGGAGGCCTGAAGATTGTTGAGCATCGATGGTCCCCATCCAACCAGGCTGAGTTTGAACAATTCTTTTTTGGAGTTTTTTGATGGTCCGGATGGCCGGGCTGTGTCCTGCACCACATTTTCCCATCAAAATGAAGAAAAGCCAAGATATCAATAGTTTGCAGGTGTGAGGCCTGTAATTCTGAGAGGATGAAGGGCACATTAAACAAGTAAACTTTTGGTTGGTGAGCAGGAACAGTTGTTTATTCACATTTTCAAAAAAGGCTATACTTTGGCTAGGAGCAGAGTGGTCACTGTCTGATTGTGTGGGTACAATTCAACACGCTGATATTCATCCAGACAAGGGATAGGAAATCCAAAGAAAATCCATCTAGGAGATCATCTAGTGTATCTAATGATATTGTAGATGGCACTGTTGATTAAAATGCATGATGCAAAAACATCTGGTTGTAAGAAAAAACTGAAAAAAATGACACTACTAGCAACACCAAACCATTTAGACCATTTGTCTCAGAGAGTCTCCAAAGCACTCTTAAAATCAGCAAATCCACCTGGGTGCTACAAGCACTCCAACAGTCTTGACAAGAAGGAATAGGCAAATAACCTCCATGACTGACCCTTTGCTACACCACTCCAGCAAATGCTGACTGTCTGATTTTAACTTAAAAACTATAACTAGGCCCACGTACCTGAGACATGCTTACTTGTCCCATAATTCTTAGTCTCTTGTCAGACTCGTGCACATTTACTAGAAAGGTCCATCGGATCTTAATGCCATTCAATTCTAATTAGTTTGATTGCCCTTTCCTTCCATCTGATGAGGTTTCTCACATTTAGAAAGTGATCTGTATGTTTTATTCTGACTCAAAAAGTTCAGGTAGCCTACACAACAGGCATTTTCTTTGCTGACCTTTTTTTTTTAGCTGACTGGCAAAACAAAAATTCTACCTGTACATAACCATACCTGTACAAAACCATACTCAGGTAGTTCAGCTGATTGAGTTGTGAGTTTTGAGATAAATGGCAAAAAAATGATAAAACGGCAAAAGCAAAAAAAAATAAAATGCTTTCAAACAAAAAGAAAGAAATAAGGCTACAAAATGCAGTTTTTTTTTTCTTGCCCTTCAGAAAAAGCTCAATATGAATAGGCCCTTAGGCTGCTGAGGATTCATGTGGTCTTCAGATGCAGGATTTTAAATGCTGGATGCCTGGCCATATGCTTCAGATTCACTTTTTCAACCTTACCATTTAAAACTGCACAGGTGACTTTCTGGTCTTGAGAACTTGTCAGACACAGCAGTAGTTACCAAGGGGTGTGGGGCAAAGGAAAGGGTCAACTAAAAATAGTGTGCTTTCACTCTTTGAAGGAGCAAAATAAGGAAATAGAGAGCAAAACAAAGGAAGAACGAAAATTTAATCATTATATTAAAAGTAATAACAATCATAGAACAGTATGGATTCAAAGGAAACGGTTTTCTGAAGAAAGAAACAGACATGGAGAAGCAGAAGGGAGAACTGAGGACTAGAAGATTCAAAAACGAGTCAACCGAGCCTCCATGTTACCAACGATGCACTTATGCTTGAATGTTTGGAACTGTAACCACACAAGTTTGACAAAACTCAGTCTTTAGCAGCTGATTCCTCACTGTTTTCCGGCCAGTCTCTGAGAATCAAACATCGTTCCAGTAAAACGGAGATGTGAAAATGCACATCTCCTGGGACTGGTTTGCATATACAAGTGGCAACACCTGCAAAAAACAAAAATGCTCCAAAAATGTCCACATGCAAACCTGTTTTTAAAAATTGAAAAATACATATATCTGTGTACAATACAGACAATATTTTCTACACAATCAAATAAGGGCAATTCTTGCTATTTGTATCAATATAGTACAGATCTATGCTTTGCACAGCAAGGATAGTTTCTGCAGAGGGTTCAAGTACACTAGGGAACTTAAACACTGTGGCACCCTCCAGCGTTGGGGTATTGTGGGTATTGTAGTCCTGGGATTTCTGCTGTAGTGTTAAGCCATATGGGAGAAAGGATGGAACTATGATGTGTGCGTTCCAGTAACACAAGAAAAGGAAATGTGAGCACATGTGTAACCGAGACTCACTTCACACTAATCGTAGTCAGTTCATGATTCAAAAAAACGAGGAGGAGGAAGAAAAAAGGGGCTCATGCACATTATAGCGATACTTACACATCCCATTCTTATTCTTTCTTTCTACCATCCAAAAAAAAATAATCAAATACACTGCAAAAAATGTCTTGACCAGTGAAATCATCTTAAATCTAGTTGTAATGAACAAATCTGATCAATATTCACCATTATTCTATTGTAAAAATATTATCATCTTAAATGAGAATATTTTTACTAAATAATTAAGAAAATAAGATATTCTTACTTGTTTCAGCTATTTTTAGTGAGTTTGTTTCTTTGCCACCAGGGCTGAATATCATGCCCTTTGTTATAATGTCAAACAGTCGAGCATATTTGCACAAGTATTAAAATCAAGTTAAGAGGTTTTAAAAGTGTTAATAAGTGAACACAGTCCACAGTGTTCAGTTAATTTCAAAAAAAGAAAAAATGCAGAATGTCAGCAGTGCTGCTAACTATCAGAGAGGAAGTTGGAATTATGAGTATCATGTTTAAGTGCTTTGTTGTTGGAAAAAACATATATGCATATACTAGCAACAAAATAAGTTAAGATAAATCTGTACACAAACCTCAGCAAATGTAATGTTTTTAACTTTGCCAACTTTTCCAACTTTGACATTTGGTATTTGAGAGATTAGATTTCATTTTGAAACACTCATTGTTAAATGCCGCTGTATACTCAAGTGCCAGATTATTTTGTATTTTTCTAACAGAAATGTTAAAATAAGCACAATGAGCTATATTGCAGCACAGAAACAAGCAAAATTATCTGAGACCGTGTATATAAGTCAACTGGCTTAATACTCTTAAAACATCTAGAAATTGGGTTTAAAAATCTTAAAATATTCTGTATCCAAAAGACAAATATTAGGTCAATTGCTTAAAATGAAAATACATTTTTTGCAGTATAAAGACATTCCATCTTCCTGAAAATGAAGCATATACTCTCTCATTTTCCCTGCTTTCAAAAGGTATGTATAACTACATGACAAATTAAGTGTTTGAATACATCCACATGATTTTGAAACTAATTTGAAAACACCTTTTTAATTCACAGCCTATTCCACAAATTCTCACCCCAATAGTCCCTCTCTGTTCAGCTCCACTGAGCGCTGATTTTTCTTTTTAAAATAGCATTTCAAGTTGATTCAAGGATCCAGCATCATGTCTGTTTACACATTCCATCCACCTTATGATTTTTCTCAACAGCCCAGCCATCAATATTATATATATATATATATATAATTATATATATAATATATAATTTTTTATTTACTCTTCCCGTATCTCATCACTGTTGTATAAAAATATACAATTCTCTCCTATATCAAAAGCCAACATTTATCTTTGTCCATAGAAATGCTCTTGATCGCTCCAGAAGGTTTGGAACATTGTCCATTTCCCTGCATTTTAAGCCTCGTTCTAGTCACTCTTTTCCCCACTGGACTGCAACCAAACATTATTTCAATAATCAATTAATCTATGGACTCTTAACTCAAATATAATGGAACCATTATGTCTTCCTGACTATTATAGAGCACTTTTTAAATGAAACAAAAGAGGCCATATTGCCCCCTATGCTTCCTGTAGTGTATTGCAATCTGTCAGAATGACCATGTGGGTCATATGAGCATCATAGAGCATCACAGAGTGTTCTTGTTGTTCTTCCATAATGGAATAATTGCTGCAGCCCTCCTACCAACATGAAGCTTATGACTGTCGTCCCTTAACACATTCAGTGGTCTCTCTGTCTCTCGCTCGCCCCCTCTTTTCCCTCCTCCCCCTTATCCTCACTGATCCACCAGCCGGCTCTCATATTTGTTCAGGATGTTGCGGCAGCGCCCCAGTTCCTTGCGTATGTCTGCCACTTCCTGCCTGAGAGCAGCATTCTCGCGCTCCAGAAAAGCAGCCCGGACGGATATCTGATTCTCTTTCAGGCGCCGGGCATCTCGCGAACGCTTTGCTGCTTCGTTGTTCTTTGAGCGCCGGCTCCAGTATTTCTCATCCTGAAGCAGAAGGGGAAACACAGAGGCAATAAAAAAGATTACTACAGGGCAAGACTGCTTGATGTTTACAAAATATTCCATATTACTGTCTTGTTATGCCATTTTTCAAACTGAAAAAGTAACATTTTTACAATTTTCCCTACTTACCCCAAAGGCATTTGATCAGCCAAGACATGTTTAGTATCTGATGTTTGCTTCAAAGCTATTACTGATCACAGACTATAATGGAAGCTGCAGCTACTAATAACAGAATCTAACTGATCCAATTATTGTGGTGTTATATATGTAGGTTTGCTTCTGCTTCTTATATATTGTTGGCCACTCCCGTGTTATATTATTTGATGTTGATCAGAGGAAGATGGGTTCCCCTATTGAGTCATGGTGCCTCCCAAGCTTTCTTCCTCAAGGCTTTAGGGAGTACTGGCCTCTTTTCCTTTCCTCTGCTACCACTGACTTGCTCATTAAGGACTCGGACTTGGATTCTATAAACTGATTTTGCAACGCCGGCTGTAAAAAGCACTATACTGTATATTATACTATGTCTGAATCTGTGAAAAAAGATTTGTTGCCTTTGATGGCATGGACCGCTTGTGAGTTTTGAGGACTTAATTCTGATATTTTATTTTTGTTTATTTAGTAATAAAAATGAGCACATAATTTATTTAATTTAATAATTTAAAGATTATATTTGATTTTAAGATGTAAACTAAAATCTAGTAAAGGTGGTCAGATCGGGGCATTACAGTGTATTGATGTATTTATACAGGTCAGAGGTGAACACCCTGGTCACTGAGTGGTTCTAGGCATTTACCTTGAGGTTGTCAGGGACGAGCATCTTTCGGGCCTTTTTGATCATGGGTTGAGGTTTGAGCTCCTCCTCACTAAAGCGATGCCGCCGGGGGTCAAAAGCCTCCTGACCTGGGACACTCGACAGAGCCACATCCGCAGGGTCAGTGTCAAAAGTGGCCATAATGTCAGTGCAGTTAGTGATGGGTGGGGTGGTGAGTGGAGGACAAGAGGTGGAAGAGGGGGAAGGAGATGGATCCAGACTGCCCTGAGGAGTGCCTGAATAAAATAAGACAGAAGATAAGTAATTCATTTCCTTCATTCTTAAGGTTAATGTTATTAGAACATCTTATTAGAACTTTGGTTTTTCTCAGTTATATTAAAATAATCTATTGTCCTGTTCTTCATCCTGAACACATCTAATCTCTTCATTTTTTACATCTACCCAAAACTGTGTAGTTCTTTTGGACAAACTGATTAGGATTATTTTAGGCATTCCTCTGAAATTAGACTAGTTAGCTGAGATCAAACTTCAATCTGCAGTTTTTGAAACTTTCACCAGAGGGCAGCAGCTGGTAAAATATAGTATAAAGAGCATCATTGATTCCAGTTGTAACCAAGATAACAGTGAAAAGTCTGAATAGTCATCATTGAAATATGCTCACCAGCTCTTCTCTTGACAAATAGAGGAAAAATGAAAGGTTGGTGGAAAAATATACATAACTTACAGCTCCATCCTGTATCTGGTTTATCCTTACCAAACGCAGCAAAACAGACTCTTCTCATCTATCTTAACATTTCCGGTAGCACTTGAGTGAACAGGGGCTTTATAATGCTATTCTTTCTGATCTTGTTAAACCTCATAATGTCAGAAGATGCAAAAGAAAACTGGCTTCTTATTGCTAGTTTAAGAGGAAGTAAATAAATTCAATAAAACATTTTTTTGTGTTTTCAGACTGTCAATTCACTACACTTGTTATTACAACAATTATTGTTATTATAAACAATTAATGTCATTTAATGTACTATATTTTATTTTTACTGCAATTAATTATTAATTAATATAATCTGACAAAGTTTAATGTCTTGCATTTAAGCATTTAAGTGTTGTTTTAAACCTAAAATTATTTAATTTGAATTTTAAGGTCAGAGACAATCTGAAATCTCACAAGGGCTCCAACAGGACTGGCTCTGACTGCACACAGCTCCAAAGTTGGACATGTTCATTGTCTCAATCACATATCCTGACTTGAGTCGCCTGTGGTGCTGGATATATATATATAAAGAGTCTAAATGTTTTCCTTGCTTTCCTACCCTTGCAGCCCACAGCACTTTAGCTCCACCTTTTCACTCTGAAGTTGTAAGAAGCATTTCAGCCTTAGAATTCAGTAAATTACATACAGCCTATGTTAACAGAAGTAAAATCTGTAAATCTTTAATTGTTTAAAATGTTTTTAATAACTAAAATAAAAAAAATAGATATAAGAAATGGCCCTTTAAAAAAACAAAAAAAAAGAATTGTTGACAGGGATAATAATGCCGTGTACAAAAGGTTGAACACTTTCTGGGAGTGAAAAATTCACTGCCCACTGTTCACAGGGGGTGTGTGCCAGAACAGGAACTTCAAATTGCATTTCATATTTGTGCCATAACTTTATTCCAAATGTACATTTTAGCAGTTTAACAGTAAACGTGCATTAAAACGTGTAGGAGTGTTTCTTGGTACATGCCATGTACCTATTTACATTTAGAAAATTAACACAGCATGTAGTTTCACCAGGGTTGCACAACCTTTCGCACATGTCTGTTTTTCTGCAGACCTTCAGTTTTATCCCCTAACAGCAGCAAGTTGTTTCTCTCCACTGTCATTTGGATCTGGTGTAGTTTTTTTTTTAAGGAGACACACATCACTGCACAGACACACAAACACAAACACACACACACGCGCACATACACACACACAGGCAAACACTCCTCCCACTCCTCCTCCCACTTTCTCTTCCTCTCAACCTCGGCACGTGAGGGTGCGCGTGCACAAAAACCACGTGTGTGAAATGAGGAAGAGATTTGAAAACACGCAAAGAGACAAAACAGTCACTCTCTCTCTCTCTCTCTCTCTCTCTCTCACACACACACACACACACACACACACACACACACACTTCCTTTCATCATTTTTCTGTGTTTCTCTCCAAGATGTCCTGCTAATTCTTTTGATTTATCCCATTTTTTAATGTTTTTCTTTACCTCTCTATCTTGTAGATTGTCCTTGTAACTGACAGAAATGCACACACTTTACATTCTGAACCACACCTAGTCTTAACCTCAAAAGACGCACACCCATTCAACTAGACTTTATGAATCAAATCTCTAGATCAGGGGTAGGCTGGAGTCCTGGTTCAGCTCACCTGATAAACTCTAGGTTTAGTGAGTGCGTTTGAGGACCTCCAAAGACAATGGACCTCCAAAACTCCAAAACTGGAGCTGCCCACCCCTCTTCTAGATACATCACTGATTGAAAGGTCATAATACTGTCAGGTTTTAGTCAGTTCTAGATTTGTCACTTACTGAAGGGTAAAGGTATTAGTAAGTTTCAGTCAGCTCTGGCTCTCTCACCGAAGAGCCATAGTGCAAGCATGTTTCAGTCAGTTCTCGATATGTTATTGACTGTAGAGCCATAATGTAATCAAGTTTCAGTGATACATCACTGCAGACATAATATAAGCAGTTTTAATCCTTTTAGATTTGTCACTACAGAAGAATTAAAGCATAATTATAGAATTTCAATGAGTTCTAGATGAATGGCTGACTGTTGTAGTTGTAGTGCAAATAGGCTTCTGTCAGTTCTAGATACGTCATTGACTTCAGAGCTTTAGAGTAAGCCAGGCTCACTGTTTTTTAGATGTTACTGACTGAACAGCTGTAGCGTTAGCAGGTGACAGTCAGTTCTATGGGCTTAAAATTTTCCTTTTTCTTTCAAATTTCACTAAAACTTTTGGGAAAACCAAGACTCACCATGCAAACAGTCGTTGGCCCTCAGCATGTCTAGGCCGAGCAGTGTGGGAGATGAGGAGGCAGACGCCGATGATGATGATGACGAGGACGAAGAAGATGAAGAGCAGAGAAGCGGGGAGGTGGGTGTACACTGGGAGCTTTGTGAGGGGACTTGTGCAGTATTGGAGGCACCATTTATGCTGCCCATGCCGTTTTCCGTCAGGAACTCCTCCAGGTCCATGTACTGCAGCTGGAACAGTCCTACATCACACGGCAGTGTCCTCTCCCACGCCGGCCCACCCAGGAACCCGTTTGAGCTGCTGGAGAAACCTCCAGCACTTGAGCCACTGCTGTCCGAACCAAGGCTGCTATTGCCCCGCCCACGTGTGGAGCAACGTCCCGGGGAATCCTCATCCACATCCAACCTTTCCTTATCTGAGAAGACAGTGAGAGAGCAAGATTTAACTGAAAGGTTTATTTGAAATGTATAGTTTGGTTTTTAAATCTGATTGTTTAATTGCCAATTAAAAACAGGTTAAAATTTGGACAAAATCAGATCAAATCAAAATCAAACAAAATAACACATCATGATTTATTGTCAAACATTCCATCACAGAGAAACTTTAAAGAAATGCTCACACCTGGTCTGATTCAGAGAAAGTTATAACATGAGATGGTTATGAACGCAGTTGTTTAAGATGGTTTTGGTCTAAAACACTACACCATTCATTGTGTAGGGGTTCATACAGGGTGCTCTGAGGCAAAATAATAATCATTCAGATTGTCACTATTTTATCATCATCAACATTTCATATTAAACACTTACAAGACACATGAAGATCTGAATAGTAATTAAACAGTTGTATCCATGTTGTAGACATGACTCCCGGTTCCATTCACCACTGCGGTGAAAAAACATCTTACGTTTCTCTGTAATAAACCATTTTACACCAACCCCTCTCTGAATTACTTTGTTTCTATCTCAGCCAATGAATAATGGAGGAAAATAAATGAAATTCTATATTAAATTCTTAAATGCAACAACTTTATGTGACGATTTTTGGCTATTATGTTGTCTAGAGTTATGTGTTATTTACGTTTTATTTACCTTATTTATTTATTTTATTATATATGAAAAAAATGTGTTTTTGGACTAGTATTTTTGATCATGTGTTACATTGAGTTAACCATGGTAAAGGTTGGGTTAAACTTGCTACCTTGCTAACATGGTCCAGGAAGCTGGATATGCTAGTTATATGTGCTAGCTAGCCAATAGCTAATGCTCGTTTATTACTATGTGTGCTAACATCTAAGTGTAAGTTAACACCAAACAAGTCTAGCTCAAAATAAATTATTTTTGAAAATGTTTCGTCCTTTGTGTAGCATGAAGAGGACAGCAAATGTCCTGCTTAAACAGCAAGTACTGCTAATGAGATGTCTGTAGTCAAGACAAACCCAGCTGAGAATGTGAAAATATTTCTACTCTTTATATATTTTATAACTATAAATATTTTATATTTTAGAAAAAAGAAAGAACAGGCATCTCTGGATTAAGCTAACTAAACTTAGCTAATGGTTCCAGTTGCTTAGTGCACTTCAAGAAGACCACGAGTGCTTTGGTTTCCATCTCGCAAGGTCTTTCCTACATAGCAAGAAAGTGGTTTTGGCTAAAATGGAAGAAAATTGGTAGTAAAAAAATCAACGGGCCACGTGCACACCAAATAGACCTAATGAAATACGTCAGGCAGGTTCAGGCTGCCTTTGGAACCTGGAAGTCTTTAAAGTCATAAATTTTAAATTCTCTTGTGTAATCACTCAGGCTCAAAAACAAGCTCTTTTGATTTAGAAACAAACAGCCCATTGCTGATCCCAATTAGTCAGTTATGCATGCCAATACTCTTAAGTCCGTCTCAGACCTGGTAGGCATGTAATTCATATCTTGCCAGAGAATGGGTCTTTAGGTACTACAGGGCACGGGGTCTCAATAGGAAGGTCATGCCTGTGTCTCCGTGGACAGTGTGGGATGTTTCCATTAAAGCAACAAACAAGTAAGAAATTCAGTCAATCTAGAACAATCATCACACTTTTGGTCTAGGATGTTCTAGATATATGATCTGCTGTACAGCCATAGTGTAATCAATGTTATTTAGTTCTAAATAACCTCACTGACTATAGAACTGTGGTGTAATTAGGTTTCTCTAAGTTCTAGATAAGCCACTGGCTTTGAGCTGCATTATAGCTAGTTTTCAGTTAGTTGTAGATGTTTCACTGACAGTTGTGCCGTATTGTAAGCACGTTTAAGTAGTTCTAGATACTTCAGACTTTCAGCCAGTTCTAGATACATTCCTGGTTGTAAAGTTGTAGTGTAAGCAGGTTTCAGCATGTTCTAGATACATCCCTGACTGAAAAGACTTAAAATAAGCTGGTTTTAGTGAGTTGTAGATAAATCACAGATTGTAAACCCCTAGTGTAACCTGGCTATAGTCAGTTGTTAGAAATGGAGAATGACCCTCTCCCAGGACTCTTTACTGAAAGAGTGGCTGTAAAACTGCACCACCAAGCTCTTGCTTAAACCTCAGATCAAAAATAAGAGTCTTTTACATTCAAATGTCGATGTGCTCTTAGCTTAACTTGACTACGTGCACTGAGGGGTTAGCTCTATTAGTGTTGCTGTGTCCCTGATTGGAGATGAATTAACTTTTCAATCTCACTGGTCTGTATAAACCAGAACGGTGCAATTTAACGATTCATGAAGAGAACACTTTAATACTTATGTTTCACGTTCTACAGAACGAAGCAGACTGGTGCATGTTTCCTCACCCTTCATTTCACAGCAGTCTCTGAAGCGCTGGTCCCCCTTCATTGGCAGCTGCAGCAGGGATTTGAGGTTAGCCACAGAGTTTATTTGTCCGCCGCTCAGGGAACCTCCAGGCTGGTTAGAGCTGCCGCACTGCGGGCTGGCTCCAGCAGGGGGCAGGTCAGGGGGCAGAAGCTGAGAGAGTGGCCCGGCCATTGGCTGACACTGGACGAGTTCACTGCTATTCAATGAAGCAATAAATCACATGATCCTTTATAGTGAGTAAACAACTACACTGCACAATAAAATTCTATCTTGGCATGTGAAAGTTTCATGGATGTACACTAACGCACATTTCTCACTGTGTTCTTATAATACCTATTTCTAGAACATTTCATTCTAGAGTTAATTGAAGTAGACAGTGTAGGCCCCAGTGGGGAAATCCTTGCGACATAATAATCTTCTAACTTTACAGGATATAGCAGTGGTTCCAAGGCTAGTGAGGCAATTTAGCCCGTTCACATTTTAGTCATTTCCAAACTTTTAGAACCTGCACCTGACGTTGGCTCCCGATTGGACAGCATCTTATTGAAATTTCTCCTGTCCACCTTAAATTGCGGAGCAGTCACATTTGGGTGCCTACTTCAGCTTCATCCTGCATCAGATGTGCCAATTTTCACGATGGCTTGGTTCAGTTTTGACAGACCAGAAAAATGGCGCGTTAGGGCCCCTAAGGATTAGACTGTAACAGACCCATTTGTAATCTGCTGTCAGTAGAGTTTTACAAAATACAAAATACTTTTCCGCATAAAGGAAATACATTTCATTGTCATATTCTCAAATTTTCAAAATTGTAAGATTGTTTAGACCAATCACACCATACATCCAGCTCAGTACCGCATTTGACTTGATGAAAATGACTTCAAATCTGTGGCAGATAATGGCAAATAAAAGACCCTAAAATACAACTTAAAAGCCAGTATTTCTGATTGTGAGATTGTTTAAGAATCTCATAGGTTTATTAGCCTGGCATGCTTCCATATTGATTAAAGGATGAAAAATAATCCCACTGAGGTGAGAATATTTTCACTTCCCTCAGTCAGATCCCTTTGTTTTCAGAAGTATTATTTGTCTGCACCACTTTATAATACTCTTACAACAATCATATGAAGAGATACAATGGCTGTGTTGTCTGTAGGGACTTATTTGTATGTATTATATTACAGTGTAATCTCTGATCTGATGGCACCAGTAGATTATGGGCAAATGTTTTACCTGCCCAATCCTCAGGGTCCACATTTTGGTCTTTCCAAGCTGAACCAGACAACTGTAAAGACGGCGCACCTGGAACAGGTGGTGTTTAGAGGGTGGGATCCAGCAAAAATGTGGAGTGGCTCCTGAAGCACAGTCAGACTCAGCAATACTGTAGTCTGTACGATCACTAATGTGAGAACGAGGGCCATATACACGCTCAGATGTGCTGATAGCAGCAATCGGCTTATGAGGAATGTACATTAAGAGAAATGCAGACATAAAATGAACCGATTGTCGGCAATAAACGGAGCATAATTACCTTTTTAGGCGTCTAGAGAGAGGCTTTCAGAGATCCTGGATCATGCTTTACTGCGTGTGGTGCGAGTCCAATGAGAAAAAACTGCCCAAAAAACCCCTTCGCAGGCTGCAGAAAGGTATTCTTTCAAACTTTGCTCGTGAAAAATATTTCGCGACGTATATCCACACCGTCTGAACGGCTCCGAGAAGCAGAATTAAATAAATAAAATAAAATACAAAATAAAAGACGTGAAAAGTTATTGAGAGAAATAATTCCTCACGATGTGCGAAAAAACGACAGCAGCGATGCACATGATGTGTAGGCGAGGGAAAGCAGCGTCGTCCTCAAAGAAAAAAAAATAAATGAAAACAAAACGAGCGAAAAAAACGTGCGCCTGGATCCAGCCGCAGCCGCGCCGCGTGATTGGCTGGATGGGCTTGTGTTTTTTTTCTCTCTCGATCTCATCCACTCGGGCTTTCGCTTTTCCCCCTGTCTTTTTTTTCTCCTCCAGATCTCCCTCCCTGTGTGTGTGTGTGTGCGTGTGTGTGTCTCAGGCTTCTCGCTCAGCTGGAACGAACACGGGCGAAGTCACGTGACGTCACACCTTCTCCCAGCCTCATGAATATTAATGAGACACGCCTCCTCGTGAGAGCCGCGCGCGCGAACGCTCGGGGTGGAAAAAAAAGATCTGTATCAAGGTATCTGTCAATCATTTACCAATAAATCCATCAATAACCTCGTAAGACCAGACCTGCCATATAAAATATCAGCGTCCAAACAGAATCGACACGAGTTCAACCATAAACAACGTGAGCCGAACACAAGAATTAACCCGACTTCAAACAGAAATGATTCAGTGGCGTGACTGTAAGGCATTTCTAATAAATACAACGTGGCCGTGAGAGTCCTGGTTTAAAGGAGCTCTTCTGTCATCCGGGACTTCCAGCCTTGCTGTTAAAGACAAAGCAACACATTTTTATTAATCTTAACGTTAAGATGTTCTTTGTTGAATAAGTCGTTTCAATGTTACTTTCAGGGATTTTTTTCTACTTCAGTGCCTCGTTTTTTTATACTCTCATTAAATAATGTTATAATAATGTTATTTTAACACTCTGTCTTGTTTAGACTAATTTATTGTTATATTTTATAAACATTGTCGTGTGTGTATGTATTTAAGTGTTTAAACACCGTTCACACAGCGAAGTCTCGTCAAAGTAAAGGTGAGAGAGAGAGAGCGAGAGAGATGTGCATTTTTTCACTCCGCTGGTAATCCACTGAAAACGTGAGCTGCTCGTGCACGCGGTGTCCCTTAAAAACACAGAGACGCTTCACGAGAGCACATGGCCGCAGCACGCGCGCAAGCCGCCGGCCGGGCAAGCACTCCCCTGCCATTGGTGGAGAAACACGGTGACTCCGCCCTTCGCTGCGCTGATTGGGTTAGATGTGGCAGCTGGCCACGCCCACACATTCCCCCCATGCTACGGCCGCGTGAGAGTACACAGCTCCAGAGCAGCAGTTAGAAACCATGGATGGAGAGTGTGTGTGTGTGTGTGTGTGTGTGTGTGTGTGTGTGTGTGTGTGTCAGTTATAGAGATTGAAAAGAAAATAGGTTTGCCAAGGATGAACCTGATAATCCTTCTCTGCAGAAGCAAATAAAATCTACTGAAAATTTCACTAAAGGCGTCAACAGGGGAACGAAGTAAAACAATAGACCACCGATGAGGAAAAAGCCATCAAAGCTTTCTATCAGTGTTAGCATGTCTAACACGTCTAAAGGGCCCATATTATGTACGAAGGAGTGAAGACTATTTAACGTGCTGTGGACATTTGAACAAATGACTGACCTGTTCAAAGTGGGACCTTTTGTGACGTCACAAAGTCAAGCTGAAATTATTGGGAGTGTTTAAGTCCTGCAAGCTTTATGAACACAAACCACTGCCAATCACAATAGAGCTAATTTATATACAGTTATATACATACTTATATGTATAGGGGAGGGGCGTGAAAATTTGAAACATCACTAATATGTTTGTACATGTGTCAGCATGTCAACACTCCTACAGCAAACTGTTTTATGGCTTTTCATAATGCATGCTGGGAGTAGTGAGGGAGCACTGATGGGCAGAAACACAAAAAGGACATAAAGCCATGAGCTCTGCCAAAGTGATAACGTTGATGAATACAATGCCGCTACATAAATACTACATAAACACAAACAGCAACGAATGCTAGTTTTTGGTAGAAATGTGGGGTGGCGGTGGTCTAGTGGTGGGGTACTTGCCTATGGACCTCAAGCAGTCTCAGGTTCGAATCCCACCTCTGGCACTACCACCACTGGGTCCCTGAGCAAGACCCTTAACCCTGGGTAACTCCAGGGGGACTGTCCCTGCAATTAGGACATGGATAAGAGTACTATATGGATTCACTGCTGAATCCATATAGTACTGAATAAAGAGGAGTTGTAAAACAGTGATGTTAAAATGAATTAAGACTGTTTAGGGTAAAAAATCACACAAATATAATCAGTGGACTTGGGGGTGAGAAATAAAATTCTTTAGAGTATGGGCCCTTTAAAACCAGTATCATGTGCAGCCCATTTAATGGAGAATCATTAATTCAGTCAAATAACATTTTTGGTTGTTGTCAATATAGAAGCTATTTTAGACAATAAAATAAAAAAATATCTAGCAGCGATCAAGCACCAACTGATGTCTCTGTCTTTCTGTCTCACACACACAGATTCCTCTCCTCCTGCACGTACACGAGAGCTACACGGTCCACTTGTTTCCCACCCACTATCAGTGGTAAATCCATGTGACAGTCAGTCATACTCTGCCTACCACTGCAGACACGGGTCCTGTTCCAATCCAACCAAAATAAAGCGACCATCTACTGCACATCCACCTAAACACTTCCACTAAGCTGGCCTGAGCGAATTGATCTACAGTTGATCAGTTACACCCTTTAAATGTTAAAGTCAACATCAATAAACTGCGTCAAAACAGAGATTAGCAAGTAGCAACGAAGACTGAACATATTGTAGTGGAAGTGTCTAGGGGAAGTGAAGGGCTTTTTTATTGAAAGAAGACCTCACTACTCAGAAAAATCCCCTGTCTCCACCTGGTGGCCAAACTAGAAAAGAAGAACTGGGGGGGATTGATCTGTTCGTAACTAGTAACGAGATCAACTGAGCTATTATTACTGGATTAATCAAGATTTATGCATTTTCTGTGCTACTACTATCCCAATATGTGTAAAGACAAATCCCCAAACTTTACTAACTGCTTAATGTCTGCATAATTTACCTGTTAAGATGTAAATAAAGAGCCTCATAAATTCCATAAAACGGTTATGAATACACTGCCTTAATGTCGTAGTTTTGAGATAAAACTAAGTCCATTCATGGTGGAGGGGGGCATACAGGGTGTTATGAGATAAAATAGTCCCCAAAGAAAACTGATTTAGCCCAGATTTGCTATTTTACCATCACTGACATTACTTATACACACTCAACAGAGACACACAGATTCACTGGTGGCATTGGACATGACATAAATTGGGTATATTGGTCTTGTAGACATGAAACTTTGTGCAACCCACCACCACTGTAAAGACACTGAGTATACCACGGTGAGAAATTGCTTGAACGTCCCCTTAAACTTAATTGAGTAAACTAATGAGAATAGTTGCAAGGTATATTTCACCTGTAATGCGGAAAACAAAGCTATATGCTTTTAAATTTTTATTAAATGCTCGGGTATCATCAACAACCAGTTTATCATAGGTAAATAAAGTGATAGAAACATACTTATTACTTTACGTATTTTCAAGGGAAAAAAAAAGAGATGAGCTATGAGTAGTATGGCATCTCTACATAAGAAAAAGTGAGAAAGATATAAGGGATATGTTCATAGTTGGCAAGTGGACAGACTGTGTCAGACACATTAATACATTAATCAAAATCTGGTCTAAAGTGATAACTTCCACTATCTTTCCCTACTACCTGCAATGTAGCTATGATAAAAACATATTTGACCTTTGTTTAAAAAAAAAACATAACAATAATAAAATATTGACACAATTTACATTACAGTACACTTGTTCCTTCTATTTCTAACTTAGATTCTATATATAAAAGTTTCACTGTGCTAACAGGGTAAATATCAATACGAAGAGGACTTGGCCTCGTTCCACTGAAATTCAGTCCTGGAACTCTGTCGTAATTCAGCTACGTCCAAGTCTGTTTCTGGAGTGCTAACCCTTTCCAACCTTTCCAATCTAACCTTGCTTTAGGATTCATTGGCCACTTTATCAGAAACCTCTTTTTTGTAGAAACCCCCCTTTTCTCCACCTTGCTGGTTTACAGTTCGAAACTATAGCCCATCTTTTAATACACATTTAAGGTTAGCCCTCCTCTAGCCCTTCAACGGTGGTCAAATTTTTTGGAAAGTAAAAATAATCTTGAATATATTCATTTACTTTATTTGTATATTTCAAAATAAGTACACATTCCCTGCACGGAAATAAACCATTTAAGTTCTGACAATTTTAATGCACTTTTACTATTTGAGTTGCACACTTTAACAATTTGGAAAAAAACCTAGTTAGGCCAAAAACAAGTTTCCAGAAATGAACAAAAAAGTCTATTGTGCACTCTTCTACATAAAAATTGCCAAAATATGTTTGTATTCTTTCTCACGGTTTATTTATATAATATATCTGCTGTGCACACCACACACTACCATGATACTCCCATGTCTGTAATGTAGAGGGTGGTGATGCGCAATGGTGGTCCCTTTCTACTGATGGATGCAGGTAAGTTAAAGTGGCTGCCGTCTCAAACTGTTAAACCACCCAGTGAACCTACAAAAAGAAGTTTCCGATCAAATGGCCAATGTGTGCTGCTACAAGGTAGGTGGACTTAGTAAAGCTGCAGGTAGCTCTCACAAAGCAAGACTGGATATAGTCCTTATTACTGATTATCTAAGAAAGACAAATTTAAGTGCTAGTCCTTCCTTCTTCATGCTAGTTCTCACTCAATAAACTCCAGACATACAAGTTTGATGACGACACCTCTAATTTAACTAGCATGAAGATGAAGACACAAAGTAAAGCTTATTCTGGGATTTTTTTTTTCTGTTTCATTTTATACAGTTCCAATTGTACTGACTGTGTAACCTTCCGCGTTTACAATCTCAACACTCGTCCAACATGCACAGATTTAAACAAAACACTGATCTTCCTTTTAGGAATCTTTCTTTTTCTCCTTATGCTACTAATGCATTTTTTTACACTTAAGAGCTTCAACATCCCCACACTTGTTCTAAGTGAACATCAACTACACATTATACATATCAGAGACAGAGTAATTCTACAGAGCATTTTGTTGAGTTACAGTAAGCATTACTGTTAGGGGAAAGTACTGTATTAGTAACGATACTATAGATTCACCTAACATCAGCCGAGGAGCCAAGGTTTTCATCAACGCACACAAGGGTACAGAAACCTTTTTGAAGATTAGGCAAGGGGTGGATAAGAGAGGGATGCTGATATCTTTATAAAAGATGTCTGCAATGCGTTTTGTAGGTTTGCGTGAAGAGGTTCAATTTAGAAGTCCAGTCTATGAGAGTAATCTAGTATGATGATGAGAGCAAGAGAACGGAATAAGCTCTAAAAGCACTCCAAAGACTTACTGAGGGTCAGATACCAAGTCAGGTCTCTATACTTTCATGCAAAACTCCCTCTTTTTTCTACTACATCAAAAGTTTTTAGGTTTAATTACTGAAGGGCACTCAGTGACTGTATTGTATTTGCAGGGTTGAGATATTCCCTTTACCCTCTACCCTCTTGAAAAATTTCCCCGCTGTCAATTTGAAACAAAGTGTTCTCCCTTGCCTCAGTTCTGCCAATTTTCCCCGACAAGTTCTCTTATGTCTCGTGAGGAGAGCGGCATTCCAGAAACGTGAGGGACAGTGTCTACAGGAAAACGCTCTGTTGGATAAATGAGAGCTTCTGTGAATGAGGGCTGAGAGAAATCTGCGAGATTGCTTCCCACAGACTAGGCATCTCAGTCGATCCACACGGTAACTGACTTTGGGACAGTGTCTGGCCGCTATGTGGACCACAAGTGCTGCTCGTCGTGAAAACATTGTAAGAAAACAGAAAGGACAAGGGAACCGTTTGAGAGGAACCTGCCAAGTGAATAGTCTATACAGTTCAAGTCCTTCCGGGGAACCCAGTTCATATACAACCCTACTACTCCCACCACTTTGTCTGATCCTCAGGAGCATGGCCATCTTCCTCCGAAATTTGCGTTGCCGCCTGCGAATCGCTCTCCTTCTTCGTTTATGAAGTTTTCTCCTTTCATTTCTCTTCCTTTCCCCAGCTGAGAGAGCTGCCTGTTCCCCGTCCATTTTTGCGGTCCGGGTCCATTCGTAGCCTATCTTCTCTCTCCCGATCCGTCTTTTTTTTTTTTTCTTGCGGCGCCGCAGCTCTTCTTCACTGTGAAAGCCGTGATGGTGGTGGTGGTGATGGTGGTGGTGTGGATGGACATCATCTGGATGCTGTTGCGGGTGGGAATGGTGCTGATGGTCTGATGGAGGTTGCACAAGGGGATGAATGGGTAAGTTTGGGTTGAGCGTGTGTCTTTGGCCAGACGAATACATTGACTCTCCTTTCACACCACTGTGCTGATGGTTCAGGGAAGATATGGAGGAACTTGATGGCAGAGGCTGGGAGTAAGGGGTGGAATTGGAGGAGGAAAGGAGAGGTGTGCTAGTTTCAGGAACATAGAACAGAGGCGAGTACCCAGCTTGTGGTTGAGGTGGAGGTTGCTGATGACTATGAAGAACACCACCATGAGGCTGCTGCTCCCCTTGGCTTCCACTGCTGGGTGTGAGCTGGAGCAAAACATTCGTGGCAGCCTCACTTTCAGATATTGAAGCAGCAACGCTGCCTTCTTCTGCAGTGACATTACTGCCCCCTTGAGGTGTCCCTTGACCATTACGTGTCAGGCCATGTTGAGATAGCCTGTGTCTTGTAAGGCTGTTGGAATATGCAAAGGCCTTCCCACACACTTCACAAGAAAACAGCTTGTCACCACCTCCCTCATGCACTGTTTGATGATGTGCTGTAAGGTGGAAGTGATGGCGGAAGGATTTCCAACATATAGCACAAGTGTAAAGTCTGGGAGCTGGCTGAGGATTAGCTCCTTGGGGTTTGACATCTTGCGAGTATGAGTAAAATGATGAAGAGCTGCTCTGGCCTCCCTGGATCATGCTGCCACTAGCAGAAGGATAACTGTTAAGGGGGTCTCCCCCAGGTGTTGTTGGTACTTCTTCTAGTTCTCCTTTCTGATGCAGCTTCCCATGTCTTTTAAGGCTCTGGGCATAACCAAAGTCCTTCCCGCAAAGGAGACATTTATAGTTTTTCTCTCCTGAATGCACTGTATGGTGCTTGCTGAGGTGAAATGCCTCTCTGAAGTACTTGCCGCACACTGAACAGTGATGAGGCTTTTCTCCGGTGTGTATGCGGTCATGCCTTCGCAGGGTTTCTCTTCTTGCAAATCCTCGACCACAGATACTGCATAAATATGGTCGAACTTCCCCAAGAACCCCACCTGTTCTATGAGAAGGCTGTCTTCTCTTAGGAGCCTCTGCACCCGGTGCACCAGGTTCCTTCTTTTTTCGGGGCTTCCGGGGTCGCTTGGGCTTCCCACCTGGAGCCTGCTGATTTGGCTGTTGGCTAGGACCTAAGGCATCCTGATTCCCACCACTCCTAAAAGATTTGTCCATGCCAGATGTTGATGATGGACCACCAGGTGAAGCAAGCGGGCCTAGACCAAGACCACCAAGAAGCCCCCCAATAATATCCCTTCTGTCATCTCCTCGACCCCCACTAGTGTTGAGATCAGCACCCATACAATTTGCTGCTGCAGCAGTAATAGCGGAAATAGCATTATTGACAGAGCTTGTGACGTCATCTTCAGAATCATCCAACAGTGAAGACAGGGGTAAATGGGGCTGCTGATGGTGATGCTGTTGGCTTTGGGTTTGTGGATGTGGGTGCAGAGTAGGGGCTAAAGGTGCCTTTCTAAGTGCTGGCCCTCCTAAGCCTCCGCCACATGAGGATGTTCCAGAGTATAGGCTGCCTTGAGATCGCTGGTCCTTGTAGTTATCGCTGTAACCGTCACTCCTGTAGGACCCTGCATAACAAATTCAATCAATAATATTAATGGTGCATATATACATACCCCCTTATTACAGCATAAACATCACTTTTTTGGTTCATATACATATCATTCTCCCAAAAATATGTTACTCACCCACCGCACTAGTTACCATTCCATCACTGGAAGCCCCTGTCTTATTGCTCTTGCCACCAACAGGATTACTGCTGTCATTCTTCAGTCTTGGCCCCCTTCCTGACTTCCCACAGGTACCCGAGGCTGCATGGTTTAGCAACGAAGTGCTCTCGCGGAAGCAGCGACCACAAGCCGGACAACGAAAAGGCTTTTCCTCATGTATCTTTTCATGTCGTGTGAGAGATTCACGCCTATTAAATGCACGACTACAAGTACTACAGGCATAGGGCCTTGCACCAGAGTGAATGACACCATGCTGGAGCAGGTGCCCTTTCTTTTTGAACCCTTTCCCGCAGTCAGAACAATGGAAAGTCTTGTCAGGACTGGGACATGAAGATGTTGCTGATTCCTGGGTTGAATGGGCAACACTTGGATCTGCAGGGTGTAACACAGGATTCACAATGTTGCTCCTTGTGCCTGCTGTGCCTGCAGTGGTCAGCTCATGACTTCGCAAGTGCCTGCGCAGGCTGGATAAGTGTGTGAAACTTTTGCCACATTCTCCACAGTGGTACAGTAGTTCTGCTTCAGGATGAGATGAAGGAGGGTGCATGGAACCATGGTTGTCTGTTTTAGAGCTATTTGTCACCAAGACTGTCGCTGATGTAGAAGAGGGAGCAGAAGAAGATGATGATGACACCACTGAAGAGGAAGATGAAGGAGTTAGGTGGGATGGAGGATCTCCACCAATACCTGACATATTAATGCCCCCCCCTCCTGAGAGGCCGGATGTGTTATCTTGCCTGAGACCTCCTGAAGTGCTACTGCTGTTTTGACTAGGATTTGCAGAGTTGTGACTGTTGTTGCTGCTGTTGTTGTTGCTGCTGTCGGTCTTCCGCTGGGGCAAGTAGCCGGCCATTGCTTTCTTTCTTCTGCCTCCTCCACTTCCGCTTCCTACTGATGCACCATCTCCTTTACCTTCGTCCTTGGAGAGGGAGAGATGCAGGGGTAGTGGAAGTGGCAAACCAGCTTCTTGTTGCATCAAAGATGCTAGCTGATTCGAGGAGAGGACGGGAATTCCTTGAAAGTCAAAACTACCTAAAGAGGAAGGCTGAGACGAGGAATGAAGAGGATGGTGGGGATGTGGATGGGGATGTGAAAGAGTGTGTGGGGGTAACTGCTGTTGCGGTGGTGGTGGTGGCTGTTGTGGCTGTGACAGTGTACTCGAGTGGCTGTGTGTGTGTGAAGAGTGGAGAGCAGGGGGTGGAGCAAGGCCAGAACCTGCCTCTCCCCCAGTCTGACTGAGCCCTAGGCCAAGATGGTTGTGGCTTCCTTGCTGGACCAAAAACTGCTCTAAGCTGGAATTGGCAGGTACTCCAGAAAGAAAATATTGATTAGCTGCTAGCATACAGCTAAACTGCTGATGCAAGCTCCTTGCATCAGACTGGGTCCCTGCCAATTGGTGACCCAGGGATGTTACCGTACTACTGCTGGGAGGGTTGTTGGAACTGGAAACAGAACTTGAAGGAGATGGGGACGAGGAGGATGGTCCTGGGGACGCCTGAGGGACAGAGAGGCCAGGATGTAATGGGGGAGGTGGTGGTGGAACGGATGATACCAGTCCTCCAATACCTCCTGAACTCCCTCCACTTCCGCTACCACCTGCAAACTGATCAAAACGTCCAACTCCTGGATGCAAATGTTCTTGTGCTAGGGCTGCCTCTGTTGGATGGAAAGAGCGCAAAAACTGGGGATACCCACTCACATGACTTCCACTACTGCTGCTCCCAGACATTTTGCTCGACTTCCTTGAAGTCTGTGAGGACGAAGAGAGGGACTGCTGCTGCAGGGGTGGGGGAGGTGCACTCATTTTTGAAAAAATGGACGTAGAATCCGAAAAGGCACTGCTTCTCGATCCTTGGAGTGGGCCCAAGCCCAGTCCAGATAAAATAGCCCCCGAGGTTTCTACTTGCTGATGCTGTTGCTGCTGCAACTGGTGCTGGTGAAGCTGCACTTGCTGCTGGTGTTGTAATTGTCGCTCTAATCCAAGACCTTTGAACTGATGGGCTTGATGTCCACTCAACATCTCTATGATGTCCACATTGTATTTTCCAAACTGGAACATTTCCCAGTCACTGAAACATGGGTGTGCTGGGGCAACACCTTCTGCTCATAGAGCAGTGACAGTTGTGTTAGGACTGCTGGATGAGATGAGACAATGACAAGTGGATCCTCTTGACAAAAATACTGTAGCGTCTTTTACCCTGTCTCAGTCCACTTTTGAAGATGGTCTGATCGGCTGTTAAGATATGACAGTTAATAATTGTTCATACTTTATAGCCAGTTTTGCCAAGCAGAGAATATCTCTCCTTTATGATTCCTGGTCTTCCAGACTTATGTTTTACTGATGAGTCTTGAACAATTCTGTGTTTTCGGTACTATGTCGTTACTTTGAATCACTGTCTCACATGAATAAAATGTCTTTCATTTTCAAAGTCATTGTTTTTTTTTTTCTTGTATTGCACTTAAGGTACTTCCTTTTTAACCAAGTAGGAGAATTTCATGTAACTTCACTCAGAAGTTGTCACAACATGGCAATTCTTTTTCACATTTTGAGGGAGGCACATTAAGTGCCTTACGTTGCCCTTGTTAAGAGAAAAAATGTTGCTTCGTCTTGCTTGGCTACATGTTTGAGTTTTTCATCATCCTAGATAAGGACAGCCTGCTCTAAGTGCCACATGTTGCATTTATTAGTTAGTATCTTAATTTATAATCTGATTGATATACGTTCCCCCATCCATATTTCAGTAAAACATGTGGGCCATCCTTTCCACTGCTAAAAGATATATTCTCCTCCACTTGTCTGCTCTTACAGGCATGGGTGGTTCCTCCATGCCACTCCTCTTCCCACTGCGAGAGAGAAAAGGTGAAATTTGAGTAATCATTTTTACAATCAACTGTTATTTTTTCTCAATACCAGCAGAGTTTGAAAAGTACAAGCAAGATATCAAGGTTCATAAAAGTTGTTACTACATAAATGTTTCAGAGCACCAATTATTTATTAATGAGTCAGATTAAATAGTAGTAACACATTCATAAACTATATTAAACTCTATAAAATGCATAATAAAGGTTAAAAAAAAACATTTTCTTTATAAAGGTAATTAACAAAGCTTAAAATAATTAAAATGCCTAAATATATACACATGACACACACCATGGCAGTGCTGTATTAGTGGTCTAATGGGTAGGCACTTGACCCTGTGATCAGAGGATCGAGTCGCAGACCACTTTGGTCACTTTGAGTGATAGATTTGAGTTTCTGCTCTCCAGGCGCTGAATGTATGGCTGCTTATTTCTCCACTTGGGTGGAGGGTAAAAAGCAACAAAGGACTCTTTGTGGTGTGTTCACTATGAAAAATAGTCACTTTCATTTCACTTCACAAAGACACAAAACCAGTAAAAGCTTAGACTAGTTAGTGTATTGCACTGGGCAATATACTGAACACTGGTCAGCTTCAAGTTGTACGAAAGTGAGATGATAGATTGTGAACATTTATGTTGGACTACATGCAGCTCAGCCTGGTGTGTGAAAAAAACTAATCAAAGTTACAGATCATTTAAAGTAGTCTGGACCTTTTTTCTGTTACAGCTTATCACAAAGGCAATGTTGTAAGAAATAGTGAGAATAAATAATGCATGACACATTAATCATAACAGGATCATTTTATGCATTTCATAACATTGATGCCTTTTTTAAGCGTCATTCTTGAAATTTGTATTTCCCATTTTTTTTATTATAAGTAAACAATCGGTTGATATTATAATGATCACAAGCAGAGATACTAAATACCACACCTGTACTTCAAAAATACTTTAAAGAGTTCTGTTCCAAAACGCAGAGGCTTAAAAACATTCAGGTTTGTTCCTCTGATAAAGGTGTTTTTGGCGTTAATGAACATAAAGCACTGATATTGTTAAAAGCAGAGAAATTACATATATGCAAGTGGTGCTTCATGCCATTTGGATCGAACTCCTTCATATACTCCTCGACTACCAGCTCATTAAACTTGGTTCACATGCAGGATAATAATCATAATAACACCCATTAAAACGTTTGATGGATCAAACGTGTCAAAAACACCGAAATGCCAAAAGCACAAACCACTGAAAAAGTGTAAATAAACATTTTTTGATTCATGGATCGTTTCATTCATGCACTGAGCGTCAGGTCGTGGGCACAAGTGCACAAAGTGCTGGAAAACAGACCGACGCCGCAATAACAAAAACAACATGCAGAACGAGGAGCGAAAGTTGCGCGTTTTTTGCGCATTTGCATTGCGCCCGATACCGCGAGCTGCCCGCGTCTGACTGTAATAAAAAGAGCGAAAGGAGGAAACAGGCAATAGTGTGCGGACGGTGCGGATGGCTGAGTTGAAGAGGTGAATGTGGGGTAAATTATTACATCTGTCACAAAAGAAACAGAGACCGTTCAGACAGCTGTGAGAGAGAGAGAGAGAGAAAACGGTGCACGACAGAAAAAAGAGAACAATAACAAAGGTGGACGGCCCTGCTGCTACTGGTGACACCAGAAAACGGGCCCATGAAAAATAATTACGACTCCACAACACCGAGGGGTGAACACTGCCTAACGTTAGCATGCAGAACAGCTGGCTAAGAGCTCGCGTTCAGCTCGCTAACGGACTGGCGGGTGGCGCACGAGCCCAACATCTGCACGCGGCTGAACACGGGAGCAACACGTCGCCAAAACTTAACGCAGTCCAAGCACAATAAAACAGGCCTTTTACCTACGCGTCCATCTTTCAGGACTGGGCGAGAGCTGAACAGGGCCTGTTGCCCTCTCCCTCCCTGCCCCTCTCGCTCTGCCCGCTGTTTCTCCGCCCGAGCCCCTCAGAGCCGAGTGTTTTCACTGCGGAGCCCCACACCCTCACACTCACGAACATAGCAAAGAGTCCACTTTATAACGGCCTCAAACCCTCATTTCCAGCCGTTACGTTTAAAAATTATTTTTATTTTTTTTTTCTGTTTTTTTGTCGGCTAAAATAATTTTAAGAAAGAATCGAATGACGTGGTAACACTTAACATCCGGGCTTTTAAACAAACCAGTCCCCCATTTAAAGCCTCGATTTTTTTGTTTATATTTTTCTTCTTGTCGTTTTTATAGTTTGCGGTTTTGTTTGATGTTTGTTTGTTTTGATTTTCGTTTTTGTTTGCTTGGGGGGGTGACGTACGAAAACTATTTTACATCCGGACTTTTACAACACTTCCGGTAACTGCGTAGGTTTGGTAGCTTTTGTTTATCTTATATATTTTGTCACGCTGGAGATCGCGACTACGCAGAAATAATCATCTGTGAAGCGCTGATTTGCTTCGCAGCTGAAGCGCCGACATGTTTGAGTAAAGATCAGCAGCTCTTCGCGCTCAGTTTAAGGCTGTGTCCCAAACGGTTACTCGCTCCCTACTGTAGTGCATTACATGAATCTCTTCTGCACCCTCAGAGTGCTCGGCGTGTCTGAGATTTTGGTCTGATACAGACTGAGGGTACGATTTTTCCAGGTCCAGTTAAAGTGATCAAACCTCGGGCAACATGATGGTAAAACCAACGATTAAAGTGATCCATTTTCCAAATCCCTCTGATAATGCACGTTTATTCATTTCATGCTTTGACATTTTTGGCTTTTGTGTCATTTCTTGAATGTGTTATAAAAAGAAAAAGAAACATTCACTGTAGTAAATAATATTAACCGTTCAGTATCGGGTGTTAAATAATTATCACATTATAAAATAAAGTCCATGTTCGTTATTGTTCGGCAAATATTGTGGAGAGTTTCGATCCAAAATTCATGTAAGAGGGAAATGATGGGAGAATAAGACTAAGTCACAGCCATTTATCTCTTGAACATGTTAATGTTGCTTTAATGAATTTAGGAACCAATCCGTTCACACACACACAACCTCCATCTATCTAGTCCACTAAGTAGTGATCACGAAGCCCTTTGAGATTCAGCCTCTCAGCCTCGCGCTCCGTTCCACCTTAAACGGCGCGGCCGTTCACTGAAGCAGACGGAGGGGCCGAAGGGAGCGGAGCGTTATTTAAGGTGGAACGGAGAGTTGGACGGGGACGCTGGAGGACCGTAGCGGGAGTTAATCGGGTTGAATAGTGGACATCGCGACGGCTTATCCGTGCATCGTGTCTGAAATGAAACGTGCCCTTTCACGCCTTGACTCGTCCTACTTTATGTCTGAGATGTGAGCAGGCAGTGGCCATTTTATTGCGCCGCGGCAGCGCTCAGACAAACTCCCTGTCCGCATCAAAATGGCTGCCTCGCGTTTGGCACAGCTGCTCTCCAGGTGGACACAGAAGATACACTGCAAGGGAACCCTGCGTTTAGTTTAAAGTAACCTCTGCAGTGTTGACTTTCTCTGTATTAACATTTGTACCCGTTTAGGAGGGTTAGGGTGTTTGTTTAGGGGGGGTCTTCTAGGAAGACTGGATATTGGAACATGACTGAGCGTTTAATTGCCTTCAGCCATGAGGGCATTGCTGAGGTCAGGTGTTTTTTTTCTGGATGATTACTTCTGGATCACAAACACCTCTCCAGCTCATCCCAGTTGAGCTCCCCACAGAAATCCACAGCCCAGCGCTGGGTTCTTCAGGGCCCTCCAGCATGATCTTAAACGAATGTGTAACGTTTTCTACTGCCCAGTGCTTTTCTGGGATTATACAAGCTGCATCTGCTCCACCTGTAAACCTGTGTGAGTGATGAGGGCACCTTAATGAATCCTACTTTATTTCCATGAGGCCCATGTGTTCAAGTTATTTGGCTGGTTCAGCATCTGGAAAAAGCAGAATTTGTAACCATCTCCATAATTTCAAGTGGAACAAAATGTAGCCTGTGTTTCGGGCCCTCAAGAAAGGCAAAGTGTTTCTACCCTGAGACGGACCGGCAGCCGGTCCACCTTTTGTTCTGTGGCGACTGGGACAGGCTCTGGACACCCGGTTGGGTAGCTCAGAAGATGGATGGATGGAGGAGAAGTATGCTGCATTCAAATAGAGTGAATGTTAATGTGTGTGTTTTTAAGGCATACCCAAAAGAGTTTTTTCATCAGTCGACTTTTATTTTACAAAGGTGGAATTATCACAATTTGCCTTATGTTTTGTTGCCTAAGAGGGAAATACGAAACAAAGCGTGGGATTTGAACATTTCCGTGAACAAGAGCTTGACTGACTTCTGACCAAATATCTTACCTGGTTCTCTTAATGTACATTCCCTTACAAAACAAGAAAGTACATTCAAAGGTGTTCCATCAGACTTTAACCTTTTCTTTACTACTCTCTTTAAAAAGACCCTTTGGAAAATCTCCACATAAATCAGCGTCTGTAAACAGTCATACAGAGTGCTTATGGTCTGAAATGGTTCACTGTAGAGAAACATGCAGATTTCTTACTGATTTCTTTACAGCGGAGGTGAATGGAACTAGGGGTCAGGTCAACAGCACAAAAAAAACAAAGCCATTTTATTTACAATCCAAACCAACCAGGCAGCCTACACACATTATGGTATCTGTATGGTGGCGGTGGTCTAGTGGTAGGATACTTGCCTATGGTTCAAATCCCACCTCTGGCACTACCACCACTGGGTCCCTGAGCAAGACCCTTAACCCTGAATTGCTCCAGGGGGACTGTCCCTGTAATTAGGACATGGAAGTTGCTCTGGATAAGAGCGTCTGCTAAATGCCGTAAATGTAAATGTATGGAATGCTATTGATGGTAAAATCGTGAAAAAATCTTTTTTGACTTTTTGGACTTTATTTCCTCACAACACCTTGCATGTACCCCTCCAGCATTCATTTAATTATAGGCCAAAGGTTTCTCAGCACTCTTTGGAGGGAGCTTTTAATGTAACAATTAAATTAACTAAGCATTTATTCTAATTTTGTATAAGAGATAAATCTGCCTGTGGCTTCATTTGGAACACAGTGGCAGAAGCAGCGAGTCGGAGCTAATGAACGAATGGAAATATCAAACTGTTCCTCTGTGAATAGTCTTTAACAATGTTAAAGCAGGAGCACAAATGCTGGCACAATTATTGTTCTATTAAGTTCTATATTAAGTTCAATTAAACACTAAAACATTTATTAAACACTATACCACTACTTGTAATACTACTTTCTGTTCTGTTATTAGTAGTAGTTATGGTTTGTGGTAAAAGAACAATTGCTAATAATATTGATTTGCTTAAATCTGCCTTTTGTGTAGTTACAGATGGTTTTTCTTTATATTTATATATATATATATATATATATATATATATATAAAATTCATTTTTACTGAAAAATGTAAATTAGCTAAAATGCAGAGCTTTTCCCCTGCCATTTTTTTTTTTTTTTTTTTTTTTTTTTTAAGTAATCCCCTTGCAGAAGAATTTGTGTTTGTGGCTCTCTTTTAGAGGCACCTCTTTAGACTTCTGGTTCCATTCACCACAATTCCCTTTCTAGAATGGAGAATTTTACACCAATCCCATATGAATTTGTTTACATCCATTTAATTATGCAGAAATTTTGAAAATTTTGTGGACTCGACAATGTCAAAACAATGCCATCTCTCAGTAGGGCTCTTTGTCAGGCTTCTGCACGAAATAAGGGATGTGCCCAAATTGTGAAGAGGTAATATGATACGGAGCGTCTCATTTTCATAGTGGGAGTTCTAGGCAAGAATGAGGTAGAACCGATCCTTTACAAATGGGTTCTCCATTCAGGCTAAAGTGACTCTTTTTTTTCTTCTTTTAAAGGTGTAGCCTTTAAAGTCAGTGTAGCCACCAAAAATCATCAGCGCAACTGATGGTATCTTATTTCTTTACGGTTTTTCATAAAAACTTACAGTTATGGCTTGTGGGTACAAAACCAAACAGACATTGCTACAAACTTTCTTTTTTTCTGTCTTTCATTTTTGTTTGTTTGTTTGTTTTTATTTAAAGACAAATAAAAAGGCTAAATTAATTTAGCTATTCTAATATTCCCTGAAAATAAACATTCAAACAGCTGAAACATTTTCATTTAAATCATCAACCTAGTTGTTCATTTACATACACATTGTGACATCACAGATAAACCCAGTGTGATGTCATTGCAACAGTGACACTGGCAAGCTTCTTCGGGATGGTTACACAATGACGTCACACACTGAGGAATGTCTGAGTGCGCTCGTTCGTCGGGATGCAGGGAGCGCCTTGTTTGTGCTTGTGTTTTCTGTATTTGTAGTTCATAAAGCAATTCAATGAGAAATATATCTAAAAACAAGTTTACACTGAAACCACAGAAGGAAAAAGTTTCACCATCATAAATGAGAAGATAATCAATAATCATAACAGCAAGAATAAATATCACCAATAACCATAATATTAACTGTCATAGTAATGACAATAACAAACACGTATGTAGAAGAGTCTGTAGGAAGATTGTCTCTTAAGGTTTTTTTTGTTGGTTTTTTGTTTTTGTTTTTTTTTTAGTTTTTCTTTTTTGGTCAGTAATTCATCAAGATCTGTTTAAGTTCCCATTCAGAAAGTAAACAAATGCCTACTGCCACCGAGTGAGTTTTACGTAGGCTTATGACTACTCGTACCGGGACACATAATTACATCTGAATCTACCTACTGAAACCGATCGAAATAATCCCAAAACTGCTTTATAGGCTAGGCCAATGTTCATCACCTCACCACAGTCTATATACATCAATGTCGTACCGTCATTGACAATAAATAATAATTCATTATTCAAAAACCGTGGGTAGGCAAAGTACCACTGACACACATGTAGTATAGCCCTTAATACTGATACGCATTATTGATTACGATATTGGGTATGGTGCTTCATCTGCTTCCGAATGACAAATATAAAAGTACTGATCCCTCTTGCCCTCAAAACACTGCCTCTATGCTTTTAGGGAGAAACTCGGCACGTTTTTTTCCTTTCCTAAGCTCACTTAAGTGCCTGTGCACACCTGAGCTATGTTCATGTGATCAGCGTTTAAGCTGCAGCCTTCCCTCTACAAAATTGTGCCACGTTTTAACAGTTTGAGGCATTTGCGCAGATTAAGAACCCCTTAGAAACCTATATACACTGTATGAAATGTGCACCCTGCATTCATGGCCATTCTATTGCTTCCTCTGCTAAGAAAGCATTGGCTGAACAAAGTGCCGCTCATTAATTCAGTACATCTGAAGAATAAAGTTGATTGTCAGTAAACATGTAACTGTTTCTTTTACCCCTCCACAAAATAGCTTTTATTGACATGTTCCTTCCTTGAGAAATCTATAGGGGGGTATGTAGGCTCTATCTATCATACTCTGTGAAGCTGAGAATGTATGTTCTCTGGGAGCTTAATTGATATCCCAACCAATGGAAATGTCCATCATCCAGCTCTGGCAGAATGAGAAGAGTTAATGGTGTAAAGGCAATAATCCTGTAGGCTTTCTAAATGCAGATGCAATCCAGCATCCATTTAATCTCATGCTGCAAGAAGGTCTTTTGGCAATGTGAGAAAACCCTTGTGTCCTCATGTTTAAAGGATCACACTTAGATTCTTATTTTCAGGTCTGACGTCCAGCATTTTGACTCCATTTGTGCTCATACTGACTTCAGCATTATCCAGCAGTGACCAGTCCATGGTCCAAAGAGATCTTCAAATTTAAGCACATTGCACTTGTGTTTGCTGGTTTCTCTCCCTGCCACTGTTTCCTTTTCTTTTTTGTCTTTTTGGCTCAATGTTCCAATGGACATTTCCTGAAGATATGGCTCTATAATGGCATTAAACATCATGGATTGTAAATATCCAGTAAAAACAAGACACAGTGGCATGAAATTCTCTGTCTTTACCTGTTCATCAGGCCGCCCTGCTTCTTCAAGCATATATACCCATGAACGTTTTTATGAGGTGGCTATCATCAAACTTCAAACATATACAGAATTATTATACTGTAATTATGGCTGAAATTTCACAAAGAGAATAAGAAAAACATCTTTTTTAAGCTATAGACCATTGTCTTCTCCATGTATTTACAGCTTTCCCTCAGCTCCTCCATTAGTTAGACTTCCTTAAGTCTTCCTTCATCTGCTCTCTATCTCTCTCAGTCTCTGCATACTCCTCTACTTCTCTATTTTGCTCTCTTTCCTTGCCGCTGCAATCCACCCACTCCTTTTTACACTCCTCTCTCATGGCTTCACTCCTTCTTCGTCCCACACTCTCTCTTCCCTCCAATGTCTTCCCACTCTCTGATCATATCCCTCATTTTCCTCAACTCTCCCTCTCTCTCTTTCTCTCTCTCCCACTTTCTCACACAGTCACTTCATTCTTGCTCCCCGTTCTAACCCCCTGGTTTCCAGCCATGCCCCCTCCACCAGCCCCTCCCCCTCCGGGGATAAAGTGCAGCTGCTCAATGGTGTTCTGCCGCTTGGCTGCGAATGCCAGCCTCCTAGCACTGTGTCCACCCAGTGTTCCCGTCCCCATGACCACCCCTGTGCCCTGCATGTCACTCCAACCCACACCTCCAACACCACCCCCTCCCAGGTGGCTGGACATGGCAGCCGCGTTTCGCTCTTGCTCCCGCCCAGAGGTGGGATGGGAGTTCATCTTGATCATGTGATGACGGTCAAGGGAAGGTGTAGCACAGACGTTCTGTTGTGACTGGGCCTTCTGATGGCCCATGCGGGGCAAAGTCGGCACCATACCCCCTCCTCCCCCAGTGTAGTCACCCATACCCATCCCGCTTCCGCCACCTCCATACTCTACCCCAACCACTTCCTCCTCCAGATGATCTGGTGACATCAGCAGCCTCTCCTTGGACTTGCGCAGGGTGTTCTGAGTGTTGGAGTTTTTGGAAGCTGCGTTCATGGCTTTGTAGTACTGGTGCTGTTGGTTTTTATTCATCCTGGAAAGAGTGTTGCCATCCCCAAGTGCAAGCAGCTGGTCAGTAGACTTGACTCGTCGAGGTGGTTTGGAAAGTGTGTCGTAGTTCGGGTTGTGCTTTGATTCTGGTGGATCAAGGGGGTAAGGGTTGGGGGTGTGGCTGGGGGCGGACTGAGGGTGGGGTATCCGGGGGCGTGTGGCATGGGTAGGTAGTGTGCCTCGCCCACCGAGGGTGTAATCACCACCCCAGGGCAAATGATGTTGAGAGGAGTGGAAGGAGGGAGGAGCATTGTTGGGTCTCCGTTTAGTGGTGCAGTAACCAGAGTATTCCTCCAAACCTCCTTTCTCTGTTGGTCAGGGAGAGGACATTATCATGTTATCTTAGACAGAAAATTAAGCAGAGTCTTTTTTGAAGACACCTGCATCTATTTTTTTTTTAATTTTGAACAGTTTGCCTTAAAACATACAGCCATTTTACAATGCCAACATAGCACAATGAAGATTTAAGATTCCAAAGATTCACTGTGTAAGGAAAATGTGACAATGATAATTTCAGCTTGTTTGCAGTGCATTAATTTGATATCTCCATTAGCAGTTTTATGATGCACTCACACAGTTATTTCTTTCTTTAATTGCTGAAATACTGAACAGTGCAAAACTCTTTAGCCACCCCTTGTGTTTATATTTTGTTAAGGAAACACCTTGTTGGTGCTAAATTACTATTTTAGGCTTGTTTTATCTTTGGCATATAAAGAAAATTAAATAAAAGAAATGTAATAAATGTTTTATGGCTACAGGCTGCACAGTGCCTAAAGATACAAAGTGCCTAGATAAAGAAGCTCTAGCCACTCAGCATTCAGCATCACTTTTACTAATCACCAGCCTGATCATCTGCTGTCACTTGCACCCATTTATTCACTGCTTCATGCCTTAGGTTAGATGGCTTTGTTCTGCTTGAAAGATTTACATGTAACTATGTGGCTTCACAAACAAAAATCAATTATCTGAAACTGGTTATAAATCCATAAAAATTACAAGAATGTCTGACTTCTTGAAAGCAAATCATGAAGAAATAATCAAGACCTTTGCTCTCTCTATGAGACTAAATTATAGCCTCCCTGAAATGAGAGAAGAAATCCAGAGAGTCATGCAGAGTGGGCTCAGTATAAAACTGTTAGCTGTACAGAAACTTAAGGACTCCGATTTCTTCACAGTCCTGGTAAATGGATCCAGAGATCAAGTCTACATTGACGCTGTGTGAGTGATGAAAGTCCATCTGTCAGATTTGGCTCAGACAAATACACTTTCGTGTAAAACACAAAATGTCAAAATTTCACAAAATGCTGACAAATAGGAAGAAAAGCCTTTAAACATAACGTTGTCCATTTTTGCTTTTGTCCTTTTTGGCCTTGCTCCACTCTGCCTCTATTAAAATGACATATACAAGCATGTAGTTGTCTGACTTTCTTCTGTAAAAATAAAACTGCTTTAAAAAACCCATCTGTATAGATATTATTATTCAAGGCTGTGCTACAAATCAGCTTAACTGCTGCCAGATGAATATATATATATTAGTTATTTATTTTTCTCCATGGAGGCCCCTCAAAGAGCATATATAATACATTCTTATCATATTTAATTCTCCCCTGGAGATATATATATATATATATATATATATATATATATATATATTTTTTTTTTTTTTTTTTTTTTTTTTTCTGGGGCAGCAGTGGCCAGGAGCAGAAGGCCTGCTTCTGTGGTTCAAATCCCAGACCAGAAGTTTGCCCTGCCATCCTTGTCACTGCTCCCCAGGTGCTTTCAATAGCTGCTCCCTGCTGCATGTATGTGAGTGTATGGGTAAAATGCAGAGGTGTAATTACGTCGTGGTTCACTAGGTGCTGTTCTGTGTCCTCATAATGACAAGAATAGTCACTTATATATACACATAGTCATATATATGAGTAACATTATGGGGCAGCGGTGGCCTATTGGTTAGGGAGTTGGTCCCAGATCAGTAGATTAAGGGTTCGAGTAGGTTGCCCTGAGGTACCCTTGAGCAAGGTACCATATCCCCATCACTGCTCCCTGGGCACTTTCAATAGCTGCCCCCTGCTGCACGTGTGTGTATGGGTGAAATGCAGAAGTTGAATTTTGTTCTGTTGTGCTGTGCTGCGTTTCACGATGACAAGTGTTGTAACTTTCACTTCACTTATGTTTACATACTAAATATAGGCTATACTAAAATTAAAAAAGGTGAGAAAAATTTCATGAAATGAAGTCTTTAAAGAAGTTGGTGTCACTCAGTACTACAAATGCCTGAGAGGACTCACCCAGACGTTTGAGGGAAGAATATCTGTTCATTTCAGGCTTCATGGCAGCCTCATAGGAGGGTGGCAGCTGGGCCAGGTTATGAAGGGAATGATGGAAGGATGGCTGGGGCTTCATGGCATTTGTGTGCTTATTTGGTTTCAGTGTCCCACCTGTGGCCATCTGCATGTTGTTCATACGTGGAGCATGCTCTGTAGACAAGAACAAAATCAGCTTATAAACAAATGCAGAGAGCAGTGGATATGCACACACACCCAAAAACAAACAGTTTTGGGTAAATCTTTTGTGCAAAATTGGTGGCCTACTTAATGTGATTGAGCAAACCAGTTCCATAAAGTGATTCAGATCTAAAAACCACCAGCATTAGAATAAATACCACAATAAATACTTACATAATGCAATAGAAATGTAAAACGGCAACAGGTCACAATAAAGCAATGCTCAGGAGTCTGAACATTCTCCATAAGGGCAAGCAACTTGCATTCAAATACCAGTATCAACCTTTTCCCCAGGCAGGGATGAACGTGCACCTGGCCGGTCACATAATGTACAAGAAAATGTGATTCATCAGAATAGGCCACCTACTACCTTCGCTTCATGTTCTAGTTCTGATGCAGGCACATTTACAGGCTCTTTGGTAGTAGACAAAGGGTTAGACCAAGCAGACAAGGTTCCCATGACCCTGTTGTTGGTTCTCTAGTTTGTTTGGACCACTTCTGGTACTAATCACTGCATCCTGGGAACACCCCATAAGAAACACTGTTTGAAGATGTTCTCATTCAGTCGTCTGAGCCATCAGTTTGTCCTTGTCAAAGTTGTTAAGATCCTCATGCTTGTGCATATTTGCTGCTGCCAACACATCAACCTCAAGAACTGACTGTTCATTTGTTGCCTAATATACATCCCTGTGACAGGTGCCATTATAGTGAGATAATCAGTGTTATTCACTTCACCAGTCAGTGTTTTTAATGTGGCAGACTGGTATATTTGATTTGAATTGGCCAAATTATTGTTAGCATAATACACAATGACAGCCCTATTATAAATAAACAATACCTTGTGATAGTTTTTTGTGAACACTTCCTGTGTTCTCCTGGAAGAAGGCCGGTACTTACAGTTCCCATCCAGTCATTAGTTTATGTAATCAATCCTTTATTAAATTAAATCAGGTGCTAGGGTGAAACCATGTGGAAAAATGTATGTCTTGAGCAATGAGAATGTCTAGAAACAAACCTGTGTCTTTCTTACTATTAGCTCTAACCGACAACCTTTTTTAAACCACTACAGGTAAATGGAATAATTTTTTAAAAGAATTTCTCACTATTAATTTTTAAAATGCTTGATTCTGTCATACAAAGCAAAAAGACATTTTTAAATATTCAAGTTCATAGTAACAGATAAATATTATATTAATATAGAAATATAGGTAGCTATATATAAATATACACACAGAATGTAATGTATAAATGTGTATATATTAATATAAACAGTTTCTAATAAAGGAATGAGACACACTAGCCAGTGCAATGTATGGAACCATATGCTGAGGTAAGCTTACCAATGGTGGCAGTGTGCTTTGGACTAGAACCTGAAGTGTGGATGAAGTTGTGCTGCAGGTTTCCCACTGAGAAACAGAAGAAACCGGTAGGCATGTGAGGAAATGTAGGGCAAGTATTATGCATGAAATTAATATTTCCACCACATTTCACCTTTCATTTAGCATCAGTATAGGCCCCCCTCTTGAGCACAAATGCCAATGGTTGGGATGGTTTGACATTGTATCATTGGTGTCAAACCCCCATAACATAATATAAGTACTGTCAAATTTTCATGATGAATGGACCACACAGTATTAGTTCAGACTATAATGATACAAGGTTTTGTTCTGACAGTGACCGTGTATTTTGGTCCTTAAACTGTACAGCATAACTCTTTCCCAACAAGTACTGTAAAGATTTTATATTCATAATCATAGAGAAGTGTTCAATATGCATAGATTGTGTAAACAATAAGCAACTTTTATAAATTATCTGGCAAAATTAAACCTCTTCATTCTGGCAGTGGACTAGTGGTTAGAGACTAGACCCCAGGACTGGTCATGGGTTCAAATCCCAGACTAATACATTTACATTTGCAGCATTTAGCATACGCTCTTATCCAGAGCAACTTCCATGTCTTAATTACAGTGACAGTCCCCCTGGGGCAATTCAGGGCTAAGGGTCATGCTCATGGACCCAGTGGTGGTAGTGCCAGGGGTGGGATTCGAACCTGGGACCTCTTAAGCCATAGGTCCATAGGCAAATATCCTACCACTGCCACCCACAGGTTACTACTATTGAACATGGTACCGTCCCCATCACTGCTCCCTGGGTGCTGGATCTGGCTGCCCACTGCTGTACTTCTGTGTATGGGTTAGATGCAGAGGTTGTATTTTGTTGCGGATCACTCTGTGCTGTGCTTTGTGTTCACAATGATAAATTGTCGCTTTCGCTTTCACTTTATGGTAACTTTCGGCTCCAGGCTCTCAAGGACAAAATGTCATGAACATCCCGTTTGATCTATGGGTCCTATTATTTAATTTTATTTTAAAATGATATTTAAATATTAATTCATTTTATTGAGCCAGTTACTAAATTCTTTATGAGATTCTGCAGGCAGGACAACCATATGCTGAGACTCGCGGGCACCAAAATCCCCATGTGTGCAAACATGCGGACCAATGCACAACACTGGCATCACCCCAGGTTAAATACTGCAGATGTAATGTCTGATGAAATGAGACTCTTTGGATGTTAACTTACATTTGCAGAATACTTTTTCTTCATTTAAAATGTTTATTCAAAGGCTTTATCAGAAACTTAATATTTTAATACATGTTTCAGGAGACCAACAATCTGTAAAAAGTTCTGGTTTGGAATTTCTCATTTCTTTTGAATCTTATCTTAACACAGACCCAAAATATTTAATGTTTTGTCTGCTCGAGTTAATTTCATTCGTTATTATACATCCATGAATTTCAGGTTTGCAACATGTTCCAACAAAAGTAAGGATGGTAAAGCATTTACTATTTTATAATGTTTCTCACAACACTTAAAAGAAATTTTGTGATTGAAAATATCAATCTGTGGAGCATTTTAGGTGTTTTTTCTTGCACTTGTTCTGCAAAAATGACTAAAGGTGTATAATGGTACAGTGTTATAGTAGTATCATAACTGTTGCATTTTTCCTTTCAAAATTATACACGTTTTCTCTACTGGCATCTGGTCGGGATTACAGGCCCCAACCCTATTCTTCCACAGTCACACCTGTGATTTTGCTTTGTCTTGTTGAAAAATGCATTGACGTTCTTGAAAAATAAACTTCATTTTGAAGTTGCTCCAAAATCTCAATGTCATTTTTTTGTATTGATGTTAGCATCACAGAAATATTAATTACCTTTGGTAAGAACATTGATACAACCCCAAACCATGACAGATTCTTGCTTTTGTTGCTGAGAACAGTCTGGATGGCCCTTTCATGTGTGATGGTCAACCCCAGATGAGTCGTTTAAACATTTTATTTCTTTTTTGCAGAAGTTTTTTGCAGAAGAGAAGTTTTGAGAGGCATTTGTGAATGTAACTCTGTATTGTAGTGCTTGAACCAGGTTTGCCAAAGTAATCTATTGCCCAAATGTTTATACTGGCCATTGATGAAAGTTGGTTCTTGACGCAGTGCTCTGAAATGTCTCCAGATTCCTTGAATCCTTTAGTGATATTATTGGGAAATTATGTAGAAATATGCAAAGCCCTTACGATCTTTATTTGAACATTGTTTTTTAACATTTCAGTTGTTCAATAGCACAACAATTCAATACATTTCTCACACATTCTTAGAAAAACTAAAAATCATCTGTCCATCTTTGCTCCTCAAAGACTCTTTCACCTGTTGACATCCCCTGTTCAAAAAATCATATAATTTTTTTTTTTTTTTACCTACTTATTTTGGAATGTTTGCAGGCCATAAATGCAGGAATGGGTTTCTATGAAATGAAATAAATTAAATGCAATGTGGTCTGTTAACCAGACCAGAAATATCTTGGGTTTGTCTTGGGTTTTTTATTTCACTTTTATTCACTTGGGTCTGCAGTGAAATTAAAGTAAAAATAATTGTAAGAATTACTGTGCTTCGCTTTTGTTTTTCATTTGCATTTCTATACTGCCACAACTCTTTCTGATTTGGAATTGTATTATATACACAACAGCAAGCCTAATTTGGGCCTATTTCAAAAGTTTGAAATAAAAGAAATATGAGATTACACATCAGAGTACTTCCTTGTCTTTGCAGCTACATATGTTAAATTACAGAAACATAGTGCCTAGCACAGAAAGTTTTAAAATAATTTAAACTGAATGACATTTAATATTTGATTGCATATACACTGCTTGTAATAACTGCATTAAGCCTGCACTGAGGGCATTGATTATGGTTGAAAAGTTGAAAAAGAAAATAAAATGAACCCTTTTAAATAAATAAGACATAAAATATTATATTGGGCATTTATTTATTTGGTAAAATGATCCTTACATATATGTGAGTGACTATGTAAACCTCTAGAATATGTAGTGAATCTGATGGTGGAAGTTACACTTTTAATCTTTGGGAGGATAATCAGGTAATCAGAGTGGGAATAATTTTATTTTAAAGAACTATGATCTATCAAAGACTGATCATCAAAACACATGCTTGTGGAAATGTATTATGGCATGAGCAGAGGAGTATCATGGGTTAGGTCTTTTTGTGCAGTGTCTGAACCAGGAGAACCATAATTAGTGAAACAATAAATTCTGAATTATGACCGTAAATTCAATTGGAACATCTCAGGATATCTGTTCATGAACTGAACCTCAAGATTATATAGATTCATGCAGCAAGACGACAACACTAAGCACACAAGTCAGCACACTGCACCACCTTGCCATGCCTTGCCTATACACGTCAGTACTTTTTCAACAGGTATTATTATTCAGGAATTAATATTACTTTTTTTTCAAATCCTTTAAAATATTTTCTAGGTAATATATAGCTGATGCTGAATAACAAAGAAGAAACTGAATAGTTAATAGTATATACTAAATTATACATTTTAAGTAGATACCAAATAATTCATAAGAGAACTCAAATAAGTTTCAACATTAATATCTAATAGTACACAGTTGATGATACTCTGAATTTTGTTTTGTTGTACTCACGCCGGTTGTCTTTGCTTTGCAGGGTAGGATACAGGTTTTTGGGTGGTCGTCCAAGAGTTCCCTCTCCTGCTCCTACTCCGCCACCTCCTCCTCCAGTGCCCAAAGCCACACTGTTGTTTCGTTCACCCTGCTGGACAGGGCTGGACTGATGGCGAAGCATGTCTACCAGTGCCCTGTAAGCACATACACACCAACAGAAACAGGGGTTGAGTAAGTGATTAAAGGAATCCTCACCTGATCATAAACCCTTATCTAAAACTGACCTATCCAGACCTATGCCAATGGGGTACAGTTTTTATTATTTAGTATTTATATTAGATTTTTCACCTTAAAGTGAGTGAATTAATGCAGGAACAACACACAGAACAGGGAAGCACTGCTCTAATGGACATGGTAAATAAGCCTCTGATCTCCTTACCTGGGCATATTGAGCTCCCTGTTGCGCGGCTGCCGTGAGGCCTTGTGAAACGCCACCTTAATAGCCACTGCCACAGCCACTGTGAAAGAGATAACCCCTCCGATCACATAGATGGTGTTGTTGCTCTGCTCGATGCGGCTGAGGCCAGGGTCAGGGAGGTGGTTGGGGGGCTTGGTGCCAGGTGGCGCAGTGTTGGCCCAGACTGGAGAATGGTAGTTGTTGCAAATGCTCTGGTCCAGCCGGCGCAAGCGGTCTGGGCAGCAGAAGCGGTAGTGGCACGTACCACAGCAATATATAAAGTCATCCTTGGAGCAGTTAAAGGTCAGATCAAATTGGCCCATGACATCATAATAACCCTTGCAAACATCAACCTCCACCAACCGGCGAGGGGGTGGAGCCACCTGAGCTGCCCCAAGTGGGGGTTTCAGGGCATTGGCTGTTTCGTTCTTGGACAGCATGACCTGGGCCTGAGGCCTGGGAGGGGTCTCCATTGTGACAAGCGGCTGCTTCAGCCGTCCTGCCAAGCCCCTCCCGCGCGAACTCCCCCCACCTTTGGCCTGCAGCAGCCTCCAACTGCTAGGCCTGGGGCTGACTGTAGGGGCACTTGTGGGCCTTCTGGGTACATTTCTGATTCTTGAAGGGTCCGACACGCTAGCTGGTGATGTGATTAGTGGAGCAGCGATCAACAGGAAGAAGATGACACACACTCGAGCTCCCAAGGTGGGCAACATCTTTACGTGACTAAACATGGCTATTTTCTTCCACTGACTCAACTCACCCTTACGCACAATGCAGAATTCAGAATCCTCCTTTGAATGCGGATTCTTTAGCGCAAGTTACAGGCCTCCTCCAATGTACAGTGTTATTGTCTGTATCAAACAGTCCATAAAAAATTATGAGTTGCTTTCACGCATGTAAAATCTTTTGTGCAAAGATCTCAAATAATAAAGAGTAAAATGATCGTGTCAATGTGGTCTTGGTCTCAGAGAAAATCTGCCCAAACACCTGGATGCTTTGGAGAAAAAAATGGCAACAAGTTTTTCATAAGGTAAGCTGAAAGGCAATCTTCCTGGAGGCAATGTTAGCTTTTCTTTTATCAACAACAAAAACAAAACACTTTCTTCTTTACTCGAAGGTTTGTGGCAAAAGGAGCTAAAAGAGATGCAGGTAAATGGCTTCCTTTATTAATTGTGTCTGTGGACATAAAATTAAAAGAGCTGATTTAGGAAGGCTTTACATTTGTTTTCGCTAAGCACGTAGGTATTTTCTCCCTGTTTTGGCACTTATTCAGATGAATATTTTCACTTAAGAGCAAAAGGTCAACTGTAAACACAATAAAATGTAAACTAATATTTCTGGCTTAGTTTTTTTAGTCTTCAGTATAACTTTAATACTAGACAATATGGGCACTCATTATATTCGACAGTGGCACTTAAGTCTTTATGAAATTCCCTGACCCGTAATACTCCCTGAATAAAATTTTTCTTGCACTTATTTAACTGTACTAATGACATTACTTTAATATCAATCACTCTATATGATTTATCTATATATGTTTATGTCTTTAGAGGACAACATATGGTGGAGAAATCTTTGGAATGGTTAAGGTCAGTGTGATGGGGAATCATTTTGACCGCACGGCCCTAAAAAGGCCACTCTCATTGCACGTCTGATCGGTGTAAACTCAAGAGAAATTAGCCCTCATTTTCTCCAAGGCTTTTCTGATATAGGTGTTTTAGCAAGCCTGCAAAAGCTGGTTAGATACCTTTAGGTCTGACTGGCGTTCTCTTTATTGTCAAATAAGTCTGATCACAAGTTCATGAATAGTGGCAGTGAAAATTAGATTTTTAGTACTGCTTATCCATCGTGTTTGTGAATATCACGTGTATGTAAAGATCACTTATTCCAGTGGTGTAAAAAGTTATGAGCAAAAAAGTTTCAAAATATTCTTCAGAGGAGTCTGAGTCTTCAGTCAATCTTCAGAAACAATTCAGGGAATGTAAACAGTAAAAATGACGCTGAAATCCAGATCTTCCTTCATTTTGCATTGCTCTCTTGTCCTGGATGTCTTTGTAGTCCATTAAACTTTGCCAGATGGTCAGAGAAAAGCGCCATAAACCTCTGGAACATATGAAAAATCATTGTATTACAAATACGCCCAACACACACACACACACACACACACACGTTTATATATATTCTTTTGGACTTTTCTTCCATTGTTACTGAAAGAAGCTCCACCATGTTGGATGTGGAGCATCATATTTAAGTCGCTCCACAGATGGTCCAGTCTCTGGAGTTTTATCAAATTCACTCCTGTGCTTCGGGTGTTTGTCTGGTTGAAAATTAAACTTTCAGACTAGCCTGAGATCCTGATTTTTACTCAGGATTGTTACAAAGAGCTCAACTGCAATGTAGAGCTCATTTGCAAGTGTGTGAAAAAGCGCCTTGATTCTTGTGTTGTGTCATAAGATAACGATTTTATTTTATTTTTAAACCTTTTTTGAAATTATCAGGGCAAATGTTAGCACTGTATATATAATATGGATAATATGTATGTATTTTATATTGCACCTTTCTATATACACTGCTCAAAAAAAAGAAAACACATCAGATATCACTTGGAAAAAAAATCATGCTAGATATCCATACTGATATAGAATGGGTAATGTGTTAGGAACAAAAGAACCAACAGAGGGCTTAATTAGAAGTAGTCAAGAAATTTAAACAGAAAAACTGATGTGGTGGGCTTGTCCAATTTGCTGAAATGTCTTTGCAGCAACTCAAAATGGTACTCAGTAGTTTGTAATGCCCCCACGTGCTTGCATGCAGGGCTGACAATGTCGGGGCTCCTTATGAGATGATGGATGGTGTCCTGGGGTATCTCCTCCCAAATCCTGACCAGGGGATCACTGAGCTCCTGGACAGTCTGAGGTGCGACCTGTTGACGTCGGATGGACCTAAACATGATATCCCAGAGATGTTCTATTGGATTTAGGTCAGGCGAGCGTGGAGGCCAGACAATGGTATCAATTCCTTCATCCTCCAGGAACTGCCTGCATACTCTTGTCATATGAGGCTGACCATTATCATGGAGGAGGAACCCAGGACCCACTGCATCAGCTAAGGGTCTAACAACAGGTCTAAGGATTTCATCTCAATACCTAATGGCAGTCAGGGTGCCATTGTATATCCCTCCATGGATATGTCTCCCCAAACCAACACTGACCCTCCACCAAACCAATCATGCTGAACAATGTCTCAGGCAGCATAACGTTCACCATGGCTTCTCCAGACCCTTTTACATCTGTCACATGAGCTCAAAGTGAACCTGCTCTCATCTGTAAAAGCACAGGGTGCCAGTGCCAGACCAAATCTGGTGTTCTCTGGCAAATGCCAGTTGAGCTCCACGTTGCCGGGCGGTGAGAACAGGGCCCACTAGAGGCCACCCTCATGAAGTCTGTCTCTAATGGTTTGGTCAGAGACATTCACGCCAGTGGCCCGCTGGAGGTCACTTTGTAGGGCTCTGGCAGTACTCATCCTGTTCCTCCTTGCACAAAGGAGCAGATACCGGTCCTGCTGATGGTCCGACGGCCCTTTCCAGCTCTCCTAGAGTAACTGCCTCTAGCATGAATCTCCTTCATGCTCTTGAGACTGTGCTGGGAGACACAGCAAACCTTCTGGCAATGGCAAGTATTGATGTGCCATCCTTGTGTAGTTGGACTTCCTGTGTAATCTCTGTAGGGTCCAGATATCGCCTCATGCAACAGTAGTGACACAGACACTAGTAAAATGCAAAATATGTCTGTGGCCTCCACCTGCAAACCCTTCCTGTTTTTGGGGTTGTCTCATTGTTGCCCCTTTATTGCACCTGTTGTTAATTTCATTAACACCAAAGCAGATGACACTGATTAACAACCTCCTCTGTTACTTAACTGACCAGATCAATATCCCAGAAGTTTAACTGACTTGATCCAATACTCTGATGAAAAAGTGTTCCCTTTAATTTTTTTAAGCAGTGTATTTTTCTAGTCAGCCACAGCAACAAAACCACTGACAGGCAGGATATAATGCAGCAAGTGAAGTTGATCAATTAGATTGAGAACTGTGAAATTTGGAGGCTAAGTCAACACCTTGACCTCCTTGAATGTTTCTTCAGCCTTTTCTGAATTTTTGTTTCAGTTTGGCAAGATTCATTCTTCTGCTGAAAGGGGCCACTTTCTAGCCATGAAGGGTGTATTTGGTCTGCAACAAAATTAATGGAGCTGGTATATGCCAAAGTAATATCATTATAAGTAATTATCATTATGCCAGGACCCACAAATATTTTGCCCAGAAGATCACAATAAGTCAGTCAAAGTCATTCATATGCATTCAGATTTTTGCTGCTTCCAAAAAACAACTTTAAAAATTGACTTTTGACTTCAGTGTTGTGGCTGATCAGTGTATACATTCTAACACACACACACACACACACTCAAAAGAAATACACATATAAAATTCAGCCATAACCAGCTACAGCTATAAATAATAGGGTGCATATCTCCCTATTGAATATTTTGCACATTATTTGATTAAAAAAGTAAATTATAAAATTGTAAAACTTGATATTTTTGATAACATATGTAAAACATGGAACTGGCCTTTCTCTACTGCTCTGTGTTGCATTGCATGATCATAGGTTGCCATTGTTGCATTATGGGACAAGCATCATCAGCATCATATATCTATTTAGAATTAGGGTTTAATGCACAGGCCTTCTATTTTCAACACACAAGAGACACCTGACATAAACAAAACACAGAAATAAAATATTTTAAAAGGTTCTACATCGATGAAAAGGGACAGAAAAGGGATGAATGTGTACTAAAATATTAGATGTTTTTATCTATGAAATAAAAAGTTTTAAATTTCCAGTTTCATGTACTTTATGCAAAGCAACTGTGACACTGTAAAAAAGAATAATAAAATTGGATACTGCATCTGCAATTTGTAAAAGAAGATACTTCTTAGCCTACATTACCCCTCAATACCTATTCAACAACCAGTATGTTAAATATGTTCAACTGAAATGATGCATAGGAGCCACATCCAGGTAGACTATATGCCTACAAATGAGCTATTCATCACTTGGTATAACTTTTCTTTAGCCCTTTTATTTTCACAAATAAAAATGTGGACATTTCCAAGAATAACCCTGGCTGGAGACAGGACACCAAACACGGGGAATGTCCCCAAAAAACAGGAAAATAGATCATCCTATTATAGAGGTTCTGCATGGACAGAAGTTAATTTTGTATTTTAGAGTTACTTCAGGGACAGAAGATGGAGAGAATGGTATAACAGAACTTTTACAGGGAAGGAATGATGCAATATAGAGGTTCTACTTGGACAGAAAATATGAAAGATGCATTATAGAGGTTCTACTTGGACAGAAAGAAAGAAAAGGTGCATTATAGAGGTTCTACAGTGCACATGGCTGGGTTTAATGGTGGCTTGTTTAATGTGTTACTATGTGGCAGTGTGAGTCAGAAGCATTGAGAGGTTTGAATAGTGGCAATGATCTGAACAAACAGTGATCAATTCCTTTCATACAGCACATGATGAGTGAGAGAGTGTGAGAGAGAGAGAGAGAGAGAGAGAGAGAGAGAGAGAGAGAGAGAGAGAGAGAGAGAGAGAGGCAGTGAGAGAGAGTAAGCGAGTGCATTATTATATGTGTCAGTAAGTGATATGCTGTGAGCCTGCATATGGCGAGAGAGGGAAAGAGAGGGAGAGAAAGAAGAAAGGTGGGAAGAGAAAGAAGCTGAGAGAAATAGGAGGATAAATGAGGGGAAAAGGAAGGAAAAAGGAGGGAAAGAAATGATGGGACAAGGCAAAGAGAAAGTGAGGGGGAGAGAGTGAAATCTATCGAGGGAGAGCAAAAAAGTGATAAATAGAGAGGAGAGAGAGAGAGAGAGAGAGATTGACTGTTGGTACTCCTAAAGTGTCTGGTCTGTATCTGTCTCATTTTTTGTATTTGTGAGACTTGTGAAAATGAGCGAGACAGGAAATGAGTAAGATAAAAAATAAATTAAAGTGAGAGAGAGAGAGAGAGAGATAAATGCAGGGTATGGATTTAAATGAGAGCGGAGAGGAGCGGGAACAAACAGAGCCAGAGGTATGGCAGGGAAGCTGTGTGTGTTTGTGTGTGTGTGTGTGTGTGTGTGTGTGTGTGTGTGTGTGTGGGAGTTGAGTGAGTGGGTGGCAGAGAATGGAGAGCTTTCTGTGACACCACTTACCAGCACACAAGTACACCCATGGTATATGTGCATAAAATAAAAGTATATATTGTGTACAGCACTAACATATAACGACAAACAGCTCTGTACCGTATACATTAACACACAGCACCATATACACTAACACACAGCATCGTATCCCTTTACAGACAGCACAGCATACACTAACATGCAGTACAATACACACTAATATACAGCACAGTATACACTTACACACATCACCTATACACTAACACACAGAGCACAGTATAGACAAACTCTTAACAACGTACAGTACACAGTGTTCATTAACACTGTACACCTAGGCGAATACACACGAACACATGCGCACACGCACACACACGCAGCATTTAAGCTTTATCACCTCTGTATTAATTACTTTATAGAAATGTAATTATGCCACTATTTAATTAAACCCTGCCTCACTCTCAGCCAATTTAGAAGAAATAAAATTCAGTTTTTCCATTTTCTCTGCAGTTTCTTGTGCTTTCTTTTCTTTTAGACTGTCCTCCTCATGCTCCATTCGATTTTGATCATTGCAAGGGAATCCATTTTCAGTAAGCATGGTTTCTCTCTCCTCTAATAATTCCTATTAGTGTAATTGCAGCAGTGTAGATATTAGCCCAACTTGTGATTTCTATCATTAGTCACCACCCCCAAACACACGACCTGCATGGACACGCACATACCTACAAAAACAAAACACTCCAGTCCTCACAAATAGTTCAGCGCTGTTTATTCAGCATTTCACAGAACAGGACGCAGAATCACTGCAGCTCACTTTATGGATGTTTCATTTCATTTCATTTCATTTCAGCACTGTCCACTTTTGCTGCAAGGATTATTCAAAAAAAATTCCTCTTTTCTCAGTGTAGTCAATTAAACAAGCCTCTTTAACATCATTCTGGGGCTGTAATAACATAACGAAGATTAAAATCACCAAAGTGCTATCTGCATGTATGAATCATTGAAGGCTTGTCTCAAAACATGTTGGTTAATCTCTAATAGGCTTGCTTATGTGACTCCTGATACTGACATTCTGTTATATGTAACAATGGAAAAAAGCCTGAACTGTGTTCTTTGCTCTCTATCATCTGCATCCCTCTGCCCTGCCTGATGTTTACAACCATTAGTGCTTAAAGCGTGTGTTTTGTACTCTTCCATGCATTTTGGTCAGCATGCTGTCCTGACTGTTCATCAGTATAAACACAGCAATAAGGTTTGTTATCTTTATTAGCAATTTATCTTAATGTATGGCAGCACTGTAAAAAATTATATAATCCACAAATTAGAGCAAAAGTCTGAATTTCAAATGCAACCCACTCACTATCTAACATTTTGGGCTATATTTGCACATAAGAGCCCAAAGGTTTCATGACCAGCTCACTGTGTAAATGTGCCATATGTGAATATTGGAAAATGTAGTCATTTAAAACTCAGGCGGTAGATCTGCTCTTCTTCTTCTTCATTTTCTTTCGGCTGCTCCCGTTTAGGGGTCGCCACAGCGGAATTACCGTCTCCATTTCTTCCAGCCCTCTGCATCTTCCTGATTCAAACCAACCACCTGCATGTCCTCTCTAACCACATCCATAAACCTCCTCTTTGGTCTGGTAGACATGCTCTTATACTAAATAATAGCACTGATCAGGTTTTATGCATATCCCTCTCCTCTACATGTCATCAAACCTGGTCTTTAAAGCCAGTTAGACAGCTAACACTATATAGTTAAATCAAATTGATAAAAGCTATGGTTCACCTCTGAGTAGTTTGACTGTGTTGAGGTGTTGCACTCATCAATGTTCCCCAAACCTAATTTCTGAGGGAGCATGTTCTCCTAGTTAACAGATTTTTACCAAGACCCCATCACAAAAATGGCAGCTGTGGTATCTTGAATATGAATAATACACCTACTTTTGCTGCACTTATTATCCAGTTGGTCTTATTTACTGTCTTTTTCATTTCAACAGTCAGCCAAAATCTAGCTTGTCAAATTAAGATGTTATCAAGTGGTTATCAACAAATTTTAAGATTTCAAATCGAAGGACCTTGAGGATTCAACTTTGTTGCTTGCTTTTATATGTTAATCGGGAACTTGGAACTTGCTGACTTAGCAACAGCCAGCAACTTTAAAATCTTAAAATTTGTTCAAAAGCTGATCTTTTAACACCCTTTTCAGTACTTGGTGTTATTTACAATTTGACATGTTAATGAGAAAAGAATGCAGTTATGACCACCTGCTGTGGTAAAACTGTGCAGTACTTCAAACTTCTGAATATTTCTAGACTGACAGTGAATCAGTCTAGAATCATGAATGCTTTGTCGCTTCGTGATATTCCTAATGGAAGGTGGCAGACGGTATATGATTCCTCAGAGCTTTCTGAGGTCAAATTTTGCCCAAATGGATGGAGAGAAATGCTGCAGCTGTGCAATCTGTCTATCATTTCTAAAAGTCTAAGGTTCCTGAGAAAATTATATTTAAAAGATGTTAAGCTGGTCAGAAAGTACTTCATTATTGTACTAAGTAGAGTTTTCTGTGCTTTATTTTTGAGTGACCTTTCTTAATGATTTATCTGTATTTTTATCTCCTTGCATTTACAAAACAGATTTTTTACTCCTGGTGAATCGCTGCACATCCTTTCAACATGATGACCAGTTTAAACCTACTAAACCACATAGGAAAGTAGATTCCCTGGTGAATCAACAGTGCATATCAAACAAACATAACATGATGTAACAAGCCAAATCAGAAGAAACTCAAAAGACACTACTCAATGTGATGTCCATTTTGGGAAGAACTAGTAAAGACATGAAGCAGGGAAGTAAATATTCATTATTTTCTGTAAATAGTCTTTTTTTTTTTGGTATTTGAAATTAGAGTGGTGTAATAGTCTTTAAAATCTATTAATACAGCGTGAGGTCCAGTTAATGTCCTTTAAAGGGCAACTTTTCACTTTTATACAATTCCAGAGCTTGTACTTTACTTTTACTCTATTTGTTCTCTTGCCATGACTGCAATTAACATTAATACAATAAACAGTGATTTAATCTATTTAAATCAAAGATTAAATCTTTTTTTGATTTTTGCTCTAAGATTTCCATTCATCTTTGCATGGAAGCCCAGTTTTACTTCCAGTTACTATCAAATACCTGTTTTGGCTCAGTCAGTACTTTATCAGATCAAATCAGTTGTGCTGCTAATGGATTTTTACACATCCACGCAATGGCTGGAGACATCATAGAAAAAGATGGAACAAAAACTATGATCTTCTAACTAGCTCAAAAAAACACCAACTCCTTTCCACTATTTAAATTAATCTGGATCCTTTTACTGGTTTCTTGTTTGTTTGCATTTATTTTAATGTTAACAACTCGCATACTTTTGCATAGAACTGTATATAATTCCACTAGATTCAAAAAGCAATGTAGCTTAATAAAAGAAATTCAATATACATTATTGACTGGATAATACTAATGGCATGCTAGAGTAAAGCCCATTAAGAGGCGTGCATGAATCGTTTAAATGAGATCAAATTCTATGCAATGTTAAACCTTTGCTTCAGCCAAATTCAGCCCCACACTATTTTTACATTTACAAATATATTTAATCAGCCAAGCCACTGCATGAAAACTAAAGATGCAAACTTCATAAACTCAAAATTAACAACACTTGGAGCAAACATGTTGTATTTATTTATTTTTTTTGCACAAACATGTAAATGTGCATGTTTCATCTGTTTCTGATTTTTGAAGGGGAGAAATATAGAGTTATTAATATTAGTAGCCTACCATTTGTTCATGTATAGTAAAATATAAACTGAAATGGCGCTTGCCTGCGGAGGCCATTTAAAACACCTTATAATCTGTGTGGAACAGTACACCCCTCTGTGTAAACTGGATTAGCCTTTCTAAAGCACAGCAACCTGATCAGCAAGAGACTGTGGGCGACTGGAGATGTGGTGCTGAAGATGTGGCGCACTGACAAAGGAAGGGTTTCCAGAACACTCGGCCTGCTGGGTTCATCAAGGAACCATCGCCTCGCCGGCCCATTCGCATTTCACTGGCAATGCTGTGAAAATGTTAGTGTCAGTGTTGGTGTTTGTGTTAGCTCTCCCTTTCTACCAGCCTACTGAACGACGTGTCTTGTTTTTTTGGACATTCTCTTCTTTTTCTCTCTCTGTCGCTCCCCTCCTTCACTTTCTCTCTTTCTCTCTCTCTTTATGATATTCAGTGCGTGGGTTGAGGCAGCTAGCTCTCTCTCAGAATAGCACTGCAGCAGTTCATACTTGTGGTGAAATGGAGAAAAGAGAATGACAGAGAGGACGATTAGACCTCCTCTTTCCCCCTCTGAGGCCGCTTTCTTTTCCTTTCTTTCTTCTTTAAGAAAGAGCTCTTTTGTCCACTCCTCTCTATATAGGCGTAATGGTATTAGCCAAGTGTCGTTGTCTACTAGAACGTTTATGATAATGATAATATAATATAATAATGCGGCCTGTAAGATTTTTTTTTTATAGTTTAGAGTCCCAGCCTCCAGTTCCCAGCCCCCTCCAGATGACATCTACTCTGACTCCACAGCAGTGACACTGGGTTTATACAGCCAGTGCAAATCACAGGGAAATTACACATGGCTGGCTTTCTTGGCAACACAAAGCAAGCCATAGTGTGAATGGTCACAGTGTTCTATCACTCCATGCACTGGATATTATGAAATGTTTTCAAAAGAATTAAGTTTACTTCTCCCTTGCTATCATTTAAATCAAAACAGGGGAAGCAGTGTGATCAGATTACATGAACAGATGAAATGGACTGACTCTAAGACTTCTACAGTTTGCAAAAGCTTTGAGTGAAGCTTGATTGACACAGCCATGTTTGTAGCTGTACATGTGGTGGGTGTAGAGGGCAGTGGTGCAAATTATGTAGGACAGCATGAGTCTGAGGAAGAAAGAAAGAGAGAAGAGAGAGAGAACTAATATATAATGCAAATTATACTGCAAGTCACTCTAAAAAACATAGTGAACTAGGAGCGATAGACAACTATCTATCCTTCCATCCATTCACCTATCAACTTATTCTAACCATTCATCCACAACATCCAACCATTAACTCCATCTATCTATTGGTCTAATCCATAGCTAGTCGATTAAAGCTATCTACCAGTACATCTAAACCACACATCTATTCATACATCCAATCAGTATGTCCATCTAGTCATCCAATCCATCTATCAATTTATCTGTGCATTATCTATCCATATTATCTATTTATCCATCTATCCAACTTTCTATTCCATCCATCCATCTCTTCGTTATTTATTTCATTCACCAAACCATCCACTACTGCAGAGAAAGAGAGAAAGAGAGAGAGAGAGAGAGAAAGAAAAGGAAGTGTTTGTCAGTTGATCCGTTCTACTGCCCAGGACTAACTAACCATCCATTCATCCATTTATTTATCCATTCATCCATCCATTCATCCATCTGCTCAGAAATCTATCCATCCATTTCATCAATCAAATCTCTCCACTCCATATATCTATTTTTCCATTCTATCCATCCATCTATCCACTTGATTATATATCTTTTTATCCAGTCAATCAATCCATCCATCCATCCATCCAATAAACCATATATACCGATCATCCATTATATTATAGCCCCCTGGCTAGTGATGAATTGGTCCCCTCGTGCTGCCAGAACAGCCCTGACCATCAAGGCATGGGTACAATTGGACCGCTGAAATTCTGCTGTGGTGTCTGGCAGCAAATCCTTTAAATCCTGTATGTTGTTAAGCTCTAGGCACTTTGTCCAGAACAGTCCACAGATGATTAGTCAGACTGAGATTTGAGATTTGGAAGCCAAGTGAACACCTTAAAATCTGTATCATTTTCCTCAAATCGATTTCTTTTTTTTAGCAGGCACAAGTATCTGCTGAAAGAGATCATTTCCATTTGATACTACTCTTGCAATGAAGGTGACTCGAAGTTCTATAATAATATTAATGGAGTTTGAACATGTTGAATTAACATCCACAGGATTGCAGGGACCCAAAGATTCCCCAGCAGAGCATTACCCAGAGCATCACACTGTCTCAGCTGGTTTGTCTTCTATCTGTAGTGCATCCTTGTGCCATTTCCTACCCAGATCAGCAACACATGAACCCTTCCTTCACATAATGGACTAATAAATGAATGTCAGAAACACCCTGCAAAGCTTGCCCATTTGTTCTGGTTCTAATACATCGACTCCACTGTGCATTTACTGCCTAATACATCCAACTCCTTGAAAGCCCAAATTGCAATGAGATAATCAATGTTATTCACTCACCTGTCAGTGGTTCTATTGTTGTAGCTGATTGCTGCATCTATCAATTTATCAAGTCTGTTTAATCAGTCGATCCACCCATTCAACCATTCATCTATCCATCAATCCCATTTAACCATACATCTATGCAATCGATCAATGCAATCCATCTATCTATCTACCTTTTTAACAGTACAGTTGAAGCTACCACATGTATGGGATTTGTTAATTCATTATAAAGCATTCATTATATCTTTTCAGTGTATCAAACATTCCTCTTGGTTCATTCTGATTGAAGCCCGTCCACATACACTGCCTGTCCAAAAAAAAAGTCACCACCTGGATTTAACAAAGCAAATAGCTAAGGTAGGTTATCCCATTGGATAATTACTGCATGGATGATTATATTTCAGCTGCAACAACTTATTTAACCCTAACTGATGCAGTGAGTAGCTTCTCATTATTTAAACAACCATATTGGAAGAAACATCCTGTGGTCATGGAAAAGATGCTAAACTGTTCCAGAAGGGTCAAATTGTTAGCATGCATCAAGCAAAGAAAACATCTAAGGAGAAGCTGAAACTACTAGAATTGGGTTATGAACTGTCCAATGCATTATTAAAAACTGTAAGGATAGTGGGGAACCATCATCTTCGCTGAAGAAATGTGGTCGGAAAAAAATCTTGAATGACCCTGATCAGCAATCACTTAAACGTTTGGTGAAAAAAAACAGCAGAACTCACGGCTATGTTCATTACTGAAAATAAGAGCATTTCCACACACACAATGCGAAGGGAACTCAAGGGTTTGGGACTAAACATCTGTGTAGCCTTAAAAAAACACTCATCAGTGAGGCTAATCACAAAAAAGGCTTCAATTTGTTATGGAACATAAAGATTGGACTCTGGAGCAAGGGAAAAAGGTCATGTGGTCTGATGAGTCCAGATTTACTCTGTTCCAGAGTGATGGGCACATCAGGGTAAGAAGAGAGGCGCATGAAGTGATGCACACATCATGCCTAGTGCCTACTGTACAAGCCTGTGGGGGCAGTGCTCTGATCTGGGGTTGCTGCAGTTGGTCAGGTCGAGGTTCAGCAACGTTATGTGCCCAAAGAATGAGGTCAGCTGACTACCTGAATATACTGAATGACCAGGTTATTCCATCAGTGAATTTCTTCTTCCCTGATGGAATATTGCCAAGATCACAATGCCAGGATTCATCAGCTCAGATTGTGAAAGAGTGGTTCAGGGAGCATGAAACATCATTTTCACACATGAATTGGCCACCACAGAGTCCAGACCTTCACCCCATTGAGAGTCTTTGGGATGTTCTGGAGAAGCATTTGTGCAGCGGTCTGACTCTCCCATCATCTCTACGATATCTTGATGAAAAATTAATGCAACTCTGCACAGAAATAAATGTTGTCAGTTTGCAGAAGCTTTTCTAAACAATGCCACAGTGAAAGCATGCCATAATCAAAGCTGAAGACAGTCCAACGAAATATTAATGTGTGACTTTTTTTTTTTTCTTTGGACAGGCAGTGTATCTCTGTCTATCTTTATGTGAGGTGTACAGACAGCATCACTAAAACTGAATGGTTCACTGCCATCTTGTGCAACCAGTGGTTGTGTGTGTGTGCGTGCATGCGTGCGCATCAATGTTAAAGGACTTATCAGAAGTCTGGGGTGGACTTCAATTGGAAATGCAGTGCTGGGTGAGGCCGGATGGCCATCTGCGTTGGCGTGAGTATGTGTTTTGTGTGTTTGGACAAGATTAGGTTCACTGTGCCTCATAATTCTGGATTGTGATGCTCTATGGCAGAATGCGGGTCTGTTTCAGGACAAAAACGGAGCAATAAACACACACACACACACACACACACACACACACGCACATATAAATATACATATGTGTGAGAATTGACCGTTATCGATTTGATTTTTTTTAAAGAAAAAAGTTGCATGCATCATTTTTAAAAAGCCGAATTAAAAAAGCAAAAAGAACATGAAATCTTTGGACCCACCAGTTTATGCCGCTTCATATGTGGACCAAACACTGAAATGAATAAACTAAGCTCAGCGTGATCCGCAGCTGAACATTTCCCTGCATCCTTAGGAGGTGCTGATGGTGTGTGTGTGTGTGTGTGTGTGTGTGTGTGTGTTTGGGGGGGGGAGGGGGGGGGGTTGGTGAAGCTGGCAGACAGTCAGACAGTTGCTATAGTAATGGGAATAAAATGAGGAGCAGAGCGCAGGAGTTGGAGACTCACCTGAGAGCCGAGCGCGCCGAGCTCACGACTCTTCAACACGACGGGCAACTCAGAGACACGATCCCAACACGGTCACACCCGCCTAGCGAACGATAACACTTTAAAAAACACGAAATGACACGCTTTCTGTGACCAGCCTGGAGTTTGCCTCGTTATCCGGCTATTTCCCACTTGTCCGTTTCACCTTAAATGAGGCCAAATTGGGAAAACGCTGCAGCATTTAAGGTGGAACGACGAGTTCGCAAAGAATTAGGAAGCTAATTCAGGCCTGGACAGCGGTGTGGCTGTTGTTTTTACCTCTTTTCCACGCGTTTCCCTCTCGAGTCCCGGCATGCGCGTCCAGATTCACACCTTCACACCTCCTCCCAAACTTGTTCATGAGCATCGCGCTGTTCTACCGCGGCGCCCCTCTGAAGGTATTCCGGCTGGAGCGACGTTTGCCCCTTTTAGTTCCCTCTAAGCGTTAATGAGACAAAATATCGAAAACACTGTTTTGTTTGCGGTTAAAAACGTGAGACGATAGTCCTTCTCGTTGTCGCGGCTCGACTGCAGACTACTGTGAAGAGCGCTCAGGCTCATCCCCCCCTCCTCTCCTCCTCTCCTCCTCTCCTGTTCTCGAGCGGCGGAATGAGGCGTCGCTGCTTTCACGGAGGTCCGCTTTGCTCGGCACTGCGGCTACAGCTGCGGAGGAGCGCCGTGTTCCTCACGGGTTCCTCTCTGGAGCATCCTGCGCTCTTCCCTCCTGCTCTTCCCATCCCTACTCTCTCTCTCTCTCTCTCTCTCTCTCTCTCTCGCTCGGGGGCTTCGGGCAGCATCTATAGGAGAGCTTTGACGGGGAATCAGTTGCCGTGGCAACGGTGTCTTTTTTTGTTGTTTTGGTTTATTAATTCATTTATTTAGTTTTTCCCCTCGCTGTTTGCTGTCTTGCGAAGATGAATTATCAGTGCAGTATCAGGGAGGACATTTTGCCGATAAAGGGGGTTATTCATTATCACTGGTAGATTATTAGATCAATAGTTGTTCTCTTCACATCCCCCTCCACCCCAGCTAACTCCCCCAGCCCACACAAACAGGTGCTTTCTGTGGTCATGCATTGTTTTTCATTCTCTCTCTCTCCCTCTGTGTGTGTGTATATATATATATATACACACACACACAAATATACTTCTTCAGGAATTGAAACATCTTATTCAAACAGGTTGCAGAGGCCTAGAAATGTCTGACTATCCGTTCCACATTAAAAAAATGTTCAGAAAACAATATAGAATTAACAACTAAATAAATGATGTCACCACTAATCCGTATGTTAAAACTATTCCTTACTGCCAAAAGCTTAAGAAAAAGAGAGGAAATGACTGTTCCTGTGAGCTTAGGGGAGTTGGAGAGAACGATACAGACTTATGGCACACTCTGCTACAGCGTTTGATGTCCTAAAGATTGATGTGATGGGAAATGAATAAGAATCGTCCTTAATTCAATTAAAACCAAAAGGAATGCATGTAAGAGCCAGAAAGCCAGCTTGGATGTTGTCCTCATCCACTGTTCATAGCAGGTCAACTGTTTTGGTGCTCAACATGCTAATTAAAACAGTAACCTGACACGCATGATGGTCTAGGATAAAAAAAAAACATAATCCAGGTTTACGATGGCCCCATCATGGAGCAGCAGTGGCCTAGTGGTTAGGGAGTTGCCCCGGATTGGAAGATTGTAGGTTCGAGTCCCTCACCAGTAGGTTGCCCTGAGGTACCATTGAGCAAGGTACCATCCCTGTCACTGCTCCCCGGGTGCTTTCAATAGCTGCCCCCTGCTGCACGTGTGTCTATGGGTGAAACGCAGAGGTTGAATTTCGCTGTGCTGTGTTTCACAATGACAAGGAGAGTCACTTTCACCATTCTAGCAAGAGCCCTCAGGCTGGCCTTGAATAATCTCTTCAGCACCATGGACAGTGACCCTGCCATAGCAATATTAGTACATTAACTCAAAGATGAAAAAATCCACAGACCATAATAAGGAAGTATAGCAAACACCTCTAGTTTTACTCCTCTATTACTTCAGAATCACATTAATGTAACGTGCTACTGTTATACTCTGAACTATTCATACAAACTCCCCAGCCTTGGTTTAGTCTTTCAGCTAATGTCTGGGACTGAGACAGTCTCATTCATGTGTGGTCTTAAAACATACTTGATTAATCAGACTTTCACTAAATAAAATGATCAGAAAAATGGTGCAGATCTAAGGGCTCAGTGACATGGAGAGCTGAAGGAAACTGTGATTGTCGTCCCACCATTCTTCCCTTATGAACTCAAATAGAACCAATACTGTTTCATCCTTTGTTCCCCCCCCCCACCAAATGGTCTGCTTTTCAGAAATGCAGGGAAGTGGTGGCCTAGTGATTAGGGAGTTGGCCACAGAATCGAAAGATTGGTAACCTACTTACCAGTACCTTGCTCAAGGGTACCGTCCCTGTCACTGCTCCCCAGGCAGCTTTCATAACTGCATGGTGTTTGCATGGGTCAAATGCAGTGGTTCAGTGTGTGCTGTGTGTTCTCACAATGACAAGAAAAGTCACTTTCACTTTTTGCCACTCTCTGTTAAAAGAATGGCTGCACACCCACTCAGCCTAATCTGTTATGGTTAATTTTATCCTGCTTCCCTGGACTCTAGACCAGATTAAGCATCATCAAGGTTACTACCAGTACTCCAGACCAGTTCAAACACCATGGATCACATGCACTGCTCACACAATACTAAAAGATACTCCTAACTGATCAAACTACTGACTGTAGGTGCTACTCTGGCTTTTTTAAATTCTGCAATTTACATATATACTGTGGAGATGGCTTACAATATATATATATATATATATATATATATATATTTATTCTCTTTTGCTACAAAATATCAAGAGGATGCTGTCCCTTGTTCAGTCATGGTTTCTTTCAAGCTTGATCCATTGCAGTGATACAATGCTGAATACATTTAGCATTTTCACTAGGTCTACATTAGGGAGATTTTTGTTTTTCATCCTCTTCTTGTTGCAGTAGTAACTCCCAAAGCATGTGGGCAGAGGCAGCATACATCATTCAAACAAAATCCCCCCCCCCCGTCATTCAAGTTCTGAATGTGGTGAAGCCCACCTCTCCTCTAGTCTCGGGCCCCGCTGGTTTCAGGCGAAAATTAGGCAGTGTGAGCTTTGCTATTCCCATATAGGTAGGTGGGCTGCTGTTAGGCCTCTGAGGCAGCCCCACAGAGAGAAACAACTCAGCCGTTATAACCGCCTCAAATTGCGGTCTGTGCGCAGTCTCTGCATTTGGATGCAGGGAAGATTATACGTTAAAGAACAAGATAAAAAGGCTATCAATGGAGAAGGAAAAAAAAACCTCAACAAGATGCAGAGGCATTTTTTCACCCTCCAAACTCATTTCAGATGGTTAACACAAATTGCTTAAATGAGGCCACCAATGGTTTCTAGTAATAAAGTTTCACACAACTTACCCTAAATCCTTCAGCAACGACACATTTAAGCAGCTAATAAGCACCAGAAGCTCATTGCCTTGTTATAATACACTAACAGTCCCTCACCTGAAACTGTCGGTGTACAGTAATCTGTAGAAGACTCTAACGAGGTTTCTGATGCTGTTTATAATCATGGACTTTCATTTGCGAGGACATTTAATTTAAAAGCGCAGATTTGTAGGTTTCCTGGGGGTTTATATAGTAAATAAAATGACTATTTTTGTATGTATTGGAGACTGCAAAGAATCTGCTTTCATTTCTCTAACACAAAAGAAAAAAAAAATTCTATAAAAAGTTTCACGGCAGGAAAAAAAAAAAGCTTTTTAAAAACTCACATCCTAGCCATCCACAATTAGTTTGTGTTATGGGACAGAAAAAAGGAACCATAGCTTAAACTTTTGCTAATATACTTTATTAATTTAAATAACTTACATGGACACAAAAATGCCCCAGTGTCCACCCAGAACCTCAAAAAAAAAAAAAAAAAAAAAAAAAAAAAAAAGGCGAAAGGTTACCCGTATGCGTGGTCCTACCAGAGTTCACAACTGTTAGAGGGTTTCCTTGGGAAATGTAGGCCCTGTATTGAAAAGGCTGGACATTGCTGTATGTCTGCTGAATTGGACACGCTCTAAAAGTAACCACGCCATTGCAGTGTTGACAAGAGTGGCAAAGTAAGACCCTTCCTCCATTAGACCACTTAGGGCTAGAGTGGAGATCTAATTTACAAAAGATGGCCTTTAGAATTGGAACAATAAAAAAAGGGGAGGAGCTTAAAAAAAAAAAATGAAAAGGGAATGAATTTGACTTAAAACAATCACTTGCATGCCCTTGATCTGCCCCTTCTGTTTTACTGACATTCTAGAAGTTTGTCAGATAAATGTGGAAAGAAAATCTCTTAAAAATACTAAAGGGGAAATACAGAAAAAGCATCTAACAAAACAAAGAAAATCACAAAGGGAGGACAAAAAAAAAAAAAAACCCACGATATTTCGAGCATTTTTCACCCCTCATTCGTTTTCCTGCACCTCCAGCTTCATACATAACACACGTGCAACTCTATATCCTGTACGAAGCTGCAATAATGGGTGCTTCATTTGTCCCTCACTCTTGATCTAAAAATGTCTTACAAACTGCAGAAAAAAATGGTCCTTCCCCCAAGAAGAGATCAGTATTCACTCAGCCAGTAAACCTCAGTCACTGGAATGAGATTTTAAAGGTAGTTTTTTAGAGAACACTCCAATCACAATTTAAACAGTAATAAACAGAAGTACGAACCAAAATGAATGGAAAAAGGCAAGAGAAATCATTTTAGACGCTACACATTACTCGCACTGATGTAATGAGTTCAAATGAAATCCTTCCATTTTACACCATTAAAAAAATTCCAGGCGCTCTTGACGCTGTGACATCTCACAAAACAACAAAGCCCTAAAATGACCAAAATAAATCACATTAACATTTGCAAAACAAAGCAAATGAAAAAAAATAAAATAAAGAGTGCCAAAACTTGTTTACTATTTATGACCCATTCCCTCCAATCTCATGTGAATTTCAATAAGGAAAAAAATAAATAAGTGTTAAAATGTGCTCAGGTGTTCTTTGTAGAGGATGTGTAGTTATCCATACTCAGGAAAATCCATGTCATTTTACCAAAAGGCACCCAAACATATGCATGAGACTGTATGAGGTTTTAATTTTCGTATGAAACTACCGCCTTTTGATCACAAAAGCAACAAGAACGTGAAAGAATATCCTGCATAGAGTACAGTCTTCAGCAAAAGTTCAAGCACCTCTGGCGGGTACAACTGTTGACGTTCTAATTGCATTTACATACATATTCTCTTTGAGGATCATTGATCTTATTTCTGTGAGTTTTAGTGCACAATTTCTATAGAAATATAGGGTTAAAACTAAATGTGGCCTGCGTACAATGTTTTGCACAAGCCACAAAACGTTTGGATGCAAAATTCAACAAAAGAAACGGAACATTAAAGTTTTAGGCAAACCAATTTGTTTATACACAATAATAAATCATTCAAATTGAAAGTGTTCTCTGTAGGCTAGAGTGGGTTAAAAAGCAACCAAATATCTGACCAAATTTGGGCATATGGCTGTATATAAAATCATTAGAGGGAGGCAGATAATGAAGGCGACCCATACATAAAACAGACTGATGTAGGAAACATCATACTGTTCTAGTTGTACATGTATACACTGATCTAGGTTTAAAAAGCCAAAAACTGATTATGGAGGAGTGGCCGGCAGAATTAGAGTGTTCGGTTCATAACTAATTAACTTACAAGATACAGATTTTAAAAACTCCACATTTTATAAATAAGATGAATTTCCAACAAATCTGATAAATACTTTCTTTTGAACTAATTTGTGCAGTGGGGATGGCTAAAATACCAAGAAAGGCTACTTAAGTCATTTGAGGGGTGGGGGGGGGGAGAAAAAAAAAAAAGAAAAAAAGAAGAAAGAAAAAGAAAAAGCGCAAGTCACTTGATCTTCCAAAACTGAACCCATTTTTTATCCTCCATAAGAGAAATACATTGCGAGTTGTCATGATGGAAGTTAGAAACCTGAGAGAAGCATTTAAAAAGGAGCAACAGGAGACTGATGTACTGTAATAAAAAAAACATGAAACAGAAAAAGCATAAAACGGATTAAAAATATGGTCTTCTCAATTCAATATTTATATTTGGGGGAGAAAAGTAAGAAAAAAAAGGGTATAGACTGAGCATTATAGTCGTCTCAGAGCTCGTTTTTTATCAGTTTTCTTTTTTGCAGCTACAGTGCTACTGTTTGTGCCGCTGGTGGTGCTACCATTTGACCCACTGGCCCCCGGCGCTGTCACAGCCCCGGCAATGCGCTTGCTCGGGTCTCCTGCATGTTTTTTGGGCTGTGGTCCATCCCCAGCTTCCTGAAGAGCTCCCGAGGAGCCCCCCATGGCATGGATCTCTGTCAGGAGGTGGGCTCGAGATGCATATTCTGCATAGTCCTCCAAAAGTAACCTCCCAGCCTCTTCATTCAGTGCTGACTCAGGATTAGGGTGGATCAGTAGGCACTTAATAGTCTTGAACAGATAAAATGGACAGATTGATAGACACAATGAAAGAGAGTGAGAGTGTAAGAGACAGGAAAAATAAAGACAAAGAAAATAATGAGTAAAGTTAACTACTTGAATTTTTATTCAAATAGGAAAAAAACATTCTTGAGGATGAATTTGTGTTTTTTGTATTACTCACACTCTGCATCACAAGCACACAATAAGTAACTAGCCCAGTAACAAATCACAAGCATAAAATGTAGTTACTTCCTGCACTGACCAACTGAGGCTCTAGGTGAGTTTCTGTATCACTGCATTCAATATTTTTAGTATTTGGTTCCTTTCATTACAAGGAGGCAGTATGAAAAAAGGTTTATATAGATAAAAGAAGTTATATTGAGATTATACTGGGATTCCCCAATTTTGAACCCACCAACTTGTTAGGACTCTCAAAGCACTAACTTGAGGGTAATCAATGCTTCTACAACACTAAGCAACTACATGTCCCAGTACAGAGAGCAGTAAGAGTTGCTTCTTTGGATCTTCGCAACACCGAATGTGAATAATTAAAATTTTTTACTACTAAGTACCATATAAAAAAATTATTAAAACCTAACAGGTCTTATGTTAAGGCCTGGGGGTAATTTAGGGGTAATTTTGCCACATCCATCCATATCATAAAGGACCAATAAATATCCTTACTATGCACTTTAAACTCGGTCATGCTGTTAGAAACTATTGGTCAGAACGTCTTTTGTCTTTGGTTTCAGCCTCTTTTAAAAATGTTGATATACATAATTCAAACCATATTAATTAGTGGCTCAGAGGAACATTCGGCAAGAAAAAAAAAAAAAGCAATCTGGAACAGGCTATCTTGGATAAATTAAGACATCTGACTTTAAATTAACTGTGTGATTTATGAAAAACAGAGTGTGAACAAGAAATGCATCCAAATTTCTTGACTGAAGATGAATGTGCTTTACCTCTTCAATAAGGTAGAGCAAAAGATTTGGTGAAATGGGTTACTTACCAGCAATACGTGCCTGAGGCCTAGCTCTGCCTTCCAGTCTCTCTTCAGAACATTGACACAGATTTCACCCTTGTGCCCAACGTTTGGATGGAAAATCTTGGTCAGGAAATAGCCCCTGGGTGGTACAGCAGGAAAATCCTTACCCAAGACCAGCCGCATCCTGAACACTCCTCCGGCATACGGAGTCCCTTCTTTAAAAGAAAAGAAAAGAAAATAAAATAAAATATGCACTAGAGACTAATTCTATTTGACCAGTATTATCTATTAATAATTTAAATTTTCTTTAATATTTGCTTCATGTTTAACCATTAATTTAATTAAATGGGACACGATTAACACAGCCTCACAACACCCAAGACAAATTCTGACTAACAGCATAGCAAAACTGGAAAATTAGTACCTGGACCCTCTATAGCAGTGTGAAGCTCTGTAATATCTTCCTCACTGGGGTAGATTTTAATCCCTTCTGGCGGGTCTGCTGCCAGTGCAGAAACTTCTTTATACACTAGTCTCAAAACTTGAGGGGGCAAGTTCTCCACATTCGAGTTCTGTTCAAGAGAAGAGGAGAAAAAGAGGAATATTAGGTTGCTTTAAAAGGAAAACAGGCATTTACAACAGGTGGGTGGTCTTTATCCTTCATGTCAATAAGATTCTTTCAACAAGTCCATTTATCACATTATAATTATTGCACCAAAAGGAATAATTCACTTTACATTAACAAGTGCCAACATTTATTGTAACTTAGATGAGCTCTTCGCTTATTTGCTGCCTAATATTGTGTCTCACTTTTTGAAAACGTAGATTTGTTTGTTCATTCTAATGATCACAAACCAGGGAATTCAAGGAATACAATGATCAGGTAGAACATTAGAACTACTTGTCTTATGCTGTGTTAGTAGCCATTTGTGGCACCAAAAGAGCCAAGACCCATTGCAGCATGGATTACACATGCTGTTCATCAAATTAGGCAATCTTCTCAATTGATTCAGGGACCAGTACTGATGCTCAGGTCCCCTTCAACTAAACCTATATGTTCATTTACCGGGTAATGTATCCATTGATTTATTTCATTGTAACAAGTTTATTATTGCTACTTATCTAACCTTTCAGTGGTTTTAATGTTGTGGCTGATCTGTGTTTATGGGCTGTTTGGGTTTGAATATAAAGGGTTAAATAGGAAACTACACTGTTCAGGTTCTAAACTAACAACAAGAACACACAGATACACATTATGGGCCTTTCAAATAAATTCTCAAAACCACAAATCAATGCAACATCAAAAATCATTGCATTGATTTTCCAGACTGATTTCCAAGCCCCTGCATTTGTGCACAAAATCCCCCACATGCAGTCACTTGCATAACCCCATGGGTGATGTGCTTTGGCAAAATGCCACACGATTAATACCGTAATGCAGTTGATCAATGCAATATGTCAACAATGAACAGAAACCCTGTAGTGAAATCCAGTTCAGAGTCAAGAAACAACTGAATGTGTTGGTGTGCAGAGAAAAAAAGAGGGAGAAAAGAAAAAAAAAAAAAAAAAGTTGGTGCCTTCCAAGCAAGAAAGTGGTATTTAAGGTGTTTAGCTGAGAGTGAGATTGATTGGAGATTAGACTGGGCGCATGATGAGAAGAAAATTGGTGGCAGGTGCACAAGTGGGCGCAGCAACAAGAATGAGGTAGTTTCTGCATGTTGCCGGAATTATGGCTGTAAGGTTTTATGAACACTTGAAGCATGTCATTTGTAAAGGAACAAGTAGAGCTTACAACCTTTAGGGCTAGGTTTTGGGTTTATACCCAACAATATGCAGTTCTCTTACAGATATAATATTCTTCCATTTGAATATTGTAATGCATAACAGCTGATGTAATGATCACCAATGTTCATACAAAAAGCGGTTCTATGGGAAAATGCCAAAAACTATCTTTGGCTCACAATTAGAAAGTCTCAAGAGTGGAGCACTTTTTGAACTTTAAAGATGTGACGGGTCTATTAAAATCCCTTTGACATTATTTGAAGGGATCTTTACAATCCAAAATGAACTTTCATAGAGTTAGACATCTGTATCATTTAATGTCTGTAAAAGCTCTTGCAGGTTCCATTTACAACACTAAAGAAATCAAGTCAGCTGCTTTCCCCAGAATTGACATTTTACATCTAGATATGCACCCTGAAGAGACAAAAAGGATCAAAACCACACTGAGTTTGTGAAAAACTGTAGACGATGTGGTCTGTGCCCCCCGCCAAAACTGAGGAAGAGCAAAAAAAATCTATTTCTATTATTATTATTATTATTAAGAGACACAATCATGGACAATCAAGACCGGAATAATAGAGCTGCACCTGTTAAAGTGGAAACTATCCCAAGCAATTTATTCATCAGTCTAATTAATACAATTCCCAACTATGAAAGGTTTTTATTTTTTCCTGGTAACTCAGATCTAGAAACAGGGTGCTTGAATATTAGTATTTGTGCATATCAGTAGATGAATATGTTATGACAAAATGATGAAAGACATCATACCATCATTAAAACGCAAGCATTATCAGTGCAGAAAACTGTCAGCAATATGCTTAACAAATAAAAAAAAAAAACTTTTTATTAATTTACCATATAAAATCTGTTCATTTAAATAAGGGGAAACCAGCCCTGCAGTAACAGTGAGGCTGCAGCTCCTGTTTGACTCCCATCACGGGTGAACGATACTGTAACATCAGGGCTTCTAACCAGATATCAGCTTAGTAGAAACAACTTTCACGCTAAAATGTTGATACTGATCGTTTTCTTCAAGCCGTTACCACTACATCTTTATTTTAATTGGATCCGAAACAATTACGACAATGAAGAAAAATGACCGTCGCAGATAAAAGTGAAGTAGGAGGACTTCATTTCCTTTTATCGGTTCATTGATCTGAAGTTATTAAGCTCAACTAAAGAGACTCGATAGTGGCAGATGTAATACTAATGAAGTCTTTCAATATTTGTATGTATGCATTAACAGCAGACCTCACAACCAAGGCATATTTTCGTGTTCACGAATGCTTGGAAGAATCAACACAGTTTCTTTGATTTGAACAGGTTTTGAACGGAATGTCGAATACCCCCAAATAACCACTTTAATCAATTATAGTTAGCTGCTAGGCTAGTTAGCCATGTTGCTAAACAGCGAACGAAACCAATGTTCATGGATGAATTTTAAGATCCACCTTAAATTGCGCGGCAAGTATAAATAGGAGGACGTGGTGCCTTAATGTCCGCGATGCGCCATTTAAGGTGGACCGGAACATTCGTATTAGAGGCTTCTCTTCTCGGCTCTGGATACTTGCTGTGCAACATGGCTAGCAATCCATAGACTCGTTTTATTCATGCAAGCGCACAAAAGTACGACGGATCGACTTACCATTATGATAATTTCAGGAGAAAAGCGATGGAGAATCCGGTCCGAACGGCAGCCTCTTGGAGAGCCGGGCGAAAAATTAGCCGAACTGAACGGGCTAACGAAAACTACTGAGAGATGTACTGGCAAGCCGTGTTACTCTGGGACGGCGGAAGGGTCAAACATAACTTTAGAAGAACAACAAGTTAGAAGTTGGAAACAATTTTATCAGGAAAAAACGTCCTTTTTGTCCTCCTGCGCGGCCGAACTTCTTTAGAGAAACCGGAGCCCGATAACGAAAATTAGCCCGCTAGCTTATGCTAACCTCGCTAATTCCTCAACTCCGCCGAAGGAGTTCGCCTTAAAGTTTATTCCACAAAGACGTATGAATAAATCAATAAAAAACAAATAAAAATAAATTGGTTTTTGTGATGATAAAACTTCTGCCCGCTGCCTTCCCCTATATTCAGCAAGCTTGTCGTTTTTGGTTTTTTTTTTTATTATTTTCTTTGACACAGGAACAAAAATACGAGCACGGAGAAAAACGAGAGCGAATCCGTTCGGCCAATCAGCTCTCGAAATAAGTAGCGCGTGCCCGAGCAACCGGGCCACTCAGACCAATCACAACCCAAGCCCCTTATGATGTCACCGGTCGGGGCCTCCTCGCAGGCCAGTTGGAGTGTAGAGTGTGAAAAATGCTCGGCAGTGTTTGGCCAGTTTGAAAAACGCGGCCCGCCTCCGAGTTGGGAGGGACACAACATGCAAATTGAACTTACTTTTAAGGCAAAAAAGTGAAGATCAAAAAGTTATTTAATGTAAACATATCATATATAACGCTATTATCAGAAATAGCCTATCACAATTAGTGGCTCCAGTCAAGTTGAGACCTTTCCTTGATCCAGAATCTCTTCGTTTTTCCCTCTTTTTTGACTCCTCACCTTTAAACCTGCACAATTACAATCATGGCGCTGGGAATGCCTTGTTAAGACATGAGCCTGTGGGGATTTTCTTTGTGTGGATTTTGATGTTTGTTCAGTGATTTTGCTCTGCTACCCAATTTTTAGCACACAGCCAGATTTTAATTTGGAATCTGATGCTTCCCAGTCAGTCCATAAAGCCATGTATCCAAATAAGGAATAAAACAGCCCTTAATAGATCATAGTCCACCAAAAACTAGCCTCCCACCTTGAAATTTTCTTTAAACAGGAGGACGCAACATATGAACCTAGGAAATATGTGTGAAACACATCTGAAGCTTCTATATTTCATTTCAACATATCACATATGTATATCTACATTCTCACCATCTAGCAAAAGCTGCTTAAGTGTTTCTTCAGTCATGCAAAGTTGGTTTATTATGGGAGTCTTTTGTTTTCTCTGTTTTTGTTTTTTTTTTAATGGAAGGTATTCTTCAGGAAGCTACACTGGTTGGAGCAACATTTTTCTTTCTCTAGAGGGCGCTGCAATATATACTCTTCACTTCCATGTGATTTATGGCATCTTGTCTAATGCTCCCTTCATTGTATTAAAGGGGGAATTAACAGAAGCAAAAAGATTCTTACTTATACAACATATATGCTTGCTCATCAACACCCACACTGACATTCAGCTCATTCATGATTGCTTTCCATAATTTCCAGGCCATGCAACACAGATTTACAGGCAAAGGAGCAGGGGGCCACAACCAGCCAGATGAGCTGAGATTGTTTTGTGATCACTTTGCGATCACATCATCAATATATGTGGAATATGGCCACAATGGGCTCAGCCAAGACCCTGCTCACTGTGTAGACAGTGTTTAAGACTCCTAATTGAGGAAGGAAGGCAGTTAGCTCAGACAGCATCCTTGAGGCTTATACTCAGAGGTGTTTATCATAGCTGGATGACATGTTTAAAATCTGCCTTTCTGTGAGAAACTGCATTCCTACTTCAAGTTCACTATCACAGTGCCCCACCCAAAGAAAAGCACTGTGACCTGTTTATATGGCTAGCGTCATGTTGCCTTCAGCCCAACTGCAATGAAGTGTTTCAAAAGGATAGTCATGAGTTACATCCAGGAGACAATTTTAGACACTGTAGACCTGTAGGGCACTGTAGCGCAGCGGTGGTCAGGGAGTTGGCCACAGACTCGGAAGATTGTAGGTTCAAACCCCTTACCAGTAGGTTGCCCTGAGGTACCCTTGAGCAAGGTACCATCCCCGTCACTGCTTCCTTCTGCACGGCGTGTGTTTGTGCATGGGTTAAATGCGGAAGTCAGATTTTGTTGTGGCTTGCTGTGTGTTCTCACAATGACAAGGCCAGGAATAGTCACTTTCACTTCACTTTCTGCAGATTGTGTGCATTCAGAAAAGGTCCACTGTTGCTGCAGTCAGCACTGACTTTAATCCAGATACATGTATGCTGTTCAGTGATTATAGCTCATCACCTTGGACTGGCACCTATCATCTATAACTTGGGTCTGAGCTTTCAAAAAGAATGACCCCAGGCAATTAGCTTTCAGCCCCACATCCAGCACCACAGTGAACACAGTTAATCCATTTAAAAGAATGGGAACCAGTATTACACATGTCTCTACAGGGAGCATTTAATCAAAGATGAGCCTTAGTATTTTAATTATTTTATTTTTAGTTATGTAATTACAATATAATCCTGACACAGTTTGTTTTTGTAAACCGATGCAGTGGCCTTGACAAGTTATACTATTGGAATAAATAGGGGAGGGTTACATCAGGAAGGGCATCTGTTGTAAAAATGTACCAAATAAATATGCAGACAACGAAACAGATTTTCATCCCTGATTGGTCGAGGCCCAGGTTAACAAAAACCGCCACCAGTACTAGTAGCCTATATGGTGCTGATGGAAATTGGGCTACTGTTGGCCAAAGAAAAAGAAGAAGAGGAAGAAGACATGCCCGGAGGCATGAGGAGAGAAGGAAGTGGAGGAGAGTGGAAGTGAATGGTAGGAACTTTGAATGGCAGCATAACTGATAAAGCAAGAGAGTTATCTGATATGATGGAGAAAAGCAAGGTTGATATTTTGTGTGTGCATGAGACCAGATGGAAGGGTAGTAAGGCCAGGTGTACTGGAGGAGGGTTTAAATTGATTTACTATGGCATGGATGTCAAAAGTGTTTTAGAGGTGAAGAGGGTGTCAGATAGGGTGATGAGTTTGAAACTGGTAGCTGAAGGTGTGATAATGAATGTTGTAAGTGCTTATGCCCCACAAGTTGGTTGTGAAATGGAGGAAGAATAATTCTTGAGTGAGTTAGATGAAGTGATAGAGAGTTTTCCCAGGACAGAGAGACTGGTGCTTAGTGCATACTTTAAAGGACATGTTGGTGAAGGGAAATTAAGTAAGGAGGGAGAAAAGAACCTATACTGAGTGGCTAGACAGAGAGACAGAGCTGGAAAAGGTGTGCAGCAGGTCAGGGCAATAAAGGATAGAAAAGGAAACATACTCACAAACAAGCAGAGCATGTTGAGCAGATGGAAAGAGAAATTTGAGGGGCTGATAAATGAAGGGAAGATTGCATAATGTGAAGGTGGTAAACTAGGAAGTGCATTTATATTTGCAGCATTTAGCAGACACTCTTATTCACTTCCATATCCTAAGTACAGAGACAGCCCCCCTGGAGCAATTTAGGGTTAAGGGTCTTGCTCAGGAACCCAATGGTGGTAGTGCTAGAGGTGGGATTCAGACCATCCAACCTCTTGATCTACAGGTCTGTAGGTAAGTACCCTACCACTAGACCACCACCCAGCGAATAAACAAATGAGAGGGCAGCAATGAAGAGTATGAGGAATGGAACGGCTGTTTAGGAGAGCTGGCTGTAGAGTTTCTATCCAGACTGTTGAACACAATTTTAGAAAGGGAGAGAATGCCTGAGGAGAAGTGAACTACTACCTATTTTGAAGAATAAGGGTGATACACAGAGCTGTAGTAACTATAGAGGGAAAAAGTGGATCAGCCACAGCATGAAGTTATGGAAAAGAGCAGCAGAAGCTACGTTAAGAAAAGAGGTGACGATTTGTGAGTAACAGTATCGTTTATGCCGAGAAAGAGCACTACAGATGCAACGTTTGCTCTTAGGGTGTTGATGGAGAAGTACAGAGAAGGTCAAAAGAGTTGCATTTTGCCTTTGTGGACTTGGAGAAAACACATGAGTGGGTGCCTACAGGGGAGTTATGGTTTTGTATGTGGAAGTCAGGTGTGACTGAGAAACATGTGAGAATAGTACAGGATACATATGAGGGAAGTGTGACAGTGGTGAGGTCTGCAATAGGAGTGATGGATGCAATCAGAGGTGGAATTATTAAGGATCAGAGCTGAGACAAACAAGATTATACAGGAGTCCCCGTGGACTATTATGTTTGCTGATGACAATGTGATCTGTAGTGAGAGTGGGGAGCAGCTTAAGGAGAACCTGGAGAGGTGGAGATAGAGAGGAGAGGAATGAAAGTCTGTTGGAAAAGACAGAATACATGAGTGTGAATGAAAGAGAGGAAAATGGAGTGGTTCGGATGCAGGGAGCAGAGGTGACGAAGGTGGAGGAATTTAAATACTTAGGATCATCAGTTCAGAGTAATGGGGATTGTGGAAGAGAAGTGAAGAAGAGAGATTAGAAATGGATTAGAATGGATTAGAAATTAGATGGACAACTCAGGTTGCACATTTTGGAGACAAAATTGGAGAAGCAAGGTTGCATTTGTTTGGACATGTACTGAATAGAGAAGAGGAGTATATTGGGCAGATGTTCAAGATGCCAGGAAAGAAGTAAAGAAGAAGACCAAAGAGGAGGTTTATGAAAGTTGTGATAGAGGACATGCAGGCAATTGGTGTGAAGGAGGAAGATGCAGAAGGCAGGAAGAAATGGAGACTGTTGATCTGCTGTGGTGAACCCTAACTGGAGCAGCCAGAAGAAGAAGAAGACAAGTAATTTACTTGACATTTACATGTATATTTGAAACATTTCACATTTGATCAACTGCAACAAAATCGAAAAGAAAATCAGGGGTCTCGCTCGTATTTACCACGTGACAAACCGGCCTTAGTGATCTCCAGCTCCACCCACTCTACTGGCTGCACTAACGCAGAGATCGGCCCTGTGCTCTGATTGGTTCCTTGTATAACTGGTTTCTCAGTTATGCAGGATCATTTTAAAGGCAAAACTCATCCAGTGTCCAATAAGAGATATTCCCATTGGGATCTGTCACTTTAGATTCAATTTTCTTTTTGAATTCCTTTACAAAAAATACGATTCCGCCTTTCAGGGGCGTCACCAACAGCATCATCACCAACAACAACAACAGCTACTTCCGGTTCACTCAGCTCGACGCTAACGCGGAGCATCATCTTCATACAAACTGTAAATGTGGCGATTTTAGATCTAAATGACAAATGTAGATGAGTTCGTTAGAGAGGTTAACACCAGTTTTTGTTTACGCTTTACCACGAAACCGATCAAGTTTTTTTTCACTCGTGTTTACGCCTTTGCAAGACTCACCCCTGAAGGTAACAGCAGGCTAACTAACTAACCAGGGGCGAGTTACGCTAACTTGACATGCAGTTGCTGATCTTGCGATTTACAAAGTGAAACATGGCGAGGATTGAGGCTTTGATAATTATTTAAGGATCAAGAAAAAGATGCTCTTTCCACCTTAACTGTTGCGGCAGTTACATTCACGTTTTAAGGTGGAGCAGAACATTCTGATAAGAAACCAACTGCATTTCTGCACAGTTTGTCCATTTCTGCTGTGAACTTTATTTATATTCGGTATAAATGACGGTCATACTTGATGGCCTTTCACTGTGCGCGCGCGTGTGAATTTCCTTCAGGGTCAATAAAGTTTTCTGGTTCTGATTCATGTTCTTTTAGGTACCCAGCTGCCGGCGTTGAGGCAGTATGAGTGAGGTGGAGGTGTTTCATGAGAAGCAAAGGTTGGAATTGTGTGCCATCCATGCCTTAAACAACGTGCTGCAGGAGCGAGTGTTCACAAAAGAAACAGCAGATGAAATCTGCAAACGGTGAGAATGTCTGTCTCTTTCAGTGTCCTGCCTGAGACCACAAAAACGATACAAGGCCACAGGATCCTAATGCAAGACCTTGGCTTAACAATCCTAGTTTATTATCTTGTTCCCACAACTTATTAACTTGTGGCCACAACTTAACGTTGTTTGTTGGGTATATCGTTGAAACGACAATAAACCTTACCTGACTTGGTCAGGAGATCATTTGTGATTGTGACTTTTTTTTTTTCTCCCCCCTTTACATGTGCATTTCTGCTAGTCTCGCCCCACAGTGTGTCGTGAACCCACACCGCTCTGTGTTGGGGACCGGAAACTATGATGTGAACGTTATTATGGCAGCGCTTCAGAGCCATGGACTGGCCGCAGTGTGGTGGGACAAACGTAGGTCAGTTTGTGAGTCTACTAATAAAGCAGTCCAGTGTGTTTCACCCTGTCAAATCTGTATTCTAGTATCATCAGCATGATTCCCTAAACTAAAAAAAAAAAAAAAAAAAAAAATGTATAATAGAAGTCAATGGGCAGTAAATCATGCATTGTCCTAAACTAAATCAATATGACATTTGAGCATATTGAGAAACGTTTTGAGAATGTGTTTACAGAAAAGTTTGATTGAGACTGTGACCTCATTTCCATAACTCTTACATAATGAGTCAAATTTTGGAGCACAAACATTTATTTTCCGATCAACCATATGTGGGGTCAGTTGCGAACTGTTAATGTAAATTTTGACAGAGCCATTCCTTTTAAGATTTTCTCTTATTCATGGTGATCAGATAAAAACTCCCTTCTCACTGCTGCACTGGAAATGCATGTTGCTTGATAGAATTCTTCTCTCCCTTTTTGTTCCGTAGGTCAGTGCAAAGTTTGTGCCTGGAGAAGGTGCAGGGCTTCATTCTAAATGTGCCATCACGAGTTTCTCTGGGAATCGTGTCTCTACCACTTAGGCGAAGACACTGGCTTGCAGTGCGGCAGGTTAATGGACAATACTATAACCTGGACTCAAAGCTAAAGAGTCCAGTCTGTATCGGAGGAGAATCAGAACTCAGGTGAGTTTTGAGTGCATAAGGAAAAAGATTGTCATGAAGAAGTTGACCCACCTGCAAGAATCCAAGGGTTCAGTATGAGTACATTGGATGGCAGTTTGCTGCTGTTAACAAAATAGCGGTATAATTATTTAATAACTGAACACTTGTAACAAAATTAAAAAATATTAAAAATTAAAAAATCTTTTAACAAAAAATATAGAATTTAGAATCAGCTGGCAAGCTCCTGTCCGTAAAATAAGCTGTCTGTGTTAATCTTAAAGGCTGCACACATGTTCCTGGTGTTAATCATTAGTGGTGGTTCCATAAAAAATGGTAAATGAGAAATACTTGGAAGAGAACGAAGGGAGCATCTGGGATTTCCAAGCATGAAGCGCATTTAGAACTGCAGCAGATGGTAATAATCCATTTCAAATGATTACAAGCACTTCAGCTCCAGTTTACATGAGCCTCCATGATCAGATTTCTTTCTAAATACATGACATCAACCTGTACCTGTTGAGCAACTTGCCAGCTGACTGCTAAGTGCTGCATGTGATGACTTCTAATTTCTGGCTGCAGTGTTGCTATTAACATTGTGATAAACATTAATAGAGAGGTGTAAATTGTCACTTCCTCTTGCATGTGATGGTTCCCATCTGTCTAAAGTGTCTTTATGTAATTCATGGCCCTCAGTCCCCCCCGTTTTATAGTTGGAAATGACACTATAGGTGTGGGCCTCTCTGTGTATTTGATAATCAAGCAAGTTAAAATCTGCCTTAACAGACCTTTTCAGAATTCATTTAATTTTTTCCTATTCTTTCATAAAGGCAGAATTACTTCATTTTAAAAAGTATTAAAACTATATGTCTCAAAGCAATGAAAACCTATTTACCTATTTCTTGTTGTCAGCAGGCTGCAGAGTGGCAGTGCAGTGGCTTAATGAAGCTATTTGTACATGTGAATGTAAATAATGTACTAGTATATCATCCAAAAACTAGAGCTGAAAAGGGTTTTGCAATATGACAGAAGTGGTAAAGTTTTTTTGAGAATGTTACCCTTTTATTTATTTATTTGTTTGTTTGTTTTGCTTAAAAAACTCTTTAGGAACCCATTCAATTTAAGGAAATTGTCAGAGGAGCACCCTCTGGTGTCGGACCCAGTCTGGAAGACATAGATTGGCAGTTCTCACTAAAATAAACGCATAGGATCATAGTTGTTAATTCTGGGTTATAAAAGGTTTGGTGCAAATTCTTCTGTCTGGTTGTTCTTTCTGGAGCCTGGTTGAAAAGAACATAGTGTCTGCTTTATATCTAGCCCTTTGTTCTCATTGAATGCTGACTATTCTGTCATTTTCATTGTGTGTGTGTGTATGCTTGGCTCACACAGTGCTGATAAGCTGTGGCTGTTTTTGTGTGTGTCACCATTGGCTGTTTTACATGAAAAAGTGGATATTGGTGTTTGAACAGAAAGTGTGGATGTGGGGACATTCCTGTCCTGTGCTGCAATCTGTCAGAATGACCACTGCAGTCTTCTTCTTTCGACTGCGCCGTTTTAGGGGTCGCCACTTTGGATCATCCGTTTTCATTTCTTCCTGTCATCTGCATCTTCCTCCTTCAAACTCTTATAGACCATTAGTGTGCACCTTTTAAATGAAATATTAGAAACCATGTCATCCTCTACGTATTACTTTGCATCACAGTCCATGGACTATAGAAACATTACACTGACTTATAAAGAACGTTTGGTATTGGATTAAACAACACCTCAGCTTTTTTATGTCATTGCATGAATGTTAATGAAACCTATAGATTTGTTTCTAGATCTGCATAAAGATGACTTAAAAAGTCAAAAAATTTGGTAAAGAAAACCAGCTGCCGATTAGTCCTGCTTGTCCTTGCATAACAGTTTTGCTTTTCTTGTTTGCTGTTGAGGTCAGAACTTTGACCTAGCCATTCCAAAACTGCGATTCACCAGTTTCTGAAATACTTCACATTTTCATTTAATATCTGCTAACATTTTAGGTTTCAGATAAAGCCGTCCAGGCCTACATGCAGCAGGTCAAAACTATAGTACTACCAGCATCATGTTTCACAGATACTCACACATGAAATTCTTAGGCAGTGTATTTCTTTCTTCAAAACACAGCACTTCTCCTTTAAACCAAGATGTTACGTTTTGGTCTCATTTTTCTAAAAGCAGTTTTTTTTTTTTGGAGGGCATTCACTTTCCCCTGGCATCCCCCAGTATGATACTATTGTTGTGGTACCTAATGGTGAACTTATGGTCATTGACATTAGCCAGTGTGAGAGAGGCCTTTATCTACTAAGAAGTTCTCCTTGTTACATTTGTACCTTTACATGCTTTGCTTTTGGTCGACCACCAAGCACAACTGTACATAATTAGTCTGCTAGTAATTGGAGACCTGATGACCAATGCACCTCCTTCTCTCTGTCTCTGACCCCCCCCCCCCCCCCCCCTCTCTTCTCTCTGTCGTCCTTTCACCTTCTTTCTTTCAACCCCCTTTCTCTTCTCTACATGTCCCACTGTCTATCTCTCTTTCTCTGTCTCTCCGTCTACAGGTCATTCCTCAGTGAACAGTTGTCTCAGGATGTCGCAGAGATGCTTCTTGTGGTCCAAAGAGAAGTGGAGGATGATGGGACATGGCTGATTGCTGAAGACTCCAGCAAGTGATGTATCTCAGGACAGGAAGTTGTGAATTTGGGCTGCTGAAGTCGGGGGGAGGAGTATGGCAACAGCCGGGGTTTTTAGGCTGTTTGAAACAAGTGGCCCCCCTCCCCCTGCTCAAAGCGTCACTACCAAAGAATGAAGGAATATTCATCAGGCTGATTTCACATAAAGAGGGTCAGAAAAGGGACGTCTCTCCACTGGCCACGGGGTGTCCGTCTATCCGTTTGTCCATCTGTCTGTATGTCTGTTTTCTGTCTGTGTTAGAGTGGACTCAGGCCCAGAGAGTGTGGAGGGAGAGACACTACCAGTTACAGCAACTCAGTCACACTATATCTCCCTCCCTCCCTATCTCTCTTTCTCCTTTTGTCTTTTCTATGACTTTTTCTTACTCTGCCTCTATCCCTCTATTTCTCTCTATTTTGTTGAAGCTTACTGTCTTTTCTTCTTAACGTATATTTGTTGTATTGTCTCACTCTTGTATTGTATTTCTCTTATTCACTCTGCCATTTTCCCTTTCTCTTATCTCTTTCTTGTCTTCCTCAATCTTTGTCTTTCTCAGAGTAAGTGCTTCACTTGTAAAAGTATGTCTTGTGAGTTTTCATACTTATTCTGTATCTATGCACTGCACTGCTAAAATAGATTGTGAATGAGGGTGTGATTGTGTTTAACTATGCACAGAAATGCTACAGCACATGTAGTTAGTCTTTGTAAATATACTTAATTATAATTTGTGAGGTTTTTCTGTTTACTTTCTGGAGAACGGTTACCTTCTTTATTGGCAATGTTTCTTTTCTCACTTTGTCATGTCTGTCTTTTAGGACACGATTGAAATGTAACTGTTGACTAATAAATTGAATTTCTTACTTTTTGGTTGTTTGGTTATGTTTCAGTGGTCTACTATTTTAGTTTTAGCTTGTGGTTTCTTGCACGTCCTGCACAGTCTGTAATTAATTGAGGGTGGGTTAAGGAATATGGATATTATGTTTGCATTTTTAGAGTCCACTATGCTAAACATAAGAGATGGCTTATAGTGGTTCAAGAGACACACTAGCTCACTCTTTTTCTTAGTTGCCTATCCCAGCTCTCACAAGGCACTTTAACACACTTTAAACACTTCAGATTGGTATTAAATCACGGAAACGGAAGTGACCGAGAACATTAAAACAAGAAATCCAAATTTGAGAATTAGCTTGTTAGTAAAATTAATATCCAGAATGAAGTTCTAAAATAAATACCAAAGATAAAGTTTAGCAAAACTAATGTGCAGAATAAAAAAAAATACTGCATTAAGTTTTCATACAATTTGTATCCAAATTAAAATCCAGAACTATTTGTATATCAGAAATCATAATACATTGACGCAAGCAAGTTCATGAAAGTGATAAGAATTAGAAAAATACAGAATATTTCTTTTCATTCAAATGTGTAGTATTTCAGTAGGATGTGTAGTATTTCAGTATCTGCACAAATGTTATTACGGAATTTAAGGGTAATTAATAGGAAGTCTGTCCTCAAAGTTGGAAGTTTGACGTATAGGAAATGTCCTATATCCCAGTTATCATTTTTGCCATGCCAGTTGCTGCTTTACCCCAAAATACACACAGACCATTCTGCCCTTGTTACTGCACTTTTATTTCATTTATATTAGACTCTGTAGTGAAAAAGGATGCCATTCAAAAGGAGCATTAAAACCATAAAAACTCAGGTTTTAGGATTAACAAGATTATGAGAGGAAAGAGGGAGATTAATGCAATGGCAAATGGAGCATATTTATGTATATATAATATATATACACACACAACATGTCATGAAGAAGACCCCATACACACATACACACAGAAACATAGTGTTTTGCCCTTTTTACAGTTCCTCTCAAGTGAGTAAGCACCTTCTTGCAAATTAGGGTGGACGCTCTCAAATCAGCACAGCTGTCAGAACGAAAAACATGATTTTTATTCAAACTTTTTGGGTGAAGAAAAGGCAGTTTCATCATAAAATCTGTTGTCAAAAGTTGGAAAGCTTGTCTGTTATGAATGATTAGGCCATAAAGGACAAACCTCAAATCATTCATCATTAGTTCGTACAAAAGCACTTGTTTACACAAACCTGTGACGACTGAACACTTAAAAATGCATACATTTTAAAAATATCCTCACACACATGCACACACGCTGCAAAATATTCACCTGTAGCTGCCATTTGCTTTCATACAGTTGGTCACTACAGCAACTTCAGGTTTCTGGTGGAATTGATTAGTTACCCACCACAAAACCATAACATGCTTCTCAAATTCCAGTATATTTACTCTAAGTGACCACAGCAATCAGCTTGAAATGCAAGAATCTATTCAGGCTTTAACCACAAATGTGCTCTTTCGTAGCAGCTGCATTACATATTTACCAGCAAATGTTACTTCAGCCAAGCTATGACCTTTACTCAGCTCACTGGCGAGACCTTTTTCTGCAAAGCCCCAATCAGATGTTATGTATGACCTGATCCTGAAAGTCAAATTTCACTTAAAGATAATGTAAATGTACATAATAAATAGCAAAATTAAATGTAGTTAACTGCAGTTATTTCAATATTACACTTACTGTTGCTGAAGTTATGCAAGCTCTTGTTAAGTGCTTCAGGAACTGGACTATTTAGAAATGTCAAGAAATGTAAATAAACATAGTCTAGGCCTTGTGGAGGTTCTAGATGTCACTGACAGTGGCGCTGTAAAGTAAGCAGATTTCATGCCATTCTAGATACATCACTGACTGTAGAGTAATAAGCAGGTATCAGTTGGTTCTAGATACATCTCTGGCTGTAGAGCAATAGAGTAAGCAGGTTTCAATCAGCTGTTAGAAATGAAGCTGATAGGACTGATAAAACCGATGCTAACTTTTTATGCATTTATTTCTTTTACCAGCTGGATGTATATGTTTAACCTCAAATGGTCAAAACAGGATCAAGTGCACTAGTGTTAGCTAAGCCCTAGCATACTACTAGAAATCCAGTGGGGGCGCTAGCAGAAAAATAATAAGCATGATTGTGAAGGTGAGATTTTCTTTGCAACCTTTTAAATTTATGACGTAAAAAACTGGAGGCTATGGAAGAGCACATTTGTGTGTGCAGCATGGACAAGTAAAATATACTAGTTGCAGTCTACAGAAGTTCAACCTGATATACTGCAGATGTGCTCGTGTGAAGTAAATATCACAAGTAAGGCATATTTCACACAGTTCACTGAGAGGGAACATTCTTAAAAAACACTCAATGTGCTAATACATGCAAACAACACTCCCCCCCATGTGCATGTGCTTTTTCTGACTTGTGCTTTAGAACTATTATTAGACATGTAAAATCTTCATTCGGCAGGTTAATGCTTTGTGGACTAAATTTGATGTTTTGAGAGCGATGACCTTAATATGCAGAAGTATGCCCGAAGCAAAAATGCATTATTGCTGTGTAGGTTGTGACCACCACATTGTCATCAGTGGCGGAGGTTATATTGCTCTAAGGCTGCTGGGAAAACTTATATATTTTCTGGCCTGAAGCCAGAGGAGAGGCTGGACACTGTTAGCCCTCTCAAATAATTGATCTTTTTTTTTACCCATCAAAGCGCATTAACACTCAAACATCATTTACAGTGAATATATATTTATATCATATCTCATATAGTATCAGACGGTATACAAGGTAATACAGAGTTGCCACCTATAAAAAAGGTACAGTCAAATATTTAAAAAAGAGAGAAAAAACAACAAACAAAAGTGCCCGATGAGCTGCATAATCATACAAAGAAGTTGTGCCATTATTTCTATGTTGTATCTGTGACTCTGCATACGACAATATTATAAAAACTCTGAAACAAAGTGGTAAAACATTTAAAAAATAGAATACTACTGTAACGTCAATGCCATCCCATTTCCCACTCAACAAATGTTCACAACAACACTAAACAGAATTTTTTGGGGGGAGGGTTTGGCTTATACATGTCAGACTATACTTTTATTACCTGTTGATTAAACAGCCAGTCTGTTCAGGCTAAGTGCTTTTAAAACTCATTGGTAATGACGCTATGCCATTGGTCGCATCTACATTTACATCTCTTTTAAATTAGTCTCTTTTTCAGTAAAGTGTCCATCCATATGAAAACTAAACCTCTGCTAAATATCTTTCATAATTGTTTTAGTACTATACATAAAAATTAGTGCGAATACAGGTTCCTGGAGTGGGCAGGGTTTGGGTGTGACTGATTACCCCCGTAGCCCGTCAGCATGCTGGGAGAGTACTGTACTTTTGGAAGACCACAAGGTCCATGGACAGATACGACGCCAGACAGGGACAGACAGATCCAGCAGGAGGAAAGATGCGAAGAAGAGAAAAACAAAAACAGGGAAAAAAACAGCAAATATCAATTAGCAATGAAGCATCGTCAAAATGCAAACAAAAACAGAACTACATTCTTAATACCCAATCTGAATACCTTTAAAGAGAAAGAGAACTGGAAATTACTCATGTAGCCTTATTCATTTCATCTCTGCTTAATGGCCCATGAAATAAGCTGTACATTTGAATTAAACTGATGAAAAATATCCCAAACCACTTACATGACTAACATGAAGTCAAGCCATCATAAATCCAAAACGGGACACTTTAAGCATGCTGCCTGGGTCTTTATTCATTAACATTTCCTTCTGGGAAGCTATTATACGACCATATGAATAATTAACTTTTACATTTTTAATTAAATCTGAGAGGAAAATAAAATTATTGATGCCCAATCTACAAGCACAAAAAAGGTTTTCAAAGTAGGCTAACCCTGAATCTTTATAAAGTAAAAGATGCTGTTAGGGACAGTCCAAATGTTTGTTTGTTTAAAAGTAGATGTGGCCCAAATGTTTTTCTATAAATGAGTGCTATGGGGCAGCAGTGGCCTAGTGGTTAGGGAGTTGGCCCTTGCATTGGAAGATTGTGGGTTCGATTCCCTTACAAGTAGGTTGCCCTGAGGTACCCCTGAGCAAGGTACCGTCCCCGTCACTGCTCCCCGGGCGCTTTCAATAGCTGCCCACTGCTGCACGGTGTTTGTGTGCATGGGTTAAAAGCAGAGGTCCAATTTCGTGGTGGTTCATGGTGTGCAGTGCTGTGACCTCGCAATGACAAGGGTTGTCACTTTCACTTTTTTCACTTTATGGGAAAGAGGATGCACTAGTGTTAGCTTAGCCCTAACGGGATTTAAAATTTAGCAACTCATAACCTTGTAACTGCAGATGCAAGTGCAGCTAGTTTTGAGCTATGTTTGACTGATGCATAGTGTTCCAATTGGGAAATGCTGTATTAGCTTTATGTCACGCCTTACACATATCTCTTTCAAAAAGTTCCACTTTTGACCTATCAGTTCACAAAACACTGTCCCAAAAGTTTTGTTAACTGAGCTGACAGTGCTTGAGATGTTCTTCTGGGTTCTATTGTGACTCCTCAGATGAGTTTGATGAGATCCTTCTGAGGTCTGAGAGGTCCCTCAGTCACCATGTTTTGTGTTTTCTGGTTCCCAATATTGGTTCCCATGATATATATTTCAAGAGTCCCTGTCTCAGATCTTCTGAATTATTTTTTTGATTGAGGCATAGTGTGCTATTTGTTGAAACCTATTAGGAACTTAAGAATGCTATAAAAAGTGTATTTGATGTTCAGATTCAACAAGTAATCAGATTCAACAAGTCATCAGATTCAACAAGTTATTTTGGGCATGGCAAGTTTAATTTTACCCTTTATATACAAAGTGTGGTTAATCTGCTGATTGAGTGAATTAACACAAATAAAGGAAAGAAAAAAGAAATATAGAGTTTTTTACAGAAGGCTGCAATATGTAAATGAGCATCTGTTCAACCAGTGTTTTCAACAATGCGACCAATAACAGCTCCATGTGAGTGTTACTGGGTGTTTTGTTATCAGAGGTATTCAGAGGTACAGAGGTATTCATGTTATCAAACAAAAGTCTAATTATGTTGAGCACTTTTAACCCTTAACCCACTAATTGGCCAAAATGTTTTAACTGGCCCTCATTTTACATTTTCCCAATTTTTTTTTTGTTGTCACTGTCCTATTGTAGGCTCAGAAATGTTTGGTTTGTTGGTTAATTGTTTTATAATATATGTTTTATAATATATCAAATGTCATATTGCATTTGCAACATATGGCAATATAATCATAATGCTTACAAGTTGTGACTGATTCTTTTCGGGAACAACTATTTTAAAAACTACGGCCACAATCACTTTTAAAAGTCTTTGTATCTGAAAAAATAAAGGTACAAGCCTGACATTTTCTATTTGATCTAACAGGCATGATGATAAGTTTCTGAAAATATTAAACTTGTCTGTAAGAATCTATTTCTGAAATCTGGTCATTTGAGGTGGGTCTGAGCATCAATAAGAATGGTCAAAAGGCAAACTCATGAGTGTCTGTATGCGGAATATTCAGCAACAATGGGACCGTCCCTACTTTTCTATCACTCCATGTAGCTTAAGGCTAATTACCCTTTTGGTCGGCAACCATTAGACAGTTATAAACATTTAAATCCCTGGAACAGGTACAAATGATGAGAATGCCACAAGTAAGGATGAATTCACAGAGACAGGGGGACTCACAGAGGGGGGTGGGGACGGCCTGTCACTCAGAGGCAGGCTTTCATAACCAGGGTTGCCATTGGAGGAAGCGTTTGGAGTCCTGCATAAAGACACAGAGAAAGGAGCAGAGAGGAGAAAGAAGAATGGAAAGGAAAGGAAAACAGTGGAAAGAAGGAAAAACAGGAAAGAGAAAAAAGATAGAGAAAAGGGTTGGGGAAAAAAGGGAAGGAAAAGAGGTAGAGGAGCAAAGAAGAGGAGAGGGTGAAGAAGAAGGGAAAGGAGAAGGAAGACAGGAGAAAAAAGGAGAAAAAAAGAAAGAGAAGGAAGGATGAAGAAAGGAGAAAGAAGTGGGAATGGGTAGAAAGGGGAGAAAGAAGGCAAATGAAACGGAACAAGGTACAGAAGGGAAATGAAGAGGAGATAGAACAAGTAAATGAAAGGTGCGAAGGAAAAGAAGGTGGCAATGCACAGGAAAAGAGGAGAAAAGAAAAAGGGAAATGATTAGGAATGGGAAATGTAAAAAGAAGCAGAAGGAAAGAGAACGAAAGAATAAAGGATAGTATAGGAAAACAGGAAAAAGAAGCAGGGAAAAGGGGAAGAGAGTGTGAAGCAAAACAGAAGGACCATACCACACAGAGGGAGAACAGTGAAAAGCAAGGGACAAAGGGGAAGGACAGAGGATGGATAAAGAGATAGAGAGAGAGGGAGGAAGAGAATTAGAGAAATGGAGACATCTATAATTCCCTGTTCTATCTGTCAAATCCCATTGATGGTAATTCTGACAGGAGGTGAGCAGTTCATAGGCATATGAACAAGTGGAGCAAGTGGTGCAGCAATTCACACATGATGGTCTATTGGAAATAATTGTGTTAGTCTGGGATTAGTTAATAGGATATTTAGTTTCCAGGGTTCTTAGGTTCTAGGGCCTTAGGGGCAGTGGTGGCCTAGTGGTTAGGGACTGGGCCCCAGGATCGTAAGGTTGTGAGTTTGAATCCCAGACCAGTAGGTTGCCCTAACTACACCCGAGCAAGGTACTGTCTCTATCAATTCTCCCTGGGCACAGGATATGGCTACCCACTGCTGCACAACTGTACTATATTCCCTAAGCCTTCCATTTATAGAGTCGTATGGTCCTACATTGCATTTGCCATATTTTCATCCAAACATTGGTCAAAATAATGAGAAAATGAAATAATATTTTCCTCAACATAAAAGGAAGGTGAACATCCATACGACTTTACATACGACTTGAACAAGAATCTGAATTTGTTGTATAATTGGCTAGTATTAAAAGTTTTACTCATGATCTTATTTAAACCTAAAATATCAAAAGTGTTGTTATATACATCACTAATCAGGAGTAGCTGGGTGGGGATTTTAGTTAAAATTAGAAAGTTGGTGTAGCTGCTCCACTTCCTCACAAAATCAGGTGCTCATGGAGAAGGATGATAGCAAAAGGGAGAAAAGGAGTGCAAGAGAGCATAAGGTTTCTAAAAGTGCACATCAGCAAATATTTCAAATCAAATATTATTAGCCCTTTATAATTCTAGCCTATATATTAAATAATGTAAAATATGCAATTAAAGAAAGTCAAAAGAAGCAAAATAAGAGATAGATAGATAGATAGATAGATAGATAGATAGATAGATAGATAGATAGATAGATAGATAGACAGACAGATTTTAAAATAAAGTTTCAGGCAGCATGGCTGTGATGGTGAAGGGACATATCGGAGGGAGCGGGACTTTACCTAAAAACCTTCTCTGATTGGAGTTACGTCTGTCTTGGAATGACGGACAGACTGATAGACAGACACACAGACAGACAGACCTATGGACTTGTGTCTGTTTGTTTTTATGGCTAAGCTACGCTCAACTATAAACCTGTCTGTGTGTCTGTCTGTGTGTGCTCAGTGTGTGTGTGTGTGTGTGCATGTGTATGCGCGTGTGTGTGTATCTCTCTACTCTTCATGTGTTCTTAAGAAGTAGATCTGAATGTTGTAACCTAATGCTATTCATGTGAAGCACTGAAACAGGGATTTGTGCTAATCCTCTACAGATATTATCTTGGGATCTTTCATCTGATCTTTCACATTGCCAAGGTATTGTTTTCTGGCATGTATGTGGACATTTTAACCTGACAGTTCAGGCTAAGATCAAAAAATCATTACCGCAATAAACTCTAGTTATAGCGAAGTTTACACAGATTTACTGATATTGGAGATCATTTTGACAATTGCCTTCGAGGTTTAAGAATATTCTACACAAAAACCTCTATGTGAAGTATGGACAGAAATGAGTAATTCTGGGAATATTATCTAAAATTCAGGGAGGTAACATATAGATAATTACATGTATTTAAGTACAGTTGAAAGTATTTGTACTTTTCTGAAATGAAGTAAATACTTCCTACTCATAATCTGAGGAACGGAAGATATCTTTTTAGTTAAAAGTGCCCTGAAGTCAAAAAGCATATGCAAAGGGTCATTTTCAGCATAATTCATCACAGCATATTTTATTTATAAGACTAAATTATTGACCTTAGGCTTGCCCCTAAAACATCTTTTGATTATTTGATGTCACCGAGCACTGGTAGTCAGGGCAAACCCAGAAAGCACTCAGCTTGCTCAGAGATCCTCCTTGGGTTTTGATGGCACATGTCTATAAAAATTATTTTCCTTTCCCAATGAATTCTGGTTACCCGAAAAGCCCAGTTTAAAGGGTAATTTCAGTGATTTTAATAAATTTCTGCCAGATTAACTAGTTAGGATGTGAACACATCATCAGAATGGGTTTGGTGTGAATGCTTTGATCTAGAGAATTTCACTCAGTCAGAATTGTTCACAGTGAGTGAATGGAACCGGGTGTCTGCCTCTAAAATTCCATCACAGAATGTTAATCCTTGAAATGGTTATAAATACACTGCACAATACCTCAGACAGTTTTACCACAGTTTTTAGAAGATTTTGACCCTACACTAAATTTATTCATGGTGTAGGATTACACGCAGTGTTGTAAACAACCCCAAAGAAAACTGCTTTAGTTCAGATATGCCACTATTTTCCATCAAAAGCATTGCAAATAAACACTCAGACGACACGTGTAGGCTGATATGGTATAGTCAAAAAATTGATATGATGTTAATATTATGAACCCTGGTTCCATTCCCTTCCTTTACATTTGACCATTTCACACTAAACACATTCTGAAGTATTGTTTATAATAACTGAATTATGGGTAATTTTGAACGAATGGAGTTCCCTTTTAACTGTCTGTTTAAAGTACATACAATTATATTGCTTGATATTATAGGTATTTTAGTTCCATATAGGTATTGGTGTTAACTTTGCATATTGGTTGTGTAATAAGGGATGCTAAATTAAGTCCATATATTGAGTAAAGATTTCTCCTGTACGTCGTTTGATCCTGGAGAGTTGAGCTGTATGAACACTACCTGACAAGGTATGTGAATATATCAGGGTTCCAATCGATCAGAGTGATTTTGTCTGTCTGTCTGTGTGTCTCTGCGTGTGTTACTCACGGTAACGGAGGTGCGCTAGAAAAGGGGGGTGTCCAGCCGGCCCCCTGGTAACTATAGAAGGGGGGCAAAGCCCCTCGCTGTGAGCCCATGGCCGTCTGTCTACGTGCCTGATGAGATGTGAAGGGGTCCTCGCTCTCGCTGTCTGAATCTTCATACTCTTCTGAATCACTGCATAAACACAAAAAGCAAGATACTTAATAAAGTATCTATCTATCTATCTATCTATCTATCTATCTATCTGTCTGTCAGTCAGTCAGTCAGTCAGTCAGTCAGTCAGTCAGTCAGTCAGTCAGTCAGTCAGTCAGTCAGTCTGTCTGTCTGTCTGTCTGTCTGTCTGTCTGTCAATCCATCAATCAATCAATCTATCTATTTATCTATCTATCTATCTATCTATCTTAAGGGTGCGCAATGTTTTAACAGTTTTTTTCTGAACTTTGTTTTAACTTTTTCTGAACGAAGTGCTCCATGTTTAAACGATTATAAAAACAAACTTTTGAAACAAGATGAAGACAAAAAGTCATTAAAGGCCCATTGAATGGAGACTAATATTTCTCTTGTTTAGAAAAAACCCCAAATTCATTATTTTTCATACCACAAATAAAAATGAGTCATTATAAGACTGGGGCTACACAATGCAAGAACAAACATTAAAAATATATAAAAATACACACAAAAAAGGGAACTTTTCCGATTGCATTGTACAACACTGGTACACTTACTGTTATTGCTCTAGACCATTTATTCTCCCTCTCAGGATCATAATCTAATCCGTGTCAATCAAAAGCTGTGACTGACCACCCTACTTACCATTGGACTACTTAGTGTGTTAGCCATTCATATACTCATCAGATGGGTTAAATCTGTCATCGCCTCAAACCCCCCCTTGGCCGCAGCCGCCACTGTTAGCACTTAGCCTGGAAAATGTTGATTTTGCCATAAAACTAAATCATCTCATAAAAGAGTCAGGTATTTTAAACAGATTTACCATTTTCATTTTATTTAATAACATTGATCAAACATCAAATATTCACTGCAGCTCTGTTCTTACACAGCATGCTGACTGGATTGCAGGCTCTATGTTCACATTGTGAGTGGCGAATCTTCATTTTGTATGTAAGCATGTAGAAAGGGGTGGCATGTTTATGATGATGATTATGAGCTTTAATGCACTTTAGGGACAGCCAATCAGAATATAGAAGGGCTTCCCGAGAAAAGAGCCATGGCAGACTTTCTATTCATTTGTCCCAGAAAACAACAGAAAATAACAGAAAACAACAATCTCTCGCACCAATAGTTGTAAGATAACTTTTTAAAATGTTTCCTACAGAACTGAAATTTTTACGTGGATACAGTAGTGCAATTCATTGGTTATAAACAACAACACATTGACCAGTTATTTGTAATCACTCGGCACAAACACAAATCAAAACATTTGTTTGCTTGCTGTCTCTTTACAAGTGTTCAAGACTAGCTTTCTCTCAGTGACCACTTCATCTGTCATAGAGCATCCACAGCAGTACGACTGGAGCTAAAACTGATGGTCGGCTCATCTCAGATAAGACATCAAGAGCCTGGACAACAGAAGTCTGGTGACCAGAGTGGGCAACTGCATGATACTGTTCACAGGATAGTATTAGGCCTGGTAAACAAACATGTTTCCCCAAAAAAGTCTGAGGTCTGAGTTGTTGGGATTCTGGCTACTGAGTACTGATTTGCTTGTTTTCTGCAGTTCTGTGCAAGTAAATGAGTTTCTTTCCATACAAATGACTAATTTATGACTTACAATTTTGCAGAGAAGCTTAATATGAAGCCATTTTTTCCCCATGTACTTAGGAGCATCCTCTAGTATATAATCAGATCAGAAGTAACTGCACAATTTCACAAATTAACAAATTTATCAAACCCACAATGCAATACAGTTATCAACAATAAAAAATTGTGCAATATGCCGTTAAAACCCGTTACCAGCCTATCTATATTTGGCTTGCTTGAAAAGGATAATATTTTACAGCATACATTTAAAAAGATTACATGTGCCTTTTCCCCTCTTAAACACACATGGAGGAATGGTCAGATAAAAGAAAATAATCCAAAGAGTAATCTGTTAATCTACAATTCTCTGAGGCCTTACTAAGAGCCTCATTAATCTATCAATCTGTGTAAACTCCACAGATGGAGTCTGAGGTGAACACAAGCTGTGGCGCAACAAGAATATCGCGAACAACTAAACCTTCCTGCCAACTATGACAAACTCATCATAGTTAGGAATTATTCATCAAGCCATTCACAGTTGTTTCTGTCACTGTCCCTTAAATACTGAAACATGAAATTTGTTTCTGCACCAAATGCTCTGTATATCAAAAAAGTGCCAAACAGCTTTAGACAGTTGAACTCAACCTGTTCAATTCCAAGTGACAGAGAGGTTGGGAAATTGTCAAATTAAAAGAATTCTGAATGTATATTTAATTTGCATTTTACATTTATGGCACTTTTCGGACACTCTTATTCAGAGCGATGAAGAATGGTGACGGCACTGGTCATGGAATTGGAACCTGTGACCTTTTGATCCATCTGCAAGTATCCTACCACTAGACCACCATCATCCCTATTTACATTTACACTTATCCAGAGCAATTTCCATGTCCTAATTAGGGTCTTGCTCAGGGACCCAGTGGTGGTAGTGCCAGAGGTGGGATTCGAACCTGGGACCTCCATAGGTCCGTAGGCAAGTACCCTACCACTAGACCACCGCCACCCCTTGATATTTCACCACACAAAGTGGATTTCAAAGAAAAAGAAAATGCATGAAAAATATGATATCAGCCTTTAATAACTACATCAGAATGCTGATGGTCTGCCTGCTTTCACTTATTTGTAGTATGCACACCTTTTTACTTTTTACGGTAGCATTCCTGAGGACATAATCATCTTTTAGATCCAATGACATCTGTTGGCAATGGACCAGTGATAGTATCTCTTTATAACATAAAATGGGGAAATATAAAGCATAATCCCTGATTAAAGTCACAATGTTTTATAGATGGTAATGTAATCTGGCAGAAAACTCTCTCAAGGACAAGTCAAGGACAGACCTGAATCTATATGGTATTTTATAAATAGGGTGAAATCCCAGTATAATCTAGTAGCTATACTGCTGCAACACCCTGTACTAATAGTGATATAAATAACAAATGGACAACGTAGCAAACAAGTAGTGGAAGCAATGCAAGCTTACATCCCACACACAACCATGCATCACAGCATCTCTACATCATCATGAAAATGATCAAAAGTGTAGACATAATCCAGGCTAAATACTATTATTAGCTATGCTTATAGACTTCTCGGGTTGCTTTCCATACTTGCTCTGTACACTCCCGTGTCCATGTGACCTAAAAAAGTTTTGAATTCTTGTGATGTCTTGGAAGTTAACATCAGACTTTTTTCATTAAAGCCAAAAAGTAAGCAAAATCCACTTCCGCCTGACCTTCTGCATTCTTATCCTTGAATGCACCATACCTACCTATGTCTATCTCATCTCCCAACATGCCCATTAAAGTCTGTACCAATCACCACTCTCTGGTTATATTGGGTATAGTCCCGATCGCTTCATCTAACTCACCCCAGAATTCTTCTTTCTCACCTCACAACCTACTTGCAGGGCATATCCACTAACAAAATTCATTATTACACCTCTTATTTCTAGCTTCATACTCCTCACCCTATCTGAAACTCTCTTCACCTCCAAAACTCTCTTGATATACTCTTCCCTCTACCTACTCCATTTCTACATCCATCGAAACCATGGTAAAACAATTTGAATCCACCTCCAATACACTTGACCTTACTACCCTTCCATCTGGTCTCTTGCACACACAAAAAATCTTTACACAAAATAGCTTCCTTCTCTCCATCATATCAGCTAATTCGCTGTCTTTACCAGTCATGCTGCCAACATTCAAAGTTCCTACTATCATATCCAATCTCCTACTTTCCTTCTCTCCACCTGCCTCTGGACATGCCTTCCTCCTCTACACCCATTTCTCCTTTGGCCAACAGTAGCCCAATTTTAACCTGCACCTTGTTAGCTAAAAGTACTGGTGGCGATCTGGAGATTTATTTCAATGGCCTCATTTTGATTTGGCAAATGTTACACTGGATGCCCTTCCTGATGTTACCCTCCACATTTATCTGGGCTTGGGATCAGCACAAGAAATACACTCGCTTATGCATCCTTAGTGGCAGGGTTATATTAAATGCAGTAATATACAGGATACAGTGAAATAACAACCTTAGATATGCTTCACAGTTCTTTACAGTATAAAATAATTTAAAACAGATTTAAAAGACCTTTCTTGTGAAAATTTGTCTATCTTTTCATTATATTACATTAAGATAAACTAGTTCCCAGAATCACAGAAGCCATGATGACATGAATAAAAGAAAAAGAGCAAAAACTAAGCAAACTATCTATCTTACTATATCTATCCTACTATCATAATATGCACTGCTGAAAGTTAATTACTGTAATATTGTGTGTAGAGAGCTCTTTACAGATTTTTACACAATTTTAGCCATGTCCAGTTCTACTGAATAGCCAGGACTCTAAGCAAAGAAATCTCCCCACACTGGCAGAGTTTTTTTTTTCAAAACCATGTTAATTTTATTTCTTTTTCATCAGCTATAGAGATAGAGTTGCACCACTTTGGAAACCAAAATATTTGATCAAAGCAGCTGGACCTGTGGGCTGCGAGCTTGAATGGGCTGGGAGGTTTTGGGGATGCATCTTCCAGAAACAATGTGCCACATTTAAGTTATTTTTAAGTTATTTCACATGAGTTCTTCACAGTGAAGTGTTCTTGAAAATGTCATAAAATAATATGTACCTGGAAAAGCTCCTCCAGGCTCCAGGGAGGGAGCAGAGGATGGCAGTGAAAGCCAAAGCTGAGAGAAATGAGTAGAGAGACAGATAGAGCAATCCTTCCATCCCATCATAGCACAGGCCTTTCAGAGAGTCAATGTAGTCCTGAGGGATTGGCAGAGAGAAAAAGAGAGAAAGAAAGTGAGATAAAGAAAGAAAGAAAAGACATGCTTGTTTTGTAACCAGACACAAACTAAATGCCCAAGTTGCTAAATGCCCAAGTGCAGAGGGGAAGAGTAAGCCATTATGGTTACCTTGTTGAGCCCTCTGCAGTTTAGCAGCGCCACCAGCTGGTGGAAATTTCCCTCCGTTACGTTCAAGATCTGCTGAACTTCCCTCAGAGACTTCTATAATGAAGAAAAAAAAAAACCAGAAAAAACAGTTGATGACCAGTAAAGCAGAAAGTGGACCTAAAAGGATGGTTAAAATAGAATGTTTAAAAGTTTAATTTTCTCCACTGATCCCAGATGTAGTTAATCAGCCAATTTTACCAAAACAAGTCAATAGTTTCTATATAAACATATCCTCAAACTGCTTTCAGTCTGCTCAAACAGCATTCTGATCTTTATTAAGGAGTTGGATATTTTGCAACTTCTTAGAAGTTGCTTTGTGAACACCAGCCCTGTTTTTGTCTGAAATCGCTTCCTTTAGCAATGAAGTTTTGTTGATTTTTAGTAGTAATTAGAAGTCGTTCTTTGTTCTTACCCACATTTAAAAATCTGCTATACTTTATTAAAGAGCTGGTAGCAGCTTGAGTGAGCTGAGAGAAGATCTGGGGATGTATTCATAGAAAATTGGGTGTCTACTGTAGTATTAGGAACGCTAGTCTTTTAGTTCCAGTTGTAAAGTAAAGAAGCAAAATATGGACTTCAAACAGGCCTTGGCTGATAAATTGTGTGTGATGTGAAAGAAAAAATCTTTTGGTCTTTGAGATTTAAAACTCTTGTTCCCTAAATGCATAAATACAAAATATACCCTTGAATAAAAATATATCCGTGTATATGCTGTGTTTTGTTTTGTGTGTATGTATGAGTAAGAGAGTGTGCATGTGTGGAAGAGCATGCAGGTTCACTCACCTCTGCTTTGGGGAAGCGTGGGAGGGCGTCCCGTTCCAAGTTGGAGAGATGAGAGTGGATACTGGAAAGCGCTCTCTGAGACTGGGTCAGCAGCTACAGCCAATTAAACACACACACACACACACACACACATACACACACACACATACACACAGACAGATACACACATACATACACACACATACACAAATGCACGAAATATTTTCTACTCTGCTTATGACTGTGCAGAAAAGAGCATTTACTTTATTGAACATTACTTTAATACAGCAATGTGCTTTAGATAATAACAGATCCAGCTTTGCTGCATTATTTTCAGCATCTGCTTAAATGAACAGGTCAGCTACAATTATATTTATACTTTATACTAAAGTACTTTATACTTATTATACTTAAGTGGATGTGGTTTAAGTGGATGTGGTTTAGGACAAAGTACAACAAATTCCAACTTCTTTCCATGCATGTGTGTCACACAGATCTAAATTATACAATTAAACAATATTACAGTGATTTATGATGTATCCACTTTAACACAACTGTTGATCTAAATATTTTTAATTGAAGATTTTTTAAAAGCAAAAACAACAAAGGCTGCTCACATTATCTTATAATATCTTGCCAATCTGAGGCTCATAGCTCTAGTGCCATACAAAAGCTTTCAAGAGTCTGTTGCTATTTGTTTTTAGTTTTATGAGTTAAAAAAAAAATACTTGGCAAACTTGCAATGCACTAGGTATGCTAATGGGTGGGGTGTAAAGTTCTATTACTTGTTCCCTACCTCGTAGCTAATGAGGTTAATAGCTACATTAACCCCGTAGCTTCAGGGTTAAAGTTAAGGAAGTAAACTTTAAACATAAAACATGTTTATTTTAGGCATAACAGTGGCTTTTCCAACAATAACTCAGTACCTGTCATTTACATGTATGATTTGTGCTCTTTGACCATTGTAATGTTCTCCACACTATTTTTTTTTTTTTTGTTCTTCCCTTTATTTAAATTGATACATTTTATTTTTGATGTTTTGAGTACCTTTGTAATTACTCATTACATGTGAAAGTCAATAAAACAGTTGAATAATAATAACAAATTGACTATTATTTGATTGATTGACTGCATTTTAGGATAGTGGTGGAAAATGTGGAAATCTGCTTTTTGGCTCAACTTTTGCTGTAATATGTGATTCCCACCACTCAGTTCTATACTATAAGGTAAGGATAGAGAGTCAGTATGAATGGCTAATTAATTATTATTATAATGCATAAATGAAAGTGCATTATAATATAGTGGATCTAAAAATGGAAAAATGTATGATATTGTTATTGTTCCATACATACATATATATATATTTAAAGAATAAATAACATATATTATATTAAATATAAATAATAAATATTAAATATAAATAATAAATATATATATTATTTGTTTACAGCATTTTTTCCACACCTGCCTAAAACTTTCGCACAGTACTGTGTGTATATATATATATCCATTATCCATTATCTGCCGCTTGTCCCAAACGGGGTCGCGGGGGAGTGCTGGAGTCCATCCCAGCTCACACGGGGCGAAGGACGGGGGACACACCCCTGGACAGGTCGCCAGCCTATCGCAGGGAGGAGTGAGACGGGGACGGCACCTTGCTCAAGGGTACCTCAGGGCAACCCACTGGGAAGGGGCTCGAACCCCTGATCCTCCAATCATGCGGCCAATGCCCTAACCACCAGGCCACCACTGCCCCTATATGTGTATGTATATATATATATATATATATATACACACGCACACACACACACACAGTTTTAGGCAGGTGTGGAAAAAATGCTGTAAACAAAGAATGCTTTCAGAAATATAAATAATTATTGTTTATTTTTATCAATTTACAAAATGCTAAGTGAGCGAACAAAAGAAAAATCTAAATCAAATCAATATTTGGTGCTACTACCTTTTGCCTTCAAACCAGCATCAGTTCTTCTGGCCCCCACAGAGATCTCAACATCATCCAGTGTGTCTGGGATTACATGAAGAGACAGAACGATGTGAGGAAGCCTACATCCACAGAAGATCTGTGGTTAGTTCTCCAAGATGTTTGGAACAACCTACCAGCCGAGTTCCTTCAAAAACTGTGTGCAGGTGTACCTAGAAGAATTGAGGCTGTTTTGAAGGCAAAGGGTGGTCCCACCAAATATTGATTTGATTTAGATTTCTCTTTTGTTCATTCACTGCATTTTGTTGATTCATGAAAATAAATGATTAACACTTTTGAAAGCATTCTTTGTTCAGAGCATTTTTTCCACACCTGCCTAAAACTTTTGCACAGTACTGTATATGTATGTATGTTTGTATATAGAATAGAACAGAATATGTATATAGAATAGAATAACTACTAACTGCTGCAATTTTGCCTTGGAAGAAGATGAGGGGGTGGTAGAGGGGGGTGTTACCTGCTGGAAGGGGCTGGTCATTCTCCTGTTGCAAGTCAGGTAGTAGTCCAGGATTTCTAGTGAGAAAGATATCTGGTAAGGTGTGTAAGGTGTGTATGTGTGTGTGCATGTATATGTGAGAGAGAGAGAGAGAGAGAGAGAGAGAGAGAGAGAGAGAGAGAGAAAGACAGCAAGGGTGCAAACAAAGAGTGAGATGCAAAAGAGTGAAGCACCTGTACTGGTCCCTGCATTGAAGTGAGTAGAATTGAGGACAAATGTGTTTGGGTCAAAGCAAAAATCACTGAGAGCCTAAGAGATAAAGACAGAGAGAGAGAGAGAGAGAGAGAGAGAGAGAGGAAAGATGTTAACAGCCTGACACACTGACCGAATGACACACTTCCCCCATCTCTCCAGTGTGACTGCTATTGATCTACACTTACTCGCTCACTCACCCACTTCCACTCTCTTTCCTTCTCTCCTCCCACACTCTCCCTTTTCCTCTCTGTTCCACTTCTCTGTTCTTACTCTTATCCCTTTATCACTGTCATCCTATTTCTTTTCACACTAGCTCTTCCTTGTTGTGTAAGAATGTGTAATTAATCACTGTTATCTTTGTACAGCTCAGCATAGATGCGAGAAAAGATAGATAGATAGATAGATAGAGAGAGAGAGAGAGAGAGAGAGAGAAGTGTATGTTAGTTAGACAGTAGGAGGCCTGTGCTGAAGGCCTGTTACTGACATCTCCCCCTGTCACTCACTCTCTCTCTTTCTCTCTCTCACATGACTTATATTACCACCGCCAGTGGAGAAAAGAAATAATATAACAATAACAATAAAAAGTAAATGAAAATGCAAAAATATTGTAAACTTTAAAGCTTTACTGGATTAGCTGGTGAAGGGAAAACACTAATAATAATTTTATTAATGATGGTATAAAAAAAAATTTTGCTGTGCTGCTAATGTGCTACTTACTTAATGTAAGTTACTTAATTCATTTTCAATACCTACCTATCTTTCTCTTTTGCCATTCTAATTCTCTGAGTGTTCTCTGATATACATACACCATATACAACAACAACGACCAAAAAATATAATAATAATAACAATAATAATCACCATCATCATCATCATCAATCATATGTAGTCATTTTAAATGTAATCTATTTATCTTGAATTTTTTAAATAATGAAATCATATCCAATCAGATAAAATCAAAATCATTCATGGAGTGGCTTTCTGATTTTAGGAATCAGATTTTTAAAAAAAGAAAGATTTGTAATCCAATGTAATCCATTTATCTGTGCATTTTTATATTTCCTGATAACCTTAGAAATATAAGGGAATCATAACTGGATTAATTTTAATAGTAATGAAATTAGAGTTAAGTACTTGATGATGTACTGAATCATTTCTTACAGGAATGTAACTCGAACTGCTTTGTGCTCAGACAGTTACAGCCCTGCTCTCCAGCTTCCCTCCTTCCCTCTCTCTCTCTCTCTCTCTCTACATTTTCCTTTTTCTTGTCATTGTGTCACTTGTAAGACCTCTTATGACCATCTTCATCCCGGCTTGTATTTTTTTTCTCACAAAGAGCCACTCAGGAAGACATGCAAATATATTCTCTCTCTCTCACACACACAGACACACACACACACACACACACAAACACACACACACATTCTTTAATCTCTAACCTATTTTCTTGCCTTTTTGGACCTTGGCCATTACTGCAGCACTCCCTAAGAGGACAAGCTTTTCACAGTTTAACACACACACACTCACACACACACACTCACTCACACACACACACACACACACACACACACAAATGACTGTTGAAACTTTTAAATTTTACATTCATAGCCCTTTCTCACATTTTTTCACTGACATCCCCTGGACACACGCATGCAAATATATTCTCTCTCTCTCTCTCTCTCTCTCTCTCACAGACACACACACACACACACACACACACACACACACAGGCTGTATTGTGTTGTGAATGCCCCTCTCCTGTAGAGAGTTGTTTTTCTCTCTCTGTGGTTGCTGATGGGCAGCAGTGGATTGCTCTGAATTACTCACCACCACTGTGGCCGTCTCCAGGCCAAGAGACCCCCAACTCAGAAACAGAGCCAACCAGGCCAATACTGTCATCCTGCACACACATACACACACATACACACACACACAAACTGACTGTCACCATCTGTCTGTCTGCATGTCTCAGCAGGCAAAAACCCCTATGCTTTGTAAATTACAGAGCAGCGTCCTTTACACATATTCTATAGACTGTTGGCCAAAAATCTAATCTCTTCCAACTATTCCCCCATTACTGAATTTACCAAAAGGGGGAAAAACATAGCATGTGGTCTATCTATCTATATATTATATTTAATTAGAGGGATTAATATAGAGGTAGTAAATGTAAATAGGAATGGTTATTTTTTTGGACCATTTCTAGGTCTGTTCATTCTTAAATTTGACCATGGTATTAACGGTTGCCAATAGCTTATGCCATGCAAAAATGCAAAAATTGGAGATTTAAGGTTTTGTTCCAAAAGCATTGACAGCAAAGCAAAAAAATATTAAGTGTATTCACTGTATGATGTGATTACTTCCCTTAAAAAAAAACCAGGTAATTTACGGAGGGATTTTTAACAGGATATTAATGTATACTCATAATAAGTGAATTGTGATTGATACTCACAGGATGAGGAGCCATCGGGCCTGTTTGGCCAAACCCAGCAAAATAAAGAGACACACCACCAGGTCCAGAAGCAAAAGCAACACATATGACAGCCATCTAAAAAGCGAAAAACACAGAATATGAGTGGTAAATGTGATTACTCAATATCTTTTACAGCAGGAAAGAACCCATGTGACTTGAGAGATCAGTTATTTTTATAGGCAATATCCCTATGAATTAGTACAAGCTACTCCTTTACCTGTAATCCTCGTTGACCATAAGTGTGTTGGCAGCCCACCCTGGCGAGAACGGTGCTGGAATAGCTGTGGATGAAGGGGTCAAGGTCGGGGCTACAGATGGCGGGGCAGGTGTTAAAAACCCCACCATAGTTTCACTGCCATTAGCCCCTGATGCTCCTGGGTTAACGGAACTGACTCCTCGGCCCAGGGAAAGAGAGGAGAGAAGGGAAACCACACGCTCAGACAGGCGTCTGCTGGACCGTGTGGACACCAGAGCAGGCTTATTTCCTCCAAACACATCCTCCATAGAGGTAAGGGGGCCAGAGACTGACCGCTGCAATCCTGACACTGTGTCCCAAACCTGAGGGGCAGACAAAGAATAAAGCAGAGAATAAAGAGCCAGTTAATTCTTTATTGGACATTTCAGGTACATTTGATATTCAGATATGCAATAAGCAATACTGTGCATCTTGAGCCACTCCTCATTTCTTTATATTTTTCTTGGAATTGGTGTAAAAGTGATATTTTATGCTTATCAAACTGTTAAGTATGTTAAATTTGGAACAAATGCTTTACTGTGGCAACAAAACCTAACAAGGTGTCTAGATAAAGGAGTTCCAACTACTCAGAATTAAGCATCACCAGTTTACCAATCACTGGCCTGATCATATATAATCATTTGCACATCTTTCCTCCTTAAGGTTCATCCCTTAACAGCTTTGTTCTCCTTGAATGATTCATATGTAGATCACTGTATGTCTTAACAAATTAAAAAATTGAAAACTGTGCCCTTTAGGAAGCCTGGAGAACTACAGTTGAGGCCAAAATTATTAGCTCCCATTATGAAATTAGACAACACTCTTGATTTCTCCATGAAAATGACATTAACAACAAGTGTTTGTTATTTTGGAAACAAATACACTATAAAAAACAATGTCCACTAAGCTTAATTAGGATAATTTATTATTACACCGTGTTGAAACAAGAAAGGGCAAAAATGAGACATCCAAAATTATTAGCCCCCTGGCCATTAATAGTCAATAGTGTACCCTTTCTGAGCCACAACTGACAACAATCTCTTAGAGCAGTTCTTTACTAGATTGGCACAGGTCTCCTGAGGGATTTTGGCCCATTCTTCCATTGCAAATTGTTCTAGCTGGTCCAAATTGCATGGTTTCCGAGCATGGATATTCACTTTGAGCACTCGCCACAGATTCTCAATAGGATTGAGGTCTGGGCTCTGTGCGGATAATAATTTCGATGTATGCTTTGGGTCACTGTCTTGTTGGAAGACCCAGCGACGACCTAAGCCTAGACTATGAACAGATTTCTGTATATTCTCTCTCAAAATGTCAACATAATTTTCTTTTTTCATGATGCCATGCACCCAAACAAGGCTCCCTGTGCCTGAGGCTGCAAAACAGCCCCACAGCATGGTGCTCCCACCACCATGTTTAACTGTGGGAACTGTGTTCCTAGGGTTGAAGGCCTCTCCCTTTCTTCGCCAAACATAAGCAACATCCTTGTGCATCCAGTTTAGTCTCATCAGACCAAAGCACAGACTTCCAAAACTCATCTTTACCTTTCGAATGTTCACAGGCAAACCTCAGTCGGGCTGTGCTGTGCCGCTCTTTGAGTAAAGGGGTGATGAAGATGAAGAGCCCTCACAACTGTGTTTCTTGAAACATCAACTCCAGAAGAGGCCAGGTCAGCAACAATCATCTTGGCAGATGTCCGGGGCTCCTTGCTGACATCTCTGACTATTTTCCTCTCCAGAGTTCTTGAAATCTTGCGCTTACAGCCACGGCCAGGTTTGTTTCTTACAGAATTTGTCTCCTTCTACTTGGCAATGATGCAACGTACAGCAGTTCTTGACACTGTGAATCACTTGGAAATGGCAGTGTAGCCTTCCCCCTTATCATGAGCCTCTACTATCTTCTTTCTGAGCTCCAGACTGATTTCCTTTGTCTTTGGCGTGGTGAGTAACAGTAGTCCCTCTCATGTGTTCCTGTTCCTTCGAGTCTTTTTATGCTGATTGAATGTTGTTAGGAAGGCAATTGACTGCAGGTGTTGTTAGGAAGTCATTATGACTGCACAGGTGTGGTTTCAAAGCTGATTGGTTAATTACTATAGGTGTGTTTTGAAAGCAAACATTCACATGGGGCTAATATTTTTGACCACCCCATTTTTTACTATATTTGATATAAAGCAAGCCTAAAAATGTATTTTATATTACAAAATGAACCAAAAGCTAATAAATAGCACTGGTGAATGTTTGCTTATATCAAGTTTCAACAATGCTGCAAACATTGGGAAGAAGTTTAGAAAAATGTTCCATAATTCCTGGGGGGCTAATAATTTTGGCCTCAACTGTATTTCTTGTCTAAAGGAAAGAAAGGCAATGAAATGAGCTGTGGCTCGAAACTTTTGCACAGTACTGTATGCTGAAAAAAAACTTTCTTAACAAAAATCTGCATAGGACTTAATTACCCCATTTTTTGTGCTTTTGTGTTGTCTCGAAAAAACACCCTTTTTTTGCATATGTGTTATTATTATTGCTCGGTGTAATGCTTTACCAAATAAATCAATAAAGTCTACAGTAAATAAAATATACAAAAATTTTAATCCCTAAGAAAAATTAAGTACACACGCTAAGTAAGTACCCCAAGTACTCTGAAAACCGTGTCAGGATTCAAGCACTTTCGAAAAAAAGGCCATATCAGTTTGACTGCACTGTCTCACTGACACTTAAAACAACCACTCATATGCAGTTAAAATACTGTTTAAGTCAAACAGTAGTTTCCACCAGCAGGCCACCAATTGTGTGTGTGTGTGTGTGTGTGTGTGTGTGTGTGTGTGAGAAAGTGTTCTCACCAGTAGGTCGATGGAAGCCAGAGTATAATTGGCAGTGAGCAGAGACGAGGTCAACTGATACATCCCATCGTTCGCCTCGCTGTTGCCGTAGAAACCAACCCCTATGGCAACACTGCAAGAGTGTAGAAACACGAAGAAATGAATAAACGAGTGAGCGCAAAAAAAAAGGGGAAGGAGGGCTGGGGAGTTGAGGGAGATTCAAATCAATGTAAGAAACTCAAATAGTTTCAGAGAAACACAAAAAGCATTCTAAAAACTCAAACAACTTGAAATAAGCCAGATTGCTTCCCTGAAACATATGTAGTATGGCATTTTGGCCTCAAATTAGGTATAAATGTATTTTTTATCATCTTATTGTAGAATTCTGAAACTCTATATTTTATCCCTCAGCCTCAGCAATTTAACGTCAATGTTTTCTACAACATCCAGAATTCATTACATAAATACATCATACAACAATTAAGAACCCCTGTAGCGTGAACCCATCAAGCCAATTAGCAAGCCAACTAGCATAACTCATAAATTAGTCATCCTCCAAAATCACAGAGAAAAAAGATCATTTCATAGTTCAGCACAAAATAAGCCCCAGAGACACATTTACCTGTTTTACCCAGTTTTTCACTGAAAAGGAATCTGAGGTTTGGTACCTCATTAGCCAGATTTACCCTGAGGAGCCCATAAATAAGGTACTATCCCCAACACTGCTGCTGGCGCTGGCTGGGCAGAAATGACTGCCTACTTATGTATGATGGGTAACGACAATCTGAAGACTGTTACTCCACTTATTCAGCTAAAGTAATATTAGCTATTCACATTTATCAGACAAATATTCTTTCTGTAGAAAAAGTTATGTAGAAGATTATGTACAGCACTAATCGGCACTAAAACACTTTTGGCAACTTTACATCATCGTACACGTATGAGATCAACTTTTAGCTGGACATCCACTTTGAATGCATGGTGTTTTTCCAAAGTTATTGTTGTTTATAATTGTATTACTTATATGTGTGTTGAATATACAATGTTGCACTCATTTGTACTTAGCATAGCGCATGTTGAACTGAAACTTACTGAACTGAATACAGTGTGAGACTGAGGTTCTGACACAAGATTTAGTAGACAAAGAGCACTAGAGAGAGGAGTAAAAGCTCAAAGCTCAGAAATAGTTGGTGAAATAATTCATGCGAAAACCACCAAAAAACCACCCTTACTGTACTTACATCTCTTTGCCATATTCACACATTCAGATTAAAGCTTCGGGCCAGATGTTTGTCAAATCCCATCGTCCCTGCCAGATATGGTACAACCCAATTTCTCTGTTTGACCCAGATTAAGCCAAAAAAGGGGGGGTGAGTGTGTACGTGTTCAGCTGACACAGTTATTCGTATTGTGTTACAACCGGTAAACACATGTTGTGCTTTGTTTGCGTGTGTGCGAACACAAGACATTTCTTGCACCATATCAGCGTGTTTGGATCTTGGGAACAAAAGTAAGGGTGTAGGCAGTGAGACCAATGTTGAAACAAGAGACTCAAATGCATAAATAATATAAATAATAATAGTAAAGAACTACAAAACAATACACAATAACGAAATCTATTGCTTACATTATAATTTGTTATACAATGTAGTTTGTTGAAAAATTGAATTGGCCTCAATCACTCTTAGCTCAGAGTAGTCAATTAGCCCAGGCATGTTTTGTGTCTGAAGTATATTTTTTTAGTCCTGGAGCTACAAGATTAATGCAGCTAATAAATAATGCACCTTTAAACCAATTCCCATGGTACTGACTGCATGATTAAATTATCACACTCAAGGAGACATTCGATAATCTCTAACAGACTTGCTTATTTGGTGTCTGACACTGTTTGACTCAATGTTATCTCTAAGCATGGACCAAAGTATCATAATTAAAAAGAGTGGTAGCCAGTGGTGGCGGTATAATTAGGGCAATCAATACCACTAATCCACACACATCACTGACCCCCAAAATGAATGCTGAAATATATTTACAATATGACAGTCTTACAAAAATGCACCGCTTTAAGCACTTAAAATATACAAGGCACTGGGATATCAAATCCATTTCAATCAGTGAGCATGAATGGCGTTTACAAATTTCCATCTTAAAGTCAACAAATGCTTGTTGTAGAATTAAAGCTCTTGCAAGATCACTGGAACACAATGTATTCAAAGCACTTTTAACATTACATAAATTAATTCTGAGAAAAATCATTTTGTATATTGCACTTCACTACAGTCTTGAGAGTGAAATCCAAGGCTCAGCTGATCTTCAAACTTGCCATGTGCTACTAAAACAGAATCACTGAATTTAGTTTGGAATTTATTCCATGTTTTTGGACGTTTCTAAATAACAGTGATTCTTACAGTTTGAAATGACGAAAGAAATGACTGAAAAACTACTTACTTCAGCAAACCTATATCTGAAATAACGCTTTAATAGAGGTTTATTCTATTAATGTCGATTGTATGGAATTAAGCACCTTACCAGCACAACGTCACTGCAGCAACAGACACCCATGTGACACAGCAGATGCCCCGCCCCTTCTTGCCACTATAACCATGGCCACCGCTGGCATCATCATCTTCCTCTTCTTCCTCTGCATCCCTGCCTGTATCGCCACGGTGACAGCAGCAGTAGTGGATGAGGAAGGAGAGGACAACAAGAAGGGACAGGATGAGAGCGATGGCAGAAAGACTGGAGAGAACCAACAGCGTCTGTTGAAGAAAGATGGAAATAAAGGATAAAATTAAAAAGTCTGCTGATGGAAGAGTTATATTGCAGTGTATTGTGTTTTTATGTAAGCAAACTTTACATAATGTACTTTACATTATGGGTGTTCCAGTGATATCTTGAGTCTATGTGATGTGAGTCTTCAGTCTTTTCTAGTGTGCATGTCTATACTGGGTTGTTGAGATACAAGTCTAAATATAGTGTCCTGGCTCTGGGGTGAGAATCCAAGTCTAGTCTTGAGTCTCTTGTGTGCAGGCCAGAATCAATACTTTTGTGTCCAAGTCTCTTTCAGTACCTGTAGCAAAACTGAAAATGCAAATCAAGAGTCTGAGTTGATTTGTAAGTCAATTTGTAATTGTAATTGTAATTTGAGGCTGAATCTCTGGTTCATTGTTATTGTTATCATAAGGATGAGGGTGGACAATATGAACAAAATACAATCACAATACAAACACAAATAGAGGTTTTATGAAGTTTGGATTGAACAAAATCCATCATGGAGACAGCAGTATTAATATTTGGTGCTGTGAAAAACCTGGTTAAGCTCAAAGACCAGCTTACTTGGTTGACCAACTCAAGGTTTGTGCTTGATAGGTTTAGCTGGGTGATTCTATTAGCATTATTACTTTGACCAAGCTGATCTTCTGCCATGGGCAGACTGATGATCCAAGCTGATCTACTGACATGCAGCATTACCAAGATGATCCATCTGCATAACCAGTTTGAACAAGATGATCTACCAGCAGGAGCAGAATGTACAAACAGACATTCTGATAGGACCAATTCAACAAAGATTAAACTCTCTCCTTAACCAACAAGACCAAGCTGATCCACCAACAAAATCCAATTGATTTACCTGCTTAATCAGCCTGACAAAGTTTGTTGACTGACACGACTAACATCTCTAAGCTGATATACTCAAGAACATTTTTACCAAGTCAGTTGTTCAGGAGTGCAAAGCTCCTGCACATCCCATTGATTTACATCAAATAAGTTTTCTGTCTGGCAGAATGTACAGCTAGTAACCATTAAGATAATGACTATCAGAGTCCAGCTTAGAACATCTGAACCCAGAAATCAGGTTTTCAGTTTCTAGAAGTTCTGAATGGACTCTCTCATAGGCTTAGAATCGTGTATTGGGATATAATTAAGTAAAAGGACACTTGAGGTTGTGCATTACAATTAATAACATCACCACTGTGAATTGTTTGTTGTTAATTTTGTTACTCTGTTATAACAATTTTGTTACTCTGTTATAAAAAAGGTTTTTCAGAAATTGATGAAGATTTGAAGTCAGATTCTTCTTCAGAGTCTGCCCAAACAGGTTGCTATCTACAGGGTTTATTTTCTGTACTGTTTGCTAAAGTGGAAATGGTCAGCTGCAATGTAAAACCCGTAGTTACTTAGTAACTGGTGGCCAGCAGAGTGTGGAGTGTGAAAAGCCATTCTGTTATTGCAAATTACAGTGTGGGCAGAACCTCAACCAATCATGTTTTGCTACAGGAAGTAACTGTTAAATAATCTATTACAATAACATGTTTTCAAATAGTCCTAAATCCACATAAATACTTCAGTTCAAACTGCCAACTGCTGAATACAACCCTCAGCGTTAAAATTTATATATATACGTATCAAATATTCATATATCACATATGTGTAACATCATCTGTGACCATCTGCCTGCTCTTTCTCTCCCTCACTCTCTTCACATTGGTGTCTATCCTCCCATCCCCCCAACCATCCATTCCCCCTTTCTCTTCCACACTCATCCCTCCCGCTCCCTCTCTCCCTCACTCGCTTTCCCCTCTTTTCTTCTCTCCACGCCACTGGATCTCTATTAATAATCTGTGACCTACTTAAATACATTCACTGCTTCTCTCTCTCTCTCTCTCTCTGTCTCTCTGTCTCTCTCTCTCTCTGTGTTCCTTTTTTGCTCTTTCATTCTTTTTCTCACTCTCCCTTCCCTCTCTTGCTCTTACTTGGTCTCTTTCTTGCTCTTTCCCCATTTGTCTCTACCTTTCTTCCTCTCTCTTTCTTAGTCAATCCCTTTTTTCTTTTTCTCACATGCTCACTCTGTCATTCCTGCTCTCTCTCTCTCTCTCTCTCTCTCTCTCACTCTCTCTCTCTTTTGTTCTTTCACGATTTCTCTTTTTCTTTGTCTCTTTCTTTCTTTGTGCTTCCCACTCTCTCTCCCTCTGTCTCTCTCACTCTGTAATGCTTTCTGTAAGTCTCATTGCTGTATTTGGTCAGCACACTGGTTTGTACATATTCCTACATAGTGTTATGCTCCAACATTTTGGGTAATCAAGTTGCAGTGAAATGTTAATTAACAAAGCATCAAACAACATTATCAACGGACTTCAACAAAGTATGCATTCATTACAAAATCCTGCTTAAACTGTGTCAGACGTCATAATAATTGAAAGATGCCCACAACAATAGTAGATAACTTGTCCTCCTTTACCCTGAGTACTAGCTCATCTTTAACTACTGGCTGGGTTATAATCAGCTAGCATATTTCTAGGGTGGACAGCTAAGCCTGTGGCCAGGATTCAGAATTAAAATACTGCCTAATGTATTAGAAAAATGTCAACACATTTGCTCACCTAATTTTCAACAAATTGCTAGATTTTTAACAATCACTAGCATGTTACTTAATGATTGGCAAGTTAGTCAGTTTTAGCCTATGGTTAAAGCGTTTGTCTGTGGCTAGAATGTTTGTCTGTGGTTAGAATGTTTGTGGTTAGAATATTTGTGGTTAGAATGTTTGTCTGTGGCTAGAATGTTTGTCTGTGGTTAGAATGTTTGTCTGTGGCTAGAATGTTTGTCTGTGGTTAGAATGTTTGTCTGTGGCTAGAATGTTTGTCTGTGGTTAGAATGTTTGTCTGTGGTTAGAATGTTTGTCTGTGGTTAGAATGTTTGTAGTTAGAATATTTGTGGTTAGAATGTTTGCCTGTGGTTAGCGTGTCTGCTCATATGTAGAATATTAGCAAATGTCCAGCATATGTAATGGAGAGTTAATGTATTATGTTGTGGCTACAGGATTTGTTTGCTCCTGAAAAGTGCATTAGTGTACAGACATGTGGCTTTTGTGTCTGTTCATGTTAATTTGGCATGAGCCTAGCATATTAGCTTGCTGCTAGTTTTTTTGACAAGTGGTTACTTGCTTTAATTTTACATAAGTGGCTAATGCAGTTGCCTTGTAGGAAATGTAACCCCAGCCTGATGGGGAATGTTTTCACGCTGTATTTTTCTCTATGTTTCTGTATCCATATTTCCCTCAATACTGAACAGTTTCCCATTTTCTTTCACAGGAAAACCCCAACAGAGCATGATGCTGCCACCACCATGTTTCACTGAAGAGATGGCACTCATGAGGTGATACTCATAGTGTATACTTTCATCCACACATAGTTGAGAATTGTAGCCAAAATTTTCAAACTCTCTTTCATCAGACAAGGTGATTTTGTTTCAGCTCAACTGTTTTCTCGGAAACTCACAGCTGTCATTTTAATGAGGACAGACTTCTTGCTGGCCATTCTGCCATCCTTTCATAAGGATCTTTCATCTGAAATCTTGACATGATGTTGTCTTGCAGAACTAATGACAATTACCTCAACCTCATGGGTTAATTTTCACTCTGACATACATCATCAGCTGCAGTGGTCTTGGGCAGTGGGTGGTGGATCAGTGGTTATGGTGTTGGCCCCATGATCAGAAGGTTGTGGGTTTGAATCCCAGACCAGTAGGTTGCCCTGAGGAACCCATGAGCAAGGTACTGTCCCCATCACTGCTCCCCAGGATATAGCTGCCCCCTGCTGCACGTGTGTGTATGTGTGAAAAGCAGAGGTTGCATTTCATTGTGTTTCACTGTAGGCCATGCTGTTTCACAATGACAAATGTTCATTCTCACTTCATCTGTGAAACCTCATATAGATATATAGATACACATCTTATATAGGTGTGTGTCTATTCAAATTGGTCCACTTTTCACTTTGAACTGTTTCACAGTTGAACTGCAGAAGAGTCAAGGACTGCTATTAGAAGGAAGATGCACCAGAGCTCATTTAAATATAATGGCAAAAAGCCTGCAGGTGGTAAAATTCATTATATTAGTCTAACTGCTCTGTTGTAAGTTACATAACAAAAATACTTTTGTAAATGTAAAATTTTTTAAGCTATCATTTAGAAAATAAACACTTCAAATCACTTTTTGATTATATATAACTTGTAAAGATCTTGTAAAAACCTTTCTGTGGGCAATCTCTGTAAATATAGAGTGCAAGACCACAGTCTCTAAATTTTCTCTAGATGGCAAAGTAGCTTGCTGTCATAATATGCATTAAAGCATCTCCATTCTCACATATAACTCTCAGATGCTATTATCTAAGAGCCTTGGAGCATTTTGTTTCATAGTATGAAATATAGATTAAATTATGACTCAATAAATTTCATCATTGGAACTAAATGAGCTCTTTCTTCTTTTGCATAGCTGCAGACAGACAGAGAGAGAGAGAGAGAGAGAGAGAGAGAGAGAGAGAGAGAGAGAGAGAGAGAGAGAGGGGTCTGAAATTCTTGTCCCATAGTCCCATGGCTCAAATCTGAACAAAATGATGGTTGCAGAAGCAGCTACTTTGGGAGAAAAAAATAACAGAAATAGCTTGTATGTATGTGTTTCTCCAAATGAGGAGTCTTCCCACTGCTGCCACCTGTCAAGTGTGAAAATTGCAACTGACATAAAAAAAAGAGAGAAACAAGAGGCGCAAGTGAAACAACAAGTCCTAATTTAGAGCGAAAATGATCATTTGTCTGATAACGTTGTTGCCACAAGTATATCAGAAATTATGTTTTCGATTTGGTTTCCCACAGACAATGGCAAGAAAGGGTGGATCACTTTACCAAAATCAAAACCAAAGCCAAATGTGCTCTCTTGAACACCTGGACACTGATGGCTGTGGCACCACCAGAGCTTCAGTTAAAGCCTAGAACTTCATAAATGTAGCTCTGCTGTACTACTTGAGCAACTCAGGCCACAAATCTCAGAAAACAGGATCTTGTGATACACACTGTGCAGAAAAAGTTCTTAGTGTCATGGTGTTATGTTTTGCCCTCTTGATCACCCTTGTGCAAGCGCGTTTAGCTGTAATAGTGTGAGAGAACCTGTTGGTACTCCCAGCTGTCTGGTGTGAAGGCGTTGTCTCGCATCTGCATGGTCAGGTCAAAGCGAGGTAGGGCATGGCACATCCGCACCCATATCGAAGGGCTATAACTGGGCACCGTTGCCATGGTAACCACTGGCCCTGTTCACCACCTTTACCCTACAGAGAGAACAAAAGAGAATTAAATACAGTACAGATGCGAATCTGTGATAGCCCGATTAGATTTTCACAGTACTTTAGATGCCAGTTCTAAGATTTGATTAAACACAATTATTTTTGAATAGCAATTTTTATGACATTTTTTTTACATCTGTTTCAGTAATATGATGTTTTTGTTTATTTTGTTCTTGAAATACAATGCCAAAGGGCTAGCAAATAATATCACCTTAGGTGGCAAAAATCAATTTGTTATTCCAACTCCAACAAAAACTGTAACCCACAGTTACACATACATGCATGCACACATATATATTGAGTCTTTTGGTTATGTTTGACTTTATAAGCCATAAGTAACATTATGCCATATTTGTTTATCACCAAATTCAAAACTATTTTTAATTTCAATCAAGCATAGTTTTCATTATAAAGCATTAAAAGCTCTTTGTAAACAAGTATTTTTCTTAGTATTTGTCAGATTAATAGTATTTTTCACCTGCACCATAATAGCAAAAAAAATCAGTTTTAGATTGACATTTAGACATTTATAGTAAACATTTTATGGGTATTAACTCATTTAAGCTATATACAATGAATCTGTTTGATTCCAGGTCAATTTAAACAAATCAATTTGTTTTCAAATCAAATGTTTTTTATTTACACAGTGAGCATCATATTAATTTTTGAGGCAAACAACCAAGCAGGACCACTGCAAATATTAAATATTAGCAGGGTAAAGGCTTATTGTTAGTAAATCTTTCATTTCATATTTTGTGATTATTTAAAATAATCTGAATGAATTCTAGATGTTTTAACTTTACAGATTAATTCCTGGCAGATTAGCCAGCACATTAAAACCACTGACAGGTGAACACTGATTACTTTGAAACAGTAAAATAAGGACTGGGATATATTACACAGCAATATATTCAGTTCTTGAAATTGGTGTTGAGGAAGTGTAAGGATCTGAGAGAATTTAACAAGAGCTGACAAGATGATTTCTCAAACTACAGGTCGAAAAGGGTGTATGTAGTGGTTAGAGCCAAAAGTGGTCCAAAGGAAGACAACCAATGAACCGGTCGAAAGGGCCTTGCTCGCCTAAGGCTCATTCATGGACATGGGGGCAAAGACTAACCCGTCTGTTCTGATCTGACAGAAGAGCTACTGTAGCACAACTTGTAAAGAAAGCTAATTCTGGCTATGATAAAAATGTATTAGAACACCGGTGTATGGGGCTACATAGCCACAGATCAGAGTACCCAAAAAACTATGAGCACCTATCATGGGCACTTGAGCATCAGAACTGGACCTTTAAGCAATGAAAAAAGTTGTTTTGGTCTGCTGAATCACATTTACTTTTACATCATGTATATTGTCTGTCATCGTTGTTGGTGTGAGATTGTCAGAGGCGCAAGTGCATAGCAGACTGTCTGATACTTTATTATACAATGCAAACACATGGAAAAAGCATTGCTCCAAACAAAGAACAGACAATATATCCCTTCTGCATAATGCATCCACACTGTAAAAATTGTACAGGAATGGTTTTAGAAACATGAAAAAAAGTTCAAGGTGTAGACTTTCTCTCAATCTGATTGAGTGTCTGATGGATGTGTTGGACAAATTAAACCGATTAATGAAAGCCCTACCTAACAACTAACAAGCCTCCACAGCACACGGTCCAGACACAACAACACACTGTTAGAGGTCTTGTGGAGTCCATGCCTCAAGAGTTCACAGCTGCTTTTGCAGCATGAGGGGGACCAATGCAATATTAAGCTAGTAGTTTTAGTATGATGGTTGGTCCATATTGTGCCATATTTGTAGAAAAAGATAAACTGAATAAAAACAATGATAATAAACTGTTAAGCCAGGGAAGTCTCTGAGCTCCAGTCTCACTGCAGACAATACTTACAAACATTCTTAAACACTTGATATGATGAGATCTGTCAGCTTGTTCTCACTATGGCGTGCAGTGCGCACAGCAGAGAGAAAAAAAATGTGATTTTGCTTTCACGTGACAGAACCACTGACCAGACCGAAACTGGCTCCTACACCCTGATATCTATGAGTCTAGTAGGCTTCTGCAGGAGCTTTGGTTTTGACAGCAATGCATGTACCAGAGATGCCACAACGCCCATATTTCTGTTCTCATACTGATACTGGAACCTTAAGTATCAGCTGATTTACACACAATCCCAGTATTTCTATATGTGGTTTAGGATGCAGTATGGCCTACTGTGTGCTATAAAATGAATAAACTTTACAAAGTTGAGTGGAGCACTGAGGAGTTTTGATTTACAGGCCAATCTAAACACAAGGAGGACCACATAGGAAGTGGTGGCAGAAGGCTCATTCACTGTCAGAACTGTCTATAACATATTTGAGGATCTGAGCAGCCAGTTTTAGCATCACCCTCATCAGATCGTAGTAATGCTGGAAAAAAGCAACAAATGACATAACAGCATTCAATTAACTAAAATTAAATCCACAATAAACAAAACTATAATAATAACTCGTTAGACTGTGCCTTCTAAGAGACTTGTAAAACAGGCCAAATTTGGGCCACTTAAGTAACATACTTTATGCAATGAACTACAGCAATGAAGTGCAATAATGGTTATTTATGAAACAATCAATGTAATTTTTAATGTTGATTTGTTGTGTTTAAGCTGAGGAATGCCATTATTTGTTGTCTATTAAAGGTATATTAATACACTCCAGCCCGACTATGCTTATATATTTTTTGATGATTTACTAAACTTAATATGTTGGTGAACTTTATCCCATTCCAGTTATGCTTCTTAAAGACTTTTCCTAATGACATTTATTTTAGCTTAGGCTGCTAGTTTGTGTGTTTTGACAAAAGACAAATACTAAATATAGGCTTTAATTTTAACATAACAGAAAAATCAAGTTATATATAAATTATACAGCACAAAATGCCTTCATAGCCTTCCTCACTGCCCAAGTGTCACTGAACTAACTGCTTAGATTAAAGTGCTAATTGCAGCACTTTAATCTGAACAGGAGTTGGCCTTTTCCTAAACGTGTGGCATGATATATACATTAAGTAGAAAAATGAACAGCTTCATAAATTCTCCTTAATCACTACTGAACCCATTAAAGTTTGCTGATAGGACAATGAATCAAAAAGTAGTCGAATAAAAGGCAACGATCGGTGCATGAAGTGGTATTCATACAATATTAACATTTTAAAAGGCCATTAGGCTTTATGGACCTTCTCACTGAGTAATGAGCTGGCAGGTCTACTGCTCAGCAGATACAATGTACCAACATACTGATTTTGGATTATAGATGAACAGTTAGAATTTTGTGAATACTGTAAGAAGCCTAAACACTGATATATGATAGAAAATCTTCATATATGGTGGACATAATCTATGTGTTATAAACTCTATTAAGGTTTTTAAACATTTACAGACACTCCCCAGTCTATAAAGTCCAAATACAAAAATCAAAAAAGTTATGTCTTGGAAAAAGGTTTGCTGCTTTTGAGAAATGTAGTATGTTTCAAACTATATCTGCTCACTCATTCTTGTTTTTTTTAAATGACTGTTTCAAAATGACTGTCATGTCACAACAAACATCACACACCACACACATTCAGACCATAGCAGCTAAACTTCTACTATTCAGGCCGAACAGCTCTTGAAACGAGGGTAGCCAATCAGAACAAAGCCTATTTACATACATCAGTTTTGATTTATCTTAACGTCATAGTTATATGTGGCATGGCAGCAAAGCAGTAACTTAGAAAATGGATAATTAATGTTTGCTACAGTAGACGTTCTATTATTGTTTTATTAAATATTATTTTTAAGGGAATGCAAGGATGTAAATTAATGACGATGATGATGAAGATAATAATAATAATTATTAGAATAGTTATTTTTATTATTATTATTACTACTACCAATACTGTTACTTCTAATTGTGGTCATACTTATAATTTTAAATTCATTTACTTGTTATATTGTTAGATATTGTAATTAACAATATAAAAATTTTAATACTGTAAACTAGGGCTAATAATCAGATTCAGGGTCTGTGTTTAGCCTATTATAGTAAAGTAGGGAGGTTATAAACTTTCAAACCATTGTATTTTATGCTAATAAAATTTAAAGCCTGCAGTTTTTGGGGTTTGGGGTAAAAAAAAATAGCATTTTCATTTGATCTCACATTGAATGTAACCCAACTGTTATTGCCTAGATAGCCGAAAATTCATAGTCCCCACCCCTTTCACTCAGCTTCCCTGCCATCTACAAGAGGCTAAAAGGCAAAAGGCAAAAGTGTCCAAGTTGTAAAAAAAAAAAAAAAGTATTCAATATTTAACAGCAGCAAGATAAGACCAACAAGGCGGTTGGATGAGAGAAAAGGAGCTGATCCTGGGGAAGTTGGCTCCCTAGTCACTGTGTTAAGGGTGGGTTGGCTGCCCGTCGTCCACACTGTATGTCCTGGGGAGGTGGTGACATCAAGTCATGATGGAACAAATTAATCTGAGCGTCAATTTAATCAAAACTGCAGGGCTAATCCTTTTAAAAACAACAAGAAAAGAGGCCGATATTGATTGCGCTTTTGAGAGCGGACCCCAGCTGCCTGAGAGCAGCTTTCCCACAGCGTCCAGTGACACACTTCCACACTTGGCTGTAACTGTGAAAGTGCTGTTGTTTTATCTCTGGTATATGAGTAATTATTTCAAGAATGCTATCATATTTTCATTGCATTATAGCACGGTCTTATATTAACCTGTAATGTTTGAGTGTAAACTACAGTGACTGTATAGTAGTCTCTATAAGGGATGGAAATCATAAGGGATGATGTGCTTAAAATGTCAACAGGGATGCCCCTGGAATGTCTACAGCGCTCCTAAAATAATCTCAGACAGTGACTATACACACAGTACTGCTATTGCAAAATATTACAGGAGGTGGGAATAGATTAGTATAATGTAAGAATGATATAATTGGAGTTACAGTATTATGACAGCGTTCAATCTAGGAGTGGATTTCATGTCACCTGACTCCCTGCTTGGTCTTATAGCAGTTTATAATGTCTGCATATCCGATATTCAACTATAATACTAGGAATCCTGTGCAAATAAGGGAGTATGTGCTCACATTTCTTAATATCTACAGTGATGCTACAGTGAGGTCTCCTATGATCCTCTCAGACAAAGCCAATAGGCAGCACTAGTAGTCTGAGACATCAGTGTCGGATTATAATGTTATAACACTCCCCCATAATATGATTTTATAATAAAATGCTGTCAAATCTGCTTTGCATGGAAAAAAAGTCACCTGCCATTAAATCTGAGTCCCCCCCAGACGTGCATTTTTAAATATTTGCAGTGAATGCTCTCCTACCTTCAGTCCCAGTCCACTTTTTGGAGGCTCCCACTCGTCTTTATCTTTTTTCTCTTTTTTTCTCTCGATTAGATGCCCCTCATTGAATTCCGCTGCTGACCGATGACACGGTTTGGTCGCCTTGTTGTGAAAAGCATCCTAACTAGCGGGCGGCTGAGAGGTAAAAGAGACAGGGCGAGGTTTTTATCACTACCGTTTTCTCCAGCGTCTACTCGCTGATGGAGGGAAAATAAAAAGCATCGGGGAAGCTTATAGTGGATGCCTCGAAAACAGCCCCCCCTCGTGTGTGTGTGTGTGTGTGTGTGTGTGTGTGTGTGTGCCGTCAGTTTCCCAACACACACTGCACGGTCAGCACTACAACACACTTCACCACCATCACCATCATCATCATCACCATCATCACCATCATCATCATCATCATCATCGCAGATGATTCTGTGTGAGGACCAGTGGTTTCTCACTCGGCTACGTGCGTCGGGCTTGGAGACAAGACGACCGGAAAAAAAAAAACCCAAAAAACGCATTATTCGGGATGATGGGGGTTTAAAAATGTGAAAAGCAGTAGAGAGTAATCAGATTGATGTGAAAACGATGCGCTCCGTTGAGTTTGGACGACTAAAGTAAGCGAAAGCACCGAAGTTTGCCTTCTTGGTTGAATTTTCGGCTCCACCTTAAACGGTGCAGCAGTTCCATTCAAGCGCAGGAGGCACCAGAACGTAACTGCTGCAGCGTTTAAGGTGGAACGGAACATGTTGTCCTTTCTTGGTGGAGGCTGCAAAGAGAGAAGCTGTTGAGAAGAAGGCCATTGGGCTGATCAGATCAGATCAGATCATCTGTTTTGTCATATGCATTTGAAGATGCGGTTTGTATAATCTTCATAGATGTGGTGAATAATTCAGCCTCATGTTGTGTCCCACATGATGGACACTTCTGTAACACACACACACACACACACACACACACCGTAGTGTCATTCTGCTGAAGTGTAGTGTAGTAATTGTGCAGTACATTTAGTATAATCCTGTAGTAACACACAGTCTATGGTTGTGGCGGAATATGCAGGGATGCCACACAGACTGACATGGACGGATTAGAGCAACACAATGGAAACAAATGGAGCCGTGAGAGGGAGGGAGAAAGATGGGTTGGTGGATGTGGGAGAGATGGAGATTGGGGGAAGGGTGGAGGGGAAAAGGGAGAAATGCACTGACTCATGTGTGAGTGCGTGTATCTGGGAGAAAAGGGAAAAGAAGGAGAAAATCATATTATGTATGCAAGACTTCTTCAGTGAGTGTGTTACACACACACACACACACAGAGAGAGAGATTCATCTCTGAGCAAAATGGTTCTTAAAAAGCTCTTAATGTGGGCTGTGGGTACTTGATGGGATTCTTGCTGAAGGAATTTGTGCAGATCCTTTTCAAGGTCTTTATACTATAAAATGGGGTCATAACAAAAGGCAAGGGCTGCACGATGGATAATGTTTGCGAGTTATCACATTGCAATTCTATTTGCCAATGAAACCTTTAATGAATCAGCCTCTGAAGGTGGTGAATCTAGACATTCACCTGATGGAACTGTTGAAAATCTGACAATATGTTGCAGATCACCCTTCATGTTTTGCAAGGCATGTTGTGAAATAAAGCAGTCTAATTAACTCTTGGTGCTTTTCCCTTTATCATGCAGCCCTTTTGCCTCAAGGGAGGGGAGGATACCAGATAAACACACTTTTTATTGAAGAGAAAAAGAATGGATTTCTGGTGATAGTAGATGAGTAGAAATATATGCAATTCAAAAGATTACTACCAACTAAAACAGCGGAAATTGTATTTAAAGATATTTTTAGGAACTGTTTTTAGGATCACACGAGTAAGCAAACTAATTATAAAAACAGTGAATTAGGACTTAAGTCTGGATATTAGAACTTAAGTCTGGATATTCAGCTTTCTCAGTCATCTTAGAATCATCAAATCTTTGCACATCGCTCTAGACACAGCTTACACTTCCAATTTTTTGTAACCTGACATTTTGATCACCATAGTATCACCATAATCTCCAATAAATTCTTATTAATGATTGGATAAATATAATGATATGAAATTAAATTTATGACCGGCATCTCAGGTCATATGACAATTATATTACATATATAGCAAGCTATATCACATGAATGCAAAAGGCATGGAACGGGGAATTAATTTTTTCTACTCATTTCTTTTTAAAAAAAATTGGGTGTCAGTGACCATGAGCTAAAAAAGCCATATGCAGCTGTTCAGGCCTTCTGCAGTGGCTCCTCTCTAATCTGGAAAAAAGTAACTTTATTTTATTTTATTTTTTGTGAACTTACCTGTTTATTTTGTTACACAGTTATATTCAAGTTGTTTGAATTGATACTGTGACATTAAAAAAGGCTTCAATATTTTGTCCACTAAAATATGCAGTTTCTGACTTCAGTCTGTGCTATGTTAACCCTCAATAGATGCCAAAGTTTTCAAAGAGTGCCAAAGAAGCTGGATTGTCTGTATTTTTATATTGGATAAGGAATTAGCAGACAATAAAAAATGCAGCAAGTACACAGCATTTGCCACAAAGTACCAACTAAAGGTGAGCGCCAAAGAGTGACTTCAGAACTGCGGCAGAGAGAGGAAGAGAGGAAGACACCAAAACCATTTCTGTTTAGTTTTAGTTTTTGTGTTCAGGATCCTCACTATCTGTATTTTATCCTCGTTATCACACACACACACACACACACACACACACACACACAAATATATTCAAAGTACAATAGTTAATTGTTTTCAAATTTATTGCCAACTGACAGGTCTGAACACTTCCAGCAACCTCAGCATTCAGAGTATTTTTGGTCCCTGGTAAATTATTTAACACTTTGACCATAAAAAAACATTTTAAATACACAGCGCATTAATCATTCATGTGCAGTCCATTCTGATGGGCTATATCCTGACTTCATTCAGAACTTAAATGCATACTTATCAAATAGATTTGATGACTCAAATATATTACACTTAAATATTAAATAATTGTTATGTCTTTCAATGAGCCCATTACATTTTTTCTTTCCTTCCAGCTGCAAAAAATGTAATATAACTCTTTACTTGAGCAGTTTATTGACGGTAAGATGGGTCTGACCAAACATAAATGTGGAGCCGGGTGTCTGCAATGGAGCTTTATTAAACATGAATAAACGTGCACTCACACAAACACTGAACTCAACATGCTTACTTACACACAGTTACCCAACGTGGAATGACCGATGGTCTGCTCTGACTCATTGGGGTCTTTATACCATTGAGCCAATGAGGCACACCTGACGTCCTATCAAGGTGCCAGGTGTGTCCAGTCAGGGAAGAGCGCCGCAAACCATGACATCCTTAAGAGCAACTCAGAAGCATGAGATCTGTTAACACCTAAATACAAATATACCTGAAAAAGGTATATATAGGGGCAGCGGTGGCCTAGTGGTTAGGGCGTTAGCCGCATGATCGGAGGATCGGGGGTTCAAACCCCTTCCCAATAGGTTGCCCTGAGGTACCCTTGAGCAAGGTACCGTCCCCATCACTGCTCCCCGGGCGCTTTCAATAGCTGCCCACTGCTGCACGGGTTTGAGTGTGCATGGGTTAAATACAGAGGTCCAATTTCATTGTGGTTCATGTGTGCTGTGCCGTGACCTCACAATGACAAGGGTTGTCACTTTCATATACTGTACTGCAAACATGATTAGTGTTAGCAAAAATTGTCTCTAATACACTACTCTGTTCCAAAACTGATGATTGTCCTTCTGTGTGTTTTTTTTTGGCATTTAAATTGGCCAAAACAGTTTGAGAGGAAAAAATGCACGGTCAGGCTTCGCAGCAAACACCTCTCATTCTAAATTCTACCATAAAGTTAACAGAGCAAAAACATTCACTACAAAGTTCATTGTCAACTTTTCTTATGTTTAATATTTCTGAAGGTGAAGTTTACATTTCAAATATATTTCAGAGTAAAACCATTAAAAGGACCAACACATTGTAAAAAAAAAAAAATCATAATGAAACTGTAAAAGTACAAAGGGAAACTGTCAAACTGTTTACAAATTGCTATGAAATTTCATTGTGTTTACCGGGGAGAAAAAAATCCAGTTAACATCTTTCCCGCAGGCTGTTAATGTGTCAGAATTAGATCAAACCCTGACAGCAGCTACCTCTCACTTATTCGTAGTAGTTAGAAAAACATGAAAAGAAGTGTAAAGGCAAAGTTTTCCTTCTAGAATGGTCATTAAACAGTAGTGCAATTCCTTGACTAGAAAAAGTGAACCAATCACTTGACACAAACATTGGTGTTTAAAGACACCTTTACGACTCTACATCAGAGTGTCTGCAGTGTTTTGGTCAGGACCACCGGAACAAATCTGGGTGCTCTCACTGCACAGATCTTTATCCAACACAAATTACACCATTTATGGAATTTCAACATAAAAGACACTCTTCTGACCAAGTTGTAATCAGTGGTGCAGTCTATTCTGAAGTAGAGACTGTTCTGTGACAAGACTAGATTAGTCTTGACTACAAAACATAGTACAAATGAAATGTGTCTTTATAAACATTTATTGTTGTTTTCAAGGCTAGTCAAATTAGGTCTTGGTAGCTGTGAAATAAGTAGTGCTTTCATTTTGTAAATAAATAAAAATAACAATTCTATAGTTTTTTATTCTTATTTGTCAATATTGTAAGTAGCAGCAATTCTGAATCTCTTATAAACTACACATTTTAAAATTTTGATCCAGGTTTTTTTCAACGGACAAACTGATAAAAAATGGACAGCCATGCCATGCCATAATGGAAATCCTTTTCAGATTTCACATTTCTTCCCAAATAAATCATTAAGATCTGAACAGTCATATGCTCCAAAACTAAATCCAAATAAGCATATATATGTAAACTTTTTCTAAGCGCTATTTCACCATAATTAGAGATGCACCCTCTCCTGGAAGCTTCATGTGAATTTTCATTCCCACATTTGATAGATGCTATCTGATGCCTGCTAGTTATGGTATGCAGGAAAAACATTTTAAAAACCTCTATTTATTTGATTTGTTTCAAATATAAAATTCAATTCAAGAATTAAATGATGATTCTTTTCAGCTATTACTTATAATCAAGTAAACAAACATTATTGATTTACACATTGGGCAGTTGTACAGCACATACGATCTGGTAAAAGCCACTGTCTGTCTTTGGTGCGCCATTGACACACAGATATAATTTGTTCACCTCCAATTTGCCAAAGTTAATGTCTTTTGCCTGTTTTATGGCCCCTACATCTTCAAACATCCTCTCTGTCTCTTCGCCCTGTACTTTGGCCAGCGTGAGGTGGTAGTTGGGGCATTTTGAGTGGCGATGGAGCCAGCCTTTCTTTTTGAAGGCCTCCTGGATGGGGGTGTTGAGGGTCTGGATGTCAGGGAGGGGCCGGGGTGGAAGAAAAAGGACCTTTCCATTGAAGTGTTTCAGTTTAGGTGGGAAAAAGACTGAGATTGGGGGTTTATAGATGTTTTTTACAGTCGAACGGAGGAGTTCAGCTGCCGCCTGAATTTCAGCTGGGCTCTGGAGCACCAGCAAGGAGAGTGTGACATGCAGGGTGGCTGGACTTACCCAGTATTCCTCCGATTGGGGCAGGTGGGTAAGGATCTTCCTCTGGATGCGCTGGAAAGCCATAAGAGCCGCTGGGGAGTCTACACGGAAACAAACAAAATGGGTAGGCTTGCGAGACGGCCTGCCTGGTTGTGGTTCTTTAGGTATGGATAATACTGGCTTATCATCCTCATCCTCATTGTCCCAGTCTTTCCATTCTTCCACAAACTGAATCTTCGCATCTCTCAGGGAGACTGAAAGTGCCTCTGCTTCTCCGCCTAGTCTCACATCTCCAGAGACTGCATCCTTTGGCTGATCAGAACCACAGTTAGCTGTATCCTCAGGATCAGTTGTGCCTATAGAGTCATTTGATTCTTCCATATCTCGTCTTCGATCTGAGGTGGCATTTTCTAGTCACACAAAAGAAAACAAAACAAGACATTAATGATGAGTACTACATGGCAAACACATTAAATGAGCATCACTTAGCACTGCAATTATTAAACTGAAAAGTGGATTGGGTTACATAACACTAATAAATTATATGAAACTAGAGATATCCTGGCCCACTTTGTCCCCTTCCTAGCATTGAAAGTACTGAATGATGGTGTGACATGAAAATGAAAAAATTTAAAGTGAATGTGACTATGCCATTGTGAGTACACAGCACAACTCACAGTGAACCACAACAAAATTACACCTCTGCATTTTACCAATACACTCACACATGTGCAGCGAGGGGCACCTATTGAAAGCATCAGGGAGCAGTGGTGGGGACGGTAACAGACTTTAGTCAGCACTTGTTTGTTTGTTTGTTTTATTGTCAGAAGATGTAAAGAATGATGTTTCTTATTCTTTCTTATTTCAGTGAAACACACTTATATAAAATTACAGACTTTGTTTCTGTGACAGCTACTGCAACTCGTGACAGGTAATAAAGCTAATACTGCTCTTTTGGACCAAATCAGGACATTCCTAGTTGGTCAAGAATTGAACTCCAGAAAAATGCTTCATTGCTCACTTTGTGTATCATCTTCCTGATCAAAAGGGGGCAGCACTGTCTGCCCTGTGGATCCAAACACGTGGTCAGTACGGCTATCTCTGTCCCATAGCCGCTGGCCTTTATAGCTAAAATACTGGATCCTGTGACGAGGAATAGTCAGTTCCTCTGAATAATCACAGTCACACACCTGAAACAGAACAGAATATAACAAAAACAGCAAATAACACCAAAGTCGAACAATACAAAAAAATTTTTCACAGAAACACTAGCAACATATGGGAAAATTATTATTCATTATAATTAAAGTGACGCAATTAAAATGATAGTCCAGGTCATTTTTGCAGTAATTTGTAAGAGTGTTTTACTTACTGATAATTATAATATCGGACAATATAATTATACATTATACAGTTTAAACAGACCCTGTCAGTTTATGTTAACAGTACTCTATTGATTGATATGATGATAAGTATGACATGATAATATTAATGGATTATTTATGTTAATTATTGATTAATCACAATTATTTTAACTGATTTTAATAAATGAATAGTTTTTCTTCTTCTTCTTTCGGCTGTTCCCAATAGAGGTCACCACAGCGAATAACCCGTTTCTCCAGATCCTCTGCATCATCCTCCTTCAGATCAACTGCCTGCATGTCCTCTCTCACCACATCCATAAACCTCCTCTTTGGTCTTCCCCTTATCCTTTTTTGTGGCAGCTACATCCTGAACATTCATCTTCCAAAGTTAAAGAAACTTTGTTTCTGTATCGTTGTCTCCAACATATCCACCCTGAGCTGTCCTTCTAATATACTTCTTTCTAATTCTTTCCATCATCATTACACCCAACGAAATACTTAGCATCTTTCACCCTGCCACATCCAGCTCTGCTGCTTGTCTTTTCATCGGCGCCACTGTCTCCAATGCATATAACAAAGCTGATCCTCACTACAATCATGTAAACCTTCCCTTTCACTCTTGGTACCCACCTGTCACAAATCACTCATGACATTCTTTTCCACCCATTCCATCCTGCCTGAATTCACTTCTTCACCTCTCTTCCACACTCCCCGTTACTCTGAACTGTTGATCCTAAGTATTTAATTTAAATTCTACTCCCTTTCAGTCTTTGTCCTACTCACTTTGATTCCTCTCCTCTCTAGAGCATATCTCCATCTCTCCAGGTTCTCCCCAAGCTGTTCCTTACTCTCCCTATAGATCACAATATCATCAGCAAACATCATCATCCTGTCTAACTACTGTCTAACCTCATTTATCAGCCTGTCCATTACCACGGCAATCAAGAATGGGCTCTGCGCTGATCCTTGATATAATCCTACCTCTGCTTTAAATGCAAGACCTCACCAATGTCAAACATACATATCCTGTACTACTCAGACACACTTCTCTGTCCTCATAAAAATGACAAATCCTCTCTAGGCACCTTCTCACATGTTTTCTCCAAGTCCACAAAGCCTAAATGCAACCTTCTGACCTTTTCTGAAATTCTCCATCAGCACCCATATAGCAAACGCTGCATCTGTTGTTCTCTTTCTCAGCATGGAACCATACTGCTGTTCACTATCATCTTTTTTCTTCACCTAGCTTCCACTACTCTTTCCCATAACTTCATGCTGTGGCTGATCAACTTTATCCCTCTATAGTTACTACAGCTCTGTGTATCACCCTTATTCTATTCTAAGATTGTGTCCTAACACCTCCATGCTTCCACAGGTATATCATCTGGACCAACAGCCTTTTCATTCCTCACCCTCTTTATCGCTACCCTTACTTTCATCTTGTTAATTTGCTGTAGTTCCTTACCTCACATCATCCAATCTTATCTCTCTTTCTTGTTCTTTTCATTCATCAGCCCCTCAAAGTACTATTTCCATCTGCTTAAAACGCTCTGCTTTCTTGTGAGCATATTTCCATTTCTATCCTTGATCGCCCTGACTTGATGCACATCTTTCCCAGCTCAGTCTCTCTTTAATCTTTTACAGACTGGGCCTCCTGCAAAGGATATAATCCACCTTCAGCATTCCGCTCCTTGACATCACACATACCCATCACCTCCTCATCACCTCTGTTCCCTTCACGAACATGTCCATTAAAGTCCACACCAATCACCACTATCTCTGCAACCCTGGGTAAACTCTCTATCACTTCATCAAACTCACTCCAGAATTTTTCTTTCCCTTTCCATTTCACAACCAACTTGTGAGGCATAAGCACTAACAACATTCATTATCACACCTTCAACTTCCAGCTTCAAACTCATCACCCTATCTGACACTCTCTTCACCTCCATTTTTGACATATTCTTCCTTCAGGATAACACCTTCCCCATTTGTTTTTCCATCTACACCAAGGTAAAACAATTTAAACCCTCCTCCAATACACCTGGCTTTTCTACCCTTCCATCTAGTCTCACACACAACACATCAACCTTCCTTCTCTTCATCGTATCAGTTAACTCTCTCCCTTTATCTGTCATGCTGCTAACATTCAGTTCCTACCCTCACTTCCACTCTCCTAGCTCTGGACATACCTTCTTTCTCTTGTTCTTCTCCTTTGGCCAAGAGTAGCCCAATTTTCACCAGCGGACTTTAGGCTACCAGCACTGGTGGTGGCCGTTGTTAACCTAGGCCTTCACCGATCCGGTATGCAAATCTGTTCCATTTTCCACATATTGATTCAGCAAACATTTTACATCAGCTGCTTTTCCTGATGTTACTCTCCCCATTAATTTGGGCTTGGGACCGGCACAAAGAAATACACTGGCTTGTGCATCCATTTATTTAAAAAAAATTACTGTACTGACTGACTTTTGCTCTTGTAGGCAATATTAGGGACATGTTTTTAGGAGACAAAAAAATGCATTGCAGTGTTTTAAGAAGCTAAAACACTAGGCACAAAGCAATATTAAAATAAAAAAAAAACTGCTAACAAAAGGGCTGATACATCAGTAAATGGAATGTCACACAATGGAATGTCAGTTTTATTAGCTCTATGTTATATTGGTTTGGCTAACAAACAAAAATGAAGCCCTTACTTGTGAGCTTGTAAGATCTTCAAATGTGATATTACTAGGTGTACTGTCATAGTGGCCAGTTTCATCTCTTTACCTGAGCATCCCAGGAGAAGTCAGAGAAGGGCCGCTCCAGCACTCCTAGAAAACGGTCCAGGTGACCCACCACAAAGTTCTCTGGGTCCACAGAGGAGTCCCACAGAATCCGAGAAATGACTTCATCCGCCGTGCGCATTCGGGGCTTTTTCTCAAGCTGAACCTCTGGGAAAGAAATAGAAAAAAGAAGGAAGGCAGATTAAATTTAAAGAACCTTAAAAGGTTAGAGTTGAATAGAACATAGTGATTATCCCTGAACTGACCCAACCTTTCAAATCTCAGCTTTATGAAAACAACTAAGCCTTTAAACAAATAATAGCAAATAATATAATAGCATATTAATATAAATGTTTCTGGTAGACTTGGCTGCTTTACACTGTGCAGCATCATGGCATCTAGGGACATCTTGTGGTCATAGTTTGGACTGCATCCTCTGCTGAGGCTTTCACTACAAAACAGTTGACTTTCTGTAAACCTTTTTCATAACTAAGGATTTAGTGAAAGTTCTGCAAAAAAATCAAACATCCTCAGTTCTACCCCGACCCAGGATCTAGTCAATTAGCAAAGAGTTGTTTGTCCATCTTTTTTGGTTGCTTCTTCCCCCCCACAGCTCTGCTCCAGCTTAATGAAGAGGTTTGAGGGGGATGAGAGAGGTTTAGTGTTTGTATTTACCGCAGAGATTTGGCTGGCGTCTGGTGCTGTTATCATTATCCTCAGAGCTCTATTTCTAAATTAAAGAAGCTAAATTTGGATTCCACACATGTCCTGACAACTTCTGATTTCAGAGAAACATTTTTTGACAAACTGGCCCTTTCATATAAATTTCATTTTTGTAGCATTTATTTGCTTTTGTAAAATCCCATGCATTGGATTATTGTGAACCAGGTAGTTATGAAATATATATTTTACCTTTTATGTCTTTGTCTTTGGCCTTTTCCGTTTTGCCAGATTTTTTATGGATCTTCTGATTTTTGCTGCTTTCCTGCTCTTCTGTTTGAACAGGGTTACCAGATGTCCTGCTTTCACCCATAAAGCTGGAGGAAATGGAAGCATCATAATTATTGTTTATATTAAGCTTTCTTCCTAAGTTGAACAACCTGGAGTATCTAAAATAACAGAAAACCATGTGAAATACTCAAACTCATCATCAATTTTATGTGGAACATGTGCACTCTGTAGGTAAACATTCTCAGAATGAAGTTTTATCCCCATCCACCACTGGGCCACCACTCAATGGGCATTATTTGGGTTTTGGACTATTCTCAGCATAGCAGTCACTCTAACATGGAAGTGGGTATGTCCATTAGTGTCATTGCTTGACAAAGTGCTCCACCACCCAAAAAGAGCCAGCCAGGAGTAGCTTTGTGGTCAAAAACTGACCAATGGGAGGAAGCCTAGCACAAACAGATGAAAGTGAAAGTGAATACCCTTGTCATTGCGAGGTCACGGCACAGCACACATGAACCACAACGAAATTGGACCTCTGCATTTTACCCATGCACACTCAAACCCGTGCAGCAGTGGGCAGCTATTGAAAGCGCCCGGGGAGCAGTGACGGGGACTGTACCTTGCTCAAGAGTACCTCAGGGCAACCTATTGGGAAGGGGTTTGAACCCCCGATCCTCCGATCATGCGGCTAACGCCCTAACCGCTAGGCCACCGCTGCCCCAGATGAGCTTTAAAGAATGTGGGCAATGAGTGTGAGTATTTCATGTGGTGTTTCTTTTATTTTACCAAAAATAGAACATAACCTGTAACTATAGAATGTAAAAGACACAAACGATACAGAAAACTAGGCAAACGTATTAATAAAAACACTGTGCTGCCACTGGATATTAAGCACTGATTGATATTTTACCATGATTTACCAGTTTCATCACGTACATACCTGTGGGACGATCGACACCTCTCTCCAAAATGACATCGGCCCATCAGGAAGAACCGGCAGACATCCGTCCCAGCTGAGTCCAGCTTCACCACATCTGCTTCTGAGGAAGAGAAACCATGATAATTATTTTGTATATGTAACAGAATTCAGAATGCAAAGATGTCAAAAGTACACACATTACTTAGTAACAGTGTAAGTACTGATTCAACTTCTTTACTCAGTAAAAGTAAAAAGTGTGGTGAAGTGTACTCAGCATTGCACTGAAAAGTGAGTAATATGCAGCAATCAGGGTCTTTTGTGTTTGTTACTGTTCCATCTGTTGAGAAGATGCACAATGGTTTATACAAAAATAACAGGTCTGTTTTTGAAAATGTAAGCAGATAAAAATTTAAAGAGTAAAAGTAATGAAATCTGAAAAATAAAGACTTGGGTAACTACAGATACCTGAAAGCTTAACAATTTATATTTTTACTTTGATACTTCTCATTTCTGATAGGTTTACAAACATTGTAGGTATAGGAGGGTTATACTATGATGCCATATTTCATTCTTGACTGTCCACAAGGGCATGGAAAAAATGACAAAAGAAATCTTACATTTTGAGTATATACCTGGCAGTTTAATTTAACACTGAATTAAACAACAATGATCTCTTACTTGTATATATAAGTGAGAAATATATATATGTTATTATATATATGTTACTATATATATTATATATAAGTTTACAAAATACCAAATCCAAGAAATATTCTGTGATTAAATATTAACAATTTTACTTAATAAAACACTGGATAGACATAGAAAAATGTGAAAAATATACTTTCTTCTTTCTGCTTACTCTGCTCTCAAACATATTCTAGGATATTATATTTAATTGTCTGGTGTCAGGAGCTTATCTGTATGCAGGAGACTCCCAGCCCTTCGGAGGTGGTGAGGTGTATGCTTATTTGGTGATCATACAGTAACCCCAGTCTATTATGCCATGATAAACGTCTATAATTTCTTTGCTTTAGTGTTACAAACTAAAAAATCTAACTTCAGACAATCAACATTTAACATTTAGTTTAATCATGTCGTGGAAAATTGAGGTGTGAGCCTAAGTCTGAAACTTTTTCTAAGTCAGAAACCAAACAAAGTCAAAAATCAAGCGAAGTCAGAGAGATGCAGCACAACCAATTTACTGAAGAGTTTCAGCGGCGTGGTCCCGTGGGAGCAGCTCCAAATGCTCATCCCAACGTTGGACTTTAAATACATTTCAAACCCCTTTAACATTTGCATAAATCCATCCCATTATTAGTTTTCCACCAATAATATTCAATGCTGTCATGATTGAAACCTCAGTTCCCCACCTTTGCCCCTTTCCCACCATTAGACTTAGGCCTTCTCATGGTCCACTTTCCTGCCTTGTCTACCACCTATATTTCAAGGCATCCTCCCATCCAGGCCCCCACTTAAAAGTGTTTTTTCACAGATGTGTCCCCTATTTTATGAGTGCAGCTGCCTAAGCAAAGCTGTAACTCTTTCTTGCTGGATGTTTTCTGGGGGCTCATGAGATGATGCAAGTAAGTAAGAATGTAACTAAGTGCAGGTTCAGCCACTTACTATCTCCTGGGGTCAGATTTAGGCTAACAAACTCTGTGACCTCAGGAATGTGAGGCACTGTGAGACAGGGACAAAAGTAAAGGGATTTTCACTAAAATCATAAGTTTGAATTTAAGCCAAAAATATTTGATGAAAAGCAGGCACATAGACTATGTGACAGTATAAATGGTAAAGGTGTGTTTCAGAGAGGAATGCAGTCTGTAGGTTAATGTGTGGTTTGTGTTCAACATGTTTAAATATCTTATCAGCCCAACCTTGTGACTCAAGCAGGACTTATGACTGGCATCATAACCTCTGTAACAACTGTTCTGTAAGTGCATTTTCACTCTGTCTTAAACAGAGCTTACTTAACTAGCTTTATGACAGTTGGTGATAACACACGTCACACACAACAGACTGTGACCATTTAAGCACAGCCAGACTCCCACTGAAACTCCAGGAGTGAAAATGGTGTCTTAACACTTTGTGGTCTCACACATTATTTATAACACTTACTACATTATTTCAGGTGCTGCGCTTAAAATACAGATCTACAGATAGGAGAATGGAGTCCATCTATTCCATTGCAAATTAGATCAGAGTTCCCACACAGGCCCAGTTAGAAACACCGCCTCTGATTAGGGTTGCTAGTGGTGGTTATCAACCATGCTAACAACAGCAACTGCTTTATTAAGAGTGTCTGTTGTCTGCTACAGTCTGCTGGAAGGAATACCAGTAAGAATTTCATTGTACATTGAACTGTAGATAGTACAAATGACAAAAAAACTTGAATATTTTTTAAGGTACATGGTGAACTTCTGTACTTACAGCTCACAGTAAGTCATTCTGTATCCTAAACCACATTCACAAGCCCATTAAAACTTTTTGAGGAGCTACACATAGGTTAAGCAAAGTCAAGCAAATGACGCTCAGTCACCCAATGACCCCCTACATAACTGATCAGAGAAGATTTCGAGAGATTTTTATTTTATTTACCAAGTGTTTTTTTTGGGATTTATTTACACAAATGATTATTCAAAATATGATCAACTATCTTGACAAATTATTCCTCTGACACGCTCACAAAGGCTGTCCATTCAGTGCGGAGTTGCTTCAGGAGTGTTAAAGGGCTGGATGACAGCCCAGCAGGACTCCAGTTCAGCACCCCAAGACTCGCGGAGTCTTTCTTGGCTACAGTGCAAAACAAAGCTGTGAAGTACACCTGAATCAATGAAAAAGGCTTCACATACCAAACTGTACAATCGCTCATTATCAGCCTCTATTCAACTCTATTCAACTAGACACAAGCGTTAAACAAGAGCAACACAGTTGGTCTTGTTAATGACAAGAAATACCTGCTTCTGGGTCTAGTTCTCCTGTAAGAGATTTCCCAAATGTTGCTTCTTCAGCAGACTCCATGACAGATGATTAATGTGGCAGGTGTCAGATATCTGTCTCAGTGGCTGAAGCTGACCTGTAGGTCCAGATAAACAGCTGTTACTCAAACTTTGACCCCTAAAAGATGTGAATAGATCCAAGCAAATAAGGGTGGTTACCAATTCTAACTCACACATTTTTTAATACAACTATATAACAAGACTAAAAGCAACACCAAGAACAACAGAAAGAAGAGAAAATTTACAAAGAAATGTAGTGTTCTGAGAATGTTAAGTAATCATTTTATAGCTGGCTGGGCTGTAAAATGAAAGACATTAAAAAACACCAGAGCAGGCTTCACGGTTTTCATCTTCTTATTTTTCTTTCAGCTGCTCCCGTTTAGAGGTCGCCACAGCAGATCAACCATTTCCATTTATTATGGTCCTCTGCATCTTCCTGCTTCAAACCAACCACCTGCATGTCCTCTCTCACCACGTCCATAAACCTCCTTGGTCTTCCTCTTCTCCTCTTTCCTGGCAGCTCCATCTTCAACATCCTCCTTCCAATATAATCCTCATCTCTCCTCTGGACATGTCCAAATCAAAGCAACCTTGCTTCTCTAACTTTGTCTCCAAAACGTCTAACCTGAGCTGTCCCACTAATATAATAATAATCATGTCCATCCTTGTCACACCCAATGAAAATCTCAGCATCTTTAACTCTGACACCTCCAGCTCCACCTCCTGCCTTTTCATCAGTGCCACCGTCTCCAACCCATACAACATAGCTGGTCTCACTGCTGTCCTGTAAACCTTCCCTTTTACTCTCACTGGTACCCATCTGTCACAAATCACTCCAGCCACTCTTCTCCACCCATTCCAACCTGCCTGCACTCTTCTTCACTTGCTGTTGCTCTGAACTGTTGACCCAAAGTATTTAAACTCCTCCACCTTTGTTACCTCCACTCCCTGCTCCTCTTTTCTTATTCTGCTTCCACTACTCTTTCCCATAACTTCATGGTGTGGCTGATCAACTTTATCCCTCTATAGTTAACACAGCTCTGTGCATCACCCTTATTCTTGAAGATCGGTAACAGTACTTCGTCTCCACTCCTCAGGCATCCTCTCACTTTCCAAGATTGTGTTAAACAATCTGGTCAGAAACTCAGCTGGCATCTCCCCTAAACATCTCCATGCTTCCACTGGTATGTCATCCGGTCTAACAGCCTTTCCATTCTTCATCCTCTTCATCGCTGCCCTTATTCCATCTCGTTTATTTACTGTACTTCCCGGTTCACTCTCCTCACATCATCCAATCTTCTCTCTCTCATTTTCTTAATTCAGCTTCACAGTTTTCATGTATAGTTTAAAATAACTCAAAGACTGTCTTAAAATAAACAGCAACGACACAAGATCCAGACAAGAAAGTTATCGAAGAATGGAAGCTAGCTCACCTCAGTAGACTCGAGTGTAATGAGGAAGTAAGTGTGTGTGTGTGTGTGTGTGTGTGTGTGTGTGTATGTGGACAGAGCCAAAGGGGGCTTTCTTCATGACGTCATCCTGTAAACACTCATTTAAACAAATGATTCATAGGCAGTGAATTAGGGAGGGGAGAGAAATTAAATTAATGAGGAGATTTTATGAGAAGAATCCGCAAAACTTTGCCAACGCTAATAGGAAGATATTTCAAAGTCAAGGTTTGGAAAAAAGGTTGAAAATAGGATTTGCTTCTAATAACTCACTGAACATCCCAGTATTCAAACTAATGTTGATTCAACACTAATACACTCATAAATTAATAATATTAATTATTATTACTATCGCAACTAGAGATATATAAATAGGTAAACGCTTTTAATTTACTGACAGGACTCCCCCTGCGTCATTTCAGGGGATTATGGGTAATGTTGTTTTCTTTACAGCTAATTCGACGGAACATTCAAATAAAATTCAGACCTTTGAAACCAAATAGCTTAACAAACACTTTAATGGAACAAATGGTACAAATATATATTAACAAATGTGAACGAATTAAGCTGTTTACTATAATGATATAATAATCAATTTCATTATTTTTTGAGGCTTTGTTTGTGTCTGTCGTGACGCTGCCATGGACACAGCGCGTGACTCTCCGTCACGTGACCGACGGAGAGGAACAGTGTGGTGGAGGATTTTGTGAAGAACATAAACATGGCTAAACTTTGGCCAAATAGTAACTGATAGGAGGCGAAAATGGGTGAAGTGAAGATATATTTTACTATTGAGGGGGAGTGTTTGATGCTGTAACATGCTGTGGCTGCCGTTGTTGTATTTATTAGTGTTTAAGTCGCATTTAATATATCCTGACGGACTCTGGCAACTGGCCACACTTGAATTTGTTCATTTCTAACGCGTTATTACTACTAAACACACTACTAGCACTCACCAGCCTGATTCTCTGCCATCTGTTGTATCTGAGGGCTGTCAGTAACTGAACAAAAGGTTAGTGAATGTATGGGTTTGTGTGTTAAATGTACATTTTAGTGGCCTTCCTTATACCAGTCTTGTTCTCAGTAGATGTCACATGATTCTGGGCTGCTGTAAAAGTTTTAGTAGCTATTTGTCAAACATCTAATCCTGTCCATTAGAAATGGTTTGATTGTTTGAATTTGTCACTGTTTAATTGTCATGTTACCTGTTTTATTCTCAAGCAGATTTGGATGGTTCTTAACCTCAGTCTTGTTGTCTGTCAAGCCATTCATATCCAAAGAGTGCATTTAGAATTACATTGAATACGTTCGCTAATTATACTCTGGATAAACGTTTCACATATATTTTAAAACATATGTGTTTAGATCTGTATTCACACACCATCTCAAAGTTAGCCAGACATTGTTTAGTATCCAAACAAAGTTATCCCAAAAATAGCAACCAGGTGTGAGCTTACTAAATACATTTTCTTGATTAAAATAAATTACACATTGTTCATTCTCTTGGTACGTTTGTTTTCAGATACAATCCAGAAACACTCTTCACATAATCTTGCTTTTGCTTCCAGATGAACGCTTTAGTCGCCCTTTGCCACTTCTGTGAACTCCATGGTCCACGGACACTGTTCTGTACTGAAGCCGTTCACCCTCCGTCCCCGTCGCCCCCTCAGCCTGGGTCCGCTTTGTTTTGTGAGCGTGATGGAGAGAGAGAGGGAGAGGGACTGACCATGAGGGCCAACAGCTCAGCCACACAGAGAGCTGATATGTGTGAGGTGTGTACAAACCTTTGCTATAGATAAATAGTACTTTGTTTAAAGATGACTTTTGTTCTCTGTTTAACAACCGTTCCTCTCTCACACAGGGCTGTCGCTCTCTTCCTGCCTCTCACCCAGGCTTTGTTAGTGTGGACACTGAGACAGGAATTCGTTTCCTCAGCCACCAGCACCCTCGGCAGCCACAGCTCTTCAGCGTGGTGCGGCAGGCATGCGTACGCAGCCTCAGTTGTGAGGTAAGTGAGAAGGTTATTTCATACCACTTCCCTGCTTAAATTGTTGGTGACATTTAATATACACGGTGTTCCACTGATCCCAGATGTAGCATATCATATATGACATTTTTGGAATCCAAATGTTGCTTCTTTAGTTTAGTATAGCAGGGCAAAGATTGCCAAAACTCTTAACTGTCCTCTAATTACATTCCCAAAGCTTCTCTCAACCTGATCAAAGTGTTGAGTGTTGAGGAATCTAGCTTTCCGTTAAGGCGGAGCAGAGTTGTTGTTGTTTAATACACATCATAATGGGCAGCCTTTTTTTTTTACACAATTGTGTCTCTTTTCACAAGCCATTTAGGACTTGGAGTATTGATCTAGAATCACTGAAATTCATAAATAACTATACATATTATCTTACCTTAGTTATCCATGTGACTGCTTTGTGAACACCAGCTCCCAGTACGTCAAGCTTCAACACATCTGCTCCGCCTTAATGAAAAGTTGTATGTGGTTTAAACATTTCAAGAGAAACTTTGAGAATGTAGTTAATGAAGTAATTTGGTGATTGGTAACTTTTAATAACTTCTATCAGCATAGAATGTTTAGTTTTAAACTACATACGCAGAACTTGGAAAAAAATGTATTGGCTGATCAATCTGGAATCAGTGAAACATTGTGTGCATTTGGTACTTCACAGAGCCTTTCATTTTTCCTTTAATTGATTTAATGTTTCTTTTTAGTGCAACATGTCTTAGAGTCTCTCCGGTGTTGGTCTGTATCTTATACAGGTGTGTCCAGGCAGGGAAGGTCCTATCTTTTTCGGAGATGAACAGCATGGTTTTGTGTTCTCACATACGTTCTTCATCAAGGACAGCCTGGCGCGAGGTTTTCAACGCTGGTACAGTATCGTCATGGTGGCCATGGATAGGATTTACCTCATCAACTCCTGGCCTTTTCTACTACGGCACCTTAAACTCACCATACAGAGTTTACAGAGCACTGCTCTGAAGGTACTGCAATGCCATTTGGCTGCATATTATGTAGTATATAATTTGGTAGTCTTTATGGTGTGTTTGTCTCCCTTACTATGCAAATGAAACCTCAACAAGGTATTAGTGTATACCTACAGTTGCCACAATTACATAATTGGTCATTAAAACTATTTTAACACAAACATTTAACCCATCTGAGTGAATGTCATGTCTCTGTGTGACACTTTGACCTGCAGGTGTTTGATACCGAGCAGGGTGTGTGTCCTCAGAGAGCTGTTCGGATGAACAGCGCTTTCTCTCCTGCCGTGTTTCCTCACCAGCGCAGTGGAAATGCTGCTCGCTCCCTGCCCTCACTCACGCAGCACCCTAACCTTTGGGCCAGTCTACATGCCTCATTCAGCTGGTACTTCAGATCCATATTATCACAAAAAGTGAAAGTGAAAAAAGTGAACGTGACTGTTCTTGTCATTGTAAAACACAGCGCAGCGCAGCACAGCGAAATTCAACCTCTGCGTTTCACCCATACACACACGTGCAGCAGGGGGCATCTATTTAAAGCACCCCGGCGAGCAATAACAGGGACGGAACCACCGCTGCCCTGTGTGTGTATGATACCCTTAAAATACCTACATGCTATTATTGCTGAACAAGCCTTGATTTGAACGGGATTATTATTATCATTATGTGTGTGCGTGCGCACACACAATGATAATAATAATCCCGTTCAAATCAAGGCTTGTTCAGCAATAATAGCATGTAGGTATTTTAAGGACACGTTTCAGTGCCCAATCTCAGATTTCACCAGGATCTGATTAATCTCAGTTTAGTTGTTTTAGTATGATTTATTTTTTGGTCTTGTTCTCTGTATCTTTTTAAATTGCAGCTAGTGCTACAACAGCACAGCACACTTGAAGGGGAACGCTAACTGCTAATTCAGTTATGTCAGCAAACAGACACCAACATCATGTTTTTATTCTGCATTCTTTCTCATGCTTGCTGTCATATTTGCATTGCACAGGTTACTCAAGGCTTGTGGGAGCCGACTGACTGAGAAGCTTCTAGAAGGAGCACCTACTGAAGATACACTTGTTCTCATTGAAAGACAAACAGGTAAAAAAAATCCCTTTTGATCCAAGAGGGCCAAATGTGGTCAAATATTAGGTGTGTTCAGATGTGGTGTCTTTGGTTAGCAAACCTGGGTGTAACTACAGATTAGGTCTGTTTTGGTTTACTTATAAATTAAGACCCAACTGATTTAAGTGTGACACATCATGTGGAATAAAATCAGAAAAACTATACATTCTTTGCAGACCAGCTTTGGCTTGTTTAGAATAGTTTTTCAGAGATAATTTAGCAAATACATCTGACTCACAAACATGAATTACATTGTTGATTCAGTCTTTTTTTTCATTATGTGAAGTGGTTTACCACCTCATGTGCTTCTGGGCTTTTGTCGCCATGCAGAACAATAGTAACATTCAAATACTGGAAAGTGTATAAAGCAAATATTGTATGATTCAGATCACAGACCGAAAAAGTTGTAGTTGACAATGGAGGCTAAAATGAAATTTCCTCTTTACAGTGTAGTAAAATTTCATGATAAAATGATCAGTATAACAATTCAGAATAACATAATGTCCAATAAATAAATAGTAAACATAAAATATTAATTGTCTGTGTTCATATTTTATTTGTCTCTCTAGCTGACTAGTACAGTAAATGAGGAAATTGATTTTATTTTACTTTAGATTTTACTTTTTTTAAAAATAAAAAGAGAAAAAAAAATCAGCTACTATAACAGTGGTTAAAATCAAGTGCTTAATTGGAGAGGAGTGCTTTAGCAATGCAGAGAAAAGCAATGATTAAATGATTTACTTTTCCAGATGACAAACATTATTTGACTACAATATGGTCTAAAATGTCCCATTTGTTCTTATAAAATGTAATATATATATTTTTTATTGTAATGTTCACTTTATGACATGATCTTACTCTTAAGTCTTAAAGTGTTCTTATCCATATTTACCTTTGTAACACTTTTGATGTTTGTATGAAGAAGTCACATGAAATTCCTATATAACAAGTTTGAACTTATTTATAAACTCTTACATTGTTTACACAATACATCAATCTCTTTAAAAACTAATTAAACTCACTCTTTGGGTTTTTGCTGTATTTTTCCAATGTACATAAATTTAAAAGATAATGCCTGTTTATTTTTTTATTTATTTTTTTTTCCTCCCCTCTCCCTTTCCTTTCTTTCTTTCTTTTCTTCTTTCCATAGAACAAGAAGAGGAGATGATTGCAGAGGGTAGTGGCCAATCAGAGAGTGCAGTGGGTAGAGATTTTCTCTGTGGTCTTGATGGAAAAGGAGAAGAAAATCTTGGGCCAAAGTTCCGATCACTGAGACATCTGAGACAGGTAAATTTATCCCTGCTGTGAATTCTACTGTTAATAAAAAGAACAAGAACAGATCAGCTCATCAGTTCGGCAGTTTTTTTAAAGCATGTATTGGAACCTACAGTGGGAATACTCTTTTACTTGTTTACTCACCCTATGCACTTCAACCCATTGACATTTCATCATTCAGGACCTACATCAGTGGGCCAGCGGTTGCCTAGTGGTTAGGGACTAGGCCCCAGGATTGGAAGGTTTAAATCCCAGACCAGTAGGTTGCCCTGAGGTACCCTTGAGAAAGGTACCGTCCCCTCCCTGGGTAAATAAATAGCTGCCCCCAGCTGCACATTTACATTTTACGCTCTTATCCAGAGCGACTTCCATGTGCTAACAGGGACAGTCCTCCAGGAGCAATTGAGGGACTCTGGGTGGGTCCCTGAGTGCTGGAGGTGGGATTCGAACCTGGGACCTCTTGAGCCATAGTTCCCTACCACTAGACCACCACCCCACACAGTGCACAGTGCTGTGTGTCACAGTGACAAAAAATAGTCGCTTTCACTGCATCTCGAGAAAGAGCCCACTGACAGTTGGCAGTAGGTAGGTACTCAACATCAATACCATATGAACAGAAATCATTGTGGTACGAAGTCTTTAATCCAGGCACTTGCAAACTATTCTGCCTGTTTATTTATTCCATTTAGTTGATGATGGGTTAGTTTACATAAAGTTAAAAGTTTAAATGACCTAAAGTTTGTTTAGTTTCTTAATTTTTTTTGAGAATTTCTTTGTCCTAATTAATGCATATTTATTTGTAGAGTTGTACTTGTGTATGTTGCATTGGGTTGACATAATTACCTGTGTGAATGATGAAGTTTTTATATTCAAAATAAAGTTGTTTTAAATGTAAAATTTAAAAGTAATTTATTGATTAATTTGAATCACCTTATTTTAGTAAGTCTTGATCCAGACTGAAATTAAGTATTTTAGCAATTGTTTAAGCTATGTAGCCCAGCCCTAGTTTACGGTGATACTGGCTGTGTAAAGCCCAATGTTGAAATAATAACTCTGCATACATTATGCAGGCCCTAACAGTCTCCCCCAACCCCCCCCCCTGCTTGTTTGTTAGGTTCTTGGTGCTACAGAGTTTCGGCAGCTGGCATGGCATGTGCTCATGGGAAACCAAGTGATATGGAGAGGAACAGATCGAGGACTCATTCAGTCAGCTTTTAACATGCTTAAGGTTAGACAAAATACAGTACCGACCTCTCGAAACATTCCCTGTTTTAAACAGTCCATTCAGTGCTTACTAGTTTATGCTGCAGTGTGCAAATATATTTGAAATGTTTTTATTTAAAGCAATTTATTTGCCAATTACCTCTAAATACATAGCTCATAGGAACAAATACATAACTGTACTTAAAACTTTTTAATTGTATTAATAACTGGACATATTGAAATGCTGTGTAGTGTTTTACTGGCATAAACACACGCAATGCCAAGATAGTCTGAGCCAGTGTCTCAACTGGCATTAGACATTTGCATAGTTCTGTAGAGTCTTGCTTTTACAAAGAGCCCATTATGCACTCTGTGTTTGTTCAAGAGCAGTCATGGAGAAGTGGGATAATTCAAGGGATAAAAATAGGATTATAAATGCCAGAATAAATTCCAGAATAAGTAACAGAAAGAGGAGTGTCTACTCACCAAAAAAACATTAGTTTCATTTGGTTCTTATGAGTAGAAAACACAGTCATTTAATCATTGTTTATTAATTATTTTATTGTCATTCATTCATTTTCTCAGATGCTTATTCTAGCCAAGTTCAAAGGTGTGCATTGGGGAGTTTATTTGAAGGCACGTAGGTTGAAAGATGAAGTAACATTCTGGACTGGTTGCCAGGGCAGACTAATATGGGATTAATATAACCTGAGGTTATATTTGCAGTTTCCTTTTTATTTCCTTTTTTCTCTCCAAATTTTTACAAATCTGTTCAGTTGTTGTCTAGAGTGAATCTTTTGTACTGGCACTATTAGCTTGAGCTCCATTTTTATATGCAGATGAATATCTCTTTCACTCATTTATTTTCGTAGCTGCTTGTCCCAGTTAGGGTCATGGAGGTTGCTGGAGCCTATCCCAGCTCTCGCAGGGAGTCATCAGTCCATCGCAGGGCCAGATTAACATATTTTTGGATTATTTGTACTCCTTATTTTTAGCATGACATTAATATAACCTAGATGAATTTTACAATTGATTCATCATTCATTCTATTAAACAGCATTTATATAATTTTTGTTATTGATTCCTGATCCTCTTCTTTCCAATCAGGCCTTGCTCCCAGTGGGCTGTGTGCGAGTGGTCCCATACAGTTTGCAGTATGAGGAAGCGTATCGATGTAACTTCCTGGGTCTAAGCCCGGACGTTCAAATCCCAGCTCATGTCAGTTCCTCAGGTGAGGCTACTAAACCAGTGAACACTGCATGTCACTACTGATAACTCTGAGGGTTATGCTGTGTTTACATAATGACAGTAGATGAAGATTGTTAAAGCAGATTACTTTCATGTTTCCTTGGAAAATTGGTGTGTGATTTATCCTTCTGATTAGTTTGAGATTTGTACAACAGTAGATAGTGATTTTAGACCCAGTCCTCAGCAAGGAATCTTGAGTTTCCCCCCACTTGGAAATTAGATTTGAAACAGTTTCTTGAATCACCTTTTTTGTTACTCTTTCAGAGTTTACAGTATTGGTGGATGTTCTTGAGCAGGGCAGTGGGCATGGTGTATGTGATGATGTCCTTTCACTGTACCAGTTCAGCATCAGCAGTGCTAATGCACAACCCTCAGACAAAGGTAAGCACCAGAAAACACAAGTGGGCCAAACAAAAGCAACACACAGAAACGCAGACATTTAAAACCCCTACATTTTTGTGTGAATATTTCATGTTAGTGGCCTACGTGAAATGGCCAAAATACAAAATGTTATCACATCAACTTGCGTTTACTTTTGTCTGTATGGTTAATGTCTGCAAGGTTTTCTTGCGCAGCAGTCTTTTTGCTATAAAATGCATGATCTATTTCTCTCCCTTTATGAATCCACAGGTCCAACGCTGTTAAATAAAATTGAGGTCGCTCTGGCCAATGAGAATCTCTCTGTTGACGTGGTGTCTCACTGTCTGCTCTGTCTGAAGGAGGAATGGATGAAGTCAGTGCAACTTTTAAATTCTTTTTGATTTATGTTTTGGTACAGTTTTGCATGATCCATATTAGTGTCAGGTCACCAGGACATAATTTGGATTACACACAAAAGCCTAGATTAACTTTCTAGCATTCATAAACCCTACTGGGGTGTCAAAAAGTGACTCTCAGGATTTACCTAGACCCTTTTGTTTATTGGTAGCACCCCCTTTAGTTACACTGTGTGCACAAGTATTAGGCACAGGAATATTTTGAGGAAGAATTTTCATCTGGAACAAAAACAGTCCTATCACTCAATACAAAATGTTAATAACCCTGAAACCTAAACATTTTACAATGGAAATGTGAGTGTGAACATTCTCACAGGAATACATGTGCACACAATTATTAGGCAACTATTAGTTTGCAGAATCATTACGCAACTAAATGGAAAAAGTTTTCCTGTCTCACTTGTTTATTTTCATCTGTTACAGTGAGAATAATGAACAACTCAAAATGTACAAATAAACATTTCTTACATTTCCAAGAAAAATCAGTGATATAGAAAAAAAGGGTGTATATATAACAGTCATAAGCTTTCTATTCATGGAGTCTGTCCGTTTCTTGATCTGTTGATGAGTAACTTTTTGTGTAGCAGCAATCACAGCATTCCAGACACCGTTTCTTCCCTGAAAATCTCTTTTCTAAGAAGGATCCACAAGTTCTCAATAGGCTTTAGGTCTGGTGAGGAAGGTGGGCCATTCATTATTCTTCCATCTTTAATGCCTTTCCTGGCCACACAGTGGAGAACTTCCATGCATGTGATGAAGCATCATTCTGCATAAAATTCCATTTCAGTTCTTTCAATTCTTGAAAGATGAAGACTTTCCCAAATCACTGCTTGAAGAAAGTGCCTTCTAAAAACTGGAAATGGGTTTGGAATCTGATTTTGAGTCTATCTTCAATCCGAAAAGGTCCAACTAGCTCATCTATAACAATACCAGCCCACACCAGTACCTCACCTTCACATGGTTGATCCAGTCACAGGCCGCACTGGAGGATAACGGGTTCTGGTAGCTTCATGTTTGATTCTACTCAAATCTTTGGCAGTTCATTTGTGTCTTTTTTTGTTCAACAACATGTTTCTTAAGACCCTGTTGACTATTTGCAACAAACCGTTTGATGGTTCATGCCCCAATATCTTAGCAATTTCAGGAGTGCTGGATCCGTCTGAAAGACTTTTTTACAATTTTTGAATTTTCAAAAATTTGCTCTGAGGAACAGAAGCTGCCTAATAATTATGCACACCTTGATAAAGGGTGTTGATCATCTTAGGCCACATCCTCCCTCATTACAAAAATACACATCACCTGATCTGCTTAAATCTAATTAGCATTCAAGTTTATACAGCTTGGTGTTTATATGCAGCAGCTCCAGCAGGGATGCCCAGACTTCCCTCTCTCCGGCCACTTCTTCCAGCTCCTCCGGGCGGATCCCAAGGCGTTCCCAGGCCATCCGAGAGACATAGTCTCTCCAGCGTGTCCTGGGTCTTCCCCGGGGTCTCTTTCCAGTGGGACGTGCCCGGAACACCTCACCAGGGAGGCGTCCAGGGGGCATCCTAATCAGATGCCCGAGCCACCTCATCTGACTCCTCTCGATGCAGAGGAGCAGCGGCTCTACTTTGAGCCCCTCCCGGATGGCTGAGCTTCTCACCCTATCTCTAAGGGAGAGTCCAGACACCCTGCGGAGGAAACTCATTTCGGCGCTTGTATTCGCGATCTCGTTCTTTCGGTCACTACCCACAGCTCGTGACCATATGTGAGGGTGGGAACGTAGATCGACTGGTAAATTGAGAGCTTTGCCTTCTGGCTCAGCTCCTTCTTCACCATGACGGACCGATGCAGAGCCCGCATCACTGCAGAAGCTGCCCCGATCCGCATGTCGATCTCCCGCTCCATCTTACCCTCACTCGTGAACAAGATCCCAAGATACTTAAACTCCTCCACTTGGGGCAAGGTCTCACTCCCAATCCTGAGAGGGCATTCCGCCCTTTTCCGACTGAGGACCATGGCCTCAGATTTAGAGGTGCTGATTCTCATCCCAGCCGCTTCACACTCGGCTGCGAACCGATCCAGAGAGTGCTGAAGGTCACGGCATGATGAGGCCAACAGGACAACATCATCTGCAAAAAGCAGAGACCCAATCCTGAGCCCACCAAACCGGACCCCCTGAACGCCCTGGCTGCACCTAGAAATCCTGTCCATAAAAGTTATGAACAGGATCGGTGACAAAGGGCAGCCCTGGCGGAGTCCAACCCTCACCGGGAACAGGTCCGACTTACTGCCGGCAATGCGGACCAAGCTCTGACATCGGTTGTACAGGGACCGGACAGCCCTTAACAGGGAATCCGATACCCCATACTCCCGGAGTACCCCCCCCCCCCCCCCCACAGGAGCCCCCGAGGGACACGGTCGAATGCCTTCTCCAAGTCCACAAAGCACATGTAAACTGGTTGGGCAAACTCCCATGCACCCTCCAGGACCCTGGGTGTAGAGCTGGTCCACTGTTCCGTGACCTGGACGAAAACCACATTGCTCCTCCTGGATCTGAGGTTCGACTATCCGACGGACCCTCCTTTCCAGGACCCCTGAATAGACTTTCCCCGGGAGGCTGAGAAGTGTGATCCCTCGATAATTGGAACACACCCTCCGGTCCCCTTTCTTAAAGAGGGGGACCACCACCCCGGTTTGCCAATCCAGAGGCACCGTCCCCGATGTCCATGCGATGTTGCAGAGGCGTGTCAGCCATGACAGTCCTACAACATCCAGAGCCTTGAGGAACTCTGGGCGGATCTCATCCACTCCCAGAGCCCTGCCACCAAGGAGCTTTTTGACCACCTTGGCAACCTCGACCCCAGAGATGGAAGAGTCCACCTCAATGTCCCCAGGCTCTGCTTCCTCCTCGGAAGGCATGTTGGTGGAATTAAGGAGGTCTTCGAAGTACTCCCCTCACCGACCCACAACGTCCCGAGTTGAGGTCAGCAGCGCACCATCCCCACTATACACTGTGTTGACCGTGCACTGCTTTCCCCTCCTGAGACGCCGGATGGTGGACCAGAATTTCCTCGAAGCCGTCTGGAAGTCCTTCTCCATGGCCTCTCCAAACTCCTCCCATGCCCGAGTTTTTGCCTCAGCAACCGCCAAAGCCGCATTCCGCTTGGCCTGTCGGTACCGGTCGGTTCCGGAGCCCCACTGGCCAAAAAGGCCCAGTAGGACTCCTTCTTCAGCTTGATGGCATCCCTCACCGCTAGTGTCCACCAACGGGTTCTAGGGTTGTCACCGCGACAGGCACCGACCACCTCCCGGCCACAGCTCCGGTCAGCCGCCTTGACAATGGAGGCGCGGAACATAGTCCATTCAGACTCAATGTCCCCCACCTCCCCTGGGACGTGGTTTAAGCTTTGACGGAGGTGGGAGTTGAAGCTTGTCCTGACAGGGGACTCTGCCAGATGTTCCCAGCAGTCCCTCACGATGCGTTTGGGCCTACCAGGTCTGACCGGCATCCTCCCCCACCAACGAAGCCAACTCACCACCAGGTGATGGTCGGTTGACAGCTCCGCCCCTCTCTTTACCCGAGTGTCCAAGACATGGGGCCGCAAGTCCGATGACACGACCACAAAGTCGATCATTGAACTGCGGCCTAGGGTGTCCTGGTGCCAGGTGCACATGTGGACATCCTTATGCCTGAACATGGTGTTCGTTATGGACAATCCGTGACAAGCACAAAAGTCCAATAACAAAACACCGCTCTGGTTCAGATCGGGGGGGCCATTCCTCCCAATTACGCCCTTCCAGGTGTCACTGTCATTACCCACGTGAGCATTGAAATCCACCAGCAGAACGATGGAGTCACCAGGAGGGACGCTCTCTAGCGCCCCCTCCAGAGACCCCAGAAAGGGTGGGTAGTCCAGAATGCTGTTTGGCGCATGAGCGCAGACAACACTAAGGACCCGTCCCCCGACCCGAAGGCGGAGGGCCGCCACCCTTTCATCTACCGGGGTAAACCCCAATGTACTGGCGCCAAGCCGTGGGGCAATAAGTATGCCCACACCTGCTCGGCGCCTCTCACCGGTGGCAACTCCAGAGTGGAAAAGAGTCCAGCCCCTCTCAAGGAGACTGGTTCCAGAGTCCAAGCTGTGCGTCGAGGTGAGTCCAACTATATCTAGCTGGAACTGTTCAACCTCGCGCACTAGCTCAGGCTCCTTCCCCACCAGAGAGGTGACGTTCCACGTCCCTAGAGCCAGCTTCTGCAGCCGAGGATCGGACCGCCAAGGCCCCCGTTTTCGGCCACCGCCCAGCTCACAACGCACCCGACCTCTTTGGCCCCTCCCACAGGTGGTGAGCCCATGGAAAGGGGGACCCACGTTGCCTCTTCGGGCTAAGCCCGGCCGGGCCCCATGGGTGAAGGCCCGACCACCAGGCGCTCGCCAGCGGGCCCCACCTCCAGGCCTGGCTCCAGAGGGAGGCCCCGATGACCCACGTCCGGGCGAGGGAGAACGTCTTCCAAAGTTTTTATACATCATCAGAGGTCCTCTGATGATGTTGTCAAAATGCTAATTTGTCTAATAATTGCGCAGGCAGTGTATTGACTTAAAAAGGAAGTTTACCAATATTCCTAAATCCTCTCATTCAGTGGTTTAGATGTAACAGTCAATGAGACTGGTATGAAATGATTAATTGTAATGAAACTGGTTTTAAACATATTTAAACTTCTTTAAAGTTTTTTTAAAGTGTTGGTGAATGGAACCAGAGGTCATGATTGTCTAAACACAAATAGCAATTTTATTTACAGCCTCAAATCAGAAAAAGTTGGAACAATATAGAAAATGCAGTGATTTCTTATATTTACTCTAAGTTTTATTGATCTGCACATGGTATGAACTCACTCTGTTTAATGCTTTGCCTGGTCTACTTACTTTCATTTGTTAATACACATACATTCCTGAATTACAGCCATTCTCAAAACGTTGGTATGAAGACAACTTAGAGCTAGTAATGAGGTAAAATAGGAAATAATTATGTGATTTCAAACAGAAATTCAGATAATTCTAACTTGTGATTGTGATAATGTTTTCATACAAAAGCAGTATCCACAGAATGCATTAGAATATTGGAAGAGCAAAGATGAGCAGATGGTCTTCAGTATGTCAACAAATGCATAAGAAAATTATTTAAATGTCTCAAGAACCATCATTCATCAATAGCTGAAAGAACCCCATGAGCAAGAGATGACTTGGCAAGCCCTTGTAAAGCAATATAATGATTTCACAAATGCCACTTAGTTTTAGAACTGGCATAAACTTCTCTGGGCTTTGAGGCATCTGGGTTGGACAGGGAAAGATAAGATGATGCCGTGTGCTCCAGGCCAAAGACAAAAAGGACCATTACGATTGTTGGCAGCAGCGAGACCAAAATCCAGGGTCTGTCCTGATATGTGGTTATTTCAGCGCTTTTGGCAAAAGTTAATTTACATTTCTGTCATGGAAGCATTAATGCAGAAAAGTGCATTGAGATTTTAGAGCAACACAATCTGCCTGAAAAAACTATATATTCTCCAGGGACCTCTGTGCATTTTTCAACAAGACAATGCAAAAACCACATTCTCCACACATTACAAAAGCATGGTTGTGGAAGATGAGGGCATGAGTACTGGACTAACATGCCTACAGTCCTGACCAGACCCCAATAGAGAATGTGTGGAGAATTTTGAAACAAAAAAGAAGACAACCCTGTACTATTGCACACCTCAAGGTGTGTCTGCAGGGAGAACGGAGAAAATACGGCATAATAAATATGTGTGTGTGTGTGTGTGTGTTTGTGTATATATAATATATACACACACAGTACTGTGCAAAAGTTTTAGGCAGGTGTGGAAAAATGCTGTAAACAAAGAATGCTTTCAAAAATGGAAGTGTTAATCATTTATTTTCATCAATCAACAAAATGCAGTGAATGAACAAAAGAGAAATCTAAATCAAATCAATATTTGGTGTGACCACCCTTTGCCTTCAAACAGCATCAATTCTTCTAGGCACACAGTTATGGAAGAAACTCGGCTGGTAGGTTGTTCCAAACATCTTGGAGAACTGACCACAGATCTTCTGTGGATGTAGGCTTCCTCACATCCTTCTGTCTCTTCATGTAATCCCAGACACACTGGATGATGTTGAGATTTTGATGTTGTTGCATTTTGTAAATTGATAAAAATAAACAATCATTATTTATATTTCTGAAAGCATTCTTTTCACACCTGCCTAAAACTTTTGCACAGTACTGTGCATATTTATGTGCCATAATAAATATATATATTTTTTTGTCCTGTCTTTTTACAGTAAAGTGAAGGTGCTGTTTAAGTTTTCGAAGGTGGACGGACGAGGCAGGGAGGACACTCAGAAGGTTTTGGTCCTGCTGGGAGCCACTGGCCCAGGGGAAGAGGATAACATACGTCTGCTGAAATTCTGGATGACCGGGCTCAGCAAAACCTACAAGAGTCACTTAATGACTGCCGTCAGAGGAGGAGAGAGGACACTGAGCCAGTGAGAGAGAGAGAGAAATAGACTTTCCCACTGGCTAGAGAGACGGTGTGTGTTTTCCTCATTGTGGAAGCATAAACTGCTGGTCACATTTGGGAATCACTTCATTCAGTCATAAAATCTATTGAGTTGCAGATAAATGTAGAAAGTGTTCCACTCTTTCTTTAAATGTTACGCACTGAGAAGACATTTTATTTTATGTTTCAGTCGAATTCTATTAAATTCTATGAGAAGTGACTCCAGACTAGGATAATGAAAGTGTTACCTGAAAAAGAGAAGCATTGGCCTAATAGACATAGCGCCCTGAAATGTTTCCAACCTGCAATAATACTGAATGGAAAAAAAACCTTTATTTACTAAAACAGGTTTTCATTCTGTATGACTGCAGTTAGTCTGCTTACTTGTTGCTTTCTGCTTTCTCTGCGTTTTTTCCACTAACATTACAATCTACTTTGAATCAAAGTGGACCCACCATTCATTACTATGAGGGGAAAAAATCCGTCAAAATATTCTGCTGAAACCATTCCCAGTCAGACCGAACAGTCAGGAGTTAATTAAAAACTTCAGAAAACCATCGAGCTGAAAAACGCATTATCTTGTTCCACAGTCCTTCCTCTCAGCTCCACCTGTCATCAAGCAACACTGTCTTAATCTTCTCACTGGACTGAGTCTCTCTCTTTGAGGTTTTCATTGTGGTTGTTAAATAATTTTACTCTGCCACTGCTGTTAATGTTCACACCAGAAAGCTCCTTCCAGGGACCTGTTGGAACTGAGCTGTTTCTGAAAGTTTTTGCCACGAGGCGTGCAGGAGGCAGAGACACAAATCAGCCACTTCCTCATGCATATAGAGTGATCTATTTATTTATTATTTCCTGCTGCTTCTGCCTTATGTTTTTCTGTGAATTAATAAAAGATTCAAACTCATTTAACTGTTGAATGCCTCTATTAACAGATTTCAGAGGTTGGTGAGAAGGCTGACCACATGTGAAAGAAATATTGCAAGTAAAAAAATGTAAAAATGTTCTTGACATACTTTCCAGTGGTAAAGTTTCCCCTGCAAGCACTGAGCGTGAACATGATCTTATTGAGGCACCATAAATTGTCTTGACCTTTAAGATGTGGGATGTCATCAGCAAGTGGAAACGCAAAGCATGTGTAGCATAACGGACTGTAACCAGTTTTATTATGTGTAGAACATTTGTGATTGTTTTTAGTGATTGCTTGAGACTGAAACAAGCTACTCTTTAAATTGCACCATTGCTCTGTTTTAACTGGTCCTGAATTTGTACTTTTTTTAAATATTTTTTTTTGCACTAATGAAATGTCCCGCCAGTCACCATTGGCTAAAACACAAAAGGGAAAAACTGGAATCGACAGAAATCATTCTTTTTTTTTTTCCGAAGTAGTGGTTAGGGAGTCGACCCGGATCAGTAGATTGTGGGTTCGATTCCGTCACAAGTAGGTTGCCGCTGAGGTACCCTTGAGCAAAGTACCGTCCCCGTCACTGCTCCCCAGGTGCTTTCAATAGCCGCCCCCTGCTGCACATGTGTGTATGGGTGAAACGCGGAGGCTGAGTTTTGTTGTGCTGTGCTGCGTTTTACAATGATGAGGGTAGTCACTTTCACTTTACTTTGTAAATATGGAGCCATAAGAGCAATTAATGTGGGTGCTGGTGGCCTAGTGATAGGAAACTCGCCAATGGACCAAGAGGTCACAGGTTCGAATCCCACTACCAGCATTGGGTTCCAGAGCCAAACCCTTAACCCTCAGTTACTTCAGGACGACTGTCCCTGTAGTGAGGCATTATAAGTTGCCATAAATGTAATTATTGATGATGGATGACTGGGTCTGAACCACTAACATCACTCCATCTCATCCCAAAGGTACTGAGGGGAGTTCCATTACTCTAGAGAACTCAAAATCCCAGTGCATGTGTCCCATTCCAATATGTTTTAATGGGGAATTGGCTTTCAAAGCTTTGGGTCCCTGGAAAGCCTGTTTGTTTGCTTTGATACGTTGAGTGTACAAAGAAGCACGACATCAAATTGTGCATGATATCTTAGTTGGGATCTTCTGTTTTGAGCCAGTCCAAATTGCTCCACAGATATCTTCTTGATACTTGCTCCAGTGTAAAAAACAGAAACAATCTACCCTGTTACTTTTTCTTCTTTCTTGCTGCTTCTTGGGAGCATTTGTGGTTTGGCGGAGCTGAACCATCCCCTGCCTGTTAAACCTCGAGCACGTCACAGATTTGCCACCAGAGCACAGCTCATTGCCAGGAAGCCACAGCCTTTCTGGGCCTATTGCACATCATCACATGCACTGCTCTGCTTTGGGGATGCACTGATTGCATGACTGTTTCAGCAAACTGGGTCACTTTCAGAGGGAGCACATGAGCAATGCAGCTGTTCTATTCTTCTTCTTTTTTAACGTGAAGCCCACGGCCAAAAGGAGTGACTAAGCAGCACATCAGGCACAAACAGCCCCTCAGTGCGTGAGGGCCCAGACACACAGGGGGGAGGAAGAGGAGGAGGAGGAGGAGGAGGGGGGTTAAATTAAAAGCAGAGGGCCAAAGTGCATGTCTAAGCCTGTGCCTGGCTTTTCACTTTTTTAAAAGCAGAAAAGAAGGGAGGAGGGGAGAGTTTGTTCTCTGATGAAGTAAGAGAAAAGGGGGTGGAGAGGTCTGGAGGGGGTGTTGGAGGATTGAGTTAGCAGGGACTTTCACTTTCAGGCTGCTAAGAGGTGTTAGCATAGCTGAGGTGGGAGAGAAGGGGGGACAGAGTGAAAGGAAAGGGAAAACGAAAGAAAGGAGAGAGACATTAGAAAGGCATTCTGGAAAGTACCATGAGGATCTATAGCCTGCTGGCTTGGAGCTGAAGGAGAGGAAGAGGCGCCAACCAAGGCCACGGTGGGGGGCGGCGGACACAGAAGCATGGGGCACAACACGAGACACACGGGCCGGTAGAAGCATGACACCCACAGGTACCGACTCCGACTCCGACACCGACCCTGTTGGGCCTTAAAGGGCTCTCCTTCTCGGTCGGGTTGAGAAATGGGCGCACATGGCCGCTTTCATGGGCGTCAAAGCGAAACGCGACCTTCGTCTCCCTTTAAACTGCTGCGCCTCTGCTCTCCCCACAGTGCTGCTGCTGCTGCTGCTGCTGTCAACGCTCACCGTCCCAGCGACTCCCTGCGGACCCCTGGACGCCGAGACCGCCACCAACTTCCAGCAGGCGATCCGCGCTGAGAACGACACTGGATTTGTGAGCCAACTTTGCTTTTTGGTTTTTTTTTTTTGGTCTGAAAGGACACTCTATGAGCATGACACCTTTCTGAGTCAGTCTTGCCTCAGCACGTGAGAGTCAGACTAATGTCAGCACATCATTCAGAGTCAGTCCTGTTTCAGCACATCATTCAGAGTCAGACCTGTTTCATCACATCATTCAGAGTCAGACCTGTTTCATCACATCATTCAGAGTCAGACCTGTTTCATCACATCATTCAGAGTCAGTCCTGTTTCAGAACATCATTCAGAGTCAGTCCTGTTTCAGAACATCATTCAGAGTCAGACCTGTTTCAGCACATCATTCAGAGTCAGTCCTGTTTCAGAACATCATTCAGAGTCAGTCCTGTTTCAGAACATCATTCAGAGTCAGACCTGTTTCAGCACATCATTCAGAGTCAGTCCTGTTTCAGCACATCATTCAGAGTCAGTCCTGTTTCATCACATCATTCAGAGTCAGACCTGTTTCATCACATCATTCAGAGTCAGTCCTGTTTCAGCACATCATTCAGAGTCAGACCTGTTTCATCACATCATTCAGAGTCAGTACTGCCTCAGGACATCATTCAGAGTCAGTCCTGCCTCAGCACATCATTCAGAGTCAGACCTGTTTCATCACATCATTCAGAGTCAGACCTGTTTCATCACATCATTCAGAGTCAGACTAACCTCAGGACATCATTCAGAGTCAGTCCTGCCTCAGAACATCATTCAGAGTCAGTCCAGCCTCAGGACATCATTCAGAGTCAGTCCAGCCTCAGGACATCATTCAGAGTCAGTCCTGCCTCAGGACATCATTCAGAGCCAGTCCTGCCTCAGGACATCATTCAGAGCCAGTCCTGCCTCAGGACATCTCATGTATTTAATGGCTACATTTCATGTTCACCCTATAGAGAAGTTTAGATAGATAGAATTTCATAATGAAGATTTAGGTCATTTAGCAGACGCTCTTATCCAGAGCAATTTCCATCTCCTAATTACAAAGACAGTCTCCCTGGAGAAACTCGGGGTGATGATCTCGTTCAAAAACCCAGTGCTGGTATTGCTGGAGGTAGGATTTGAACCTGCAACCTCCTGAGACAGTAGGTCAAATTCCGACACATTATTATAATGCAGTGTTGTGTGTGTGTGTCTGTGTGTGTGTGTGTGTGTGTGTGTGTATATATATAATATTTTGCATCAGTCTCGAGCCATCTTTCATTTCTCTACATTTGGTTTGGGAATCACCTTGTTGGTGCAAAATGCTGTTAGATGTTTGTTAACTGTTTTGCCTGTGCTGTAGATCAAATTAAAGAAACGGAACATGTGATTTACTTTGTGTAGTCAAAGGGGTTTCAGTCACTCAGCATTAAGCATCGCCAGTGATCTAATCTCCACATCTGATCATCTGTTCCACTTTATTCACCGCTTCACGGCTTAAGATGACTTTCTTCTGCTTGAAAGACTCATATGTAGATCACTGTGTGGATAAACACAATCCTGGACTGAAAATGAAAGACAAACACTTTGGGCTTCAGGAAATCTGGAGAATTATTTTCTTCAAACATCAAGATTTTTGCGCAGTGAAATGTATATAAATATATAGAGAAGCGGTGAAACTGGCATTTTAGAAGAAACCCCTTCATATATATGATTCCCTCGCAATTAACTTGAAAATGAAAATGAAAAGAAAATGGGAAACTGCCAGCCAGTGGACTGAGAGGGACTGTTTTAAAGTGCTATATTAACATTTTTTATGTTAAATGCCGATTGCAGCCACAGGTGTTTCCAAAGGATTATGCCGTGTCTCGTCATTTCAATCCCAGCATGCAGTGTCCTGGCCAAAGTGTCGCGGTAAGAAACATTTCAATTGAGCTTCAAACTCACCTTTGTAACAAAATGTTCCTGCGCACAGGAGGGTGTAGTGTATCAGATTAAAATCAAGACTGAAAGATTTCCTAAAACACTAAATAAGCACTGAATATCATATTTACCGGCTGTTCTTGAGAGTTAATAAACAGCCTTTCTGCCAGTTATAAAAAGATGACATATGTTATATTTTCTGAAATGACGATATGTCCCATTTATAACACTGTTATTGAGCTTATATATATTTTAAAAGATGAATTTTATCATCACATGATAGCTTTTAACAACTCACGGTACATTTGCCTTTGATACTTTGACACGACACACTTGGGTACTTTGAAGTTCAAACAGAGGTTTTCTACTTTTAAGTATTAATTAATTTCCTATTATGTTTCTGCATGCACTGCAAGGGCAACAGTTTAGTCCAAGACTAGCACTGTTCAAGGTGTTAGTGTATGTGTGTTTATTTTGTTTTATTTGTGCCATCATGCATGTTTTAGCAACTCACTGTTGATATAATGCTGTTTCCATATAGTGCCTCATCATCCATCATATTTAAGTGTTCTATCTCTGTGTGTGTGTGTGTGTGTGTGTGTGTGTGTGCGTGTGCAGTGCTGTATGTTCAGTGAGGCCCTGCTCCTGTCACACTCCTGGAAACAACTCTTGCAGCACCTTGAAACAGTTCACTTCAAACGTCCATTCATCAGTGATGTGATTCTTCAGCTTGATGAAATTTTAGAAAATGCATGGGTATCCACAATTCATTACTCCTAGAGTGAAATGCTTTATGTCTTTACCTGACTCATTGATTAAAGCTTAGACTGGCATGTGAGTTATTGCACTGTTTCGAAATTTTCCCATGTTGACCTAGCTGTAATTTAAGGTTTTGTTTCAAAATCCCACTGCAGCTTTATTCGCTCGCTATATAAACAAAACCCACCCCAGTGGGTCACTGCCTTCAGTCTAAAAGGATTCTTCAATCATACTCTTCCCCCAGTCTTTTATTCCGTATTATTCTCTGTTAAACCCAAAACCTGTTTGTACTCTCTGAATGCACATACTAAATTCATATCTGGCCTGAACTTAAACCGTCTGAAGTTGTTATTTTTAAGTTAGTTTTAAACCTAGGACTTGTTATTAAGTGACGACAGATATGCTCTACTTGATAGTGTTTCATAAGCAATTGTTCAGTGACTACTATCAGCATACAAACAGGGCAGCGGTGGCCTAGTGGTTAGGGAGTAGCCCCAGATCGGAAGATTGTGGGTTTGGTTCCCTAAGCAGTAGTCTGCCCTGAGGTACCCTTGAGCAAGGTACCGTCCCCGTCACTGCTCCCAGGGCGCTTTCAATAGCTGCCCCCTGCTGCACATGTGGGTGAAACGCAGAGGTTGAATTTTGTTGTGTTGTGCTGTGCTGCGTTTCACAATGACAAGGGTTGTCACTTTCACTTTCAAATGATTTTAAAAAACTTTTTATGAATCAATAACTGCTTTGAATTATTGAGTGACTACTGATTATTTGTAGCAGCTACAGAATCTATATGACTGCATAATTAAATGTTCAGTAAATGGCATGCAATATATTTATATCCATGAGAACAGTCACACTGTGTCCCATTACTGAACACCTTGTGAGGAGAGTGTGGAATGATTCTATTCAAATTCACAGAATAAAAGCTTCTAATACCAGTTAGTCTTACAGCTCCAGTTCTAAAGCAAGGAAGAAAATCTCACACGCCAGATAGGTTTCAGCTATTTGCCTGCATTTGTAGCAGGTGGATCATTGTAAATAAGATTTTCTCTCTTTATAATGAGGGTCTGTTGCTTTGTTTCTTTTCTTTGCTGCTTTAACAGCTCTGTATTGCAGAAAAAAAGCTCTTTGGTGGTGACTCTCTTCTTTCACTGTGTAAACAGAGTCTCCAGGAAACTCCGGATCCCTCCTTATTCCCGTATGTCAACTCCTCTCCTGGAACGCTTCTCACTTTAACTTCTTCACTTCTCTCCAAGTGGCTGGAACTGAACTGTCCTACTGGAGATCAGGCCTGCATGTTACATCCTCCTCTTCCTCCAAAGAAAGAAGAAGGGAATGTTGCAGGTGAAGGAACGTTTGAGGATTTGCCATATGAGAAAGAAGGTGAGAGAGGAAAGAGATGGGTCACTGTCATCCCAACCAATGGGGGTGCAGGTTTGTCTAAGTCTTTGGGCCTTCTCCTGTGTGCTCTTTGTTCTCTGAGGATGGTAGTGGAGTTTGTTGTCTGACAGCTCTAATGAGGTGGAAGAAAATCACATTCTTCTTTCTGAATGTTCTAAAAAAATTCAGAGGAATCCTGGCCAATTCACTCAGCTGCTGCAGCAAGCTGGGCACACCAGGCAGTCAGGGAGGAATCTGGAGATAATGAAGGAGCTGTGCTCGGTGCTGGTTGGAGGCAGAGGTCATTTTTGTGCTTAGTTCATGTGATAAAATCACTCTTAAAGCATTTGGAGCCCCTACATGGATACAAAATAATGTCTATAAGGTGTACGCAAAGCATTTGCATGTATACATATTGTAATTTCATGAGCAGTTCTTAACCATCTTTGCTTTAAAATGGGGGAAATGTTGAGCACCAAATTCAATGTGCTTTTCCTTTGAATGCAACAATTAAAGGCCTAACCTTCATGTTTGTTGCTTTAAAAAAAACAACAACAACATGTAATTAGCTTGTGCATATTAATGATCGTTAGACTGAAAAAAGAAAAGAAAAAGACTTGGAATCTTGTGTCTCATCCACCACCATGGATAAGTGAGAGGTAGTTGTGGCATTAATGTAACCTCGACAAAGATGTTGGTGACTATGGGGTGGGGTTCATCGTATTCTCTTGGCACATCAATAGAATGGGAAATTTCACATGTTGGTTTATGAGTAATGCCTGGATGGGGCCAGTGTCTATGCTCGGGGACGAATGTTTGATTGGAACAAAAGTTCACATGGTTGTGTTCAGGAAGTCTGGAGAGCTGAGCACTTTTAAATTCTGATTGGTTGCCATAGAACTACGTCATAGAGTTATCAAGAAGTCATCAGGAAGTTTTAAATCCTCTTCACACCGCGCCTCGATGATGACTTCCATACAAGGTAAATGACTTTCAGTCACTTTGATGTTCTCTCCACTCCCAGTGTGAATGTAGAGTTGGAATAGTTATGGGGAATTGAAACTAGCTCATTTTCTTAAGGGTGAAAAAATGCCTGGCTTAAGCTGGAATCTGAAAGATGGTGGAAGTCTTCACAGTGAGCACAGGGGGAGGCAGCTTACCATAAAATAGCTACCTTCAACATCTTCCACATCCAGCTAATCACTAAAGCCACACGCAAGCTAGCTTAGTCAGTGGCCATGGTCTGTTGATGCGTGGTCTGTTCTGACGAACATGATGTTCCTTACTTCATGACCTAAGTTCTAATACAAAACAGAATGTTTTGCTTGGATTGGCTTGGTAGACAAACGTATGACTCAGTGGCGCAAACTTGTTCTATTTACATTAGGTTTTTGAAAACTTTCAGCAAGTTCAGCCTATTTACCATTAAAATTACATAGCCAACCGGACAGTTTGCAGGCTAGTGCCATGATTAGCGTTTGTTTTATTGTAAGCTAGTGAATGTGCTCAGTCAGTTTAAAAGGGGAGACTAGCTGAAAGATTTTTGGGAAGACATGTAACATTTTGACCCAAACACAGAAAAGTCCAGCCTTTTACTATAAAAACTTAATTCCTCGATTAGATCATGCAACTAAAGGCAGAAATCTTTCAAATTCTGCCAAAATTACAGCTACGGGTGGGTGATACTTCTAGTAGTAAGGGAGTAAACGTATTGTATGTATTATAAGTTAGTGTGTTAGTACATGGTGGGTGCATTAATGCAGGGCTAACATATTTACTCTTGGCTGTCATGTTAGATTGGGATGATTTGTAGCACAAATTTTCTTTTATGTTTCTGCCCTGCCAAGATAATGTTAAATGCTCTGATTTGTATGTCAAAAATGCCTTTAATCGAGGTTCAACTGTATCATATCAAACAGAATTAGGATTTTTTTTTTATTAAACCCATGAGGGTATACACACAGCTGTGATAACTTCACAGTTACCACTACTGTTACATGTATTGCAAGTATATACTGCAAGAATGTTGTTGCACATTGTTCTGGGCTTGTGCCATGCTGTTAACCAACATGCATAAACCAGCCAGCACAGATCGAGCATGTATTTCAGTTAGGAAAAAAAAAACAGCTAGCACAGATCGAGCTCGTATTTCAGTCAAGAATTAACAGATGAAAAAAATAGTTTTTCATTCCGTTTTAGCTAACGGTAACGGTCAGGGGAAACTTGAGGAAAGCAAAATTACTTTTAGGCCAACTGTTATTCCATGAAATGAAGTTTTTGACCTTTTCTTCTCTACATGTGTCATTATTTTTAGGAATGGCTTTAAAAGTAATAAAAGCGTGTGATTGTAGGAGCTAACAATACAAGCTGAGCGAACACTACAGTTAAGAATGGGGCATTTAATGGTTTAAAGAGGTATGACAGTTACACCTATGATAAACATGCTTGTTAAAATACAAATCATTCTGTCATAAGCACATACTAGAACTTTCTTTTTTTTTTTAAATAAACTTTTCTTTCTAATTTAATTGGGGGTAGTGCTTATTAGGCAGGTCTCACCCATCACACGATACCACCAAGCTGGATGGGCATGTACGTGTTTCCTCCACATCTTTTGAAACTGTAGCATAGGGCTGGCAGCCTTACTAATGAAAAAAAAATGTAACGTTTCATTAGTGTTCTCTACAAGACTGAGTTATTAGACTCACTGACTGCACCCTAGTAGGATTTCATGAATGTAGATGGTTTTTCCAATTTCAAGATTTGTGTATAAAGAAAAAATAAATGTTTACTTTTATTAAAGGAAATGTCTCAAATATTCCAAATATTGCTAGATTACTTGATTATAAATATTATGGTTGAATAATAGTTGATGGCAACCCTACTATTGTTACTGCCACATCAACATGCATTAAATGCTACTTTAGCTGACATGCAACTACGTTGGCTAGTGTTGTGTGGAATGACTGGGAGAGAGGTAGAGCCCTCCAGTCCACCCAGAATGGACAAGGTCTTTTGGCATTTATGGTTAGAGGGTTGTGCCATTTGACAGCCCCACAGTAAAAATACAAATCATACAAACAGTAAAAAGTAAAAGTGCTGAAGATAATTTCATATTTATTTCAATGTTTTTAAACTTTGTTTCTGAATAAAAAAAAACATTTTGAGAAATTTCTTATATATACACTAGAGCGTTTTCAGCATATTTGAAAATTGGGAAAGTTTTGCTTACTGATATTATAGGAAGACATTTTTTAAAAGTCCTATCTAAAATTTTAATAGGAACATTTTGTAAAAGTCCCTGCAGCTGTGTAAAACTACTGGGTTTGTCCATATTGGTTTTGTATGTACTTTGGTATTACCTTCCAGAGAAAATGGATTTTGGAAAATCTCTTCCAATTCTCTTTTCACTACAATCCCAAATCAGAAAGAGACAGGATGATTTGATATACAATGTAGAGGATTCCTACATTGACTTTTATGTCACTGCAGAGAGTATTAACTCAAGATATTTAATGTTTTGCCTGTTAAACTTCCTTTTAATTTATTAATATACATCTAATCCTACAATTCAGGCCTGTAATACAATCAAAAAAAGTATACTAAAGCATTTAACAGTTTGTATTATTGCTCTCCATTCTCACACCACTGAAAAGATGTTTTGGCACTGAGGATAGGTTTTAATCTTGTACTCCTGCAAACACAATTTAACCTCTTCTGTAATCATGCCTTTTTAATGTGTGCAGAATGTGATTTTGCATGGTCTTGTTGAAAAGTGCTTGGACGTCACTGGAAAAGATCTGGTGGTCTTAAAAGCAGCATATGTGGCTCTAAAATATACATGTTGCCATCAAAGGAGTGAACTTGTTTTACTCTGGCCAAGGGCACTGCCACAGCCCCAAGCCAATACAGACCTGGCTTTTGGTCTTGTTGCAAACAACAGTCTGAATATTTATTTTTTTCATTTTGGCCTAGAGCATACTTTTCACTGTGTGATGGTCTCTTTCAAGTGATGAGGAGCTGATGCTGCTTTTGGACATGTTTTACATAAGGACTCTTTATTGCACAGTAGTTTTTAGTGGTAACTGTGAGGCTCCATATTGTAGAGGTTGACAGGTTTGCCTAAGTGATCCCACGGACATGTGGTATTTTTCAACTATTGAAGAATGAGTGCTCCAGTGCCTTCTGTGGGATCAGAGCCCATGCACTTTAGACAGAGAAATTCCTCCAGATTCCTTAAATTATGTAATGTATTACACAATGTAGAAGGAGAAATTTCCATTCTTTCTTTGATGAACATTGTTCATCATACTTCTTTTGTGCCAAACCATGATTAGCTCATCTGTTGACATCACCTGTTTAAAATTAAATAGATTTTTATTCCTCATTACTAGTCCTAAATCACCTTTGTCGCTAATCCCTTTTTTAGAATGTGTTGCAGAGGTGAAATGCAAAAATGGATGTATATTGACAAATCAAATCAAATCAGCAATGTGATATTTCAACACAAAACATGGAATATCTTGGGTTCATACTGTCTGCAGTGGCATAAAATTGCATTTTCCTTACTGTACAGCTTACTTGATTTGGGGTTGTGGACTGTTAAATGATTTTGCTTGCTGGTTTGTTTGCTCATGTCGTTCCTTTGCACTGAGTGTTTCCTTCCCCTCTGCGCTGTCAAATTGCCTGTCTTAAAAAAAAAAAAAAAATAATAAGTGATATGCAAGGAGTCAGATGTGGGTGGATAATTCCAGAACACTGAATGTAGAAGATGCCAAGAATGCACAGAAAAACTCTTTTACACTCCGTCGGTAGAAGTATTAACAGATTTTTCGCCACAGTTTTTCAGTATTTGTATTTCCAGAACAAGACTGTTTCCTTCTTGTACAGTTTCAGTAAGCAAACAGGAATGGTTTTGAGTTGTTTAAAATGTTTACATGTTTAAAATTGTCATAAAGAAGCTACTCATATTACCATGGCCAACTTGCCAAAAGTACTGAATTGTTTGTCTTTTATGTTTGTGCGTTTTAATGAAAGGTCTATATTTAACATACAGGAAATGTGTCTTTATCTAATAAACAAACTGCAGAATTTTATAGCAAGTTTTACTGCTCTTGATATTGCTTGATAAACAGTCTGTCCCCTGTTACAAGCCTCATGTAGTACAGCTATACAGTAAAAAAAAAAAGTCCTTATTCCACATTTTTCTTGTATTTATTTGTGTCCACTGGTCCTTCAATGATACTGGTGTGTTTTAATGTGCCAATAGCTCATGTCATTGTTACACGACTGTTCTCCAACTTCTGTTTTCTGTTTGAAAATACATTTGTCCTTACTGATATGGATTCTTTTTTTCTTATTGAGTCGTTTGGCTAAATTCTAATTGATGTACCACATTTCCACTCTAGTAGCTCATTCCATATCAGTTCAATAAGCAGGTCAAACCACTGCAGGCTGAATGGGCAGTCATTTGTAAACTGGTGGTGAAAATGTATTGATATCCATGCCATGAATTCAAGAGCAACTCCTGAAGGATACTTTTCTGAGTCCTTTTTTAGATCAAAAACTAAAAGCAGGTGTGGCTTAAATCAGGTATGAGCTTACATCCGGTTTATTTATAGTGCATATTTATCAAAAAAAATGATTTAATCGACTTTCTTCTCATCAGTCTCTTTGCAATATTCCACAATAACAAAGAAAACAATTTTTCTGAGTCTTTTGCAAATTTATAAAAAAAACAAAAAACAAAAGAAATACCACATTTACATCAGCATTGAGACTTCATTTTGTATTTTCTTAAAGCATCTTTGGCACTAGTGCCATCCTCAAATTCTCTTGGGAATGATCCTACAAGCTTATATTTATTTTAAAGGTTTCTCCTTAGAAAGTTTTCTCCTCAAACTTTCCTTTACATTAGGTCCACTTAATACAATTAGGCACACTCTAATCAATCCGTAGAAACATCCCAAATATCAACAATATTTGTAAGATGTCCCAGAGCTCAGCTGCAAATGTTGTAATGTAGGGTTTCAATGCTTACTCTAAAGGAGATATTTAAGTATTTTATTTTTAATAAATGTACAAAAAACTTAATAAACCTATTTTTGCTTGATCATTGTGAAGCATTGCATGTAGATCAGAGATGAGAAAAAACTAATCAATTTTTAGAGGTGGAAAACTTGAAAGGGTTTAAATTTCAATTATGTGACATCATAGCATACATGGACTATGTATACAAGGAATCCACTTTAAATAGCACATCAAACTCGATTATTTAAGCAAAGGAAGCTTATATACGTAAAATATATTTCAGTTAGAAAGAATTAGGAAAACAGCATGAAATGTCCATACTGAAGTCCAAAGGCAAGTTAAACATTTATACTTTATATGCCATATAAAGAAGCGAGACTCATTGAGCAAACAGAACACATTCACTTAAATTTCCTCCCAGATCTGCTCCTGGCTCCTCAGCTTGGTGCTTGCATCTTTCTCTGCTGTCATCTGGCAAGTCACTAAAAACAGTCCTGAAGCTGCTTTAATTTAGGAACTTTTTGCTCATTAGGACACACTTTTTAGCAGAATGGGATTTCTATTATGCATATGTAAAAAATAAAAATGTAATCTCTTCCACTACGGTGTTAATAATTCCACCAGTATATCTCTTGTGAATTTTTAAAGGGCCTGGGGAATACGTTGGTCTTGCATTTGTTTACCTTGATGTCCAATTATGAAAATGATCTGGATGACAACAACATCTGGTTCTATTCGCTACCACTGTAAACAATTCACACTCGAAGTTTCTCTAGAATGTAGCATTGCACATTCTAGAGAATGTGCAATGCTAGTGGCACTACAATGCTCTAGTGGTAGTTTTATGTTTTGAAATAAATCTTAAAGGCACTAGAAGGTGAATGGTCACTTGTCTTTACTGTGTTTGCTTATTTTATTTGTGGTACGTGTGAAGGGAGCAGTGTGACTCGCCTCAGCTGGACAGGGAAGGGCAGACGATGGCACCAGCTAAACAGAATGCTTTTGTTTTCCCAGTGTCTGTTTCAACTGCCTGCAAAGGAGACAACAGTTGTTAAAAATGCTTACCGACACTTACCGAGTGAGCATTGTTTCCAGTAGGCGAAGAATGAAACCACATGTCTGCCTCTAAAAGCATTAAGTTTCACAGAAAGTTATTACATGGTAATGGAAAAAAAAACTGCCTGATGTGTGAGAAGCTTATGGCCCTAAATAAAATCCATTCATGGTGGGGGAGTACATGTAGGGTGCTATGAAACAAAATAATCCCCAAGAAAACTGATTTACTTCAGATTTGCCACCATTTCACCACTGTAAATATTCAACATACACTCAGACACCTCTTTACTGGTAAAATAAGGGAGGAAATAAAATGGGTATATATGTTTAGTAGATGTCATCTCTTGTTCCTTGCACAACTGTACTAATTTGTATAATTTTTTACATTTATCTGCAATTAACCATTTCACACCAAACTCACTCAAATGACTCAGTTGTCATCTTTCTCTTTGGATAATTGATATGTAAAGTAAAATCTTTTTAAAAAAATGTGGCTGTCAAAGCGAATTTTGCATTGTAAATGCATACAGTTCAGTGAAAACGTTTTACCCCCTTTTCTGATTTCCTCCATTTTGTTTTATTCATAATACTAAGTTTTAAATACAAAGTTTTCACAAATAAATAAATAACAATCTCTCAAGACTCCAGGATACCACAGTGAGACCCATCATATACAAATGGAGAATATATGAAACTGATAAATCTGCTAAGGAGTGGTCAACCTAGCGATTTTATTCCAAAAGAAGTGCATAGAAAACTCACAGAAAAGTCATAGAAGAACCCAGAAGAAACATTTTGGCAGACATTAGTCTCATTAATGTTTGGGTTAATACAGCTTTCCAAAATAAGAACATTGTGCCCACAGTCAAATATTGTGGTGGAAGTCTAAAGGTAAGTGGTTGCTGAGGAAAGAACTCAACACAGAAAGTACTATATCAGTCATCGGATGAGATCTGATGCTTAAGGAGTTGGGTACAAGCCCACCTCTGAATGGTTAAAAAAGATTTTGGAGTGGCCTGGTAAGTGTCTTGACCTTGTCCTACTGACATGTGGCAGAATCTTAATGTGACTCATTTAAATAAGAAAACAATTTTCCAGAGTGATGCCAAAGACTGATGTTCTGTTACTGGAAGTGTTTATTTGCAGTTGTTGCTGCTAAAAGTGGGGACATACATTTTTACATGGGTTATAAAAGTGATGGTGAGATCTTTTAAAAACTTTGTTGTTTTTATTCAGGTAGTCTTTTTTTGTTCTACTACACTTTTTTAATTAGAGAAAATAGTGTTATTTAGTGTTCTAAAACCAAAAAAGAGTAAATACTTTTTTCATAGCATTGTGTAATATACTCATATTTACTTTTGCTCATATCCACAAAAACAACCCATAACCCAATACCTCATTTGGCTGAAATCCAAAAGTAAGAGAAACAGAAATAACAGGAACCATATTCATTCTGTTCAGTCAATCAAAATGAAAAGCTTTGCAGAAACCAAAACAAGACAAGTATGTGTTTGAGGTCTGTGTGTCTGCAGAAGCATGTTTTTGTTTCAGGTCTATAGCCATATCTTTTCTCATGCAGGCAGTGGAATATTTCTCTTTCTACTTACTCGATGGGTATGCGCTTGAAATCAAGTTAGAGGATTTATAATCATCCAGGTCACTAACTGTTCAATATACTCATAATTAAAACTTAGGACAATGCACTGCACACATTTTTAATAATATCAAGCTAATTATTTTTTGCAGATAAATAATTAAAAGAATTTGACATGGCTATTACTAGGAAGCTGGAAATAATTTAAAGACAATGCAAAGAAGGTGGGGCAGCGGTGGCATAATGGTTAGGGTGTTGGCCGCATGATCGGAGAATCGGGGTTCGAGCCCCTTCCCAATAGGTTGCCCTGAGGTACCCTTGGGCAAGGTGCCGTCCCCATCATGCTCCTCCCTGCGATGGGCTGGCAACCTGTCCAGGGTGTCTCCCCCGTCCTTCGCCCTGTGTGAGCTGGGATGGACTCCAGCACTCCCCCGTGACCCCGCTTGGGACAGGCAGCAGAAAATGACTGACTGACAATGCAAAGATATAAAACTAATAAAAATGTGAATGAAGACCAGCGCTTTAGATTCTAAAATGACAGTAGAACACTAAAAATGCCACACAATTCTTTTTTTTTTTTTTTTTGATAGAATAATATCTGGAATGACATTTATTAAAAATGAATATTTGAAACAGTAGTTACTGCTGTGACCTCGCAATGACAGGGTAGTCACTTTCACTTTCACTAAATAAATATCAAGAGGAAAATAAAATATATTTTAATTTCAAATAAAAATAACAGCAATAATGCATCATATCTCAATGATGATCATTTCAGGAAATTAAAATGCATTATGTCTGTATATGTCTTTTCGAGACCTCTTGATAGACTTTAAGACCATCTGAGACCATCATCACTTCTCAACCTTATTTAAGGCCATTCATCTGAAATTATTCAAACCATTGTGTTTTTACAGTTTTTAGCAAATGATTCAAGATCATTTGAGACTTTTTGAGGCTTTGGGAGACCCTCTGAAATAGTAAGACCATTCAAAACTACGCTCAATCTCAAGTCTTAAGACCACAAGTGCATTAGAAACAGGTCCTCTTTCCTACAGTGCTTCTTTCTCCGCTTGTTGGAAAATCACCTTACAAGTCACTGTGCTTGGCCACATTCATCCACACATCAAGACAAAACCTGAGTTTAAATGTCCTTAAACAAACAAGGACCATGGACTAGTTGGTGCTGGGCCAGTGCTGTTTTAGCAGGTCATGCAGCTCTGAAAGACAGATAAAGCTTTCAAAATAAATGAGGCAAAGTTTGATTTCAGAGCCTCCTCAGATGTGATGTAACAGAAACTAGAGACCACTTCTATTTTGGTGGTGCAGTAAATCAAGAGTTCTAGTTAGGATAGCTTTCAGTGTTGCACAAGCAGACTACATTTCAATATGTGTGTGTGTGTGTGTGTGTGTGTGTGTGTGTAAGGGAGGTGCTGCTAATCTCTCAGTTTCAAACTGTGGATTAGTCATGTTATCAACTGTGAACATTTATAAGACATTAAACAGCAGCTGAGACTGACATGAAAGTCTGGATATTAGCTATAAGAAGCTAACTTAAACTGCAGATGCTTTATTATCACATTTAAACTAATCAATGTTTATAATACTCTCATATACAATCTCATAAACATGCTAATTCCTAAACAGCTAAACTGCTCATTTTAGAACATGTATACCATTTAAAAATAAAGAAATAAAGATTATTTTACAAATAAAATGTATAAGCAGACATTTTTTTCATTTTATCATATGAATATTTTATTACTAATAATAAAAAAACATGCACAGAGATATGTTAATCTTATTAAATAATTATATTTTGCAAAATCTAATTTTTAGTTTAAATACTGTGAATGACTCGTATTTCTTAATAATCCTTCAAATAAGAAATAAATAAATAAAAATAACAGGGACATAAAAGTCCTGCATTCGATTACGTCACCGGATGTGTGTGGCGCTCTGTTTTTCTTCATCAGCCTCTCCTGAAAATGGCGGCGCCCGGTGAGCACGCGTTGTCCCGAGAAGATGAAGATGTTGAAGAGATGGAGGCGAGTGACAGTGAAGAAGACGACATGGAGGATGAGGAGACGGGGGACGGCGGAGAGAAGAAAGTGTACGTGCCCGGTCTGCAGCCGCTGAAGCCCGGAGAGGAGCTGGAAATGGACCGCTCCGCTTACCGCCTGTACCACGAGTGTCAGACAGGTCTGCGCGTGCGCACACACTGCTTTATAGTTCAGTAAAGTCCATACATCTGTTAGATCGTAATAATTCGTCAGTGCTGTTTGTCTTATTCGACGTAAGTGACAAAACTGAAGTTAAATTCCATGCGTGAGCTTCTTCCTCGAGTAAAGATGGAGTGTAAATAGAAGCTTCACATCCTCACTCACATGGTCATTCTGGCTCAACTCAACAAGTGCTCCTCGATAGACCATCTCAGGACTGAATTGCTTTGTGCCAGTTTGTTTGTCCCTGGGTCCGTATGTAAAATCCAGAACATTTCTGATCCAGCTCGTTAAGTTTAGAAGCAACACCAGCTTCATTGAAATTTAAAAACTATTTTCAAATGCCTGTACCTTTGCAACTGTTTTGTGTAGTATTTCAAAGGCCATTTTTATATCAGTATTGTATAAATGATCACCTAAACTTTATGGCATGTATTCATTTCCCCATAACCTACATTTGATATCTTTATCTCTATTCTGTCAAGAGGTGTGCACAGCAGGTCACACAACATTTTTGTATTGGTGCTCCTCTTACAGGACCAGAATCTCAAGAGGTAGTAAAAATGTTGTCACTTTCATTGTGCCACTTGTAATTTCTGCTTGCATCATGTAAAGAACAGAATGGTGCTGTTGGATTTAAAGGTGTTCTTGAGGTTCAGATAACTTTGATTTCATTTATACGGCACAGTAAACCATGACGGATCAGTCAGTAACTTCCTTAGTGTTAGAGATTGTGTGATTGTGGATACTAAATTTATGCATTCTTAAATAATGCAACATTTTTGCTACATGGTTTGCCTCAAAAAGGCAGCAGTGGCCTAGCGGTTAGGGAGTTGCCCTGGATCAGAAGATTGTGGGTTTGATTCCCTCACCAGTATGTTTCCCTGAGGTACCCTTAAGCAAGGTACTGTCCCCGTCACTGCACTTTCCCCATTGCTTTCAATAGCTGCCCCCTGCTGCACGTGTGTGTATGGGTGCGTTTCACAATGACAAGGGTAGTCACTTTCACATTCAAATATTTGTTGAGCTGAGCCGGAATGAATTCATAGCAATTGACGGTTCCTTGCAGTCTCCAGTATGGATGTCCATATTGAAATAATACGTCTCATGCACACAGCTTATCCATTTGTAAACATTTACACAATCATACATTCTTAAATAAGGAAAGAGAAATGGCAGAATATTGTTAATGCCTCAAATGTAAAATAATCACAGTATATCTCTCCAATGTCCTTTGCAGGTGCCCCTTGTCTGAGTTTCGATGTCATCCATGATGGTGAGGGAGAAGGTAGGGAGGCGTTTCCCCTTTCTATGCTGCTCTGTGCTGGAACCCAGGCGGACACAGCCCTCAGCAATAGGTCAGTTGAAGCAAAGCCTCATCAATGGCATTGGAGCAAGATATTTCTTGGAGTAAGATATAAAATCACCAGGCTATCCTCTTTGTTTTCTGAATGTTCAGGACAATGGCCCCTAGGGCTATGTTTAACAAGGCTGGAACCCTTCAATCAGGTCATAACTGTTATAATAAAATCACCTCTTTATGTCCAGGCTCCTTGTATTGCGCATGCACAACCTCCATGGCACTGAGAAAGACCATGAGGATGAGGAGGAGAGCAGTGATGGTGATAGTGATGAAGATGAGGATGATGAGGAGAAGAAGCCTCAGATGGAATTGGCCATGATGTCCCATTATGGTGGAATAAACAGAGTCAGAGTGAGTGAGCTTTTTTTGGCTTTGATTTTTTGGTCTTAATACAGCTTAACAAGTATTAAGCTGTTGGGTTGTCAGCAAGGTTACATGGACCTAGGTTTCTGGACTAAATGATGATGATTATTATTATTATTATTATTTAATAATCTTCTCATTTGTGTGTTTTATTCAGGTGACCAAGCATGGCGAGCAGTCATTAGCTGCTGTTTGGTCAGAGAAAGGTCAGGTGGAGATTTTTGATCTTCGGCCACAGCTGGAGGCTGTTCACAGCTCTACCACAATGGCAGCATTCATAAAGCAGAACCAGGAGGCCAAGCCCTTATTTAGCTTTTCAGGTCACATGACAGAAGGCTTTGCCATTGACTGGTCTCCAAAGGTGCCAGGTAAGTGCTTACAGTGGAGTCTAATTGATTATTAAATATCACATAACATGAAACACCAGTAAGATGCTGAATAGGAGCAGTGGTGGCCTAATGGTAAGGGAGTTGGCCCCATGATCAGAAGGTCATGGGTTCGAATACCAGACCAGTAGGTTACCCTGAAGTACCCTTGAGCAAGGTACCGTCCCAGTCACTGCTCCCTGGGCACTTTCAATAGCTGCCCCCTGCTGCATGTGTGTTTGTGAGTATGGGTTTAATGCAGAGGTGTGATTTCATTGTGGTTCACTGTGTGCTGTGCTGTTTACTCACAATGACATAAAGAATAATCATTTTCACTTTCAATATACACGTCCAAATGAATCCAGACAGGCTTTTGGGGAGTTAATTCCGCTGCTTTAAGGTGCTTATATGTAGCTTCTCCATAGAAAAGCACTGACCAAAAGAATAGGCTCTGGAATGCTTTGGTATAAAAGCCTGTCCATCATTGCCCGAATATTATGTCAGAGTAGTTTGTTAGAGCATGTGGTCATGCTGTAGTTCTTTTTTGTTTGTGTTGTTTTATAAGGTCGTCTGGTGAGTGGAGACTGTAAGAAGAATATCCATGTTTGGGAGCCTAGGGAGGGTGGAGCATCCTGGAAGATTGACCAGCGACCTTTCAGCGCGCACACAAAGTCTGTGGAGGACCTCCAGTGGTCACCCACGGAAGCTACAGTAAGTCTGTGGCAGCATGAGAAATGGGGAAATTAGATTAACATATTCTGTGATAGAATATGTTCATCTGAAGGTTTGAATCAGTTGTGACAAGTTATCATACTTTTTATTACAATACTGATCTGTGTTGTACCAGAACTGCATTTTAGGACTTATTGCAAATATTAAAAAAATATAAATTTTTTGTTATTGTATTTTTCCAATCACTGTGCATAATGAGTGCAGTTTAATTGCGTTTAAATGTTCAGCATAAAATTCTGAGTTGTATCCAAATAAAGTGGATTGTATTAAGAAATTCAGTTAATTTCAGATTTTTTTAATTTAGAGTCAATGATTAGCTCTTTTCTGTAGATGCACTTGTGAATGGTAGTTATATTCTGTATTTCCCAGGTTTTTGCCTCCTGTTCAGTGGATCAGTCCATTCGTATTTGGGATATCAGAGCGCCACCAAACTCCATGCTTTCTGCCAATGAAGCTCACTCAACGGATGTCAATGTTATCAGCTGGAACCGAACTGAACCTTTCCTGCTGTCTGGAGGTGATGATGGGATTCTGAAAGTGTGGGACTTGAGGCAGTTCCAGGTGGGCATTTTCTGCTTTTCTACTTCTTATTTCTGCTGCTCCTGTTAGGAGACACCACAGTGGACCATCTGTGTCCGACTCCTCCGGTCCTCTGCAGTATCCTCATTCAAACCAAACTGCCTGCATGTCTTCTCTCACCACATCCTTTAATATCAGTGTGATATCAATCAAGTTAAAAACAATAATTATATTAAATGGATTATTCCATTTTTTTTTCTTTTTTGAGGCAAAATACAGGGCAGCCAATCAGAGCTGAGCTCATACTCATCAGTCCTTTTCACAGTAACAAACAGTCTGTTTATTATTTGTTGCTGGTAAACAAACACGATGCTAGTAAATTAAGTGAATACTTTTTTTTAAATTAAATTTGAATATACTTTGTCCTCCAAAGATCAGGCACTATTGGGTGATCTGCGTCCCATTAGATAATGTTGTTTGGTCTTCACACCACTCCTGTACTTATTGCAACTTTCCATTTGTTCCCTTCTCAGTCTGGCCGTTCCGTAGCCAGCTTTAAGCAGCATAGCGCCCCTGTGACATCAGTGGAGTGGAACCCAGTGGACTCCAGTGTGTTTGCTGCCTCTGGAGCAGATGATGTCATCAGCCAGTGGGATCTGTCGGTAGAATCATGTGATGTGGGTGAGCGCGCAGATGGGTTAAAGGAGCTTCCGCCGCAGCTGCTATTCCTGCATCAGGGCCAGACAGAGGTGAAGGAACTGCACTGGCACCCACAGATGCCCGGGACAATTATCTCCACAGCCCTGTCAGGATTTAACATCTTTAGAACTATCTCAGTGTAAGAAAAAGCATGTGTATATGTGTCTCTTCACAACATAATGGCTTTCAAGCTTGTGTATTATTTTTTTTTTTTTTATCATGGCCATTGAGTGGTGGATGTTCTTGTACTCCATATCCTTGCTGGATAACATTGATCTGGACTGGCAGAGATCAGAGTGCCTATCTGTGCTCTGGTATGGATTGGCTACATCTTCAAACCCACACAGAGAATGCTAGGATCAAAGGATTCTTTAGAAGATCTCACCATATTTTCATTGTATGTGCTCTCTAAGCTTTCCTCACTACTCCACAGCATGTCAACAGATGAAAAATTGAACAATACTATTAGAATTTCATATTTGGTCCATATTCTCTAGTTATGCTGAGCAGTTTATCTGCTCAAAATGGTTTGTGGCTCATGCAGAAGTGGCTTTCTCTCACAATCTTAATAAAGTCATGAAATTACATACTCGTGATTCTGGGCTGTCAAATAATGCCTCCTGGAGCCCTACGGCAGTTTGGCCACATGAATCAGGAAATACTGTATTTTATGTGTATGTAAAGGCAGTTTCCAGAGTCCTGTTGATGCAACATAAGTCTCTGTTTATATTACAGAACAATGCTACTTCATTCCAACAGAAAGAACACCCTTTATTTATCTTACAGTGATCTATATTAGGAAATAGTAACAATATTATCACAGGTGAAAGGTGCACTCTCCTGCATGCCACGCATACATGTGATTGAGTCACAGTATGAAAGCCAGAACTGGTTTAGTTTTTTTTTATTTAGCAGCGCTACCACTTAACAGATATATTACTGACTTCACTGACAGTTTCCCGGAATCTTTTGTTAAGCGTCATCATCATACTTACACATTTGAGACGATTAGCACAATAGATCATGAATAACTTATGTTACACCAAGCATTGTTTTGTTTTCTGTCTTAAACCAGATGTAGAAAAGGCCCAAACCTTAATATTACCACCATATTTAACCTTTGGGATAAGGTATTACACTAATGTTCTTTATAATGCTTCTCATTTTAACCAAAAGGTTCTATTTTGGTCTCATCCATCCTCAAAATGTTTTTCATCTTCTGACTTGATAATATGATCTTTGGCAAACTGTAGACAGGCAGCAATGTTCTTTATCTTTCTCCTTTCAGCCCAACCATTCATTCCATTGTTCACTGTTCTCCTGATGGTCGACCATTAACTTCATTAAAATGTAAGAGAGACCTGCAGCTGCGTAGAAGTTACTCTGGGTTCCTTTTCAAGCCTCACACTGTTACATGCCTTGATCTTGGGGCGATCTTTGTTGGTTGACCACACCTGGGAGGGTTACAATGGTCTTGGAATTTGTCTGCTTGTATATGGTGGTTCTGACTTTAGAGATGGATTTGCAAGCTTTTTCTGAGGCCGTCAGAAAGATTCTTTGTGCCACTTCCACGTCTTTGATCGATTCCTGTTTTTCCTGTCCCAACTTTATTTTTTACTAATTTATTAGTTTTAGCTTTTACTTTGAGGGCATGTATGAAAATCGAATGATGCAGAAGTATGGAAAATGTAAAAAGGCATAATTCTATAGTAAATAATAAACTGTATTCAGTACGTTATATCTGATATCATGGTTGTAAAGGTCCTGAAGAAAGGCTTCTGCTTTCAGCTTTAATTCGTGCTTCATTTGAGTCATCTATTTTCAGTGGTTCTTTATTAAGAATTTTATACATACATACATACAAGGTTCCACAAGCGGTGGTCGATGAAAATATCAGTATTGTGAAATATTACGTTTCTGAGTATATCATGTAAAATTACATCACAATACTCACAATACTAATCCACTGAGTGTATAATGGGTACAGTCAGCTCTGCTAAAACTTTTTTTATGGATCATAAAAAGACCAAGGGTTTAGAAACTCCAAAACCTGCAAGCAACAAGCTGCTCGCCGGACAACAACCCAAAACCTCAGAAAAATTAAACGTGTCATGTATGAAGCGTCCAGTAATACAATGTTATTTGCCATATTGCCCACCCCTAGTTTCCACTACAATCGCCTGATAATCGCTGGACTCGAGCCATAGAAAGCATTTTAAGACTCATCTCTGCACTCTTTGTACCTTGAACTTCAATAACAGCAGATGGAAGATTGTGTATCACATTACAAACCTTCCCAATGTGAGTAACAGCAATAGCAATGAGTGCTCTATAGAGCTCTTGTCAGTCAGAGCACACTGAAGACGAGCAAAAAAAAAAACAACTCAACCATACACATGCCGAACATCCACCCACTGTTTTTTCCACCCATTGTTTTTGTCACTCCCACAGGAACGCCTAAATTCCACAGGGCTCCACAACTCTCACACAACCCAGTCAGCACCAGACCAGCCTATCAGCTTCTGTGATTTTCTGAATATAAAGCACCAGAGTCCATCTGCTCACGAGATTCCTTATAATCACTCCGATAATCAGTTCTACTTTCAACACTTATCTTTTCACTTTAACTTAGCCACAGACTTTTCATACAATCATTTTCACACTTTTTTCCTTCTCATCTTACAACTGTCTACATTGTAAAAGTATACATAACACACATTTAGCTTTACACTACCATTCTGTCAAATTAAAAACTATATATATAGGAATAGTTTACATGGCATAGTAAATCATTTCATTTTATAGACTATACACTGAACAGTATTTTGGTATTTTTTATGGAATTAGTTATAATGTAGAACAGTGTTTAATAATTATTTTGTTGGGTACATGGTTGGGTAAGTTTGTGTGATAAAACTTGACTGGACTGCACAGAGCCCTGACCTCAGCTCCATCGAACACCTTTGGGATGAACTAGGGCTGAAAAAGTGAGCCAGTCCTTCTCATCCAACATCGGTACCTGACCTCATAAGTGCTCTTCTGAATTAATGGGCTGTGATTCCCACAGATCAGTGGAAGCTGTTATGGAACTCCTAATGGAATCAGAATGGGAGGTTATAAATATGCATAGGTAATAATGTAGTAGGTGTAATGGCCAGGCATCCCAATACTTTTGTCCATATATTGTGTGAATATATAGTACAGTACTGTGCAAAAGTTTAAGCTTTTTTTATTATTTGGGCAGAAAGCATTTATTTACTCAGAAAAACACTAATTTTAATAAACACCAGCAAATGAAAAAAAAAAATTATGTAGAATAAGTTGCCATTTTATTGAACTTCAATTTTTTGGATAACTTATTATAAATTAATTTATTCTGATATACTGTGTTGCTGGAACAAGCAAAAAATTTCTTGCCAGCATAAATAGTTTTAAACCATTTGCTTAAGTGCCTAAGACTATTTGCACAGTACCATATATATATATATATATATATATATATAATTACAATAATTACATTTATTCACCAGTTATGATAGAAAATTATATAAAAATAATAGAAATAAAAATAAAAAACTTTCTTTTAAGACCTTTTGTCTCAAACACTCTTTTTGGCATTGAGATGATTTATTAAAAAGTGAATTTATTCACAAAAGACTACAATGTAAGCCACAGCTACATTTCTGTTTGCCTTGGTAATTCCCAAATAGTTCAAAATTCAGTTTCCCAGTTACACTATGTATATTTCTTTTTACCATACATATAAAACTGAAATAAGTATTTGCTTATGAAGACTCCTTTACAATATTAAATATTACATGTAAGATCAAAAGAAGTACTAATATAAAATTCTATTTCATTTCCCCCATGATGCAATAGTTCGAAAAACGAAGCATTAGCCTTTGTAAGAAACAGGTTCCTAAGCCTACATACACCATACCTACAGCTCTGGTTATCTTGGTGTTTGCAGTATTGAAACATAATTGTGAACTTTTAAGCCACTTTATGTGTGTAAACTCTTTATAAAAGCTACTAATGATCAAAATCCAGTTTCTCCATTGTAGATTTTTTTTAGCTTTGGTTATGGCTCCCTTTTATGGAACGTTGATTAGGAAAAGCATTCTTCCGTGCATACTTTTCGGTGCGTGGTTCCCATAGCTGCGATAGGATATCACCTAAAGGCCAATCTCATCATCGGACTCATCCTCAAACGTGTAGCCCTGTTCTCCAGCCACACACTCTTCCTCTGAAGCTGATTCATCCTCTCTCCTCCTGTCCAATGGAGAAACACCTTCGTATTCTGAACTCATTGAGGAGGATGGACTTGGGCTGTGATCTGCTCTGTGGTTGGTCGATTCCACATCATTATTAGCCATTTCTTCAGCCCTTGTCGGAGAACCATCTACTGGGCTTGTATCTTTTTCCTTCTCAAATTCCATCTCTGATCCACCTCCAGTTCCATACTGCTGACCAATAATTTCCTCTTTCTTGTCGCTGAATCTCACTTTGGGTCTCAGACCTTTGGATTTAAAACCATTTATGTCGCTCAGCTCATTTGGGGCACCATTCAGAGACACACTTCCATCTGCAGTGGGGCCACAAACTTCTTTGCCTTCACAGCCCAGCCCGAGCCCGTCCATCACGCCAAGAACGTCTCCTAAAATGGATGGCCCCAAGTCCAGGTCCAGGTCAAAGGATGAGACTGACTCGGAATGCTGTAGTGGTGGAAGTGCCTCATCAGAAGCGGTGATGTCATTTTCGTCACGGTTCATCCTCATCTCGGGAGGGTCAACGGCCGTTGTTGTGGGCGATGGGGCAGATTTGAATGACTCTGTGGTGGGCTCTGGGCTGGAGGGGCCACAGCGGGACAGAAAGGATGTGTCTCCGAAGGCGTCTCCGCCTCTGCCAATGTGCATAGTGTGGCGGAAGTCCCCAAGAGGGGCAGAGATCATGGTGGGATCCAGGCGGTGGGCCCGGCCCGACTTGTGGAGAGGCATTGGAGCTATGGGAGAAAATTAGGGAGAGAAAGGTTTTCAGATTATTTTTATCTGTAAAAAATGTGTTATCAGGCTGTCTGTGGTGTTCCTAACCAACATTGCCTTGAGTATTTTACTACTTTAACTAAATCAGAAAAACTGAGTGCTTCTCATTTTAACAAGAATCCAAAAATCCTACTACAAGAATCAAAAAGTAACTGTGGAACTGTAGTGAAATCTGAAATTCAATGAGGGGCTGAATTTTTATGGAAGCCTGTAGGAGTGCAACAAGAAATTCATGCACTTAGTCCACAGGATTGGGCATGGTGTGAATTTAATTGGGGAAAATCTAAATGTAGTTTAGAAAAGTCTGAGCTGACTGAGAGGCAATACCAGAGCCATGCTCAGACTTGTAGGTAAGACACTTGTAATGTAAGTGCATATTTTTACCTTTCACCCCCTAGGCTTCAGCAGACACACACACATGCACACACACACACACAAACACAAACACAGTCTCTCTCATGGATATTATTAAACTCATCCTAATTGCCAAGGATGTTAACAATTAAGTTAATTCCCCACGATTCCTAAAGCAATGGTCCACAATATTGTCATTCATAAAATAATACAAACAGTGAACTGAAACTAAAGGCAATCAGCACAAAATAAATGCTTAGCATCTACTGTTGGCTTTTCGTTTTTCATGTGCAGTTTATAGATGCAGATCATTGAAAAGAAAAGAAAAAAAAAAGACAAGGTACATTTCAAAGCTTTCCTCCACTCCCTGTAAACATCATTTTTAAAGTGTCCTGCTTTGGTGAGGTCAATGTAAACATTTTATAAAAGCTACCAGTTCAGTAGACCAGTTGAGCCCCACCCCCTTTACGGCAATGTTATAAGCAGTGTTTCACCCCATGTTTTTTGACTGCAAAACTGTCCAGCCAGTAAGAACAGAGCTCATCTACATAACCTCGGGCGTATAGGCACCATAACGAAACCATCAGTTTAATTCTAAAGGACAAAGAGAGGTTGGAAAATGGTTTTAAAGAAATGTATTAGTATTAATACATTCACTGAATTACTTATTAATCTAACAAAGTGGCCAAAAGGGAGGTGAAATACTTATAATACTTGTATAATTATATATCTCATTATTGATACGGGACTTTAAAAGCAAATTTGAATGCTCAGCCCTTCTGACTGAACGATTCAAGACGTCATACATTTCGATTTCAATAAACCACGCAGTAGAATTGAAATAGCGTAGCTGTTTTGTAAGAAAAGACATAGGCGTGTACCAACAGAGCACAAATGCTTGGCAACCGGCAGGAACAGCAGAATGCAAATGAAATGGAAAAAAAAAGACTGTAAATTTAGGTGACATGGGTTTTTTTTAAAACAGCCCAAAGAACTGTAGCCCAACTTGTAGGTTGAGTTCAACATGAACAGCCCTGCGCTACAGCAGTGAAACGAGAATCTGAGTTAATGGCTGGAGAGTAAACACAGATCACATCCCACACTGACCAGCAGGACAGGCTCTGGGAAGCAGCGCTGGGCTCTGAGAACACCGAGTGATGGAGCTGAAGAAGCGTCTTAGAACCAGACCTAAATATTCAACATCAGTACCTCAATAACGCTCTTGTTCCATCAAATCCTCACAGCAAGTTTCCCCACACTTCCCCAGAGGAGCAGAGACTGTTACTCCCGGAAAGGGACGAACTCTCCTTATTAATAATTCATGGGATTTACAGATCTGTGTTTATGTGCAGAATGAGTCAAAAACACATTTGTTTTGATGATGTTTATAATGTTTCACAGGTACTGAGCACCTGAAGCACCTTCACAGTGTGTGTAACACACACACACACACCCATTACACACTGTGGACGTTAAAACACACACCGTCCCAGCAGAACAGAAGACATGAAGTCCTCACTCTTCCATTAATCCACCCCAGCTGTGAAGTGCAGAGGGGGACAATCGTGCTGGGGAAAGTCAGGCTCATGGGCGAAATCGCCATTTTTGCTACCTGGACGAAGGGAAAAGCAGCAGGAGCAACAGCTGGAGAAAGAAAAAAAACACCCCAGCTAAGATTACTTTTAAGGGGTATAGCTTTGAAACTCCTTCTTTAACTTGGTCTATTCTGCATGTCGTGTTTCTCACTGTAACCGAGCTTTCTTCTTCTTTTTCTTTTGGCTTGGGAGCGATTGCGCAAGTTGCGCGCAGTCCTGAGTTGGCTCGATCCTCGAACTTCCCCGGTCCACCTTAAACGGCGCCGCGGCTCCAGTCTGTCGCTCCAGAATCCCGATCACAACTGCTGCACCGTTTAAGGTGGAACCAGAAGCCCACTAATAGAAGCGACTTCAGAATCAGCCAAACTTCAGACTCGTGTTAGAAAGTTTGCCCCACATTTAACCCCTCCGTCGGGTTTTCCTCTTCAACTTCACAAAAGTGGATCTTGTCGGCCGTTTTGGTCATGAGTTGGGAATCGATGAAAAGGGGAGGGGGCAGCAGGAAAAGTGAGTGGAGTTAGGAATTCACACAGTTTGGAGAGCAGGGGCTGGAAAACTCACACTTACTTGGATAAATGCGCACTTCTTGGTCCCCCGAGTTATTCTCTTTATGATCGGAGTCTTCTGAGCGCCTTAAATCCTCTTTTTCTTTCCCTCGTAATTCCTCGGCGGCGTCCTTCTCGGATATTTCTGTTTTTTCCCGCAGGGATGGGCAAGGAAGTGACGCGACTTTTATTGAGGGAGAGGGGGGGAAGCAAGTGATTCAACTCCAGATGTTTTTTTTTTCATCTCTCCTCCATTTAACTGCTGAGATGATGATCGTTATTTCACAGCTTTCATAAGTGTGCTGTTCTGTACGGACCTTCCTCCTCCTCCTCCTCCTCCTCCTCATCATCATTCTTCATTTAAACTGAAACCTCCTTTTCAAAGTAGCTGAGTATTACAGGGCACAACCACAGGGTCCTAACAAGTGATGAAAAAGTCCTGAGACATAATAAAGCAATAATAATAATGAATAGAGAAATAATATATAAGAATAAATCAAACCTTGGAATAAAATGTCCAGAGATTAATGTAATCAATGCAATACAAATAATGGATAAGTTGATTTATACAATCCACCAAAACCATAAACCACTATAAAACAATCCAAGAAGAAAAAAAAGTATTTGGACAATAAAGGTTTAAAGAATTACGGAGGAGCTTTAGAAAGTGTGGTACCGAATTCCAGCGCACTGGTGCTTTATAAGTCCTGCCATGATCTGGCAACCGGTCCAAGGTGTTCAGGGTCAGGATAAGCCTGGAGTGTAATAAAATCACTTAAGTATGATTTGTATTGTTTGATGTTTTTTAAATTGTTATATATTATATATCACTATTATATACATCCCTTCACTTCTCAGTGAAATGCCATGGTTGTTATTGAAGATTCATTCCTGTCCAGTTGAATGACAGTCTTCTTTTGGACAGCTGCCTGCCTGCACTTCTGGCTTTCTGGCTTTTCCAGCCTATCAGCATTGTCTTCATAGTCTATGGACCTTACCAAGATACAGCTATTCAAACTCTTTCTGCTTTGTGTGTGTGTGTGTGTGTGTGTGTGTGTGTGTGTGTGTGTGTGTGTGTGTGTGTTTGAGTCTGTCAGATTTCAATTGCCAGCAATCATAATTTTGTATTGTTAAATCAAGTTCACATAAACCTGCTGCCAAAAACCTGCTTACCTGTTGAGCATGGGACTATGCAAGACCTCAGAAGGTGTGCTGTGGTATCTGGCATCAGTCTGTTGGCAGCAGATCTTTTAAGTCCTGTAAGTTGTGAGGTGGGGCCTCAAAGCTTCAAACTAGTTTGTCCAGGACATGCCACAGACACTTGATTGGTTCGGGATTGGAGGCCAAGTCAACACCTCAAACTCTTTGTTATGTTCTCTACATCATTCGTGAACAGTTTTAGCAGCGTGGCAGAGCAGCTATCCTGCTAAGAGATTACTGCCTTTAGGGAATTCTGCTACCATGAAATAGTCTTTTCCTCAGATAAGCAAAGCATACAAACATGTGCCCGAAGAGCAAGTATTCTGGAGAGGCTCTGACCCATCTAATCATCAGAATTAGCCTCTTGTCAAGTACTCAAATCCTTAAGCTTGCAAACATGACAAAGGTGCCAACAAGATAAAAGTGATCTGAGGATTAATCTGCAGTTGGTTTTAAGTTATAATGAATTTGTTTTCAGACACACCAAGTGTGCATTTTTGATGTTGTTTAAACATTTAAACCATTTTTTGGGGGGTTAATCAAAACCTTTATTAAACCTATCAAGTTAGGTTCATGCTGGAACACTCGGTACTCATATTATTATCATACATAATCGTTTAATCAATTGACACTCCTGTTTAAAGAGATGCTGTTCAATTTGTGCTTACCTCAATAAATAGAATGACTATTTTATAAATTCTCATGTATGTCACTTTCACATATAAATATATTCTCCAGATCACAACTTTGCAACTCTGAGTCCACTTCCTGTGAATTTGAATCAGGGTGAGTATGACGCTTGCAGGGCACAATAGTCAAAGCCTGGAAGTGTTGGAGTATCTATGAGATCACACACAGCACCCGAGAGGGTGGGTGTGTGTGAGAGAGTGTGTGTGTGAGTGTGCCTGGGGGGTTGCTGTTCTTCAGTTTACTCAGTCCAGAATACTTAAGCAAAGGAAATGAAGCACTTTTTTTTTTGAGCCTGAATTATTATTTTTTTAATGTGGTAAAATACAAGTTGGCCAACGGGAAAACAAAGATCATTAACATAGCAGTCTTAAAGACACAGTCTATCAAACCCTGTGTTCAATCATAAGAAACTGAAAAGAGGTTGATACATATGGTAAAGGGGCAGTGGTGGCCTAGTGGTTAGGGCGTTGGCCTCATGATCGGAGGATCGGGGGTTCGAACCCCTTCCCAATAGGTTGCCCTGAGGTACCCTTGAGCAAGGTACTGTCCCCGTCCCGCTCCTCCCTGTGATGGGCTGGCGACCTGTCCAGGGTGCGTCCCCCGTCCTCGCCCTGTGTGCGCTGGGTTGGACACCAGCACTCCCCCGCGACCCCGTTTGGGACAAGCGGCAGATAATGGATAATGATGGATGGACATATGGTAAAATTTATTACTTTTTTATTTATTACTACTTTTTTTTTTCTTACAAAAAGCTGCACTAATGTCATAAAGGGGCCTTTTGGAGTCTAAAAATAAAACACAAGGGATCAAGAGATCCCAGGTTTAAATTCTGCCTGCAGCACAATCAGCACTATCAGCACTGAATTAAAGCAGCTGCTAAATGTCATTATTTAAAACATAAATTACTTCTTCATTACCCCTTTTCACTAAGGCCATAAAATGTCAATTTAGTTCTTTCAGCCATGAATTTTAACATTTGAGATGAATGTAATTTATTTTTAATTGTTTAATGAATTCTAATTTAATTTTAAATAAATGCTTCATTTGATTATGCTAACAAAATCTGAGATCTGTTTTAATTTCACTAGAGGAATAACAATTAGAAGGAGACACCGATTTGGGACACAGTATGACTTACTACAATGATGAAGTCAACTTCAGCACTACAGGCAGCTGTTTTAAAGAACCCCAGGGCTGATCTTCATTAAGCAGTCGTAAAAAGATCTGATCTTGAAAGATTATTCCTCATTTATGACAGCCGTTTATTCTAGATCAGCGCTCCTGTTCCTGAGGCGGTTTGTGAAAACCAACCCAGTTGTTCAAAAAGGCCCCTCTCAGCAATCAGTAAGGCATACTGTGTCCTAAACCATGTCCATACGTCCAGTTCACCTTAATGAAGGGTAAGATGTGGATTGACCAGGCTGAAAGAAGCTTTAGGGATATATTTACAGAAAAGAATTTGGGTGATGACTGACTTCTAGTGTAAGCCTTGATAACCTCATAGTGAAACTTTAAACCAAAGTGGCAACAATTGGACTCCAGACTCTTGAATGATCGACTACATCTGGATTCGTTGGAACACTGTGGAGGATTTGTGTGTAGGAAGCTCAGTTTCCTTCGTTCTCCAAGATGTAGAAAACAGACAGAAGTCACATTGATTGTCTCCACCCACTGAAACAGATACGTACGTGTTTCTCCCAATACATTTATTTATGGACACTTTGTTGTGCTCAAGGGATGTGTGTGTTCAGAACGGTGTGTACACCAAGCTCAAGCTTTTGAGTGTGAATAAAATACACAAATCACACACACACAAACACACACACGCATACATCCTGAAACATCCCGCTGCTCAAGGGCTGCACAGGAAAAAGGAGGGTAAAGAACACAGAAGAGGAATTCCGCACAGACCCCCATGACTTCACTCCAAGAGCAGCCCTTATTATTTATTTATTAAATAAAAAAACCCCTCTGAAACCAATACTTAACGTAAACAATATAGTAAAGATTGCTAACCTTTTTAAAAATTGATTTTTTTTTTTTTTTTTTTACTATTTATAGTGTATTTATACAGTACTGTGCAAAAGTTTTAGGCAGATGTTAAAAAATGCTGTAAACAAAGAATGCTTTCAAAAATGGATTGTTTATTTTTATCAATTTACAAAATGCAAAGTGAGTGAACAAAAGAAAAATCAAAATCAAATTAATATTTGGTGTTACTAACTTTTGCCTTCAAACCAGCATCAATTCTTCTAGGTACACTTGCACAAAGTCAGGGATTGTGTAGGATTATAGTCGGTGTATGATCAACCAGTTTTACCAAACAGGTGCTGATGATCCTCAATGTCACACGGAGGAGAAACACAGTCATGTTTGGAACAACCGACCAGCCGAGTTCCTTCACTGTGTGCAAGTGTACCTAGAAGAACTGATGCTGTTTTGAAGGCAAAGGGTGGTCACACCAAATACTGATTTGATTTAGATTTCTCTTTTGTTCATTCACTGCATTTTGTTGATTGATGAAAATAAATGATTAACACTTCCATTTTTGAAAGCATTCTTCGTTTACAGCATTTTTTCACACCTGCCTAAAACTTTTGCACAGTACTGTGTATCATAATGTGTAATGGTAGTTTTTTTTTTTTTTAGCTAAATTCTTCACATAATGCTGGTCCCATTTTTAGGAGTTATTTTAAACCTCTTTCAAGATCATTAGTGTTTTTAGAAGTGTTGGTTTTATAAGTTCCCTATTCAAAGAGTCTTAGTGGAAATAACTTGGAATCTGAATTCTCACCTGTAAGGGCTTCGTCAGTGTGCAGGACGGATTACACACATCTTTCCCTCTGAAAAAAGAATAGTGATGCGATTAATCAAAACAACAATAGCATATCATTATATCACCCATCATTTCTGCATGCACTGTGGTGTCTGAGGCTTGGATTAGCTAGGTAAGAACTAAGGAACAGCAGAGGTTTAGGACCTGGCCTCCAAATATAGCACTTGACTTCGAGGTGCTACTGAATGCCTGAAATTCTCCAGTATCCTCAGCATTTCCTTCGGGGAAGTTTTCCTTGCATTTCTCTTGTGAGGAATGTGTACAGAGTGGCAATAAAAGGGGAACATTTTGGGGTGTGAGACCTTCAGGACCAACTTTTTAAAATATAAAATATGTGCTGAATCTACCTTAACCCATTAACTGCCAGATTTTTTTCTGAATAGTCCATCTTGCTCGAAATGTGCAACTTTAGTCCAGTCCCCAAATAGGGATCATGGTTTTTAAAGGGTCAAAGATTTATCTGTCTGAGGGTCATTGATTCTGGGCAGTTCTTTACTTACTTTCTCTGGTCTTATTTTTCTTTTGTTATGGCAGAAGTCAGGTGTAGCATTTTATATGATTTGTTGGAACAAAAAACACTAACAAACAAACAAAAAACAAAAAAACAAATACCAGTACAATAACTGGCAACTGCCAAATACAACGGCATACAAATAAATGCCGCTCTGAGACACTGTGTGGCAATTCTTCTAATAATACAGATAAAAGTATGAAGAGGTTTTATATGTAGTCCATATAATAGCACCTGTAATATCTATCTGTCTGACCGTCTGTCTGTCTGTCTGCCTATGATAAATTATTGCATAGTTTAAAATATATACATTTTAAATCTGAAAATAATGAAAGTTTTTTTTAAGTATTATTTAATATAGTTGTATGATATATAGATAGATTGCTAGATCTTAAAATGAATAATGTTGATAAAATATGAAATATAAAAAAACACTTTACAACTACAAAACCACGAGTGACTAAACAGTAGACGATTAATGCGCTAGGGACTTTTATTATGAAGACAGGATTTTGTCCCGTGTTGTGTAGAAATGTCCGACAGCGCTGAGTCTCCCACAGAAACGCAGAGAGATGAAACCTCTTCACAGCAGAGCCCCGCTGACACAGGAGAATCAACAGCGACCGAAGAGAAGAAAAAGAGTGAGTTAAAGTTGTGAATTCACAGCTCGCCTGAAAACACTTTTTTTCTTTGGCAGCGTATCCTGAGCGGCTGGCCAGGTAGTTCCGGAATGTTTAGATTTACATGAGATTCAGCCAATAAAATCACACAGCGCATCTCTGCAGCCAATCAGCCACCTATGTTTGTAAACTGACCGGGGCCTGAGCACGTAAACAAAGCGAAATGTACCAACGTCTATACATTTGTTTAAGTTTAATAAATGGAAGCAGATTTTTGTGTCGAGATTCAAATTTGCCACATTGACAAACACAAACACAGAATATATTTTTAAATAACAGTTAACTAAGCTAGCTTCATTTGTAGGCTGTCTTTCTGTAGATCTTTCTGTTTGATGTCTGCAAACTGTTAAGATAAAAATAGTATATAACTCTACAATATATAAAACTGTTTTGTGGCCTATTAGACGTAGCTTCTGCAAAATAACACTGCTTATTTTAGTCAGCGTTTCCCATTTTCTCATATTTTCCAGAAAGATTTTGTGAGGTTGGGTCTAAAGATCTGACATAAATCTCAGTCTTATTTTAAATTCATAGTTAAGAGCTTAGCCTGTTTCTACAGGAGAAATTTGACAGGCAACACTACATTAACAAAGTTTTAGAACATGTAGCTATAATGTGATTTAATTATCGCTGCAGCTGAAAACACTTTTTGTCTAATTGATTAAATCTATTTTATTAAAGAGTAGAGGATATTTCTGGGTGTGCTGGTATACGAATTGCTCACATTCTCCTTTTGCTCTTTTGGTATTTGTCAAGCTGTGTTCCTTCCAAAGGAGGAGCCCCCTTGGGGCAGCGGTGGCTTAGTGGTTAGGGAGTTGCCCCCAGGATCAGAAGATTGTGGGTTCGAATCCCATGCCAGTAGGTTGCCCTGAGGTACCCTTGAGCAAGGTACCGTCCCCGTCACTGCTCCCCGGGCAGCTTTCATTAGCCCCCTGCTGCACGTGTTTGTGTGTGGGTTAAATGCAGAGGTGTAATTTCGTTGTGGTTCACTGTGTGTTGTGTCGTTTACTCACAATGACGAATGATCATTTTCACTTCACTTTCAGTTGATGTGCTCTTGAAGGCAGTGGGAGACACCCCCATAATGAAGACGAAAAAGTGGGCAGTAGAGAGAGGGAGGACTGTGCAGTCACTTGCTCAGTTTATCTCACGTTTTCTTAAGATGGAGCCTAGTGAGCAATTGGTAAGATGTTATGTGAGCCTGTTATGTCCTTTTACAGTATTGTGCAAAATTCTTGAGCCACCCCTTATTTCTTTATATTTTGCTAAGGAACCAATAAAAGGAATGCATGTTCTCCCTCATGCACCTTTTGAAGAAATGATATAATTAATATTGTATACATGATGTTTTACAAAATTTTAAAACCTTAATAAAAATGTAAGTGACAATTGAGCAACTGTATAATACAATAAAAATACAAGAAAATCTGTTTCTTTGGAAGCCGCATATAAAGAATCGAGGGGTGGTTCTAAAGAGTGCTGCGCGTGGAAATACCAGCAAAGCTGCTTTTTAAAAAGTGATAAACTAAGCATTTAATCAGAAATAGTGGTGGTGTTTAACCTGGTGAATTTACACTTGCCTTTTTTTTTTTTTTTTTAAAGTTCATTTATGTCAATCAGTCATTTGCCCCTTCACCAGATCAGGAAGTTGGTGTGCTTTTTGAGGTGAGTGATGGCCTAAAACAATACCTACCTTGGTTCTTTGACATGATTCCTATATGCCTTCTGTGGTACAGTCACTGTATTTTTTAAGAAACAAAACTTTTGCTAGAAATTAGATATTCAGAAACAAATTGCCGTATTTTCTAGCCAGATTTTGATTATTTACACACTTTATGCTATATTCCTGCCAGTAGAGAGCGCTCCAGTAAAAGATTTTGAATGTGACCCTTCTGGGGTTGCCTGGGACTACAAAAGTTTAGAGATCAGGGGTGCTCTGTTTTGATTCTAGATGGCTGGGATCAGTTCAGTTTGGTTTAGCTCCACCTCATTAAACCAGGCACATAACTGGTGAATTGAATCAAATGCATTTGAGCAGAGAAATCACCAAACTGCTAAACACTGACACTCCAGGAACCAGGGTGGTCTTGTGCACCCCAGTGGTCTGTAAAGTACTCTTATCAATAAAAACCTTTTTTGAAAAAAGATAATTGATGTTGAATAGTGTAAAATTAAGTGTTGAACAATAGGAAAACTGCATATTGGCCAAAAATAGTAGTAAATGAAAGTTTCACATTTTGAGATCACAAATGATCCGCACTTCTTCAGTGAACCCAGGCATAATTTGCTACTGTACCAGCCATTGTGGATATTTCAATCATTCAACCATTCATTGATGCTTCTTGTTGTTTTCCAGTGTTTTGGCAGTGATGGAAAACTTGTTCTGCATTATTGCAAGTCACAAGCCTGGGGGTGACCCATCAGCCTTCTTAACAGATTCCCCACACATATAAATGCACGCTTAAACATAAAGGTTCCTAATTAATTCTTGGTTTCTGATTAGTCCTTTACATTATGTAAACTTGTTCTTCATATTCCCACTACTCCTTTAACCATGGAAAAGTCATTTAGGGTATTGGATCTCAAAGTGGTCTCAGTGGTCTTAAGCAGTCGAGCTGCTTAAAATATTTGCCCCAACCTAACTCACATACAGAGTACAGTGGACCATCAGAAGGCCAGCTTGAGGAGCACTACTCTAGGGAACTAGAAATGGTTCTTCTGTAGTTCCAGAGAACCTTTATTTTTAAGAGTGGTCAAATGCCTTTGTACTATTCATTGTTTGTTTTTGTTTTTTTATTAAAATCTTTTTTTTTTTTTTTCTTTATATAAATAAATTATTGTGCAAATATGAAGTATCAATCCTTCTTTAATTTCTTGGAATGCTAGCATAGGAATTTTACTTTTCCTTGGCATGTTGTCTGATTTTTGTAAAAGGATTGTGGAGTGGAATGTGTATTAATCATGTCAGCAACAAATACCTTCGGTGTCAAATCCAGCTTGGATTTGCTTGGATTATTTGAGAAAAGGACAGCATTGTGTAGTAATTACAGTGTGGCCTGCCATGGGGGTAGCAGGTTGGCCATGGGAGGGAGTGAGGGATGAATGTGTAAAAGAGGAAAAGATGGAGAAAGGGGGAGAGAGTGCTAACAGATGGACTTAGGAGGGATTAAGCAAAAATCTGGGGTTGGACTGTGACACCACTTCCCAAGGAGAAGAGATGGCAAAAAAGGAGGAGATTGGTGCAGACATGGAGGGAAGAAGAAGGAGCTAGCATGAAGAGAGTGAGAGGATAAGGATGCTTAGCTGCAGGATTGAGGGCCATTTCTGTAAAGAGCAATAAATGATGGATTGGGACAGGAATTGTTCCTTTGGATTGTCTGTGCACTTGTGACTGACAACAAAGCTTACAGGTAAGACATTATATGTATGTATGTATGTATAAAACATCAATACAGTCAGTATTTACTATTGAAACCCATCCAAGTCTGTGTTTTATGTTATATTTTGCTGATGGTAAAATAGTGCCAAATCTAAAGTTTGGTTTTGCTTCACAATGTATGATTTTCTATAATGAATGGATTAAAAGTGTCTCAGGCATCAGGTGGTGTATTCATATCCGTTTCATGTGATAACTTTCTGTGAGGGAGCTTTTAGAGGCAGACGTCTGCTTCCGTTCACTGCCACTGTGAATGAATCTTACTCCAAATTCTGACTAAGAATATTGCATTTCACATCAAGCCACTCTAAATAGTTAAATGTTCGATTCCTAACCACATCATTAAATGATTTAGAAAAAATCAGCAGTATTCCAATTTTTTTCACTGTGCTCAGGCAAGGTAGAGCTACAAGGGAGGTGTTTCTAATAAAGTGTCCAGCGAGTGTACGCTGTGTGTTAAATCCCCAACAGGACTATTGGCACTTTTCAATGATGAATGGGGTACAGGAGGGCTAATAAACTGGATAGTAACAGATTAGTTACAGCTGGTTACTCTACACCTGTGTAGTGCAGCTATAAAGAAGTTGTTTCTGATAAAATGACCCGAGTGTAAAATCTGGCAACAGTGTAATCAACATGTAAAAAAGTGTCAGGAAAGGTGAAAGGGTGTTTAGAGGTTGGTATTCAGCTCTCATCAGATCAATGCAAAGTTATCAAAATAATATTTTAGAACAAATTAAGTTTAAATATAAAAATGATATTTTAAAGCCTTACTTTGTAAACTTTAACTAAAGAGTTTTTAAATATCCCAATCCCCTATCCATTCAATGTGGATGGACTATACAAAAGCAGCTCATTTGAAATGCACCATGGTTGTGACATCACTAATGACTGATCATTCAGTCTACAGCACTTTGGAGCTGCCCAAGATTTGCTCAACTAGGAAAACTGGAGATGGGTATTTTTGGGTTGCAGACAGTAATCAAACACAGCATTACTGTACTTTGCAAGCTAGAATTTTTCTTAATGTGAGAGGCGGTCAAAACAAGGGTCACTTAAATACAGATTTTAAATAAACTGTTATACTGTTAACCAGTCTATTAAACTGGTTGCAAACGTCATCTTTGGCTTTCTTTCTATTATACAGCCATGCTGGATCACATACCTCGCCGCTCTCGCTCTCTTCTCTCTCTCTCTCTCACCTCGCTTGCCCTGGCACTCTCAGTCCTGGCCTTCTGCACCTCCTATTGGTGTGAGGGAACACACAAAGTGGTCAAACCGCTCTGCCTGTCGCCTGTGAAGATGAAGAACTGTGGCCAGAATAACAGTGAGCCTTACACTACAGGTACACCTAGTTTGCAGCACTTTTTATTATTCAACAACAAGAACATTATTTACGTCAGGTATTGGTGTTGGGATGAGTTCTGGATCACAAACACTGCTCCACCTTATCCTAAAGCTACTGGATGCCTTGTGAAGAAAGGTCCAGTAGAAATGGTACTGAATGATCAGCCTGTTACGTCTGCATACAATTACCATCCAAAAGTCACGGAACACCAAACCAATGAATTTATTTGTTTTTGATATGCAATAAAACATTTCATTTAGAGATAAAAAGACAGAGACGAGACTTTCAGGTTTTATTTGCTGGGATTTACATCTAAATATGTTAAATAACATCCTCCTTATATATTTGACTATCCAGTTTTTAAATAACAAAAGTATTGTAACAGAAGGTTTTAAATTAAATTTAAACAGATTATACTTAGCATAGTTAGCATAGTGAAACATTGCTGAATGATGAAGTTCCTCTCAATTCATTTGGATTCATTTCTTGGTAATTGTTTCTGCAGACTCTCTAGGATTAAGTCTGCTGTTATCATTGTGAGTTACATTTTTAAAAAATAAAGAGTATTAATTCTGTTCCACAAGCAGCCATGCATGCACAATCCATGACACTCCCTCCACCAGGCTTCACAAATGAACTTGTTTGTACTGAATCAGGAGCATATCCTTTCTCTGTCCACACTTTGGCCTTTCAATCACTTTGGTAGAGATTAATTTTTGTCTCACTGGTCCATAAAACAATGTGGATATGAGTAGTTTGCGTCTCATGAACATTTCATCTCTTCTATGAAGAGTGGAATGGATATGTCCACCACTGCCTTGTGGAGGTTTTTCATAATGTGACTCTTTTTCTGGGGTTTTTCTTTACTGTTCTCATCATTTGTCACTCATCTGCTAATGCTGCTTTCTTTGAGTGGCTTGTTAGAGGGCTGTTGTGTAGAACACTAGTAGTTTCTTCTTTTTCTGGATATTCCAAATAGTTGTATTGCCTATGGCCATTGGTCTGATACGAAAGGTTGTATGATCCATGTAAGCGTATCTAGAAGTATTTACTCGGAAATAAAAGCTAAAAATCAGATCTCTCATCATATATTTATCTTTGAAAGAGCAAAAATATGTTAGCTGGTCTTGCTGTCCAAATGCTTTTGGAGGGGACTGTACATAAAAGCTAAAGACATGCATTTTTCCTCTGTAAAAAAAAGATTTTTTTTGATGTAAAGATTTTTCACCATGATGTTTAAGGGGCTTTCAGAATTTGTTCCTCATCCTTTCCCAGAGGATCAGAGACTCACTGAGGAAAGCAGGCTATTCATCACAATTTCAGCTGTGATCTGTGAAGCACCAAACCACAAAGCCCAAGTTAAACAGTAATTTTACAAAACACGCTTTACAAAATTTTACAAAATTCTGGTCCTCTTTCTAGTGGCAGTGATTAGAACCAGGCATCACATTTTCCACACAAATATAGCCATCTTATTAATTGTCCAAACCCACAAATGAACTTAGATGACGGTAATAAACAGGCAAATCTGTTTTCTATGGGGACTGTTTTGCATCACAATGTCCTGCAGACCACAATCTTTCCAAAGTTCTGTGAAACAAATGTCTCAGGCATCAGGCAGTTTATTCATAACTATTTCATGTAGTCACTTTATGTTAGGGAAAGCTTCCCCTTTCCCAATGCTACAGTTAACAATTCTGAATAGATTAGAAAAAGATAAAGAGATAAATTTTGAACAAAACCCACTCTGAATGACTTTGTTTAGGTCAACTTAGTCATTCAAAGTTTTCGTTTAGCACCAATGTCTAATGCAGGGGTCACCAACATGGTGCCCGTGGGCACCAGGATGCCCCCAAGGACCACATGAGTCACCTGCAGACCTGCTCTAAAAATAACACAACTCACCAGTGAGCAGCGTCTAAAATGTAAATGTACCCTGTTGCTATTCTTCTTTAATCACATTTGCATTTAAATAGATTTGAAAACGACAATTTCTAAAAAGCATTAAAAACAAGTTTATTATACATAAAGTGTTGGTAAGTTTAGGTAAAGTCTATCAAACTGGACTCAATTCGTATAGCTCAGTACCTGTGGAGTAGCTCTCAGTTTCAAAAAGGTTAGTGACCCCTGTTCTAAAGTGTGATTATGAACACACTCCTGTACATGTGCTTTTGGTCTGCTCAGCTGATGCCTCTGTAAGCTTTTGGAGATTGACAGGTTGTGATGATGTTTCTCTTTATTATTCTCTTGCTCTAATACGCAAAATCGTAAGCCTGTTACAGAGGATTTGTTTAAGATCAAGTTACTTCTCTTTCTCTCCCTCTCTCTCCATCCCAAACACATACAAATGAATAACCTGCTTTAACCTCCCATGTTTCTTCAACAGTTATTTCCAAGTGAAAAATTTCAGTGTCTTTTATTTTTGTTTTGCAGTCATAAACCCTAATGTTATGCAACATTTGGACACCAAATAGGACTACAAAAATAGAAGTCAATAGTCACCCAAATCTTTCCTGTAAATAAATCTAAATTTTAAAAATAAGAATGGTAAATGAGATCGACAAGAAAAATGTTGGATACAGGAATTATAAATGGGATCTCTGAGCTCTTTTCTTGCCCTTTAGAGAATGGGAAGATATAAATGAAGCCATTGACTTACATAATCATTAATCATTATGTTTGATTTAGTATTTAGTAGTTTGAAGTATCATACAATTTTGTAAACGTTTTATTGAGATGCCCATCCAAGCAAAGTCTAACCAGAATGCATTGGAACCAGATTGTGATGAGTCTGCAAACAAGTGATCACTTTTCTTTTTTTCCTTAAAAGAGTAAAAGCTCTTCAAGGACATGCTTAAGTGAAGCATTTGACCTGACCTTTTTAACTTAAGGAGTAACTTTCTGATGTCTTGTTTCTGCAGAAAGCCCCACCCCAGACCCCCGGGGACCCTCCAATAGGACAATCTCACCTAAGCGGAGGGAGGAATTGGCTAGGATTCGCCAAAGACAGCTTGCCAACGCTGTCCATTACATCTGGGAGACAGGAGAAGACAAGTACATGTTCCGCTACTTCCACACAGGCTTCTGGGAGTCCTGCGAAAAACACGCTGACGGTCAGGAACAAAGAAAAAAAGTGCAATATGAATATAGTGGTCAAATACAGAAGAAAATAGGAAGATTATCTGACAGGGCTAGATGGAGATTGCTGTGGTTTCCATTCTTTGCATGAATATCCATAAGACCTTCTGGAACTAAAGAATTACTGGAACAAATTACTGGAATAAATAATTTTTATTCCAACAAAATCCTATTTCTGTTTAAACTATGTTTAAATGTTTTTTTGGAACACTAACAGATGATCTACTAGAAATATCCTACATAAAATTATCTAATTAAAATGTTATTCTCTATGGAGTCTAAGTAGATGTAGCTAAGGGAGCTCTCCCACTGGTTAGTCCTTCAGAAACTGGACAGAAAAACTACCATGTTGAATTAACCACCAGCATACACTTTCAGTGGGTGAGCAAAATTTTGTAAGGTGGAATTCACCCTAGGCTCTCTCAAGGTCCTAGATATACCCTTACCTGTGTAAACAGGCAAACACTGGGTAGCTGCTTTATGCCATGACTCTTTACTGAAAAGTAACTCTTGAAATGCTTTATACATCATATAATATATGTCCAATTAACTGCTTTAATTTTCACATACAACATGGAATGTCTTTTTCAGGATTGTGGTATCTGTCTAATCTAGAATAAATAAATAATGTTTACATGTATTGCTATTATTTTATTGCTAAAATACTACAAAACCCAAAGGGATGCTTAAAATATACTGCATTAAAGAAGAGGTGGGATTTTCTTCATTTTGATTCCTAGTTTCAGTATGTTCCTAGTTTCGATATCTCAGATGTCCAGTTTGTTTCCTTAAGCACAGATTTTTTCATTTTCTATTGGTTCCTTTTTCTCAGTAATGGCTTCTTTAACAGTAACATCTTTTCAGACCCACAGCACTAAGCCATCTCAGTGGGAGCACAGTGGAAGGACACACATGCCTGTGGATTTTTTTTTTTCCCCTGAAGTCACAGTTAAATTTTAAAGCTTTATGTGCTGAAGAAGGCAATTTTTGTAATTGCTTTGAGGTTCCTTTTCCTTATGCAAGTGGATAATATTTTATTTGACCTCAGTAATCTTTTCTTTAGTCATTTTAAATGGCCATGAAAAGAAGTGCTAAAGGCAGCTGAGGTGTATGTGTGTGTTTCTGTAGCTGCTTGAGTGAATGAGTTTTTCTTTAAAGAGGAACATAGTATCAGTAAGAGTTTTGGAAGCAGCTTTTATAGGGAGACATAATTGTAATTATGCAGGTTTACAAACTATGCTGCTTAACAAAAGGGTGGTAACTGAATTGTACAGTTCCAGAAGTAGTTTTATGAAAAGTAAATGTGTTTTCTCATTTATTTTCTACAGGGGAGCGATGTCGTAGCTTTCTTGATCTAACCCCTGGAGAAACACATGGTGAGAGTATTGTCTATATGTGAGTGTGTGTGTGTGTGTGTGTGTGTGTGTGTGTGTGTGTGTGTGTGTGTGCGTGTGCGTGTGACACCATGGTATCACCTAAAGGGACTGTGGAGCTTTTTAGAGTAGCAGAGTAATAGAGCTCCACCCAGTACTTCTGGGTTGAGTTAGAGTGGCATTTGTGCTTCAGAACTTGCCCTCCAACATCAGTTGACTTCACTAGTAATCTTCCTGTTAAACGAATCCTTTAGTGGCTGGTCAGCAAAGATACTAAGTTTTCTTCTTTAGTCTAGAATTGGAGCTAAGATGTTAATATTACTTACACTAGAAGTCAATATTTACCCAAATGTTTTCCATAAAAAGCTGCATCCAGCTTTTCATTAAATTTGATTTCATTAAAATGCAAAATGTAAAACTTGTGGATGTGGTTTAGGATATAGTGTTACTTACTGTGAGCTTTAAAAAAATGAACTAAACATCACCAATACAGGCAGCCTTTCAGAGAACACATGTTTGTCCTGTGTGAAAAACCTCTCTTGACCTCACTGTCTCTCTCTGTTAAAGGTGTTCTCTGGCTGTCCATGATTTCTGAATTCATGTATATCAGTCTTTTGGGGATGGGATTCCTGCTGATGTGGCTGGAGGTTCTGTGTTCTCATAAAGAAATGCATGCACTCAAAATCAACGCATTTGCTGCCATATGCACTGTGCTGTCAGGTAGGAGGTCAACCTACAGCTACACTAAAGTAAGTAACAGTCAGTTACATTGTGTGTAATTCTCTCTGTTCCTCCCAGGCCTGATGGGAATGGTTGCTCATATGATGTACACCACAGTTTTTCAGCTGACCGTGATTGTTGGACCAAAAGACTGGAGGCCACAGAGCTGGGACTATGGCTGGTCATTTGCGTGAGTTCTGTCAGTTTTAGCTTCTTAACTTAATCCAAATCCATACTAGTGGATGTGGTTTAACACAAAACATGACTAGGTATGAGCTAGGAAATAAATGCAAATTGTGTGCTGTATTGACTCTTAGTGTTAAAGCTTGTCTCTGTGTATGTTTCTACTATGTCATTAAGCCTAAGCTTTGAGTTTAAATGTTTTACCCCCATTCAGGTTGGCCTGGGTGTCTTTTAGCTGCTGCATGGGTGCTGCTGTCCTCACCCTCAACTCCTACACCAAAACCATCATCGAATTGCGACACAGGCAAAGATTACGCCTGGAGGAGTCTCGGGCTGCCAACCATGCCCCAGCCTATGAGGAAGTGGTCCCTGGGGCAGGATCAGGAGGACTATATTCTGTCAGCAGCCTGCTGCACTGCCCCAATGGCATGATGGACACAATGTGGGCAGACGGCAGCATGGGTGTGGTTGGGGATGGGGACGTCCCAACGCTCGTGCTGGTTGGGGGGTGTGGGCCAGAGGGCTGTGAGGACTGCGAGCGAGAGATGGATGAGATGGAAGAAGCCATGGAATTTGAGAGATCAGACTCTCCTTGTTAAAGCCAAATTTGCACACAAGGCACTGGTACTGTTTTTAGGTTTGGTAATGAATTTTAGTCAATTTTTTAGATAAAAATTTTACAGTAATACAGCCTCAATACTCACATAAGATCCATTAGAGATATTACATGCAACTGCTGAGGCAAGCCTCTATTATCTAATAGCTACATTACCATCACAGCTAAAGAAGCATGTCTAAGCTGAAGACACTGATCATTAAGGAACAATTTAATGAATGAGATCTTGAAAGTGGAAAAAAGTGAAAGTGACAACCCTTGTCATTGCGAGGTCACAGCACAGCACACAGTGAACCGCAACGAAATTGGACCTCTGCATTTAACCCATGCAAACACCGTGCAGCAGGCAGCTATTGAAAGCGCCCGGGGAGCAGTGACGGGGACGGTACCTTGCTCAAGGGTACCTCAGGGCAACCTACTGGTGGGGAATTGAACCCACAATCTTCTGATGCAAGGGCAACTCCCTAACCACTAGACCACCGCTGCCAAACTATTGGTTTAACAGCTAATATGGAAAACCCATACAAAATCTGGGGATCTTTTCTGACCAGAGAAATGACCTGAACTGTTAATCAAGCTTGAACAATGGCAATGTGAATGTAAATTAAGTTTCAGGTGTGTGTCACTGGTGTTGGGATCTTCTGCAGGCATGTCCTACAATAAATGGATTTAATGTCTGGGAGCTCTTTGAAATGAAATTTCATTTGACGCTTGAGTGGATTACACTGGGATTGCATAAGGACGTGATGCATTCATTTCAGGACTGTTTACTGTTATGCACCCACCCCCTTCTCACTTCAAAGAAGATAGTCACTGGATCACACTGATACACATGAACAAGCTTGAAATATGTAGCACTTTATGCAGTATGCACTCTTGTGTTCTAGACTGTAGAGGAATCTGCCGCAGACTGTTGCTTGCTTTGTTTGTGACTGAGCGATGTCACCTCCACTAAGTTTGTTGTGGCTGTCATTTGCATTTGTGGCATTTAGCAGACGCGCTTATCCAGAGCTTCCATGCTCCGACTTCCATTGCTCCCTGGAGCAACTCAGGGTTAAGGGTCTTGCAACTCAGGGTTAAGGGTCTTGCTCAGGGACCCAGTGGTGGTAGTGCTAGAGGTGGGATTCGAACCTGGCACCTCTTGAGCCATAGGTCCATAGGCAAGTTCCCTACCACTAGACCAACGCCACCCTTGAATTGCAGTATCATAGTTTTATAATTTTTGATCTAATATGTAGTATTAGAAGCTTGTAACAGACAAAAACACATTACCTCTTGTGTGTAGCAGTTGGGTGCTAGGCAACAGCGAAAAAACATTATTTGTATGTTTCTCCTATTAATCTTGTTAGAATCAAATTAGTTCAACTAGCTTGAATAGAAAGTATTGGTGCCCAGCCAATTTCAGGTCTTTGTAGAGATGATCTTTTGGGTTCATGTCTGAACTCAGGTTTGTATTTGTGTGGTAGACTATGATTATTTTTTAATGTAAACCTTTCTCCCAGCCTGAGATCCTTAGTATTCAAATGTTTCTCTGCATCCATCTTTCCCTCTCTTTCCCTTTTCCTTGTCACAGAAAAGTATGCTTGATTATAAGAATGAGAAGGTTGATTCTCAGGACATATATTCCTCCTCACATACTTATAGCATGTATAGTCATATAGTTCAGTTTTTGTTATATCTGACCAGAGAATTTTGCTTCTTATGAGAGTCATTTATAAATTGCCTAGCATAGTGTCTTGTGCCTTTTATAGATGAATGGCATCTGTCTTGGAATCTATCAAAAATGCTTAACTGGTGGGGTGCTATACTGATGGTTGTCCTGCTGTTAGGTTTCACTGTCTCCACTAAGGAACATAGGGTTCATAGTGATTATTGGATTCCTGATTGTATTTTTGACCAAGTTCACTTCATCTCCCATTATTCAGTATTCAAGCCAGATATAGGAAGACTGTTGGTGATTACAAATTTCGAACATTTGTGAAGGATTAAAGCTCCTCAAAGCATTCATGTATGCATAATAGCTTAGTTTTCACTCTGACAAACACCATCAGCTGTGAGACATCATGCAGATAGAGGTGTGTCTTTCCTAATTATGTCCAGTGAATTTAGGCAGGCACTGGTGGACTCCAATCAAGATGCATTTTAAAGACCAGTGATAAGAAGGATGTATGTGTCATAACAAAGGGTCTGAATACTTATTTAACTGGGAAATTTAAATATTTTCTTTTCAATAAATTAGCAAATCACTCAAAGAACTATTTTTGCTTTGTCACTGTGAGGTATTATGTATAGATTGAACAGAAAAAAAGGATGCATCACTCCACGCCACCATGTGTCCTGGATGCATCAGTCCAGTTCAATGGTCCCTCATGACAGTCAACAGTTCTGTCACAGTATTCCACCAGGATATCACTTCTTGTTTTAGCTGATTTATTTTTGATATTGTTTATTCCATGAGGAGGGAGAATAGTTTAGGGAAAAGAATGCAGATCCTTGTGTAGACCTGACTAGCATTCTTTAGTTCCCTGATATTACTCAACCTTGAGAGTTATCACTTCACTGAGACACAGAACATGGTGTTTTTTCTGACTGGTACACATACATACATGAGCAATATTTGTATCTTTGGACTAATGACATTAAATAGTTTATCTAAACCATGCATGTAATCCATGCACGGCTATGCAGCTATGAGGTGAACTGTCCTTTCTAATAAAGTTCAATGAGAAGGGATGAAAGGAGAGAGAGAGAGAGGGAGAGAGAGAGAGAAGGAGAAGAAGAAATCAGGAAGGTCCCATAGAAAGGCAGGGTGCAGACAGAGAGATGGGAGATTTTGTGAAGTCTGCTTTCCCATGTTGGACAGAAGATTATAACAGTAATCCTGTGTTGGATGGTGAAGGGGGAGCGGGACTGAACAGTAAATGGTATAATGTTTTGGTATTTTTTGAGAACAGGCATCCTGATATTCCTCAGAAAACAACCTGCTTACACAATAATCACAATCCAAAAACAGTTAAACATACGCAGCACTGTCACACTCACACACAGAAGCCAAATCTTAAGGGTTCTTATTCGCTGTTGGCAAATTCACCCTCTCTCTCTCTCTCTCTCTCTCTCTCTCTCTCTCTCTCTCTCTCTCTCTCTCTCTCGCTCTGTCTCTCTCTCACACACACACAATCAGAAGCACACACAGAGCTAATCCAGGATTATGAATAAATATCACCCCATGTAAAATCTCTTTTCCTCTCTCAATGAGAATTAAAGGCAAAGTCATACCACAGCCTTGCCACCACTTTCTACACTGCAAATCACTTTCTCAAAAATATGAATCCATATTTGCACCAAAAAAATGTATAACATTATTAGAGAGGTTCATTCTGTACAATGTTTTAGCTTTCAAATAATTGTTAGGAAGCTGAAAAGATAAAACACATTGTAGTTGTAGTAACCTGAAAGATAAAAGAATATACAGCATGAGGATCTTATAAAATTAATATCCAGAGTGTGATAAAATTTATATTCAGAAAAAAGGTTATGACACAATTAAAATCCAGAATGAGGTTATAATAAAAATAATATTCAGAATGATATTCTGCTTATTCATATGCATTTCTGAACAAAAAAAAGTTGATTTTGTTGGAGTATTGCTGCTATCTGATTCACATATAAGTTCACGCAGACATTGCCACACAGTTTCTCTGAAAACTTTATTTCATAGCATATGCATATTTTTCAGCCCAGAAAGGAAAAGTTAGTTACAAAACAAATCTAAAGGCTTTCTGTGTCTCCACAAAAAGCATTGTTGTTACGGAAGCATTATTTTAGCCTTCATTTCAAGCTTATATTTCATGATAACCCGATGAGCACAGCTAATACAATGCAATCTACTTTCACAGACACCACAAACAATGGACTTCCATTGTGACTGATCTATATTAAATGTAGAGTACATTTTAATCACTGATATAGTTTCACAAATAAATAAAATAAAAAATCCGAGCTTTAGACCTTATCAGTACAGTTATGCTACTCTGACTCAGATGTTGCATAATTCAATGTACAATGCAAAGGAAATGGCGAACAACAGTATTTACAAAATGTCCAGCACTAGAGTGTAATAAACTGCAGAGTGAATTAGAGAGAGGAGGAAGAAAGAGAGTAAGAAGCAAAGTAAAAAGATGATGATCCAGCTTTTTTTCTATTTGGTGGGCACGAACTGAATTAGGCGGAGTGCATTATCATTGTCCATCACGCCCTGAATAAATTCTCCTTCAGCCAACCTCTCTGTGAGAGAGAGAGAGAGAGAGAGAGAGAGAGAGAGAGAGAGAGAGAGAGAGATTAAACGTTAAACTTTTTTGCTTTTTTGTTGTTACATATTGAACCATCTTGGCTGTAGATTATTGTATAAAATGATGATAATGTGGTCCAAAATAAGGTTATAGTAAAAGTCGTTTCTAGAATAAAATGAAAAAAGAAATGTTAGAAATTATCACCTATTATTTATTTCTTATTTACTTCTTGTTGCTTACCTTCAAAAATGATCAATAAAACATAATAAAAATGTATAATATTTAACCCATTTGATTTTTAAATTATGATTGTATGTAAAATAACAAAACTAAATAGGAAGAATTATTTTGAATAAAAAAGTATATGCCTTTATGGAATATCAATAAAATGAAACAATGTTGTTAAATATATTTGCAGTAATTACCATTTTCTTTCTTGTTGAAGTAAGACCACAGCTTATCCGCTCGTTTCTCTGGAGTGTTCTCATCAGCTGGAAGCTTGGCTTGCTCTTCCTTGGGAATCATCTTAAAGATTGCCTGGATGAGTAGACAAGTGTGAAGGAATTTAGGCTTTAATTTTAATGTGACTATTCTTGTCATTGTGAGAACACAGTGAACCACAGCGAAATTGGACCTCTGCATTTAACCCATGCACACACCATGCAGCAGGGTGCAGCTGTGAAAGTGCCCGGGGAGCAGTGACGGGAATGGTACCTTGCTCAAGGGTACCTCAGGGCAACCTACTGGTAAGGGGTTTCCTTTTCTTGCGTTTTAATATACAATTCAAAGAAAGCCCATATATTACTGATCTGGCTGATTTGTGAGCTCAGGCTGATGTTAATAAAAATGCTAATTTGTGGATGTCAGTTTTGACTGACAAAACTAATCTCCTTGCATGTGTAATCTGTGGAGTTAACTCTTTCCAGTCAGATTCAACATAATTAATATTAATAATCAGTTGTTTTGGTACATTTTAGTAAGTAACATGTATAAATGATGAACATGGCCTTATTAGTAGCTATTCTTTGGAAGCTGCATCCTGTTCTGAAAAAGTAAATTTAACTTATTTACTTTAAATGTGTGCCTTTTTTTTGAAAATTAAAATGAAGTACAACACATTTTTTGCAGTGTGCATAATCTTCCACTGTTTGTGGTTAAAGGACCAAATGTTCATTGAGCCACGCTTGACTGAGTGAAAGGCTAACTGGTGCTGGGACATTTAATTCTTCTCCTTCTGTTCAGCCATGTCAGTGCTGAGCTCCTTTAGCAAAGCTAAACACTGGCTCCATCTGCACCTAATTCTAAGATTTCTGGAGTTAATCGCAGCACTGGAAATAAGCTCCATATCCCACTGACCCCCATTCACATCTGAATGTTCTTTCATATCTGAATGTCAGAATACTGGATGTTCATTTACACAATTTTTTAACTGAAACATGCAAATGTTGCATTTAAGATAATTTAAAGAGGCTATTGGCCAGCGCTTATGGCCATATTTTAATATTTGCAGGAGGCATCAAATAAAGAACATTAAACATTTGATTTAACCATCTTATAAAATGATCAAGCATGTATTAAATATTATTTGTTTAGTAATTAAGCAGGCTAAAACAATATCTCTTTAATTTATTTTTCTATTACCTACAGATAGAAAACAACAAATGTTTTTATTTTGTTGATCCCACTGGCAGGCTTGACAGTGTGCCCTAGCTTGCCCCAGTGTCTTTCCATGGCTGGACTTCATTGATTTATCTTGAGGAAACACAATGATGTAGTTTTGCTGAAATGTGTAATAATACATTTCCAGTGCAACATTGAAAATTGAACCAACTGAAAAGGCAATAAATCTGGTTTAGGGAATAAAGGGTAATGCACATTTTTGGGGGGACCAAATCATAAGTATTTGATCTTGCAGATCATTGTTAACCTTTGTTTTTGAGTAATTTTAACCATGTATAATGCAGCTGATGGTGCAGGCTAAAGTTAATAGTTCAAAATGCTAAAAGATCTGAACTTGGTTAAACTGCCATTCAATCTGGCAACCAGATAACCAGATAATATATCTAAAAATTTCGAACCAAACAAAATTAACTAAACTAAAAAATAAAACCCATCTCTTCAAACCATTCTCGCCCCCCCCAGACAACAACAATAACAACACACACACACACACACACACACACACACAAACACACACATACATATATCCAGGGAGCTAAAAAAGAGTGAATTTGTGGGCATGGTGCATTAGGGACATTACTAACTTGAATAAAAGAACTGAGCTTAGATCAGAGTTTCCTGTCTAACACTGAATAAATATGGAACTGGACCACAGCTGCAGCGCCTGTAGCCAAGAAGACATTGGCTTAAGCCTTCAATAAGAACTGGAGCCAAAGCCTTTGGCTATAAACCAGCATCGCCTCACTAAATGGTCTTTTAGCTTCAATCACTGCTGTTCTTCTACAGTCAGACGTCAGACAGTCAGACGTAAAAAACGTTTGGATGCACCAGTAATGAGAAAGTGTCAACAGTTGTTTTTAGGGCTGACAGAGTGTGAAATCTGACAATGATTTATGTGTGATAATGTATTTGTGCTGTGGTAAATTGTGTGGCTTTGGACATCAGTGTCTAATATACTCTCTATATCTCCCTTCATCCCTGATGCATGTGATCTTACAGTCTAAGGTTAATCTAAAAGATTAGACTGTCTTGTGGGTTTTGCCTAACCCTGATTTACTTTCCTGTCTACCATGTTATCTTAGCTCAGGTAGACGTCCACTACAAACCTAAAGATAGAAACTGATTACCAGAAGTTTCTTTAATGGACATTGACATTTGAGGACAATGTAAATGATCAGATTACAGCACGTTCCACTGGCCTGGTAAAGTTTAACCTGTGGCATTGCAAACACTACCGCTTCATTAGTTAGCTATTAACAGAAAGATATATAATACAGTGACTACCCTCAATTGTTCAGTATCAACTAAAGATTCAGCATCTACTAAACAAGTATCTAATACAAATGACGCTAAAAGAAGTGTCAGTTATTATGTTTCTACTATGAATTACTATTTGCATTAACTTTAAATGAGATGTTTCATCTTTAGAAGCATTTGCACACATTGTTGTTGCAAAAATATCAACAGTTATCACATTGCTAAAGGAACCCTTCTGCTCTTTGTTTTGCACCCTTGGGTTTAAATCCCCTTTGGTTGAAATGATTTTTGATAAAAGAATAACAAACAAGAAGAGAATCATCAGTTATGCTAAAATGAATATTAAGAGCAGTCCCTTAAACATAAAAGTATTATGTAAAAATAGAACAGATTTAATTTCTTACAACCACAGATATATTTGAGTATTACTCTCAGTTTTATTTCAGTGTCATCCTGCAAGGAACCTTTTCTAACACATTTATTTTTAAGAATCTAGCGAATCAATTTTGTTGACATTTGTATTGTGTAACTATAGGCCCCATTTACCCTGAACGTAGGTGTCAAGCCTCTAAATAGCCAAAAATGCCAGCCGATCCCAAAGTTTATTACACACTTCCAGTTGCACTGTAGTCCTTGTAGTTACTGATTAATAATCCTTAGCATGTAATAAGCCTTGGATTTTAAAGGCTTTAAAAAAACCTCCAACCTTTTCTAATCCTGGTCCATTTATCCATGTGGCTGGTCTATGTTGTAGGACTTGTGTAGGTGGGTTTACAGCCCGAACACTAAACCAGTAATCCGTTGGATTATTCTTGTTTTGGCCGATTCTATTAGCAATCGGCTGAAGTGCTGGACTAATTGCTGAGTTAAAGCCCATGTTGCTCAAAGAGCAGCCAGTGCATTTAATGTAGGCCTCATGTGGGGACAGAAAAGCCAAACGCTCATGAGATTAGAACCCAGGAGTTTGATAACACCTTTAACTGACTGTGTTGATATTTAGAATGGTCTTTTCCACATACTGTGCTGAGATTCCACATATTTTAAACAGCCCCCTTTCAGACCAAATATTACCACTGGCCACATAAAGGACTGATATGTTGTGTCTCTGCAAGAGTTGTACCCCGATGGATCTCAAGTGTCTGTTACAGAAACATTACTGTGAATGGCTCTGTGGCAAATAATAGTATAAATATTAGTCTATTAAAATGCATATTCTATCCCTATTACATAGAATGGTGTATTTAATAATTTGTAGTTTTTGTTCTATAATATTATTACTCTGTGTATTTAACTCTTAATTCACTACAGTTATTACTGTTTCAATATAAAACATATTATATGTGGAAACTTTTGTGCAGTAATTTACTAATGAGTTATTTCTATTTGCACTTTATTCAAGTTTTTTTGTTTAAATATAGTTTTTACAAATTATTACAAATTATTCACTTTCTACTATGAATTATTTAGTTAACAAATGTATTATTTTCTGTCTACTTGGAATTCATTAATATTCATTATGATTTGTTAAGTTACTACTATGGATTATTTAGTATCCACTATGAATTATTCATTATATACTGTGAATTAATAAATATGTCTTTATGTTAATGTAATAAGTTAAGTAATTTAACTTATTCACGTGGAAATGATGTCCAGATGTGAATAACATCAGTGTATTACAGTGACCCATCACCCCACCATGGGAACTTACACCAGTGATCTCTTTCACTTCTGCTTTGGTGATGTAGCCGTTCTTGTCAACATCAAAGAGAGAAAAGGCCCACTCCAGCTTGGTCTGTGTCTTTCCACCTGATGTCATGTGCAGGGCAATGATGTACTCTTTGAAATCCAGTGTGCCATCGTCGTTGGTGTCAAACGAGCGAAAGACGTGCTTGGCATAGGTCTTGGCGTCACTCTCGGGGAAGAAGCGGTCGTAGATTTTCTCAAACTCATCAGCTGAAATGCGGCCCGTCGGGCACTGCTTCTGGAAATTCTCATACCACTGAGAGAGCTCGTTCTCCGAGAACTTGGTGCTAAGCTTCAGGTCTTCCAAGATTTCCTTGGACATAGCCCCGCTCTTGGCATTTCCCATTGTTGTCCCTGTCTGCTTGCTTGCCGGCTACTTCAGAAACTTGAGGCTTTGCTCTCTAATGAGTCTTTCTGTCAAAACCTGATCCAGACCCAGAATCTGTATCAAGGACTTCTTTTTGTTTGTTTGTTTGTCCCCTGGTAGAAAGTCGATCGTTGCAGAAAAGGACACCAACAACCTACTTGAAAGGCAGTATGAATATGAAGCAGCTCTGGGTGCAGAGAGTCCTTGGTTAATGAGAAGATGGAAGGAAGGTGAGGGGCGATAAATAACTTGGTGGGAGGAGGTGGACTTAGATTGTTACCTTTGATGGCAGGGTTAATTCTGTTAGAGGCAGATTTAGCTCAGCTGAGCCTCTGAGCTTTAAATCTACATCTTTGGCCAGTCTCTTTCTCTGTCTCTCCCTATAAGTAGCCCTGTCTGGAGAGCAAAAGCTCAAAGCAGTCACAATAATGTCTGTAAAGTTTCAGATTAAGGTCATGGGTCAATAAATTTAGCTTAATATTTTTTTTGACACTGAAGAGACACATCGGCTATCTAATCAGCATCCCTGAATATATTCTAGTGGTAGCCAAAAAAGTGAGAGGATTTTAGAAAAATCTGATGAGAAGGGGAAGTTGGGTCATCAGGTAAAAAAGCTGTAACATATATTAACGTTGCTACTTACCATGAAGAAATGCTGATCATTTACATCTTATTGGCTCTCGGACAGAATTAGGAAGGCCCAATATTAAAACTCTACCAAAAATATGTTCTTTTACTTTTACTATTTGAAGTTGTGCTTTATCACAAATAATACCAAGGCTGTGATATTGTCCTCACTGCTATGATTCTCAATGTAACTCATTCTCAGCTGAGTGATGCACTGAAAAAAATCTATTGTTGTTTAAATGAATGAAAGTATAGCATCTATGATTAGGGCTAAAAACACTCCAGACCTGCAGGTGGCTTTATACAAGGCTAATGAAGATTTAAAGATACTCATTCAAAGCACTCCATTGCAGCGAGTAGTCCAACTAGCCTTGTCCTCCGCTACCCTCAGGCCTCATGGCAAGACATGATAAGCTCCTGAATTAGATCTGAAAGAGCTGCCAAAAAACCAAACTGATACTAACACATGGATGAAATCATTAGAATCACTTAAGTGTTCAAAAACACTTCCAAAAATGAATATTGAATTGCAAAGTGAACTACTACACCAATACCAATAATGCAAAAATCCCACCCAAACTCAATATTTGGTAAACAAAGTTTGAGTTTTGATTTGGTGTGAAATGATTCATTGTAAATGTGCTGACTTTACTTGGGTGATTAACGAAACCAGAAAAAACATCTACCACACAAATGGAGCTTTTTTTGTTAACTAACTAAACCGGCCAGTGAACCCACATGTGTCTTGAGTGTTTATATCAAATGTTAATGATGGTAAAATTGTGGCAGATATGTACCAAATAAGCCTTCTTGGGGAACATTTTACATTACAATGTCCTGCCAAGTACCCATCTGTCTTGAAGGAATTTAGTTTAAGGGCAAAAGCTTCTCAAAACATAGGCAATGTGATCATATCAATTTCATGCAATAACTTTCTATGAGGGTGCTTTTAGAGGGAGTCTTCTGCCTTTAATTTAATAGTGATAAAGAACTCTCAGAGAAGGTCTTCTGTTCTGGCTGAACCGGCCTAATAATCTGTACTTTGTTTGATGGTGTTAATACGTGGCAAGTAATTGGGGGATCCTTAAGTCCCGCCATATGTCCTACTGCTATTTCCAGGAAGTCTTTTCCTTATCTGCCCAGCCCCCCAATTCCTATTTAGTTTTTTTCTCCCCTGCCCCCCTTTCCCTTGGGCCTGGTTTCTGCTGCTGTTTAATAAACCTTATACAATTTATGAGGAACTGCAGTAACAATGTAGGTTGGTGGGCATCGCTTACTGTTTAATTGACCACTGACTGAGCTCAGTGAGGGTTATTGTGAAAAAAAGTGTAGATTAACATAAAAAAGTGCTTTAACAGTACCGATGTGCCCTTATTCCAGCAAATAACCAATTAAACTCACCAAATTTAAACATAACGTAGAACACTGTGTAACATTGTATAACATTAGAACAAACACAAAACCATAAGTACAATACAAAGTAAATCACACTAGAATTAACACATATAAGCATAAATACAGCCATATGTTGTAGGAACGTGCTTGAGAAAGTTATGAAGATTCTGGTTAGTAGAACACATTTAGAAGAACACCCATATGGCCTCTGGTCTTGTTGGTGCACTCCAACCATTACATAAATTTGATTAGTATCATCAATGGCAGTTGATTTATTGGAATATAGGAATATAATTTTGGAGGCTCCTTTCTTGTAGACATGTAAAGTAGTTTGTGCTCATTAGTAATGTTCTTGTTGGTTTTAGATTAATTTTAAAAATAATCATCTGTGCTTGGGTCTTATGTAAGAACACAGAATACTTAAACTCCATTTATTACAACTACCTAAATACCATCTTCCTGCACTCACAGGTTGAACCCTTTGTTATTGATTGCCTCTGTTTGTGCTCTTGGTTGTATGGGGATTGTCCCTGGGCTATTCATGGCCTTTGGAATACCCATTATATTGGATTACCCCTTTAGAGCCAATTTTAATCCCTCCTGTACAACACATCACAGCTATGTGTGATGAGGATGTACCCGAGGCTTTTCTATCTGCACAGGGATCATTGTACAGAAGATAGAGGCTTGCGTAATATCCTTACACTCACTTGATCTCATTTAATTCACCTGCTGATGAACTTAACTCTGTCACTACGATGGTGGTCTTTTGGAACCATGTTTCAAATCTAATACAAAAAGATAAGTGATCCGGTTCAAACATTATTCCTTCTATAGACATCAACAATGAAAGAACAAGAACAAGAGACCCACTTTCTGCAAAATCAACATCAGTTTACATTTTGATAATCAGGTGAACTCATGGATAGTCAGCAAAGATTCAATCTTCAAAGAACAATCCAGTTTTAACATCAATAAAGACAACCAATTCCATTTGATAATCATTAAAAATTAACGATCCTTTTCCATCTGTAAAGACAAATCATCACCAATAAGTTTTCTCAATTATTTCATCAGTAAAGACCATGCAATGAATTTCCTTCATTAATAAAGAAAAACTAAGAAGTTCTGTCTAAAACAATGGCCAGATAGATGATCAGATTGAGCTACTCATGATACTACCTCCACCTTGTTTCATAGATGAAGTGGTTTATTTTGAATATTGAGCAGTTCCACACTTTTTTTGATGCATCACTCGTTTGAAAGAGCATCTTTATCTTTATTTGTATTTACAACTAGAACAGTTGTGTTTACAACTAGAACTGTACACTTGTGTCCACAATCAAATGAGGTGCACCCTGGGGCACTATAGTGCCAGTTCAATTATCCCTACCATACATACCACACTGCTCTGATTTCTTAATTCAATTGGATTACAAAAACAAAGAAATTATTTAGTGCATCATAGAACCATAGTAGCTATTTCTAGCTGTGTTTTCTTTCAATCTATTTTTGTATCTGTCAGATCCTCTTATCGAACCTGTATGGGTAACACTAACTATTTAACACAAGCTACTTCATAACATTTGCTTAAAAACAAATGCATTAGAGAGATCATGGAAGGAAACACCCCTTTATGCAACCTCATACGTCACTCTGCTTCTTCTCTTGGCAGGAGTTTGCACTCGACTGTGTTCCTCCCACTCACTGTTCATTCTGCCAAGGACCGAATCTGGCTTTGGCTTTGTTTGGCTCACCTGGAGGGACATGTATATTTAGATCACACACTTTATAACAGTGAGTGACCTTAAAGTGAAGCCTTAGCAGGAACATGAGTAAATAATAACTGGACAGTTGAGCTCAGTTTACATTTAGTTCAGTTCATTTTTGAGAGCATAGTTACTAGTTACTATTTTTATCATTACTAGTTATTAGACATGATTTTTTTTTTGACGACTATACAGTTAGCCCAGTTCCTTGGCAAAAAAAAAAACGATATTCACATAAAGGTGAAAATTCAGTTCAGTTATCAATAAAAGTGAGTGATTCAGTTAATGAAAGTGAGTCATCCACTCAATCTGCAAATTATTTTGGGAGTTTTGTCATGGAAGTGATATGTACAGATTAAATCACAGTAATTAGGGCAAGCTTTTTTCACATAAAAACTAGAAGAATGTTGCTGGTATTATTTCATTAACTGCACAGCTAAGCAGAGACAGGATAAAGACACAAGGAAAGACTAACAGAGCAGACTGAAGAAGGAAATTTCTATTGAATGAGAAAAAAAACACTAGTTTTCTGCCCAGAAAACAATGCATCCACTCAAAATCTGCCCAAGACCTGCTTGAGATAGTGAGAAAGAGCAAGAGGAATGAAGGGAGCAAAGGAAGGGAGTGGGGCTTAGATAAATAGGAGCTAATGGGACATAATGATGCTTAATGACAGACATGGCTTTCCTTCAGGACACAAAGAACGATGGAAACAAACAAATGATAACAAAAATAATAACAACAGGCCCGTCTTGCGCTGACACAAACATTTCTGCAAGTGGGACGTGACTATAAGGAGCTCAAAACTTTCATTCTAACAGAATTTCTCTAAGGAATTCATTTACTTTCAACGTCTGTACAAATGAGTGCTGGACTCATTACTTTCTGAAAGGAGAAGGCATTCACATGCGCTCTGCTGATAAAACTCATCACCGAGAACCACTAAAACAAAGGCACTGCTCATTGAGCCACACAGGTTCTGACAGCGTCATTTATAGCTTTATTTTTTTGACTGAGGCGAAATACCACTTGGAAATATTTGCAGCTGGGCTGAAAGGTGAGATGAGTAAATCTTTCTGTTATTTCTCTTTTCATTCCCATTGTACTGAGTGGAGGGTTTATTTTTGCATCTTTAGGCTTGTAAAGGCGCTATATAAATTAAACTTTTGTTGTTGTTATATTAGACTAAGTACTAAAATTTGTATTTTTATTTTTTAGTTTTAAAATTAAGTTCTCATTCCATAATAATAAACATATTCCAGTGTAACAGTGTGGGTGAATAATGTTGTTTTTGCCAAATTTAATTAAAGCAATTTTTCAGATTTTATTAAATAGTCACTGATTATTATTTGCATAAAATGTGACATTATTATTGACAATATTATATAGCCACAACTGTCTAGATTTGTTCATCAATTAATAAAATTATCCTCTGGCACACGATATTGACTCCTTTTAAAATCATCTTGCCAACAGGATTACCCATCAAGTTTTTCAAGCATTATAAATTAAAAAACATCTCAAACCGATTTCTAAGCTCATATTATTTTTTTCTTTTCTTACAGACTGGACCCAGCTGGAACAAGTGAAGCAGGAAAAGGAGATCAGGCTAATCAAAGTGAAGAGAAACTTCAAGGAAGAGCAGAAAGGACACAGGACACAAATTTGAGCACCACTCCAGTCCTCACAGAATGTGCCAAGCTGTTCTGCTGTCAAACTAAATGGGATTTTGATGTCATTCCACCGATTAACTGGGAAAACAAAATAAGAATCCTGATTAAGATGAACTTGAATGTACAGTAACAACAAGAATTTTTGCTTTTGAGCATGGACGGCTAAAACTAGTTGAGCTACCCGAAACACACTTTCCGTCAAAACAAGTCATCTAAGAAACGCTTGGACCACTAAAACTAATCAAGACATCAATGAGAAGCTAGGAGCACTGAGTCAAATTTTTAAAGAAACATTTAGAGCTTCTAACCAAATCTTAAAGCCTACAGACGTTTGGATATTTCAATCAAAGTTTTAACCCCCTTTTTAAAGGGTCATTTAATAGAAATTTCAGTACTACTAATTCATTATGGAATCAGTCCTGGATCCTTCTGCCCTGCCTGACCTAACCACAACAGTGACATTTGACCCTAAATCTGAAACGGTTACCTTACCCAGCAGGGTCGTCTCTGTGGCAGGTGTCACTGTTGTTACTGGGGGTGCAGAGATGTCCTGGGGGTCCTGCATGTTGGCCTTTGGGTTTTGGGGCTCTCTGATAGGAGTCAGCATGGTTTCAGTGGGGATCTGGGACTTCTCAGTGCAACAGGGTGGAAATACTTCACTCCTACTGGCTTTGGGTTTGGTAGTACTGTGTATAAGTTTCGGTGTCGTGATTGGGGTTTTTGGAATCCGTTACCTAATGAAGAAAAGAGGACAGGGAAGAAGAGAGCGGGAGGAAGGGAAACTTGTTTTAGTTGCTGAGGAAGGGATAAACGTTATAAAAAAAGTGACAGTGTGAAAATGAAAGGCAATAATTTTTTACTGTTCTAAAATATACCACATCTGCTTAGCATCAGCATCTTTTAGTTTTCATTATCTGCTCAACTTGAAGAACATCAAGAAGGATGCTATAATTAAATTTACCTCTTGATTAAAGATACCAGAATCAAGTTGTTAAAATGAACTTCAACAAAAAGTTTTGATAAAATTAGTATTTATTATGACATGCAAATGAAATTAATATGCAGACTGAAGTATAATAAATATATCATTACAAAGAATGAACTTAAAGGTTCTTCTTGTAAACACTAATATATACACATATCTGATCTGTGAAAATGCACTTACTTATTTTAACATATCCCTATTACACCCAGCATTATTGTCTTCAACCATGTGTTGATATCTAAGCAAAGATGCAAAGTCAAAATTATATTTTTATCATCAGATACTTGTTTTACAATGGATGGATGTTTAAATTCCTTGCACTCTGGAATAACAGAAAGTTTAGCTTGATTTTATGCATTTCTTTTTTTTTTATCTCACTTGCAATTTAATAACAATACCCATTTATTATATATTTAATATTTTTTAAATCCAGGTATATGTAGCTCCAGCATTTTATAAATGTTTATGTTTGGACATTGACACATATGTACAGAAAAATATCAGATAACTTCACTGGCCTACAGGTCATGTATCATTGACTAACAGAAGTTTTCTCAGCACAGGGATTAGCCAAAATGATTTCCCGTTTCCTGTATGCAGAATGTCGGCATTTAGGTGTTTCCTGTGTGAAAGTAAACACTCACAAAAGATTAGGGGCTGGATTGTGATTTTAGCTTGCTTTAGATGCAAAATTGTATAGCTACATCATAAATTCATGCCAAAGAGGACTTGTGACTTAAGACTTTATAAGCAGCCTTCAGTTATACTGCTGCATAATTGAATATTTATAATGTGAACAGGTGTGAAATGTTCCATTCTTTTTTAAAGAAGCCTAGTAGCCATTTCATGTAAGAGCATTACATGAAAAATATATAATTATAATGTCTGATGAGATTTTGGAAATCTTTGGCCTAAAAAAGTCTATTCATGATGCAGTGTTACATGCACGGCATTGCAAGGATGCACTGTACCCAAAGAAAACTGAATTAAAAAAGTGAAAGTGACAACCCTTGTCATTGCGAGGTCACAGCACAGCACACATGAACCACAACGAAATTGGACCTCTGCATTTAACCCATGCACACACAAACACCATGCAGCAGTGGGCAGCTATTGAAAGCGCCCAGGGAGCAGTGACGGGGATGGCACCTTGCTCAAGAGTACCTCAGAGCAACCTATTGGGAAGGGGTTCGAACCCCCGATCCTCCGATCATGCGGCTAACGCCCTAACCACTAGGCCACTAAACTATTAAACTATTTTACTATTAAAAAGAGTTCATATGATTCAGAAGGCACCTGTTGGATTGAAATCACCCCATGACATGATGAAAAACATAACATCTCTAGTTAATTTGGATATTAAAAATGTCAGACTTGATCTTTCAGCGTTTTGAAAAACATTGTGAACGAGGCTACTTATGGCAAGTGGCAGCTGTGGTCCAGCCAAACACCAAACACAAAACACAAACATTTCCTGTGTCAGTCTCCCGTTCACCCCATTTTAAGGGCAGGCACTGAAGAGTCTGTGTATGAGTCTGTGTATTTCTGTTAACCTCAACATTTCTGTAAGTATAAACGTGCCCTAATATTTTCCATCCATCCTGATTTTTAACTGTTTATTCTGAATACGGTTGTGAGAGGTGTTGGAAATATCCTGGGGTGAAAAATATCCTGGGAGAAATACCCTGGACAGGTTGCCAGTCCTTTGCAGGGCAAACACACTGACAAACACCCTCACACACACAGTCACACCTAGGGGGCAATTTAACAGCTCCAGTCCCCCTGACTTGCACATATTTGGGAGGAAACCAAAGCACCCAGAGGAAATAGTATACCTAAAATAATAGATACCTATAATTAAAAACACATGGAAATGTGCCTCTTGAGTTACTTTTGTGTCCCTTCTGTTGGTGTTCAGCAGTTCCTAAAACTAGCTATTACTGCCTCTGTTTTGTCTGTAATGGAATAAAAAAGGACACACTTATTAATCACATTTCAGTGAATTTGATAAATAGCTGGGCATCACAACCAGCACAAACTGCTGGAAAAAGCCAACAAAAAACAGTAAGAGCATTTTACTACAATTCACATGGTAATTGCTTGTTTTACTTTTCACTAAGAACCTTTAAAATCCCCAACAAGTAAAGGTGATAGTTTAGTACTTGCCTGAAGAGATAAATAATATAGAGATAATAATATATAGATGAATCTAGTAATAATTTGAGAAGACTGAAGGTGAAGCGAGTACTAATAAGGTGATAAAGTTGCTGGACTGAAGGTGAGGCTGGTTCTAATAAGGTGACAAAGGTGAAAACTAATCTGGGATAGGTTATTTTATTGTAATATTTACATTTTGAAATAGGCAATTATGTAGTTACGTAAAAATGTGTGTGTTTCTTATGTTCTTGCTAATAGTTGATTATAAGTACATGCCTAGTGGGTTGCAAATCACTGCAGATGTAAGTTTTCTTTTTTAATTAGATTATTTGCTATGATACACTGTAAGAATGAAGCAGCACATCTATCAGTGTCTCCTCACCGATGTTACCAGGAATCAGTAAAGTAAAATTATTGTAGATCTTGCTGCTTGCTTGCCATATATATGAATACTGCTGTAGTTCAGAAAAAGAATTGTAAGGCGAGTGCATCATTAAGGAATAAACAGTAATGAAGGTGTCTCCCTCTGCTGTATGCTGTCCGATGTAGCGTTCTAAACGTCACGTCCAAGACTACGTTTAAAAATGCAATAAGTTATTTTTAAAGTATTTTAAAATCTTCTTCCACTCTAAAGTTTTAAATTAACTGTTAAGTTTTTTTTTTTTTTTTTTCCTCACCTCACTGTAGACAAGCACACATTTGCATTGATTATACGACTGCCTAGTTCCATCAGCATATTGGTGCTGGACAGCCTTGCCTTTTAATACACAAAGCCCATGTCTGTGGAAGCAGGTTTCACCACTATTAACTTTAATTTAGTTAATAGGTCTTGTTTCTATTCAACAACTGCATTTTTTTTTTTACTTTTTATTTAAAAAATGTTTTTATTCCAGTAACACAACATATCTTCAAAATAAATCGGGGCAGTGGTGGCCTAGTGGTTAGGGCGTTGGCCCTATGATCGGTGGATCGGGGGTTCGAACCCCTTCCCAATAGGTTGCCCTGAGGTGCCCTTGAGCAAGGTGCCGTCCCCGTCCCGCTCCTCCCTGCGATGGGCTAGCGACCTGTTCAGGGTGTGTCCCCCGTCCTCGCCCTGTGTGCGCTGGGTTGGACACCGGCACTCCCCCGCGACCCCGTTTGGGACAAGCGGCAGAAAATGGATGGATGGATGGTGTTTATATGTAGGTGATTTCTTATCAGCTGGTTTTAAGAACACAGATTTACAGGCTTAGTTCCAGGTTTCTCTTTGGTGCACCGAACTGTCATACAGAAAACGACTCTTGCATTGATTAATCAAAACAGAAACTTAAAGAATCTTAAGAAATTATATTGGGTTCAAAAAGATTTTTAAATACTTAAAATCACTTTAATGTCACTTTCTGTTTATAATCACTTATTGCATGTTTTTGTATTGTTACATGTTTTTGTTCATTAACATTATTATTGTCCGAGTTAATAAAGATTATTGTAATAATAAGGGTCTGCGCTATATAAATTCAACACAAGTTGAACAGACACCTACATGTGGCAGTATTTTTTTTTTCTGTCCCCTTCAGGAATTTGATTTTAAGAAATCTCCCTCTTGTTGGATTCTCCGTCACTTTTTAATGCCCCCCCCCAAACAGTGAAAATAAATACTATTTGTGACATTGTGTCAGTAAATTCAAAAATATAAAGATTAAATCATTTTCATGACTAAGACAATAGGATGTTTTCATGTCCTTAATAGATTGCTCTTAATGCAATCACATCAGTACATTCAGAAGAGCTACTATGTGCAAGCACAACCTCATAAATAAAATGCATTAGAGCAGGGCCGGTTTACAAGGAGTCTGGCCTCTTACTTTTTAAGCTACTCTATTACAAAATACACATGAGAAAAGCAAGAGGTAATTTTTTTGTGAGTATCAAAAGGAACTCTACTGCTAAATAGTGTAATAAAAAAAATGTTCTAATTTTTCATGCAGACATTTTTCCTTATTTTTGTTTTACGCATTAATACATCAGTGAAAACTTGCCAGCATATTTGTATTTTTCTGAAGGGTAGTGGGACTAATCGTCAAAGGGCATTCACTGATGCAATGAACCTAAAAAGTCCTTTAACTGCAGTTGAACAGCTTTTAAAATATCACTGTTCTGCATTCTGAGAAAGCCAGCATTCGTGTCTGCATAAAAATTTCCTGATTTGCGGTTGTTCATTTAAAGATATATGTTTTTATTTCCAGTGTTTCACACACTAGCTCTGAAACGGGAATTCTGTTACAGCTAAAAGTCACACTTGCTGCTAAAGCCATGCCAAAAAAAAAAAATGCTCCAAATTACCACACCTTTGCATAATTCATTCTGGAAATGCAGTGGAGCACCCTCTAATGCCAAACCAATCCAAAAGACTTTATCCAGTAGGTGTTCTCCAAACGAAATATCTCTGATGACATCAATTCAGCCAAGTGCAAGTCACAGCACTAGTTGATCTACTGATATACTGGCTTTGGCCAAATAAATCTGAAAATTGTAGAAAAATGTGATAAGAGAGTGGCTTTGTCATCATGTAAAAAAACTGTGGAGATCTAACAATACTTCCTACTACGGCATTACCCTAGACAAAACTAGACCAAGAAGATGAACATTATGTTTTACACTCATGTCAAGCATCTCTGACTGGGGTTGCAAAACATAGTTTTCCTTGAGGCCCCAGAAACACCAAACCCAACCTTACATATCAGAACAAACCACTCCAACAGCCCTAAACCAAAGGGCATTTTAACAGGAAGTTCAATGCTATAAATACCTTAGAGTTGCATTGTGATCGTGATCCCAGAATGAAGTAAGACAAACCAAAGGAATTATGGATCGAGTTTTAGTGACCACCTTGACCATCATATTCCTATTAACAGGTAAAACATTTTTAATTAATTTAAGTACCATAGTATATTAATTCATTTATTAGTTTTTTGACTGGTGGCAGAAGTGTTATATGTGTTATGTGTGTGGAATATGGGAACACCTCAGGCAGGTATGCCTTTGCCATACTGATATTTTTTAAATGTGCTGTCTGATTTTTCATTATGCTTTTAAATGGTCAAAAAAAAGTATTTTTTCTTTAAAATGTAAAAAGTTTTGTCCACTGTAAACAATGAAACTGACAACAATTAAAGTTTTAGGAGTAAGTTAGCTATAAGTGATTTGTTCATATTGTACACACTAAAAAGCAATATCACAATGCTTTCTACCTCAATAATATTTACTTGGTAAAATGTGAACATTCATTCAGAGTAGTCAGCCATTCATTTTCTGCCACTAATCCCAAACGGGGTCGCGGGGGGTGCTGGAGTCCATCCCAGCTCACACAGGGCGAAGGACGGGGGACACACCCTGGACAGGTCGCCAGCCCATCGCAGGGATCATTCAGTAGGTTTTGTGTAAAATGTTTCATTTTAGAAAAACATACCAAGAATTGTTCACATCTGCCTTTAAAAGATCCCTCACAGAAAGTTATGACATGAAATGGTCTAAGAAATGGTCAACATGAAATGAATAAGCAATTCAAGGACTGAGGTACTATTTGCATAATGCAACATTTACAAGGAGAGCTTGGTATGAAGACATGGTAAATATGCAATTATATTCACCTTAATACTACTGGTCTCTGATGAGGGCAATGCTAAAACTGATAGCTCAGAGCCTCTGATTTGTCTGTTTGGTTCTGGCTGTGAATGAGGAGGGGAACATTGCTTGCTACGTCACAAACTAAATTCCTATAGGAAATAATTACAACACTGAATTTTTTTTCCATCCATCCATTATCTGCCACTTGTCCCAAACGGGGTCGCGGGGGAGTGCTGGCGTCCAACCCAGCGCACACAGGGCGAGGATGGGGGACGCACCCTGGACAGGTCGCCAGCCCATCGCAGGGAGGAGCATGACGGGGACGGCACCTTGCTCAAGGGTACCTCAGGGCAACCTATTGGGAAGGGGTTCGAACCCCCGATCCTCCGATCATGTGGCCGACGCCCTAACCACTAGGCAACCGCTGCCCTACCATCCATTGAATTTTTTTTGTTTTTGTTAAACTTTTACCATCTCATGGCATGCAAAAGTTGAATCTGAATCCACAGTTGCTTTCCACAGCAGGGCACAGGGCACAAACAGTTGATCATACAGCCTATACAGTAATAAAAATATGTATTATTCATTTTTTGAGGCTGATTCTGAGAACAAATAATCAAAGCTGCAAAGATTAATTATAACTGAATTCATAAATAAAAACAGGTTTTTAGAAATGTTTATTCTGTCTTGTTTTTTCTCTTCCTTAGAGCACGCATCTCTAATTATCATCAGTCCTGAGGGAATTCTAATAGAGGACCAAAGCTCTGCTAACCTCACCTGCACAGGATTTGACCCCATTATCAGTGCAAACTGGACCAAAGATGGTCACATTGTCATTCCTAGTGACAGAATTGAGTTTTCTACAGATAACACATCACTGCTGATCAGTCCAGTAAAGAGAACAGACAGTGGTGATTACAGGTGTACTCTCAGCAACAACAGTTCTTCTACTACTGCTAACTACACCATGACTGTTAACTGTGAGTATAGAATGACAGAAAACCATGTGGACCCTTTTTCCTTGTAATTTTATTAACAATAATGACAAGTTGTAAGGCTTGGGTGGTGTGGGCTGGACATATGCGCATAACCAGGAGTCTCATACTGAACTTTATTAGACATTACTTATATAAATAGAACTCAGAAACCAGAATCTGAAGCTAACCAGAGTCATTGTAACAACTCGAATGACTGATGTTCTGTTCTGGCTCATTGGGAATTATAAACCTTGCCCCAATGAAGCACACCTGTGCCTGTGTCAGAGCAGAGCACCATCTACCGTGACACAAGTAAACTTATAAATCTTTTTCACACATCAACGACTGCCTGTGTGAAATATTTTCAGATAATAACATACATTGCCATTTTTCCTATAGTTTTGTAAGGCTAAAGATATTTTTAAATATGTTTGGATCAGTTATTTAGTGGATAATAAGATTAACAATGATATTAGATAATAATAATAATCATCACATTATTATATCTCACTTCTTAGAGAATCTTAATAGAAGGATGGATGATGGATGGATGATAGACAGATAGATAGATAGATAGATAGATAGATAGATAGATAGATAGAATCCAGCTTGTCATGTTTGAATGTGCATTCGTATGTACAAATAACTCCAGCTACATTCACTGAAATGTTCTGAATGACTTGTGATAGATGGGCCGGATGTGAGGGTACTCGGTGCAACAGTTCTGGAGGAAGGTTCAGATATTCTGCTCCTCTGCTCTGCTGTGTCACTACCGTCATCCTCCATTACATGGACAGTGAATGGCATTAGTGAAGGAAACTCTCCCCTGTTCATCATAGAGAACAGTGACCACACCCACGGTGGAAACTACCAATGCACTGCAACTAACAACCTCACTGGAGTCACAGCGTCCACGGTACACTTTCTCACTGTCACAGGTAAGGCAGAGCGCTGAGGTTTTTTAAAGCATTTTGGATTTTAATCCTTTTCTTTAACATTATATTATATGATTAAATATAATATAATTAATAAAATATTATAAATAAATAAATATTAAATATAATATAAAAAAATACTCAAGCTTCTTTCAGCCTCTCCGCTGCGACTTTGTCACTTTCAATATGCTGTAATGTGAACTTAGAGAAGAGTTTCTTTTGGCTCACTGACAACAGAAGTTATTTTTTTATTTATAATATGAACAACAATGTGTTATGTATTTATTGATATATATATAAATAATTAATTGAACGCTATTCAGGATAAGTGATTTGGATCCTGCAGCCTCTAATCATCCTCCTAAACTTAACTTTATCTTGACTCTACTCCAAGGCTGGTGCATGTGTGTGTGTTTGTGTGTTTGTGTGTGTATGTATGTGTGTATCTAGGTAAAAACACAGACTCTGGGCTCAGTCCTGGTGCAGCAGTAGGTATTACAGTGGCTGTTATTTCAGTGCTAGTGCTCTTGGCTGTGGGCCTGTACTTAATCTATTTAAAGTAAGTCCAAATTCACACTATTAGTCACATTAAATCTCTTTCAACATCATTATCTGCCTTAAAGCACCAAATACATTGAAAGTAGTTTCAATTAATGAAGTCAAATGTGTGAGGAATGAGTAAAGCAATGTAATGCAATGTGTCTTTCAAACATTAAACGTTTATGCTAATCTCCATTTTTCTCATAATTAATTGTGTTTCAGAAACTCTGCTAACCCTGTGTGCAAAATACCCTGCCCAAGTGAGTACAGCAAATGAGTAAAAGGTCCATTTAACATTCAGGAACTACTATGAGCTATTCAGTATCACTAATTATTTTGTATTAGTTATTAATTATATTCATCTGCAACTGTTTTGTCACTATTTTATAAATGAATTTAAAGTATTTAGTCATTGGAGGTGATGCGTGGACCTCATACAGACTCTTTGAGCTACTGATTGTTACTGCTTGTTATAGATACTAATTGTTGTGCTGCAAAAAAAAAACACATGACAAGTTGGCCTTAACTGAAAATGCTGTCATTTGTGTTGAATTACACAGTGAAAAGCAAACACAGAGAACCTTCCAACAGCCGAGTGGAGGAGGAAAATGAGCAGAGTGTTCAAACAGAGTTCAAAACCAGAACCAAAGAAAGAATTGAAAGTAAGAGTCGTTTAGATAACACAGAGGGATAGAATGTGGGACGAGACTGAGTGTGAGAGAAAAAATTTCCTCTCATTTTCTCAGTTTGGAAAGAAATTAAAACAGATTCCAGCTTCTTTCCTTCTGTTACAAACTTAACTGTACGTTTCTGTTACAGGTCTTTACGAAAACCAGAGCATGGAAAGAAATCAAAAACCAAGTTATACTCGTGTAAACGTGAGTTTATAATCCAGGTTAAATGGTGCAATAATCATTTTAAAATGCTGTAAAATCAATTTAAAACACTACTCTATCCAGCTGCTGTAATTTGTTTTTAATTACCTGCTTAAATACTATTTTTTTCTCTTTCAGAAACCAAAAGATCACCCAGAACCAGTCTCTAATAGAGTAAGTAAACCCTCCTGATAAAGATTCATTTTTTAAACCTTTGTTGGACAGGATTCCAAAACTTTTTCAGCTCAAATTCCATCTGACTGTGTGGTGTAGTGGTAAGATATTCACCTACAGATCTAGCGCTTCGAGTCCCAACTCCAGCACTACCATCATTGGTTCCCTGAGCAAAACCCTTAACCCTGAATTGCAACAGGGGGACTGTCCCTGTAGTTAAGAAATGTAAGTTGCTCTGGATAAAGAAATAAATATTTGGTAATGTTTTGTAACTTCCTTTCAAAATCCCCATACGTTTTTGGAATTAGCTAAATATTAGCTACAGAAATAACAAGAATGAGTAACATTGATGAGTTTTAACAAAGAAATCCCCATTATGTTCTAATTATCAACTGGGTATGTATGAGTGTAAAATTATGATAAAAACCAAGATGGCCTAAGTAAATTATACTGAAATATACACATTTTACACTAAAGTTTAGTGTGAATTAGTTTGTAATTACTATTCTGCTACACCAAACTGTTATGCAAGTATGAGCTACTTTTATTGTGTTCTTTGTTTGTTTACTATTTAGAAAATAGACATTCCATTAGTATTTAATCAGACTGTCAGGTTATTGTCTATCATTTTACCTAGTGGTAATAATTTAACTTACCAGCAAAGATATACCTACTACTAAATAATTCATTTTTACTTTCACAGGTCGACAATGTTGTATACAAAAATCAAAAGACTTGTATACAATAAAACTAAATATCTTGGCAATGATCAATAGCTTGATCAAATATGTAAATATCTGTAATCCACTAGTGACAACATAGCAGGGTTTAATTAAAATAAGACTGATTGTTAGCTGCCAAGTTTTATTTGTCATTTGATGCTTAAAAAACTGTCAACATTTCTTCTCATCTAGATCCCACCACAGCCCCCACATCGGGTCAAGATGGAAGCATTGGTAACATTTATACATATACATATACATATATTCCCCCATTTTAAAAAAGTAAAACTGTACAACTCTTCACTCTCTAGTATGATTTACATTAGTCAGTTTTAGAGGCTCTTAAAGGAGATTAGCTCAGCCTTACAGACCTACTGACACACTGTAGAATGTTTTGTAGATTTACCTGAGAAGGGTCTAAGGAAAAAACATAAGAAATGGGTTAGAATTTCAAAATAATACATTTTGTATTATTACTTCTTAATCATGTTCATTTTGATGGGCATATTGCTAATGTGTTCATTCTGATTTGACAGGATTCAGACCAGTATTCCACTTACTTTCCCTGATTTCTGATGTTCAGGTAGGCTCAACAGCCCTTGCACCGCAAGTTTAATTTTGTAAGCTGGGCTTTTAGTTCAGGCCATAGATATCAAATGATAGTCAAAAATGAAAGAAAAAAAAATGTTGCCAATATCTCACCAATGACATTAGATTCTGAACACCCCTATGGAGCTTATGTTAATGTTAAACCAGTAGTGAAGTGATGACATGAACATCTTTCAATATTAAACACAGACATCTGGAGCTTGTAAAAGATTCCATGTGTTTAATTTAATATGTTGTAACGTGATTTATCTAACAGTAGCCGACACTGGTGGTCTAGTGGTGATGAATTAGACCCTATGATCAGAAGGTTATAGGTTTGAGTCCAAAACCAGTGGTTTGCCTTAAAGCACCCTTTAGCAAGATACTGTCCCTAACAAAGCTCCCCAGGTGCCAGATATGTCTTCCCAGTGCTCCACTGTGTGTGTGATGGTTAAATGCAGAAAAAAAAGATTTTGTTGCAGTTCCCTATGTATCACATTCACAGTGATATTCACTTTCAATTTCACATTAACACACCACTTGGGTGGGTATCAGTTTTACAGCCACTCTTTCAGTAAAGAGTCCGGCATTTGACCTGTTTTTTTTTCTCTAAAATATGGACTGCACTGTATGCACTCACTGAAGTACCTAAATTGACTGAAACCTATTTGCCCAATGGCTGTACTGTCTGGGATGCATCTAGAAGTCAAGTAATCCTGGCTACACTATGGGTCTACATTCACTATCGTATCTAGAACTTCTAGAAGGCCTACATTAATGTTTTTTTCACACCAATTGTAACTCAGAGCATGACTGACTTCCTTGTATTGTTGGTGTTTTATCTAAAGTATTAGAGCTAATCTAATGTGATGGACCAACCATTGAACCAAGCCTAAAGATTCAATTACATAAAAAAGAAATGAAGGTAACAAATGTACTTTATGTTCCCAGGAATCACTAGATATTTTCTGAAGGTCTAGAGGAACTTGACAGTCCTCTACTGTCCAGAGGTTTTGACCTAATGAAGAACCATCTGTGAGATTTTAGTTCCAGAGTTAATTTCTATATGTTGGAATACAATTGTCTGTTAAATAACAATCATAACATATATTTTAGCTGTTGGACCCCTGGGTCAGGAGAAGAGAAGATTTTAAATCTGTTTTGGTGGAAAAAACACATTAAAGCAATCACATTCACGTTCATTGAAAAAGAACCACAGCAAAGCTACAGCATTGATATTTTATGCACTTCCACACTTCAGAAATTCAACCGAGCAATGAAAACGATCGATTTTCCAAAGCCGCTTGTTCCTGATGTCCATTATAACACCAGGAATTTACTGGCAGGTCAACATGACGTGCTGGCCTTCTGTTTATGTTAGCAATATCCAGTATAATAAAGTTTTATATTTTTACTACACTTTCTATGACAGTCTGACTGTTAATGTTATACTTGGACTGGAAAATCTGGTTATCTGTAGAGAGGAGTTTACAACTGTGCAGGCATGAATTTAGCCCACATTTAGCCCACAGGGGAGATATGTGATTGGCGAAGGGACTGTTCCGAGATTTTGTGTATTTTCTAATCTGATTGTAAATGAAGCCCAAACTTGTTACTCCTTTAAGCTTCTGTCTCCAGATAAAGCTGTTGAAAATAAAATAACGTTCTTGAGATTGCTAAACGCATTGTTTTGATGTAAACACATGGTTTGTGTAATTCACTGTTGAAAAAAAATTATATGAATTTTTTAATAGTCATGATATTCTGTATCAAAAGCAAAAGAAATAAAGTGTATCCAACTCTTATACTATTTTCTCTGTGACAAATGCCCTTTGAAACAGCACATTGTGGACGTGCGGCCTAGTGTTTTGATAATACTCTTATCTTGTGTCGCCCTCTAGCGGATCAGATTATCCTGCACGGGCTGCAGTTTCATAAACGGTGACAGAAATAACAAACTCCACGCACAATCAGGTTAACAGACACGGAGAGCTTCCGTTACTGTCAGTTGTGACACTTTTGCCTGAAACCTTCATTTAAAAATTCATGTTTTTTTTATATATATATTTAAAATAAAACATTTTTTATATTAAACATATAAAAATATGTTTTTAAAATGTTGTAATAAAATACTAAATTTTGAATGATAAAGAGAAATGCCAAAGAGTTCTGTTTGGTCTAAAGTAATAATAACATGTGGTTTTATACTTTTTTCAGAACATTTAAACTATACCAAAATATTTGTGATTAAATATAATTACAAATTTTCCTTCGAATTAAGAACTCAATTTGCTTTCTTATAAAATACTTTACATGGATATTATATACATAGGATAAACAGGAGGAACGTGTACCAATGCAACAATAATCTAAACTCGTTCATTAAGATTTTTTTAAAATCACTTATTTTCTGTAACCGTCCAATCAGACGTTTCTTAATGCATCGTTTGAAATGATGTACATCGATGTATCGATATTTCTGTCCAGCAACATCAGATGGATCCGCTGACTGAAGCCCCGCCCATCTCAAGTTCCCATTGGCTATTTTCCCCGAAGTCCATCTTCGTCCGATCGCTCTAGCCAATGGAAACGATCTTACGTCTCATGACGCTGGCCGTTCCATTGCTCGGCAGATCCGACGAAAAGCATTTTGGTACTTGATGTTTTTCATGATACACCTAATGCATGTTTATGGACGTATTAAACTACAATACCCATAAATGTATGCAACGCAGCTTCTTTTGGTCCAGCAAGGGCAGGTAAAATAAAAGCACCGTCCAGGCTGAGAGTGGAGTTGTTGGACCTGTCAGCAACGGAGGCGAGGACTAAAGGAGAATGGTGAGATTTAATAGAAGAATCAAATGTTTTAGGACTCATGTTTCTTCCTGTTTAACCGTTCTACAGTATATGTTTGTTTTTGCTCTGTGTACGTGTTGACATTTTATTGGGAACGAGATTAGCCTTGGCCAGAATTTAATACGGACTCCTAGAATAGAAACAAGCTTTAGCGATGGTTACCTTTTGGAGAACAGAACTAAATAACTTTTTTTTAGGTTCTGATTTTGGTTTTGATTCAAGAAACCATAATTATAAAGGTCAGCACCAATAGCCTCCTGATAAGGACACATTTTCCTGTCACAGGACCCTCACCCTTTGCTTTTCATTGCTTTCTAACCTATTTAGAGTTCTTGTACTGCTGTTTTACTCTTTTTCTTTTGGGTTATAAACAGCACCATTTAGAGAATATCAAAAAGAAAATTACTGATAAGCATTTAATGATATATTTTTTTGCCACATTTCATACATCCAAGTCCGCTTGGTGTGCAGATATCAATTAATTTAAATGATTAAAAAATCAATACTAGTTATCTGAGATTATATCACGATTGAATGTACCTAAAAGCTTTGTACTTTATGTATTCAGGGAGACAGCAATGGCATGCAGTTGTCAGATCCCCAGCTTTTTGAAAGACAGTTTGAAAAGTTGGTGCGTGAGTTGACCGAGCAGGACATGACCGATCCTGTCCTCGCTGATGCTCTAAAAAGACTTCATGATGTGGGTGAACAATTTTTTATGCACACTCTACTTCCTGACACTTGTACTGGTTATCATTACATTTATGCACAGACATGGGGTAAAAAAAAAAACTTAAAACCACTAATGTTATTTATTGGAAAAAGTCATTAAAATACGTCATCTGCACATAGACACTCTTTAAACAGTGAATTTGTCCTCTGCATATATTCTATATTATACACACCTGCAGTAAACACTCACACACTAGGAACAGGAGCAGTGGCAATACTTGTGCCTGAGGGGGCAGTTATGTGGGGCACTTTAGCCATGGGTGCAGGAGTGGGCAAGAGTGGTTAACCCTCCCCGCAGTTGTCCACTACTGATAGTGGAAAAAGCTTTGAATTGTTTATTACTAGCTAAGCATTATTCACTTCTTACTACTAAAGATTCAGTAACTACTATAAATGATTTAGTTTCTGCTATAAATTATTCAGCTGCTATTGTGAATTATTAAGCAAGTATCTGAGCATCTGACATAAAGCATCTGAGAGGTTACGTTTAAGGTTTTAGTGAAGTTTGGGTTTTTGCATGATAATCTTTTAAATCTAGGCTGTTTCTTGCATTTTGCTTTTTGACACTTCCCTCCATCTTCTCTAGGTGTTGGGGTACAATGCTCCAGGGGGTAAGAGGAACAGAGGCTTGTCTGTAATTGGCTCATTGAGGGAGTTTGTCCCACCCTCCAAGCTGCCACCTGAAGAAGTGGAACACGCTCTGATTGTCGGATGGTGTATTGAACTGGTGATGGCAATGGCCTTTTTATTCTTATTATTATTTTTTAATGTATTTATTTTTTTTTTTTATTATATTGTTATTTTTTTTATTTATCATGTATCATTTACATGAACACTAAACTAATTAAAAAAAAGTTTAACAAGAAAAAGAATTAGATTATGTATTAGTAAGACTATGATTATTGTGAAAAATTGAAGTTCAAATAAATGTATTCTGTAGATAATTACATAAATAAATATATTATGTATGTAGTAACTTCTTTTTAGTCCCACAAAAACATATGAAATACCCTTTTTTGTCTTATTTAAAATAAGTCTGCACTTTGGGAAAATAGTGTATTTTACAGCCATTATTTAATTTATAGTGGAGATATAGATGTATAGTATACTATAGTCTAGCCAATATCAGTCAAATATATACTTTTCAGATAAGCTGTTTAGTAATAAATCTGTATATATAGCATTTATTTCATTCTTTTTCTTTCTGTTCCGTTCTCTCCTCAGCTCCAGGCATTCTTCTTGGTAGCAGATGACATTATGGATGCTTCTTTAACTCGGAGGGGGCAGCCATGTTGGTATAAGAAGGTATGACTTAAATGATTTTTTTTTCTAAACAGTTTAATTTTTAAACATTTGTTAATTGTGCATGTGTATATGTATGTATGTATATTAGTAGTAGTAAAACTGATGCAACAGTGTCTAATTTGAATATATAAAGTACAGATAGATACAGAAAATAATAATTTTATGCAGTGCAAAATCTTGTTTAACTTGTTTTTCTCTCCTCAGGGAATTCTGGTATAGTTTGTAGCTCCTGTTCAATATCTGTTTGGACCTGTGTTCTTAAAGCCTACTCATTAGATTTCAACTACTTTACAACCTTAGTATTTGAATTTATACTTATTCAGATTTATTCTGTCTTGCATTATTTAAAAAACGTTTAACACTTTTTGCTAAGGTACACTAAAGATGTAAAGGGTGTAAAATGCATCAATATTTTTTCTAACTGCATTTTAAGCTTCTTATTTATAGAAAGTTAGATTTTAGCTTTTTTTCAGATTTTAGATGCTAAATTAAAATATTCATTTATTTGATATGGTTTATTAGTACAAAGTATGCAACATAATAGTAACAGTACAGAGATCAAGCCTTATTGTAGTGAATTGTCAGATCTACTTTACCCCGTACACTGCGGCTGCCCCACCTGATTCCCTTAAAGCTTGTATTCATGACTCAAAAGCGCAATGCAGACAAAACAGGTCATTGGTTATTGGCTCCTAGGGTCTCATCTCCAAATTTTCAGGTTTCAGTTTACCCATTGATAATGTTCTTGTTACGCCCTCACCCACGGGTTGTAATCTAGGTGTTATATTTGACCCCTCACTTTGCTTTCACACTTTGACTTTCACATCAGCACACTTGTCAAAAGTGCATTTTTTTTCACCTCCAAAAAATTTCACTGGATGCAGAAACACTTATTCATGCTTTTATACAGAACTCTGCAGCTTGTGTTATCACCTTTACCAAAAAATCAGAACACATGTGTCACGGGTGAGGTGTGTTTTGGGCATGTTAGAGGGCGCTCTGTTCTGACTGAGCACACCTGAGCTCACGAAGGCACAGGTGTGCTTCATTGTGGCTGACTATTTAAGCCCCGATGAGTCAGAACAGAGCACGGCTCATTCGTTAGGCTAAGCCTACATGGAATGGTGGTTTTGGTAACACTTGGTTGTTTGGTAACTTGGTTTAGGCTGCAGTTCCTTAGTTCTTGGTTTTAGTTAGAACTGCAGTCCTTGGATCTTGTTTTGTTAATATAGTAATGTTATGATCTGAATAATAATGTTATGATCTGAACTCCTGGCTCTGCGTTGGTGTCCTTCTCGCACCCGGCCACCGTTATAATATGTCTCCCTTTCTCCATGAACTTCATTGGCAGTCCATGTCATACCTTTTCTGTATAAGCTGCTACTTATTATATTTAAAGCTCTCCATGGTTCTGCCCAAAGTCTGCAATTGCCTCTATCAAAATCAATATCAAACTTCCTCTGTGTGTGTATGAGTGTGTGTGATAATAGCAGTAATAGAACTAAGTCCATTAGAACAGAGTGCAGTATTTGTGTACCAATTTTGTCATTTTCTTTCTGCCAGGAAGGTATCGGATTGGATGCCATTAATGATGCTTTTCTTCTGGAAGGGTCAATTTATCGTCTTCTGCGCAGGCACTGCAGAGGGCAGCCCTACTATGTCCACCTACTGGAGCTTTTTACAGAGGTAACAATTCCCTAAAGATCTTTAAAGAAATATCCTTTATAATGAAGAAATTGTATGCGTACGTATGTTGTTTCTTCTTTAAATTTCTAAATTATTCAAAATTTCTTGTTTAAGTAATTTTGCATTTACATTGTTATTAAATGAAAAGTAATGATTTCTGACTTTATTAAGAATTGCATTCAGAGATCATCAGCACTTTTTCGAACCATTTCTAAAGCATTCTGGATAGTAATTTTATTAGAACTACATTCTAGATAGTAATCTAGATGCTTCCAATCTTGGGAGGCCTAATGATCCCTAACCACTAGGCCACTGCTGCCCTACTCTAATGCTCTAAATTAGGCTGTGTTATTCCTCTAGACTTCGTTCCAGACAGAACTGGGCCAGGCGCTGGACCTGATGACTGCACCACCACACAAAGTTGATTTAGACCGTTTTACCATGGAGAGGTGAGAGTGAGGGGTAAAAGAGAGAAAATGGGTATATTGCATGATTTGTTGGTAGAGGAAAAAAACTTTTTTGTGCTTGTGCAGGTATAAAGCCATAGTGAAGTATAAGACTGCTTTCTACTCTTTTTATCTGCCTGTGGCTGCAGCGATGTACATGGTGAGTTAAAGACTGTAGTACATTTAAATCCAGTGAAATAAGATAAACAATTTTCATACCATTAACATTGGGCATCAGTAAGAAAAATATGCTTTTTTTTACTTTATTTTTAAAGCTATGAGTCTAACATGTTTTAAAAATAATGGAAACTAAAACGGCAACATGTATTTTATTTATTTATTTATATATATATATATATATATATAAGTATGACTGACTTTTTTCCTGTAAACATGGGTATGAACAAAATTCCTACTTCAAGGTGGACTAAATGGTTTTATTTTATTAATACATTTTATTTGCATGTGTGTTTGTTACTCCTTGTTGTTTTTGTTGTTTACCTCAGGCAGGAATAGACAGTGAGGTGGAACATAACAATGCTAAACACATCTTACTGGAAATGGGAGAATTCTTTCAGATCCAGGTACAATAAAAAAGATTAGCTTTGCCTCCAGATATTCTCTTTCTTTATTTCATTTCCATACCATAGCATAATAAATCTTATGTTTTAATTTGTCAGCCTTATATGTTTGTCTATTGATAATATAACTTCATGCTACTTTGAGTACTCTGTTGTTTAATGCTTTGTGTAGTGCTTCACATGTCCAATGTGCAAATTTAACGTGAGGTTATTTATTGTGACTGATCTGTTTGGTGTTGTTTGTTATATTTAGGACGACTACTTGGACTGCTATGGTGACCCTGCAGTGACGGGTAAAATTGGCACTGACATCCAAGACAACAAGTGCAGCTGGCTAGTAGTAACAGCATTGGGCCTCATGACCCCAGAACAGAGGCTGGAGCTACAGGTGAGGAAGTGAAATGAAGACACTATTTTAGTCTAGGCCTAGTGGTTAGAGAGTTGGCCACAGAATCGGAAGATTGTGGGTTCAAACCCCTTACCAGTAGGTTTCCCTGAGTTACCATTGAACAAGGTACCGTCCCTGTCACTGCTCCCCGGGTGCTTTCAAAGCTGCCCCTTGCTGTATGGTGGCCTAGTAGTTAGAGAGTTGGCCACAGCATCGGAAGATTGTGGGTTCAAACCCCTTACTAGTAGGTTGCCCTGAGGTACCCTTGAGTAAGGTACCGTCCCCATCACTGCCCCCGGGGCGCTTTCATAGCTACCCCCTGCAGCACTGTGTTTGCATGGGTTAAATGCAGAGGTCCAATTTTGTTGTGGTTCACTGTGTGCTGTGACCTTGCAAATTAAACCCACAAGACTCACATTACTAAGAACTGGATATAATAAAAAATAAATTAATTAATAAAAAAAAAAAAAAAAAAACATATATATATATATATATAAGATATACAAGATATAAAACTTTGCAAGAAAAAAACATTTTTCTCCTTTTTCCAGTTAAATGCTATATTCAATCAAAACTGCAACTGGCAGATCAGTTTCTACTGGCAAGATATTAGATTATATAAATATATAATATTTATACAGATATATGCTGCATAGCTTCAATACATTAATGTACGCCTGAATTTTTCTCATACTTTTTGGTCCATGTTAAATAGATGAAATAGATACATGTGTCATTCAATGTTAGATTGTGTTGCTGAACTATAACTTTAATAATGATTTTCTCTCAGTCTTGTTACGGGCAGAGTGATGCTGAAAGTGTGGAGCGCGTAAAGGCTCTTTATGACACTCTGGAAATGCCTGTTCGGTACCACCAGTATGAAGAAGAGAGTTACCTGCGCCTCCAGAACCTCATCCAGCGCCATGCTCAAAACCTTCCCCATTCTGTTTTCCTCAACTTTGCAAAGAAAATCTACAAAAGGAACAAATGAGGTTAAGAAAACTGGACTGGGTCAGATATACTTACAGACCACAGCTGACGTCTTTTGGACTTTTTGTAGTGGCTCATTTTTATCAGTGATGTAAATAAGCAGATTGTAGATATGTTTAAATGATTTAGAAGAAAAATGTTGTTTTAATAAAACTCCAGCTGTCCTTTATCTTGTATGAACACGTTATGATGAATAGCCCAAAAATAAATTATCCAAATATTCTACGTTATTTCTTTATATTAAGGAACTATACATTTAAGATTGCTCTTTCATCCTCTAATAAAGCTACCGTTTTGAGATAAGGAGTTATTATTTAGCACAGCAACATCTGTTGACAGCTAAATTGAGCTGAACTGCTTTTTGAACATCACGGTTCAAGGCCAAACCCCAGATTCTTAATAGCAGTAAATATGGGTTTGGGAGGAACCCTGCCTTCAATTAGAGAATATATCAAGCCCCTGTGATGCCACAAACATAAATGACCAGAATTAGCGATTAGTGTTCTCCACCAAACATGTTGAGCTGTTCAGTGAAATTGCAGTAATAGTGGTTGAACCTTTCCATGTCTTTGAAGAAGCATTCATCAAACTTCACTCTTCCAGCCTGACAGCACTATATTAGGGCAAGACCTAAAGGTTGGAATTAGTCATGATTAAATTGGGTAAAAAATAACAAAATCAATCATCATAATTGTCAGCACCATTTAGTATGTTATTTCACTTTTTTTTTTTTTTTGCTGCTTTGCTGAAATTAACATTTCACACTGTGCTTACCCACTGTTGGGGCATCTTGGTCTAAGCCAGCCAAGCCTTGTTGAGCCTTTTTATTGTATTTTCATGTGTTGTTATAGTTGTTCTAGAAGGCTAACAGTGGTCTTTTAGCTTGGGCTGTGGGTTTGGATTGCAGAAGCGACATCCAGTGGAGAGAACAAAAATGTTGGTCTGTATGTTAGTGACTGGGGTTGATTTATTTGATCATAAGTTTTAAAAATTTTGAATTGGCCAGATAAAAACTCCACAACTGTGACATTCATGAATTGTGTTATGGATGCTGCTACAAAATAAATAATACAATAAGTGTTGTCAGTCATGTTGGTTAATAGGTACAAAAACAGTTGAATTTAAATATACAGTTGAAATTACTCTAAACTCCTAATGTGGTTTGTTGGTCAACATGGGTTTGTTTCCTCAAAAAGCTCTTTTAATGTAAAAAAAAGTCTTTATATTTCTTATTGCCATGAATAACAATGATCTACTTTGTTTGAGGCTCTGTTCATCAAACATCTGAGTAGATCATGAAATTAATTGGCATCATGTATTGAAAGCAACTCAATTATAAAATGTCCCTGTCTGCTACAAATAACTCAAGGTTGTTATTTTCCAATGTAAAACCAATGTACCCTGGATTATTACACACTCATTTGGTGTCTTATTCAGCCTTTAAACCACTGCCCTACATAGACCTGACCAACCTTTTAGCCACAGAATCATTACCAGACCTGATATTTGTACAGAACTGTTGATGAAAGAAATCAGCATCTTGCTAACAACATCTGAGTCTGCTGTTTGGCAGCGTGTGGTTCGACTCTCACCATTAGTTGCCCTGAGGTACCCTTGAGCAAGGTACCGTCCCTGTCACTGCTCCCCGGCGCTTTCCTAGCTGCCCCCTGTTGCACGGTGTGTGTGTATGGGAGTGAAATGCAGAGGCTAAATTTCTAATTCTGTGCCATGCTTCACAATGATCATGATAGTAGCTTAATTTTTTCACTTACTTGGTACAAGTATGGTGACTTACAGGTCTGTACAGGGGGACAGTGTGCATTCTCATTACAAGAAGAAAAATGTCACGTGGCCATGTTTATTCATTTTATTATTTTAAAGAGGCATTATGGTCTAAACATCACACTTAGTTGGTATGCAGTAGCTTAGCATTATATACCACATTGGGCTAACATAAGGAGTTTGTCTTCATATAGAGAAAGGTCTTGCTCTTGTCCTTTAACATTAAAATCTTTTCAGAGAATACTGCTCTTAGGCTATAGTGTAAGATGTAGACTTCTTTAAGAATCACAGCCATGGTTGTGTTGTTCGCTCTTTAAGAAGCGTTATGAAGGTAAATTGTCTCACTGCACTGGCTTAAGTATTTTCTTGAAGAAATGAGCAGCACTGCAGTGAGATCCTGTCCTTTCATCCCTTTGTATTACACATAAACAGCCTGAATGCCCTATTATCAATCATTAATGAGAAAATAGGAGCATCACTAAAGCTCAATATTTTCAAATCTCAATAATATATATATATATATATATATATATATATATATATATATATATATATATATATATATACAGTACTGTGCAAAAGTTTTAGGCAGGTGTGAAAAAAATGCTTAAACAAAGAATGCTTTTCTCAAAATGGAAGTGTTAATCATTTATTTTCATCACAAATGCAGTGAATGAACAAAAGAGAAATCTAAATCAAATCAATATTTTGGTGTGACCACCCCTTTGGCTTTCTCTAATTCTTCAGAAAACATTTTGCACAAAGTCAGGGATCGTAGGATTATAGTTAGTGGCGATCAACCAATTTTGGCCAAATTGCGCTGATGATCCTCCTTGAACCGCCACTCATCGTGGTGGAGGGGCTTTATGTCCCAATGATCCTGGGAGCATGTTGTCCGGGCTTTATGCCCCCTGGTAGGCACCTAAGGCAAACAGGTCTCAGGTGAGGAAGAGACAAAGAGCGGTTCAGAGACCTCTATGATGGATGGGAAACTATGGAAGACGTTTCTCCGCTCGACGTGGTCACCAGCCTCCCCGGAGCCAGGCCTGAGGTGTCTGCTGGCAGCCGCCTGCGACGGGCCTTCACCCATACCCGGCCGCTTAGCCCGAAGAGGCAACGGGTCCCCTTCCTGCGCGGTCTCACCACCTGTGGAGGCCAAAGAGGTCGGGTGCATTGTGAGCTGGGCGGTGGCCAAAAACGGGGTCTTGGCGTCCGATCCTCGGCTGCAGAGTTGGCTCTAGGACGTGGAACGCCACCTCTCTGGTGGGGAAGGAGCCTGAGCTAGTGCGCCAGGTTGGCAGTTCCAGCAGATAGCAGTTGGACCACCTCACCGCGACAGTGCTTGGACTCTGGAACCAGTCTCCTGCAGGGCTGACTCTTTTTCCACTCTGAGTTGCCATCGTGAGAAGGGAAGGGGGCGAGCAGGTGTGGGCATACTTATTGCCCCACAGCTTAAGCGCCAGTACATTGGGCTACCCCAGTAGATGAGTGGTGGCGTGCCCTCCGCCTTCTCGGGTCGGGGGACGGTCCTGGGTGTTGTCTGGCGCTATGCGCCAAACAAGAGCTCCTCTGGGACTACCCACCCTTTCTGGGTCTCTGGAGGGGGCGCCAGAGAGCGCCCTCCTGATGACTCCATCGCTTCTGCTGCTGGGACTTCAATGCTCACATGGGTAATGACAGTGACACCTGGAAGGTAATTGGAGGAATGGCCTCCGATCTGAACCAGAGCGGTGTTCTTGTTATTGGACTTTGTACTGCCACGTGATTGTCCATAATCTAACACCATGTTCAGGCATAAGATGCTTTCACATGCACCTGGCACCAGGACACTCCTAGGCCGCAGTTCAATGATCGACTTTGTGGTCGTGTCATCGACTTGCGCCCATGCGTCTTGGACACCGTAAAGAGAGGGGCGGAGCTGTCAATCCCACCATCACCGGCGGTGAGTTGGTTACAGTGGGGGAGGATGCCGGTCAGACTGGCAGGCCCAAACGCATCGTGAGGGTCTGCTGGGAACGTCTGGCAGAGTCCCCTGTCAGGACAAGCTTCACCCCACCTCCGCTAAAGCTTTAACCACGCCCGGGAGGTGGGGGGACATTGAGTCTGAATGGACCTTGCTCCAGCCCATTGTCAAGGCGGCTGGCCAGAGCTGTGGCCGAGGTGGTCGGTGCCTGTCGCGTGGCAACCTCTAGAACTCAAGCAGACACCAGCGGTGAGGGGATGCCATCAGCTGAAGAAGGAGTCCTACTGGGCCTTTTTGGCCAGTGGGGCTCCGGAGGCAGCTGATAGGCACCACAGGCCAAGCGGAATGCGGCTCTGGTGGTTGCTGAGGCAAAACCGGCATGGAGGAGCGCTTGAGAGCGCAGGAGAAGGACTTGACGCTTTCGAGGAAATTCTGGCCCACCATCCGCGCCCAGGAGGGGAAAGCAGTATCATCAACACAGTGTATAGTGGGATGGGTACGCTGCTGACTCCACTGACCAGGTCTGTGGGGGAGTACTGAAGATCTCCTTAATCCACCAACATGCCTCGAGGAGGAAGCAGAGCCTGGGGACATCAGAGGTGGACTCTTCCATCTCTGGGCCGAGGTTGCCAAGGTGGTCAAAAGCTCTGGTGGCAGGGCTCCGGGAGGACAGATCCGCCCAGAGTCTCTCGCTCTGGATGTTGTAGGACTGTCATGCATGACACGCCTGCAACATCGCATGGGACATCGGGACGGTGCTCTGGATTGGCAAACTGGGTGGTGGTCCCCTTAAGAAAGGGACTGGAGGGTGTGTTCCAATTATCGAGATCACACTTCTCAGCCTCCCGTGAAAGTCTATATTCAGGGGTTCCAAAGAGTCCGCCGGATAGTTTCCAATCAGATCCAGGAGGAGCAAATGTGGCTTTCGCCCAGGTCGCTGAACAGTGGACCAGCTCACACCCTAGCAGGTCCTGAGGGGTGTGCATGGGAGTTTGCCCAACCAGTTTACATGTGCTTTGTGGACTTGGAGAAGGCATTCGACCGTGTCCCTCGGGGGCTCCTGTGGGGGGTACTCCGGGAGGTATCGGATTCCCTGTTAAGGGCTGTCCGGTCCCTGTACAACCGGTGTCAGAGCTTATCCGTGATTAAGCCGGTGAACGGACCTGTTCCCGGTGAGGGTTGGACTGCCAGGGCTGCTCTTTGTCAAACGATCCTGTTCATAACTTTTATGGACAGGATTTGTGGCAGCCAGGGCGTTGAGGGGTCCGGTTTGGTGGCTCAGGACTGGTCTCTGCTTTTTTGTACATGACGCTGTCCTTGTTGGCCTCATCATGCCGCGACCTTCAGCACTCTCTGGATCGTTCGCAGCCGAGTGTGAAGCGGCTGATGAGAATCAGCATTTCAAATCTGAGGCCATGGTCCTCAGTCGGAAAAGGGTGGAATGCCTCAGATTGGGAGACCTTGCCCCAAGTGGAGGAGTTTAAGTATCTTGGGATCTTGTTCACGAGTGAGGGTAAGATGGAGTGAGAGATCGACAGGCAGATCGGGGCAGCTTCTGCAGATGCGGGCCTGCATCGTCCCAATATGGTGAAGAAGGAGCTGAGCCAGAAGGCAAAGCCTCACCCTACTCAGTCAATCTACGTTCCCACTTCACCTATGGTCATGAGCTGTGGTAGGACCAAAGAACGATCATGAATACAAGCGGTCAAATGAGTTTCCAGGGTGTCTGGGACTTCCTTGAGGATAGGGTGAGTAGCTCAGCCATCCGGGAGGGGCTCAAAGTAGAACCCCTCTGCTCCTCCGCATCGAGGAGTCAGATGGGAGGTGGCTCGGGCATCTAATTAGATGCCTGGACGCTCCCGTGAGGTGTTCGGCACGCCCCACCGAAAGACTCGGGAAGACCTAGGACACGCTGAGACCAGTTCGGCTGGCCTGGGAACGCCTTGATCCGCCCGGAGGAGCTGGAAGAAGTGGTCGGAGAGAGGGAAGTCTGGGCATCCCTGGAGCTGCTGCCCCCGCGACCCGACCTCGGATAAGCGGAAGAAAATGGATGGATGGATGGGTGCTGATGATCATCAATGTCACACATAGGTTGAAACACAGTCATGTTTGGAACAACCGACTGAGCCGGAAGTCTTTCAAAAACTGTGTGCAAGAGTACCTAGAAGAATTGATGCTGTTTTGAAGGTTAGTAACACCAAATATTGATAAATTGATAAATTGATATAAATGGATATAATTGATATATATATATATATATATATATATATATATATATATATATATATTAAATGCAAAGTTTTAGGTAGATCGGAAAAAATGCTGTAAACAAAGAATGCTTTCAGAAATATAAATGATTGTTTATTCTAATCAATTTACAAAATGCAAAGTGAGCGAACATCTAAATCAATCTAAATCAAATCAGTATCTGCTGTGCTGTGACCTCGCAATGACAAGGGTTGTCACTTTCACTTAAATAAGAATCAGTTGGTAAACTTTATTATTAAAAAGAAAGGAAACTGAATTTTTCAGGTCAGTGGTTGGTGTTGTCATGCACTTCCTACAGCATCCTTTTTTTTCTTTTAATTGCAGAAATTTTTACAAGTAGATTTTAGATCCCCTATTGAAATGCTGAAGTTGTAAAAGTGTAAAGTATGTGTGGTGGAGGTTACACTGTTGTTAGCCTACATTAGAATGACACATAAAGAGGAAATCATTCAGATGACAGATGTAGACATGTTTGTGCTCTGTTTCATTATGCACTTTGATTTTTCACAAATCATCAACTGATGGTATGTGTGGGTGAAGATGGATGCTTCTGGATGGGAGGGATGGTGAGGGGGTGGTTAGAGGGACAGCAGAGGAGGAGGGATGACGGAGAAAGCAGCCAGGGCCTGGAAGAGACGAGCTGTTTTATCTGCTGTGATTCTGCCTTTCAGCGTCCAGGGCGTGTTGTGCGCTCAGTCTGGAGATTCTGCTCCTGCCTCCTGTTTTACCTTCTGAAGGTGAGTCTGCTGTTCATGTTTTATGAGCTGGACTGTTTCTCCGTTTTGTGTCAGGTGCCCTGTTAACGGACTCAGATGTGGGATGTATCAGCGAGATAATACACCGGGCTGCTGTTTTGTTGGTGGATCATCGCAGTATGGGGGATGGAAAGATGCGCGCCATAAGAACAGCCCACTCCCTGCTTTCCTCCTCGTTTTGCTCGCGTTTAACGATGAAGGTGCCTCTCGATGAGATTAGATCTTGATTCTCGTGGGTTCTGTGTTGTGCTCTGTAAAGCAGAGGCTCACATTATTGTCTTTACGAATGTGATTGATGCTCCTGTGTTTCATTCCTCTGTGTTTGGGCCCTGCCTCTGCATCAGCATCAGCTATCTGGCTATCACAGTGGATGGAGCTGCTCAAGAGAAGGAAGAAAACAGCCCGGTGCTCTTTTTCTGCTTCACTTGACTGGAGCTGCATCTGCCTGTGATGAATCCCCCTCAGGCTAAATCCCAAATGAACAAGCACATGTTTGCTTTAGCAGTAATAGAGTAATTCAGTATGAATTTCTCCTGTGTTGACTATTTATTGGCCCAGAAATTTGTGGGTGCTTCGCTGTTATGGGATAATAGTGATCAATGCACTTAAGTAGTCGATTAAATGTATATTTATCAAGGAGGTGGAGATATGGAGACACTGGGGGCAAGGAGCACTGCCTCTCACCCTGACAATAAATTGCTGTTATTGTTGCTGTAATCATCACTGTCATGTCAGGAGTGTGTATATATATATATATATATATATATATATATATATATATATATATATTAGTCTCTCTCTCTCTTCTCTCTCTCTCTCTCTCTCTCTCTCTATATATATATATATATATATATATAGTTACTGCAAATTGTATACTCCATACACACACACACACACACACACATACATATATATATATATATATATATATATATATATATATAAATTTCTAAATAGAAATTTATATTTATTTTTGTTATAGAATACTGTAATGAAGTGGAATTATTTTTAGATTATTAGAGGTCTAAATTTCATGTTATTTAATTTTTTTTTTTTAGTTTTAGTGCAATTAATGATTATTATAGCAAAGTTTAAATGCAAATGATCCAATGAATAACTGAATGCAAAATTATTTTGATTTAATTCTGGCAGGCTTCTTATGTTTTCTGCTGAACGTGAGGCTCAAGATTCTTTTTGTGCTATAAAGTCAAGATAAACTGCTGTATTAGTAAACGTCCCATAGTTTGTTTGTAGTTTTATTTTTTAAAAAGTGACTTCGGATACAGATTAGATTTACATTTAATGGACAATGTTCCTTAAGGGATCTTCTTCTTATTAATATATATATATATCTATATATCTATCTATATATATATATATATATATATATTTTTTTTTTTTTTTTGGCTGCTCCTGTTTAGAGGTCCGTTTCCATTTCTTATGGTCCTCTGTATCTTCCTCATTCAAACCGACCACCAGCATGTCCTTTCTCAGCATATCCATAAACCTCCTCTTTGGTCTTCCTCTTTCCTGGCAGCTCCATCTTCAACATCCTCCTCCCAGTATAATCCCTGTCTCTCCTCTGGACATGTCCAAACGAACGCAATCTTACCTCTCCAACTTTGTCTTCATAACATCTAACCTGAGCTGTCCCTCTAATAGACTCATTTCTAATCCTGTCCAGCCTTGTCACACCCAACAAAATCTCATCATCTTTAACTCTGACACCTCCAACCCCGCCTCCTGTCTTTTCATCAGTGCCACCGTCTCCAAACCGTACAACATAGCTGGTCTCACTACTGTCCTGTAAACCTTCCCTTTTACTCTCACTGGTACCTGTCTGTCACAAATCATTCCACCCATTCCAACCTGCCTGCACTCTCTTCTTCACCTCTCTTCCACACTCCCCGCTACTCTAAACTGTTGATCCCAAATATATAAATTCCTCCACTTTTGTCACCTCTGCTCCCTGCATCCTAAACAGTCCACTTTCACTTTTATCCTACATGGGCATTCCTGTCTAACCTTGTCTGTCAACCTGTCCATTGCAAATGCAAACAAGAATGGACTCAGCGCTGATCCTTGATGTAATCCAACTTCTACCTCAAAAGCATCCATCACTCCTACTGCAGATCTCACCACACTGCCCTCACACTGCCCTCATACATATCCTGAGCTACTCTCACATACTTCTCTGCAACACCTGACTTCCTCATGCAAAACCACAACTCCTCTCTAGGCACCCTGTCATACATACACTTTCTCCACAAAGGTCCACAAAGGCACAATACAACTCCTTGTGAACACATTGTACATTGCATCTGTAGTACTCTTTCTTGGCATGAAACCATACTGCTGTTCACTCATCACTTCTTTTCTTTACATTTTTCCTTATTATTTCTTAAGAAACTTTAATATTAAACATGTTTCAGGAACTATTTTAAGGTCTTATATGCTGCATGCCTGTCTTTAGCTTCTTGTGATCAAATGAAAAAACAATTAGATAAAAATAGCGCAAATATATGTTTTATAACAGTGTCCCAGTTGATGGCAATATATAGCTACTGAATTATGTTAGGATACTTTGAGCCATTTTAATATTATTTGGATTCCACATGGTACCTCTGTGGCATTACAAGTATGCATATGTTAGCCCATAGGGACATGTGAATCAACAATGATGTTGATTGGAATGGACTGACGTTGTGAGGGGTGAACTATATATTTCCAATTTAATATTTTGAAGTTTTTTTTTGACATTGCTATGTAGTAGTACAAAATACTACTTTGTGTTCCTAAACTAACTCTAATCTTTTTGAAATTTCAGGATCAAAACTGAGCCAGGATGTGAACGATATGTTAAATAAACCTGGGATCTCCTTTCCGGAAATCTCCTGAAAAACTGTAAAATTCATCCTCCCTTCTTTTACTAAATATCCAGAATGCACTCCTCTCGACCCTCAATTCCTCCAAGGCCACGTCGTTTTGACAGTGGCAGACGTGTTGAAACTAAACTACCAAATATTACAGCCAGGAAAGAGGACAAGAACATAAATAGTGTGTCTTCATCTCCTCGCCGTGTTTCTCGAGTACCTCCTGAGTCCTCCCGGTTAAAGAGCATAGGTCCACGGTCTACAGTGAATCAGACTAAGCAGGTGCGGCAGCAGAAAAACGGTGCAAAACCAGTGCCAGGAAACTCAACACCAAAAGTTGGACGCGCTGCACCAAACCCAGGCCCCACTGTTGTGGATCCAAACTGTAATGAACCCAGTCTGCCTTGCCTGTGCTGTGATGGCCACTCTCTTCAGGATAGCAATAGCTTGTTCAACCACAACCATAACAACAATAACACTGTAGCCATGAGGCAACAGATAAAGCTAGTTCCTGCACCACACAAGGAAGAGGAGGCAGAAAAGATGCCAGAAATGGGACAGAAAGCCAAATGTAAGCCAGAAGAAAAGCAAGCTGTGGTTATTCCAGCAGCCAACAAAGTGGAGGATGGAAAAGAGGAAAATGGAAATGAAGAAGAAAAAAATGAAGCCGATTACAAAGAGAATGATGTTGGAGTTAATGTGAATGTGAAAGTAGATGAGAATGGCAATGATAACAACAATGCTGTTGCTCCTGATGCTATTGCTGAAGATGTGGTTGCTGGTGATGATGCTGATGCTGATGAGGATGATGATGATGAAGATGATGAAGATGACAACACGCTTGTACCTTCATGCTGCGACTGTCCAGCATCCATGTTGGACTTTTCTCTCACTTCTTCTACCTCATCTTCATCCACCTCCATTAGCAGCTGCTCAGATCTGGAGTCCGATTGCCCTGATACGTTTTCATTGTCATTGCAAGAACAAGAGCATTATCCCCAGCCTCATTCCCCAGAATCCAATGTTTTTCAACCTTGTAGCCTGCCACTGGATCTCAGCACTTCTGTGAGAGCACCATCATCTCCTTGCTCCCCAGATGAGGGCTACCCTTCAGCTCCTTCATCTCCTTCCTCAGATTTCACGGAAGGCAATGGACCCAAGGAAGAAAAGGCCATCAAAGTGGATCTTCTGAACTTCTTGGACTCGATAGATGAATTAGGCAAAGTGGATTGCTTCTATCGTATTGTTCAGGTTGCACATTGGGAGTTTGAGGATGACTTTGATCTGCGAGACAGGCTGGTTCACCAGGAGAGGCTTGAGAAAGTCAATAAACAGGTGAAACTTGTCCATCTGGAAAGACTTCAAGAATCTGGACTTGATCTTTATGAAGAAGATCTCTCTGGTGTGCTGGATGAAATGGGCAACATTGACATTTCCTGGAAGATTTACAAAAGCGACAAGTCATATGATTCCCAAGAATACAGTGATGCAGGGGTGGACATGACTGCACCATCTGACCTTGATGAATCTTCAGCCCCAGATTCCCTTGTGCCATCTCCTGTGGATCCACCTCCAAGGCCTCCAAAACCTCCAGCAAGGCACATCAGTGCTCAACAAGAGTTACATACATACATGAACATCAGTGGGAACACACCTTCAGCTTCCTCCACCTCCTCCCCAGTTAAGTCCTATTCTCTCTTGACTTCTGCATCTCCGTCTTCCTCTTCAGAATCAAATCCCCCTGCATTGCCTCCTCCACCATCACAGCCTGTCCCTTATTTCAGTTTTTATTCAGATTCACCTGCCCTCTCTTCTCCTACTCCTCCCATTCCACCTCCCAGAAGACGCCATAAAGCCCGTCTGGAGGCCCAGAGGCTTGCTGAACTTGAGAAAGAGAAGACCCCTCAATCTCTTCCTGCACCAACCTCCAGACCCCCACCTCTACCTCCTCCACCAGTTGTCCAGCCATCTCCACCTGCTATTCCACCTCCTCCATCACTCCCGCCTCCGCCCTCTTTCCATGCTTTAGATGTGGAGATTCGTAAGTTGTTAGCACTGGCAGGGATCACCCAGGCTGAGCTGCTGAGGCTCAGCCCTGAGTTGGGTGTCTGTGTGGACGGCGTCTTGGAGGAGGGAGAAGTATCTGAGATTTCGAAGAGAAGCAAAGATGAGAGAGAGTATGTGGACAAGGGATGTGATTTCACCTGGAAGGATGAATTGAGAGGAAACAAACTCAGGAAAGATGGGAAAGAATTAGAAGCAGTAAATAAGGTTGAAGTACCTGAAGATGTAAAGAAAGATGGGAGCAAGGATACTTTAAAAACAACATCTTTCACAGAGATGGCAAGGCGGCGCAAAAGAAATGGAGGAAGCAGCAATTCTAGCTGCGGTTGCAGTTTTGGGGATGATGCTACCTTGAATACTGACTCATATTACAGCACTGATATTAGCAATAAACTGCTCACTAATGTTAGCTTTGGCAAGTTTGATTATGCCTCAGTGATACCTGATTCCCCCCCTCCCCCTCCCCCGCCTAGGCCTTTACCCCCACGACCACAGATATTGTCTAATCCCCCTGAGCTCCCACCTCTAAAGCCTTGCACTCTCTCTGCCAATGCATCCAGGCCAGACAGATTTGATTGGCTGATAGCATTTACCCCAGACACAGAGACTCCACCTCTGGGCATTAAAAAATCTTCTTCTGATGCTACACCTCACAAAACAAGTGGCCCAAAAGTCACTACATTTAAAGAATTGCGAAACAGGGTGAAACAGGCTTCTCCCCCATCTCAAGCCCAGCCAGAACCTGAAGCACCGGTCATCACCCCAGACCCAGATTTTCTGTATAACCTCAAGTGGAGGAGAGAGAAAGTAGATGGGGATGGCACTCAGTGGGAATACACTTCTCAAGCACAAGCCACTTTCTTCCAGCCACCAGAAACCCCTGCTTCATTGTGTCTTTTTAGGGAAATGAGACATTTGAACATTCAAGAAGATGCCTCTCTGGCACCCACCACCAAGCAACAAAACATTTGTTCAGTCAGCAGGCATGAACCCTCTGATTTTGGCAATGACCGAAACAGAGAGCGAAAAGTAAATGAGGAGGGAAAGACAGAGGTGAGAGGAATGGCAGATGGTGGACGACCATGGGAATCACGAACAAGAGGTGAATTTACTTTAACGAGAGTCTTTTCTGTTCTTGTTTATTTTTGTTGATTTTTTTAAGCTTGAACAGATAAATTAGTGCCAAAAATGCTGTCAGATTGTATTTGGTACTCGTAATAAAAAGGCCATTGGTTGGAGCTGTATTCTCAAGGACAGTAGGTCGATGATCACTGGGATACAGGAACAGGATGTGTCAGCAGGGAAATGGATGGTGATGAGTCAGGATGATGATTGGCAAACTAATTCTGTGCCAAATGAACTGATCACCATTATAGAGGAGAGATTATGGAATATCTGCAGACATTTCCATGGCGGTCTACTGTGTCCCATGATGTCATCTCAGGTTATTAAATTATTCATGTGCTCTGCAGGCTTGAACACTAATGGCATTGCTCTCTCACTCGTTCTCCCACTCTCTCTCTTTCTCACCAGCTAGCTAGTAGCATCTTTATAGATCTAATGCAACTTTGACATTTAACTATCCATTGACCCAGATATTGCAAAGAAGGCATTTTTTGATGCATTCAACTTTTGGGAAGGTGGGCTCAGTACACTGTGAGGAGAATTTATGGAAATAATATGAAGACTACAGTCTTAGCAATAAACCTTCTTTAAACATAACGCTGAAGGCAGGTAGACGCCAGGTGACATCAGAGAGACAGATGGTGCATGGTGCCTTTAAGTGTCTGCTGGGCGGGTCCTAAGCTTCTCCAGCCAATGACAGAGCAGAGAGTACAACAGAAGCAAAACAGGAAAAGCGAAGCAAAACTGAATTTGAGAAAAAGAAAGCAGCACAAGTAAGGTAACACTGTGTTTCTCTCACTCTAAGATGTTTTGAGGTGAATATTCAGCGTTTATAGTTTATAGTTTACAGTTTAGATCTGCAAAACATGTCAGCTAGTTCTTAACAGGCCAGGAGCATTTCCGAGACAGTTTTAATCAGTATGGATCAGTCGTCCCAAGGCTTGTGCTGAAAGCACTTTGAAGCCCTTATCGGGGGTCAGTTATGGCTCTTAGCTCACTGTGCAGTCAGTGTGAGCTGAAGCCAGTGTAATCTGACCCCAGACCTGATCCCGAAGGACGTTTTTGATTTCAGAATGTCAAAACCAAATGCAGGAAGACTGAGCTTTTCACATGTGATATAAAATGGGCAGTATATGGATGTAGTTCCAACACTATAGTTACCCATAGTTATCCATACCTATAGTTATCCATATCATTTCAGAGGGCTTTGTTGCTGTGTGTCTCAAATTTCATTCAAGTTTTATATTTATATTTATATTTTCTTCTGATAGGAATCTGGATATATATCTTCTGAAAACATATTAAACATTTTATCTGGCTTGCCATATTTGGGGTTTAATATCTTCAGAAATAACAATTCTCAGCTTCATCAAAGACAAAGATTATGTTTCTTTGCTTCAAACATATTTCACGAAATAGTTCATGCTCGATTTCACAATCCAGGCACATCAAAATAAAAACAACACAAATTTGAATAATGTAATCTTTTGTCTAGTCTTTTGTTGTCTTCCAGCACTCTTCAAGAGGAAATAAAGGAAATGTAATCTTCTGTGGCAAAAAGAAAAAAGAAGCTCAGAATGCACAGAATCTGATATGTGCAGCAACACACATCAATGATTTTCTCTAATTCGACCTTGAATTATTACACCATTAGTGCTAGTTAAGTGAGTAACATTTTTTTTAAATGATTTGTTCTGATAACCAATAGAAGTCTCATTCCTGTGATGGTATATTCCATTTTTCAAACGTGTGTAGGAGAGCAGTCTTCTTATATGTTAATTTAATTTATATGTTATTTAATTATATGTTAATATATGTTCATTTAATTTCAAATATTTTTTAATCGACTTGTACCAGCTGTAGTAATGTTTTGATAAATATGCGGATATAGAGTTCCAAAAAATGATTGCGAGGATTGTTGTACATATATAAGGGTAGTCTATTAGTATGCTAGTAGTCTTCTTACTGTTTAAATTGGGAATTGTTGTAAGGCTGGTCATGGGGAGGCTGCACTGTAGCAATGCTGGTTACAATAGTTGGAGATCTGGTGTTTTACTGCCACCAAGAGGAAGATGGAAAAAAAATCTTTGGTGACTTCATTTGCAATGAAAAGATTTTTCCCTGCATTAGGCTGTAACCCACTTTTCCCTTTTTCAACTTGTAAGGAATGTTCTTAAGCCTTTAATAACATTATTCCTGAGGCATAACACATCTAGCCAATGTCTTTTTTACAGCTCATGTGTGTGTGTGTGTGTGGGTGTGTGTGAGTGAGAGGGAGAAAGAGAGAGAGAGCGGGTGAGATGGTGTGTAGTGCTTTGATATTTGTGTCGGGTTTTGAAAACCTACAGCTCCCGTAGGGGAGCGTGCCGTTACCGCGATGCTATTATCCTCCGGTCTGTCGTCATATTTCTCATGTGCATTTGTTGCCCTCTCAAAATAACTATTAATATTCTCTCCATTTTCTCTTTTTCTTCCCTGTTTTTGTCTCATGCTTATTAACATTTTTTACATCTCCCTCACCCTTCCCATTCTACTTGCTTTGTCGCTCACCTTTTCCTTTCCGTTGCCTTCCTTACTGCTCTGCCATGTGAAGTACCCTCGCCTCCCCAGCCGTTAGCCTCGCCTCACCTTTTGCCAGCTCCCTATTTCCTGCACTCCAATCCTCCATCCCAACCACCTCTTTTTTATCGTTCTGAAACTTATAAGAGTCAGTCTAAAGGCCTGCCTTTTTCACAAGTTCCCAGAATCCCTACTGATTCCATTCGGGACACCTACCCTGACTCGCTGTATCGCACTGATACTCGAAACAATGGAGAGTTTTTCTGTCACCATAAAAATCCTTCCACTGGGAACAATTTTAGCAATTCGAGCAGCATTATAGATTCTTTGTACCAATGTTCCCAATATTCTAACAGTAGGAATGAATCGAGCTATGCAAAGGACTCTAATATTTGCAGCTTTAGCTCGCTGAATGCCAAATGCTTTGATTCAAACTGTAACGTTGACTCACTATACTGCGGCAACAAATATAGGGCAAAACCCTTAAAGTCAGGTGACTTCAACAGACCAGAACTAAGCGCATATGCTGAGGGCAACACCACCCCATATAAGAACATCGATGTGATAAATTACATTAATGCAGGGAAGCTCAATGACTTGAGCAATGCTTGTGAAAATCCTACTGAAGATATCACATCCTGGTTTGATACAGGCTATGAAAAAGCTAACATCTCAACTAATTTTGACCAGAACAATGATGACAGAAAGATGGAAAACAAGCTCCAAATCTCACCCCTCCCCACCCTCTATCTCTACCATCCCAAAAACTGCCCCATGCATAAAGGCGCCCCCCCTCGCTTGTCCCCTGTAGGTGCTATCTCACCTCCCCATAGGGCTGGACCTCTGTCCCCAGGAGCTGATGTTTCCCGTCTTTCTTCACCACTTTTTCCCCGTAGTCACACCCTCCCTGCTCTTGCTGCCCCCCTCTACTACCCCTATCTTTACACCCCCCGCGTTCAGGCTCCTCAGCCAGAGCTCAAACTTCACTCTCAACAGCGTCCATCAACACCGTTCTCTCTGAGTAAGGGATCTGTACATTCTCATTCTCGCTTTTCTTTATCAACCTGTCATCTACACTGAGGGTTCAGCCAGATATTCACCCCATCCCATGGTCAATCAGCCAAGATGTGTTTGTTGTCTGAGGGAAACTAACAATAGATATCAAATCCACTAGTTTTAACATTTTGGCTTATGTCAAGGTGTGCAGTTTTAAATTCCTCAGGGGTTTAATAAAGTGTCTGTCTGTCTGTCTATCTGTCTCTCTGTTCATCTTTCTGTCTAGTTATCTCTAATAGACTTGCTTATCTGGTTTCTGATGGTGTATGTCACTGTAAATGTACTAGATACTATTTTAGCTGATGTTATATGGCTTTAGTCCAGTTGATAGAGAATAGAGTTTAACACTCTCAGAAAGTACATAAGCTCGTCTATCACTGATAACTACACACCTCCACATGAGTATGTAATGATTAATACGTGTTTTCAACGCCTAATACATGTACAATGCTACAGGAAGAGACAGACACCTAACATCTTTTGGCTGATGGACTACATCTTGGGGATAACTATAAATTAGATTTTTGGCCTCATCTCTTTCACACTCTTTTTCTTACCTTTTCTGTTTATCTGTATCTTTTGTATGTTTCCTTAAATAGTTCTTTTTTTTTTCCTAACCTTTATTTTGTTTTACCAATCCAATCACTTTAGACATTCTGTATAGTGGTTGTTGTGTTTATTTTATTGATTTCTTGTAATATTATTTTTATTTTATTCATCCTTTTTTGTAAATATCAATTTATCTATGTTTTAGCATTTATGCTTTTTTGTTAATCCATCTTTTTATTCTGTGAAGGAATGCCTTTTTTTGTCAGCATGCATGTTTTATTTAGAGTCTTGCTTTGGATGATGCTTTATAATAAGAAAAAAAGGAAACTGCATAGTCATCACTTACTCACAGTGTTGGAAGTGAGACGGGGTTAAGTCGGGGCTGTGACTTAGTAAGACACGATTACGACTTAATCACTTCTTAAATTGAGGTTATGCCTTCATTATCTTGTTCCCACTGTTTACTAAACTGTGATCATGATCATTAGTTTTCTGTTGCCACAACCTAGTTAATCATTTTTATTTAGAGAAGGCTGTCAGCAGCGAGGCTCAATAGCTTTCCCTTTCCTTGTATTATTGAGCTGATGTTGACACACATATGTAAACATTTATTGATCCAGGTCATTTTTTTTTTTACTAAACCATAAATATGTTAATTCAAACATAGCTACCAACATAACAAACATAACTACCAACAGTAGAAATACATATATTTCATACAGTGCTACTGTTGTTACCATAATGTGAATGTCCTTTATTTATACTTGGTTTACTGTACTACTGTAATTAATAGGGATGTAAAATGCTTTTGTGGTCATTCAGCAGTTTTGCAAGGTTATAAAGAAATAGGATTTTCCAAAATATCCAGTAGTAATAACCAATAGTATTTTACAAAAAAACTTTTAAAAATACATTTAATACATTTTCTAATGTACATGTTCTAATGTTTCATTTATGTTATATGTCAAACAGTTTTGAGATAATAGAATTCAAGCAGTTACATTTGGGCATTCAGTGAATATTAATTTTAAATAAATTCTGTATCAGAAGACGTGATTAAATGACAAGTGAACTCTGTTATTTCATGCTGCTCTGAATAACTTCTAAAGAATCTTTAAACTGATCACAACTTTCTCAAGATTTACACCTAATAATTAATCACCAAAATCGTATGATTTTTTTTTTTTTTTAAACTTGTTATAGCGGTCCGTAGCCTATCCTTCACTGGTTCTGTGGCTAAAGGGGTGTGGATGGGCAGTGATGTGAGGTCCCCCCTGAGAGGTGATGGGGTGTCCTCTCTCTGTCTGCAGGAAAAAAGAGGTTATAAAACACTCTCACTCCTCACACACACAGACACTGGCATTCAGAAGTTAGGAATTGCTATTCATGTTATTGTTGATTTTACACATTATATCTACTGTATTACATCATCTGCACAATGTAGAGATTAATATTATCAGTTAATAATATTAACTGAGGTTTGATCATCAACTCATGATGGTTCTAACTATAAATTTTATTGCATTCTTAGTTGTATTGTATTAATGTTCTAGTGGCATTCAGACGTAAATGTTATTTATTAGAACTTTATTCCAGAGTTAATTTGATCAGATTTTAAATTTTGATTGGATTTTTGCATGTAGAATCATATGTAGCTCTGTTCATCATTCTGGACTTTTTCTGTGTATATATATATATATATATATATATATATATATATATATATATATATATATATATTACTACAAACACTGGTTTCAAATGTTTGACTACAAATGTTTAACTTTTTTTTGCCTCCCAGCTCTGGTCAGTGTTGTCAGTGTGGCAGTGGAGGCTATTCTGGCTCAGTTCAGCTCCTCTAGGACGCTTGTGCAGAAGGTCAGTTCTCCTGCAACTTTAAACCTTATACTGCCTGCAAAGGTCATCACTTTGTTTCTTTGTTTTTATTTTTATTTTATGCAAGCCTATTACATTGTATCCTAAAAATAATGTTGCATTGACTTTCACTTTAAGTAATGAATGAAGTATTAAACGTGAATGTTACTTTAAAATAGAAATATACCGTATTTAACCCTATTTTTTATATTTACCTTTTTTCCATTTAATTCTTTGTATATCTTTATCTTTGTTTTATTTATTTATATCTTTCTTTGTGTTTGTCTTTCTATTCATACTGCTCACACACACTTGTTACCATATTTCCTTTTTTTGTTTGTTTTCCAGCTCAACTCAGTAGAAAAGGTACTTTCAAATAATCATGGACATCTTTGCTTATTCTGTATCTTCACTAACCCCTCACACTGCTCCTTTGTTCTTCGTCCTTGCTTCTTTTCCTTTCTTTCCCCTTTCTTTTTTCTATTCTGTCTGCATTCATGTCCAAACTGGCTCTTTCCCTTTTTACTTTCTCTTCTTTGATCCTCCACTACTGCCTCGCCTGTTTCTCTTTCTCTTTCTCTGTCTCTCTCTCTCTCTCTCATTATCTCAGGCCCTCTCTGGAGACAGCAGTATAAACCCTACTTTGGGCCGGTTGGTGCTGCAGTGTCTTTGCCCTGCTCTGCGTGATCTCCTCAGCGATGGATTGAAACCTCATCAGAGTGACCTCATCGCTGGCAGGAGGCCAAATTCACCTTGGAGTTTAATTCAGGCCTCCACCAAACCAGGTACACCAGACTAATATCTATTGACATTAACATCATTGTCTTCACAGGTTTTAAGTATGTAGAGTGTTTAAATACATACATAAATTGTGCGTAGCCTAGTGGTTATGGTATAGGCCCCAGGATCGGAAGGTCGTGGATTTGAGTCCCAGAGAAGTAGGTTGCCCTGAGTTACTCTTGAGCAAGTTACCGTCCCCATCACTGCTCCCCAGGTGCTTTAATTAGCTGCCCCATGCTGCGTGTTTGGGTGAAAAGCAGAGGTTGTGTTTTACTATGTGCTGTGCTGTGGCGTGCAATGACAATTAGTCACTTTTACTTCACTACCCTGTTTACTTAAGCCTAGGCTGTACTACCAATGCATATGCTTGGCCAGCCAGTTGATTTCTTTAGCATATATGATAAATCACAACTTTTGTACACCCTGTAATAGACCCTGTAATTTTTTAAGATGTGATCAAGTTTGAAATTCTGTTTCACCTTAAATGGGTTGGCAGATATGGTTTGGTGCATACTCCAGAATGTCATAGCTGCACAATTCAACCTGGAACTGAAAATTTTAAACGTCAAGCCAACTAGAGACTTGCCTATAGTGAATAATGACATTATAGATAGATTATTGGTAGAGAGGGGTGGTTTAAGTTGGTGGGTGCTGCAACCGTTATGGAATCTGAAGGATTCGGACCTGGACATGGTAACTACGTCATGCATTGTCTCAGACTTAAGAGCTACCCATCCCCTTCAGCATAATACACAAGATGAATAACAAAGTCTGCCAAAAGATAAACATTAAATCAGCCAAAAGCACAAAGATAAATCAGTGAATCATGCTCATTTTGCTATTTGTGTGAGTGTTCCATTCCTATTGCAAATGACTTGAAATCTGACTCAAAACACCCCTCTCTTTCTCTTTCTCTTTCTCTCTCTTGCTCTCTCTCTCTCTCTCTCTCTCTCTCAGTGTTGAATCACCCATCTGTCATCCCTCTGAATCTTTTCTGGGCATTATCCAGATTCCTCTGTCCTCTTTTTTTTTTTTCTCTGTCCTCTTCCTCTATGCAACCCTGACTGTAAGATTTCTGTGAATTTAGTGTCCTATGTCTCATCTTGCTTAGTCGATGCTATTATGTTGATGCTGAGAATCACTGTATAGATCATAGTGACATCATTGGGCAATTTCATTTACTGTTTCCTGCAACCCTAAAGGTCATTTAATCGGGTGTGGCACTGTTTCGGACAGCCATATGTTCATCTCTTCATCTCTTCCTAATCCTCATCTGTTTTCCAGGCCCCAACACCCAGACCTTGTACAGCCTGCAGGTTAAAGTAGCTGCGCTCCCTCAGCTGAAGCAAAGCCGTCACAGGTTCAACTCATTCCTGCTCGGCCTTCTCAAGTAAGAAGCAAATATCTTTGTGAATTTACAGTCACTGAGATGTCTACTGGTGGTGAGGGACTTTTCATTATGAAAAAATGAAGGCTGTCGTCCGATCTTGCCCTTGGGCCGGCAGCTACAACAATCCCAATCCCCTGACTACTGAGCCAGGTTCCACAGACCACTTGTGATTAAGTCATCCCTTGCACCTGTGTCCATTTCTTCATAAGAGTGTCCTTTCGGACTGTCTTGAGTTGTGATGGTCTTTTCTTTGTTTTTCTGCGAGCACGTTCGGTTCTTCCTTTGACTACAGATTTTTTCATGTCTAGCTGTTGAAATAGTACTGTACACTTACACCTTTGCCTTTTAATCACCCTCACCATTTGCCAACCAAACCAGGCGGCATCTTACTGAACAACAGCTTGGCATGAAAAACAAAAAAAACTAATGGAGCAGCATCTTTTATTGAAACAGCACCAAAAAATTAGAATTTTTTCAGACAATACGTGAATGTTAGTAGGGGAGTGGACTAACTGCTATTTTTTAAATAATGAATTTAACTGTAGAAATGTATCATTTGGTGTTTTTCATCCTTGTAGCATCTTGCCATTATATATAAAAATTAAATGCCAATCTTAATACTAATTGCTTATTGGCCACCAGAATATAAAACCTCATTCTTAGCAGAATTCTCTGAACTACTGACTACTTACAGCGATTATGATAAGATTATAGTAATTGGTGATTTTAATTTACATGTTAATGAAACCTTAGACAAGAAAGCCATGGTCAGAAGACTCCAGCATTTTCAGGAGTACTGACAATATAAAAGAGAATATATCATCTCTTTAAGCTACATTACACTGGCTTCGTGTCTCATTTAGAATGAATTTTATAATCCTGTTTTTGTTTTTAAAGGTCCTAATGGATTGGCACCTTCATACATAGAACCTTAAGATCAGCAAACGCTGCTGTACTGCAGGTTCCTAAAATGAAACATAAAAAATTGGAGCACTAAGACTTCAGAATACACTGCCAAAACATATCTAAAAATTGAAAATGCAACACACTTTGAGCTGCATCTAAATGCATAAAAAGTGCTCTATAAATAATACCTATTATCATTATAATTATTAATTTACACACACAGAGACAGCTGTTCCTACAGTTTATGGCTGGAGCAATGTATTGTTTGGCTGGTCTCAGCCAAAGCTATTAAAAGGTCAATATTAACTTCAGTATTCATAAAGGATGATAAATAAGTCAAATATGAGGCACTAACATGAAATTTCTAATTATATGTTTTTTGTTATAGTGCTACTAATTAATAATTAATTAATTAATCTCAGAGTATAATAAGGCTAGTAGACATTTTAGAACTGTAATATTGGTATCTGGGCATTTTCATATCAGTTGGCCCCTACATTGGTTGTGTGTGCATTTGTTTTAATTTGTTGCTCTTAGTGACAAGGCAAATCTTGCATCCAGGCTCACTCTTGGCATTAATGTAAATTTATCCCTCTTGCAGCATCAAGAGCCTTGATTCTTGGCTTTCGCATCTGCAGTCCTGCAGTGGTAAGTGTGTTTTAATTGGCTTCCGTATTCTGTTGGAAGTTGCGGTTGGTAACTTAACATGTGCTGGACTGAGCATAACTAGAGCAGAGCACTACTTAGGCTCTGCTCTTGCTGAACCGACCAGTGCTGAGAAAATTGAAATAAAATTCTTATCTTTTAAAAACCCTTTTTATACATTTCAGTCGAACTGGAGAGACAATGAGAGAGTCAATGCTGGCATCATCAGATAAGTTCAAGGGGCTGCATCCTGTCTTGCCTCCTGCCCTGCCCCTCACTTGAACCAAAAAACTATTCCTAGTATGTGAAAATGTGTTCAACACTGAAAATGGGGTGATAGGTAGTCTAGTGGTAGGGTACTTGCCTATGACCTATGGCTCAAGAGGTCCCAGGTTCGAATCCCACCTCTGGCACTACCATCACTGGGTCCCTGAGCAAGACCCTTAACCCGGAGTTGCTCCAGGGGGACTGTCCCTGTATTTAGGACATGGAAGTCGCTCTGGATAAGAGCGTCTGCTAAATCCCATAAATGTAAATTCTCCTGCTGTGTGCCTCCAGTATAAAAGAGCACCTCAGGTTATATGTTAAAAAAAAACAGCTAAAGCAAAATATTTCAGTTTTTAATTGGGGAAAGAATGGCTTGGGTTCTTATTCTGCTACATTGTTCTACAGTGTTCACATAACCCTTTTATTTAAATTGTGAAAATTTTGGAACTGTATTCACTGTCTGCATCTGAATTTGCACCAAAAAACTAAGCAGGATTGTGGCCTCTTGGTCTGTTATTTAACCTTCTTTCTTTGCATTGTTTTACTCTTTCTATTGATCTTCATCTTCAGAATATTTCAATTGTCATCCTTTCTCTCTTTCTCTCTCTCTCTCACTGTCAGATGTTTTGGAGACATACTACAGGCCCACTGCTTTCATGCGTCTTTCGTCCACTTCCTGCCAGCACCTCTTTGAAGAGCTCCTCCTTCTGCTACAGCCTTTGTCCCTCCTGACCTTTAACCTCGACTTGCTGTTCCAGCATCACCACCTCGACCCCTCCTCTCCTGACCTCACTCCATGTAGCCACAGCCCGGGTTTATCCAGACCTCCTAATCGGGGCTTCAGCTTCCACCTGCTGCCCACCTGGCAGTCTGAGAGCAGTGGAGGGAATCTGAAGAGTCTTTCCAAGCAGGATACTGGCATTTTAGGGAGTTTAAAAGAAGGCCATGATTTGAGCCCTAAAAGCTCTTTTAATCCAGGCCCCATGCAATGCAGACCAGTATCGGCCATCGGTAAGGGAGAGATCAGCCCTCAGCTTCAGTGGCTGAAGGAAAAGGAGATAGAAGCACCTCCTAGTGACGGAAGTGGGAGTAGCCTCACCCAGCAGGCTGGCCAGGCCCTACAGCAAGGCTGGGGGGCAGTGATGCGTTGGGGAGAGCGTTTAGGGCAGAATTTGGGTGGGTTAACAAGTTTCTCAGAAGAGCCTGAAAGACTTCAAGCAGGGGAGAATCTGAAGGCACACTCCACTTCACATGCTCAGAGGAGTCCAGGCCAGGAGGTTCTGCCAGTTGATGGTGTTCCTTGGGGTTTGGGCAGGCTGTTTGGAGCTTCCAAAAGTCCAAATAACCCACCGATAAAAAGGTAAGCTGTTGGCTATGCACAGTTTTTGAGGACATGGAAAGCTCATGATAAACTTGCAGGGCCCATATTATTGAAAATTGAACAATTTAAAAAATTCATTTTTTAAAACTACACTTGTCTATGCAAGCTGTACACGGAAACTAATCTTTGGTCAATTCATAACACCATAAGATGTGATGTGCCAACCAGCAACTCATTTTTATATGCTTGCCCTTTCAGTCTACAGCAGTTTAGCCCCGACCAATTCACATGAAAATGATTGTAATTGGTGCAAATTTCAACATGAACCAATTTTGGCAATTCTCAGTGGCCCATTAGAACAGAGACCATTTAAATATCTCAGTCTCAAAAGTATGCTTACAGACAGCTTGTGTTATTTTGAGAGGTTGAAACGTCATAATAAAAAAGATTTACTGAATTTGGCTCTTAAAACCGGGCAGCGGTGGCCTAGCGGTTAGGGCATTGGCCCTATGATCGGAGGATCGGGGGTTCGAACCCCTTCCCAATAGGTTGCCCTGAGGTGCCCTTGAGCAAGGTGCCGTCCCCGTCCCGCTCCTCCCTGCGATGGGCTGGCGACCTGTCCGGGGTGCGTCCCCCGTCCTTGCCCTGTGTGCGCTGGGTTGGACATCGGCACTCCCCCGCGACCCTGTTTGGGACAAGCAGCAGATAATGGATGGATGGATGGGCTCTTAAAACCTCACAGATGTGAAATTTATTTAAAATACCAATTCTTTCTCAATTTCTCTCTGTTGCTTTTGTGCAAAATTTAGAAAAAGAAACAGCATTAGAAAATAGGCTAAATGTTTATTTTTCCATTTATTATCATGTATTACTGGTACTGGGATTTAATTAAATAATCAGGGATGGTTGTCATGAATCAGTGATGTAATTGCTGTTTGTTGCAACAATTGTTTCTCCTCATTTTTGTAAAGTGAACATTTATAGTAAAAACTGTGTGTTTGCGAAGGTAGGTGTATGCATATTTATTTATTTTTCTGGAGTAGTGAGAAATTGTTCCAGAATCTTGCTCTACTCTCCATCTGTGCATAAGAAGCCACAGTTATGTAACATAATTTTTCGCCTCTCTGTTTCATAGACGTCCCTCTCAGTGGCTGTCTCCTGGAATAACGGTTCTAACCCGTATGACTAGTGCAGGCCATGATTTTCTGCCCGAGAAGATAGACCCTGTGAGAAAAGGAGAGAAAAACGTAGAGGACGAGGAGACTGGAGACCACCCGAAGCCTCTGAGGTAAAGTGTTGATTGTTTTTCACTCCATATGGAGTCTCACGCACAGTCCAGTCTAGTGAGCTCAGCTGGAGCTGATGGTGACAAATTAGCAGCACATAGTTTCATAAACAAAGTTTAGAGTACATGTTGAGTGTTTGCTGAAAAAAAAGTCTGTTCTATAAAAATACAGTACACACTTTTTTTTCTCCCAATTACAGAGAAAGTCTTTACATATAAGTGCATAAAAATGGCAACATGCATTGAATTGTGTTAATAAGCTAATAAGAGTTTAATACGTGCATATTACTTTATAACAGGCCACGTGTGCTAAAAGAGGTGAGCCATATTCTAAAAGAAAGTTTAGTTTTCACTAATTAGAGGTGTTTTGATTGATTGGAAGGCTAAAGATTTCTGGTTTTACAGCTAAAAACATTTTAGTTGTTCTGATAAAAACTTAAGTTTGTGGTGTTCTCTCCAGGTTTAATGGATTTTTGATGGCATCTGTAAAGCCCAACCTAAAACAGTAGATATCAAGCACATTTGTGGGTGAAGCCTGGATTGGGTCAGTCTGCAATGCATTTAATGTTAACCATGTAATTGATCCTACAGGGCGGTCAGGACTCTGTGCGATCATTCTGGCACAGGATCGGAGCTCAGCTTTAGAAAAGGGGAAGAGCTAATCGTGTTGGGAGGCGTTGACCAAGACTGGATTCGCTGCCGTCAAGGTGACAAGGAAGGCCTCGTTCCTATTGGTTACGCCTCGCTTATCATTTGATCAAGAGACTTATTGGATGGTGGGTCAAATTTAAAGATAATATTCTTTGACTACAAAAGTGGAGAGAGTGACTATTGATATAGTGATTAGAAACTGTGTAAAATGTTTTCACCTTTGTTGCCTGGTTGTGATGTCTCTAATGTTTTTTTTTGCAACTCTTAGCATCTACTATTATTTTACAGCAATTACACATATATATTCCTGTATAAATGAATAATATACATAAAATATATATATATATTATATATATAAAATCAGATCCATATTACTAAAATGATTGATCTGACCAAGATAGATAGACAGATAGACAAAATACACTAAAACTGAATAGTCATTGTGTAGTGGTACAGTCAACAAGTAGATTTCATCTTGTATTGCATTATGACATATGCTGTCAATAATAACACAGCTTAGCCCAAATTTAAAGCTTGCTTATTGATTGTAAAAAAACAAATTATAATAAAAAAATAATAAAATAAAATAAAATAATAAAATAAAAAAGGTTTAAAATTAGACTGGTAATCCAAAATTACAGCCACTTCTGGGTTATTTCTCTGCTGGGAAGCACCTTGCACTCCGTATAAAAGTAGCAATAGGATTATTTACTCTTGAGCTATTATCAACAGGTTTTGATAGCCTCTGATTTCTTGTTGTTATTGCTGAACAAGTTCCCACATACCCTTTCTCATAAAGATTACCCATCATAATTGACCATAAATTGAAGTGTGTCTGTTACTGTAGTTTCAGAAGGTGGTAGCAATGTATTAATAGGAAACCTGTGATAGAAATTATGAACTGAAATCAGTGGTGTAAGGCTTGTAAGGCCTAGCAAGTGGTCCTCAGATAAAGGTCACTATACTGGCATATTCTTGTCTTCACTCTATTCCATCCTCTGATCCCAAATTTTGAGCTGAGAATTTTTCCTATTCAGCTACTTTATGAAGGCCTACCAGTGGCCATTACACCGGTCTGGAAATTAACCCCTGTGGTATTTTTATGAAAAATATCGATTCATTATTTTGGTGTCGGCTCTTATTGAGAAATATTGCAAAAATGCAAGTCATTTATAGTTTCCCAAATAAAATTACTTTTAGTCAGGAACAGTAATGTACTTTAAGACTGGAAGTTTTTGAGACTCATATTAGCATTATGTAATATCTAATGTTAAGAAATCACTGGTTATTTCTGTTCCCTTACTCTTAACCTAGCCCTGAAAATGTAGAACTACTACTCTTATTGTTGTTTCTCTCAGTAGTGGCAGTAGAGTACTTTAGTGTGGCAATGTGCTGACCATCCTAATTTGTTCTTGGTTTCATAAAGTGTGTTGTCTAGTGTGGTTTAGATTTTATCACTCTAGGCTTGATATCGATGACTATGCATATACTGTACTGTACTGTTCACAAGACTTGTTGCTGGGGTGCCGTATAAGATTGATTGCATTGCTCATTTATAATTTGTGCTTGATTGCCTCAAGTCAAGATTTGTTATATTTTAAAGTTGCATGAACATATTCTGAAGGAGATATCATACCTGCCAGTCTTGAACATTGTGCATTTACATTCTGCTGTATCAGTTAATTTGTTGTTGAAGGTGGGCTAAAAGGTGGGCTTAACTAGATATTACAGCTATTACGATTAGCATCTACTCAGTGGGAAATAGCCTTACCTTATGCATCAGGTGAGCTGCCAGAGAAATCTGTCTTCTGTATTTGTAGGATACACATTAAAATAGTAATGTTGAGTAAATTTGGCCCATTTTTCTTAAACAAAATAATAATAAAAAAAAAACATCAATACTCTCCTAAACCAGTTCTTCCCTCTTAAAGAACTAGTTCCCTCTCCAGAAAAAAAATAAAGATTATGCATTTACGGGTTCATTTACAATATTAATCCAGTTTTTTCAGATTTTACCAACCATCTAGATCTCCCATCATACAGTGTTTTATGCTTGGAGGAGAATTGTGCTAATTATTTTAAAACAGACACTTGTGCTGATGGAGGAAGGAACCAGTAATGCTTTCTTGAACTCTCAGTTACTGAGGTCTGGGGCATCACTGGGAATTGAATTCAATATCTCTTGAAAATAGGAACAATGATTAGAAACTGAAACAGCCCTTTGTTTTCTGTTATAAGTGAGTTTAGAGTTAAATCTTTCAGGGAGTTCAGGGAAAAGTGTAAAGATTATTGTCTGTAGTAATCAAACATATGCTACCGATACACTAGATAGATAGATAGATAGAGATTAGGATACACTGCAGTATTCCTTTAAGGGCAAAGCTGAGTATACTATGGGTAGTAATGGAAGGAATTGAGAATATTTAGCCCAAAAGCAGTGGCTGTCACAGTGGCTGATGATGTGAATGATGACTTTCTCTAGCCATCTGTGCCTGCACCAACATGCTACTTTGCATGGATTTCACTTTCATCTTTCACTCACACATACACACACCGCTAAACACTCAGACACTGTGCCAGTTTACAGCCGCATAGCCGTGGGCAACTGAAAAACACAGAGCTTCTCCAGCACTTTCCCTCGCCTGTGTGTACAACATGTAACTGAAATCATTCTCTGCCTTTTTCAGGACTTTTATTATATAGTAGCGGTGTAAAAACACAATGATCAAATGCATTGGAATGTTAGAATTGATTCTAATAAGTTTATTTTATGGCCAAAGTAAAATTCTCAGGCTATCTTCAAACAAAAAAACAAATAGAAAAAAAAAAAAAATGCTCAAAGCTTGATATACAATTTTCAATGCCTGTATTCCTCTGGTGTGTAAATACTTAGTGTACGGAGTGTGCTTTTGAAATCATTTCCAAAAAAAAAATTCAAAATGAATATTTCAAAATGCATTCATGAAATATAAACCAAGCGAACAACAGTGAAGTCATATTTACCCTCCTAGTGCATAATCCCAACAGCAGTCACTTGTAATTTCAAAGAAAGTCGGTTTACTTTTACAAGCTGCACGAAATGTTTTACGACATTTAGATATGTTTAGTAAGGAATTTTACTTTACATGGTTTAAATGGGGAATTCCATTTATTTTTCAATATATCTGCATGTATAACTGGTTAAAATGTAAAAAGTAATTTGGGTGTGGTATAAAATGCTCAGTTCAAGAGAACCTTACTGAGTCAGAATAGTGGTGGTGAATGGAACCAGTCGCCTGCCTTTAAAAGCTTCCTCACAGAATGTTTCTCCATCAATGTAATTGCTTTAATTGTGTTAAAATCATTCATGGTGGATGGATACAGGGTGCTGTGAGGTAAAAATAGTCCCCAAAGTAAACTGGTTTACATCAGCCACTATTTTTCCATCATTTCGCCATTTCATATAAACTCTCAGAAGACAAATGTAGCTTTACTGGTGGGTTGGATAGTAAATAAAATGGCTGTATTTATGTTGAAGATGAGACCCCTGATTCCATTCAGCACCACTGTAAAGAAGAGTCAGTAAAATTCAGGATAATAAACCATTTAATGTCAGACCCACTTTGAATGAGATTATTTACCAAACACTGAATTACAGGTAAATTGATGAAATTCCTCCTTAAAGGTTCAAAGTGTTAATTTATAGAGAGTAACTGGTTAAATGTGAATATACTTGATTTGTGTTGTTTTAGTGGAATCTGCAGTTTGAATGTTGTTTTTGTATTTACCTCAAAAGGGAAAACTGCAATGATCTGTGTAACATTTCAGGGATTTCAGGAATTCCTGGCCATCATTCATAATTTCCTTTTTTTTATAATTTGCTTGAAATTAAGCTCTGGTTTGGTAAGGAAAAGAAAATAGATCTATCAGTAGATAACAGTACTATGATATTATTTTTCTTCTTGTTTATGTTAATTTGGCTGCTCTATCTTATTCCTTTCTTGTCTATCTCTCTATCTATCTGCTGTTGTGTGTAAGCATGTGTGTGTGTGTGTGTGTGTGTGTGTGTGTGTGTGTGATTGGGTGGGTGAGTGTGTGTACGCCTTCATGTGGCAGTGGGTTGCATAGCTCTGTGTGATTTAGCCCGCCGCTGGTAGCACACTTTAAATGCATTGTAGCCTGTACTCAGTTCCTGCAGTGTCATTCAACGGTCAATCAATTTCTTGCATGTAGGTGTTTGTACATATACTCAATAAACTAATAAAAGAAATAAAATGTGTGAAAGTGAGCTCTTTATACAGGCAAAGGACACCATGGGCTTGGCCTGTAACCCACACTCTTCAGCTCTTTACTGAAACTGTGTGTGCTTTTGAAGTTTCTTTGGGGGTCAGCTCTGGGACATATTGAGGACATCATCTGTGCTTACAGAAACACTAGCCAACTTCAGATTTTATTCAGTGTAACGGACCTGAAACATATTTAAACATATTTCTTACACCTTTTTAATGAAGGAGATCAACTCTTACAAATGTTTGTTCAGCTATAAACAGTCCAGATTGCTTTTTGAAAGAGCTTCAGGCTGTCAGAACAAATCTCATTTACACATAAGTTTGGAAGGCTCAAGAGCAGCCTCTTTGGCCATGTGGAAAAACGTTATGACTGATTTTGTTGAATAAAACCACACAATGTTGTAAGTGGAGCTGGAAAATAACACAGAACAAGAAAAATGTATGGACCCTTCAGACCTGGCATGTTTGCTTCTTCTTCTTCTTCTTGTACTGATTTATGAAACTTCAGAAAAAGTAATCATCCTGATAAATACCATGTGCAAACCCTTGTGATATATATACACTGCTGGCTCAGATAAAAACTCAGGTGGGATAATGGGCTCACTATTTTAAATTCAGTTTTGAAGGATTCAATGGGCAGGTCTTTTAATACATATTTAAAAGCATGATTAAATAACACAACAATGAAACCACAAGCAAATAAGGTCTACACATTTCTTTTGTTAAACAATAATAATACACACATGAATTCCATAAATAGTGGAGATTAGGATTTACCTCCTGAGTTCTATCATTCTAAGTGAGCTGAGCCTTTTTGATATTTTCAAATGGACTGTACACTACGAGTGCAATAAACAGATTAGAATACATTTTTTTTTTTTTAAATCCCTTTAAGTATGGATTTTCAGAAACATTAAAGCATATATGTAGGCCACCATGAAAAGAGCATATGCTTATTATTGTTAATGTAAATAATGGTGTTATGCTAAGGTCAGTTCCAACAGATGGTCAGTGGGTCAGCGTTCCTGCCCTGCAGGTAGGCTCCAGGTGAAAGACTGAGAGAGTAAGGAGTGGAGGAGGGATACGTAGAGGAATGGAGAAGAGTCATGTCATCAGTATTATAAAAATGTATGTGACGTCTGTCACAGTCAAGGTAGAGCCCAATTCTTTGGGGCTTCACAGGCAGCTCCTTTTCAGTCTCTGTACCGTGCTCTGTAATACAGTAGCCATGGTTATGCTTCAGCTGAAGTCTAATGTCATTATTTGTGTTGCTTATGCATCCTCCATCCACACCCACACTCCAATCTATCTTCTCCCCCAGGTCCACTTCCCAGTAATGCTGTCCTGACTGAAAGGTTTTGTGGGTTCTGGCCAATGGCCTGTAGTCTTTCTGCCGGTAGAAAATGCCCTTTTTGGCTGTGCGGGTCACACTGCGGCCATCTGCAGAAACCCTGAGGTATGGGTCATGACAGTCAGAAATGACGTTGCGATCAGGAACTGTGGAGGAGTTTAAAACAAAATGTTTCTTTTTATACTGCAAAAAAAATGTTTTTTTTTTTATACCACAAAAATTGCATACAATATAGATTCATACTGTTTTAACAACTATAGAAATTTACTCTGGATTAAAAGAACTCATCAGTTTCCACTTTTAGACTGTAAAGACTAAATATACTAAACATACTAGATTCAAATGGGATTATAATCATTCCACAATTATAACTATGAGGCTACATAAATCACGCACGCTGCTGATTCATAATGGATTACGATCAGTCCACAGTTGTTCATTTTAGACTGTAAAAACTATAGTCATTTCAGATTTAAAATGGATTCCAATCACTCAGTATCTATAGCCATCATACTGGATTAAAAAGACTCATTAGCTACTGCTGTCTGACTGTAACACACGTTACATATTCATAATGGAGTAAAATCACAGCTTTTTGGACAATCATTTAAATTACAGAACCACCTAAAAACTAATTCAGCTCTAATAGAGCTTTTACATTCTTTTCATATGTAGTTATCAGTCTTACATAATTGATCAAATACATTAAACATGGCATGTCAACTAAAGCTTTTCCACATAAAGCATTTACCTGGTTTAATGGATCCAAGCATCTCCTTCCACACAAAAAACTGCAGGTGAGTCTCATAGAGTCCAAGGAAGAGGGCTTCAGGTGTAACACTAAGGTCTTTCAGTCTGGACTTAAATCTACAATGGAGATTTTTGTTACATTACGGTAAGAACAGCCAATCTAACATGCTTGTCTTTTTCTGTACTCACTGAGGCGACTCAGGGGAATTGTCATTCCTTTTAGAAGGGCCGTCTGTTTCCTTCATCCCCTCAACAAAATCCAGCCCGTTCTCAATCCACCACTGCAAAAGAGATGAACACATCACAGCTACTGTAGATTTTGTGCAAAGAATATGGTGTTGGTTTTGGTTAGATTTGTGACATCAACTGTTTGCATAAAAAATGATATCATTTGCACAAACGGACTGTCTGGACTGAAAAATAAGTATTCAAATGTTAAAACGACATGTAATAATGTTCTTGTCCTATATCAACCTCTTTTATTTAATAAGAGAGAGAAAGAAAAAAATGTTTTCCATTATTTTTTTTTGTATTCTTATAGAGACTCTTATCCAGTGCAACGTACAATAGACTAATGATCATGAGAGTCTCTCTGGAGCTTGTTGGGGTTAAGGGCCTCGGTACACATTCAGTAAACAATGAGACCACTGAAACAAAGCTGCAAAAGACAACCTGCAGGAACCCATCAGGTCGATCAGTTTCCAGAACTGAGTGGAGGATTGCTTCCTCCTCTCTTCCCTTGTTCAGGGTCTCTTCTATTTCATTTCTATTCTTCTGCATCTTCTCCACCATGGCCTTCTCTTCTTTTTCCAGCAACGTCTTCACCTCCTGTTCTTTTTTTCTGAGGAACAGGTGCATTTCCTCAAACTGCGTGGAGATATGGGCTGAAAGCAGCTTGGATTTCTCCTAAAAAAGAGCCAAAAAGGGATTCTTTAAACAATGTGCACACACTTCCCTGGTGCCAAAAAAAATAAAAACTACTAGTGTTTCACCTCAGTTTTAGCGATCTCAGCCATCTGCTTCTTTATCAGTCCTTCCAACTCTTGGTTCTCCTTTGACAGGAAATTTAATGGTTCTCTCAGCATTTCCTGCAATTCAGAGAAGGAATGTTCAAGCAATGTGTCTCACCTTCATAACAGGGTGAGTTTATATTCAAAAGTGAGAACTCAATCATTGCAAAATCTCAGAGATATCCTGTGGTGTCATATGTGTCTCTCCTCGGATCATGTTCAATAGAAACAGCTGCTGAATGGGGTCTGAACAACCTTCCAACATCTGACTGTATGTGCATAACTATTCGGCCTTTGTTACTCGTTTTTTTTTCACCTGCTCAGTTCTCTCCCCTCCAATTAGGAACAAGAACTGATTGTTCACTTACTGTTTAATATGAATATGTAGTTCACTTCTTCTGTAAGTGTTATAATTTACATAAGGCCTAATGAACATTAAGTTTACATCTAAAAAGTACCCTAAATCTCTCTCTCTCTCTCTCTCTCTCTCTCTCTCTCTCTCTCTTCTCTATATATATATATATATATATGTAGATGCTCGATTAATATGATCCAATAATTTACCAGATGATGATCATCAATGTCACACATAGGTTGAAACACAGTCATGTTTGGAACAACCTACCAGCCGAGTTCCTTCAAAAACTAAATCAATTTACAAAATACAAAATGAGCGAACAAAAGAAAAATCTAAATCAAATCAATATTTGGTGGGACCACCCTTTGCTTTCAAAACAGTATCAATTCTTCTAGGTACACTTGCACACAGTTTTTGAAGGAACTCGGCTGGTAGGTTGTTCCAAACATCGTGGAGAACTAACCACAGATCTTCTGTGGAGGTAGGCTTCCTCACATCCTTCTGTCTCTTCATGTAATCCAGACACACTGGATGATGTTGAGATCAGGGCTCTGTGGGGGCCAGAAGAATTGATGCTGGTTTGAAGGAAAAAGGTAGTAACACCAAATATTGATTTGATTTAGATTTTTCTTTTGTTCGCTCATTTTGTATTTTGTAAATTGATTTAGTTTTTGAAGGAACTCAGCTGGTAGGTTGTTCCAAACATGACTGTGTTTCAACCTACATGTGACATTGATGATCATCAGCACCTGTTTGGTAAAATTGTTTGATCATACACCGACTATAATCCTACAAAATCCCTGACTTTGTGCAAAAATGTACCTATAAGAATTGATGGCAAAGGGTGGTCACACCAAATATTGATATGATTTAGATTTCTCTTTTGTTCATTCACTGCATTTTGTTGATTGATGAAAATAAATGATTGATACTTTCATTTTTGAAAGCATTCTTTGTTTACAGCATGTTTTCACACCTGCCTAAAACTTTTGCACAGTACTGTATAAATATATATATATATGGGCAATGTGAGACATACTGATCCAGGAAGTAAGCACTGCATCTCAATTAGGTACTTCAGGTAAAGGAAAACAAATTGTTTGTGTAGGGTGGTGGTGGTCTAGTGGTAGGATACTTGCCTATGGACCTATGGCTAAAGAGGTCCCAGGTTCAAATCCCACCTCTAGCACTACCACCACTGGGTCCCTGAGCAAGACCCTTAACCCTTAATTGCTCCAGGGGAACTGACCCTGTAATTAGGACATGTAAGTTGCTCTGGATGAGGGCATCATATAAATGCCGTAAATGTTTCTGCCTTTGGAAGCCTACTTTATTGCAATTATGCAGACAGGTTACATGTATAAAATGATGCAGCACACTCTCAGCAAAACAGAAAAGAATATAAGGCTCCCTTTAACAATTAAAAAATCTTTAGATAATCTGTAAGGGGCCAGTGGTTTAAGTTGTAATGTATATTTGTGTTCCTTTTTTGGTCATTTTTTTCTACCAACACCACTTTATATATATATATATATATATATATATATATATATATATATATATATATATATATATACCCCCTTTAGATGATCTACAAATACTTTATATTCTACAAAGTATCTGGTTAAACTAGATTTTTGATAAGGAATAGATATTTCAGGTTAAGGTTTAAAAATAGGTTTGCTGTAATATAACAATTTTTTTAGCATCTATAAAGCATCTATAGAGGAATAAGTGCTACCCTAGGGTTTTTCACCACACCCATAAAGTATGCCACATGGGGGCAGGTTGTTATGACTTCTGTCAGGAGGCCACTTTCTATCAAATCCGTAATCATTTAATCTGTCTGTTCTATGGCTGAGATCATCTGCTGAAAGTTGGGTTATCCTGTATAAACTCTCATCTGCTGAAAGTTGGGTTATCCTGTATAAAGTCCTTTGGGGATCAACAACAAGAAAAGAAAACTATCATTCAACCCAAGTCATGCCTGCCCTTGTGTTTTAGTTGTAAAATGTTTGATAACTCCCAAACCACTTACCTTTTTGGGTTCTGCTGCCTCATCTACTGGTTTGAACTTGTGGCCTTGGTGTTTCTCGCCATCCCTGCAGATCAGACATACCAATTGTTGATCTGTTTCACAGAAGAGTTTCAGTCTTTCATTGTGATCTGGACAAACCAGCTCTTCTAACTCCAGCACTGGCCTGACTCCGCCACTGTCCATTACATTCCTGTCCCTCTGGGCTTGTTGCTCTGAGAGATGTTCCCTTACAGCATCCACCATGTTCCTGAGCACTCGGTTGGATCGCAGATCCCACATGGTGTATGGTCGACGGCATTCTGGACACAGTCGGAGACCCCTGCTACTCTGGGAATGATTACTAATGCACTGCCTGCAGAATGTGTGGTCACACAATAGGCTGACCGGGTCAACAAAGTCTCCCAAACACACAGAGCACTGGATCTGCTTGGAGAGACGTGAATTCATGGTAGCTTTTCTTCCCAGGTTTTGTCCTCAATTGTTTGCTTGCGTCCTCATTCAGAGAAAGTTGTCCAGATGGCAGCTGTTTCAGGCAACAAATGCCCCCCATCCACACAAGGGGGTTTTTCTGGGTGTGTGTTAGACACCCCCTTGACCCGCCACCTCTAAAGCAACATGTGTTTCCCTCAGTATTCTATATTTAACCATTAAACCATGTGGATCAGGATGCTTACAAACACTCCCCCTCAAAAAATCTGGCCTATGGTGCATGTAGAAAGGCCCTAAAATGACTGAACCATTCACAAAGTTCAACAATGAGTAACAAGAAGAACCCTTACAGTCACAGAAAAATCAAGAAAACACATACTGTTATCTTTAGCATTACAATCTTATTAACAGTGAAGGGCAGATCTGCAGTGTTTTATTTTTCTAGCTGTTATGTTAACCAAACTAGCAAGACAACTAGCAAGACAACTGACGGGCTCCACTTACAAAAACCAGCTTTGACCTTCTGTCTAATGTGAAGGAAATCAACAGCTGATGGGATTGTCACATGGAAATGAAATGAGTCAGCGCCCCTCTCTATCTCCCTGTTGTCCCCTTTGCTCTATAATTAGTAAGCATAGCTGTCATTTACAGCCAGATCAGCCCCATGCATTGAGTTACTCAGAAAACATGTGTCAGCAGAAATAAGTCTTAAAAAGATCTACTTTATCTACTTTCAGAAATGAGGTGAATGAATTCATTTCAAAAAGAAAAACAAAAATCTGAATGGATTTCCTTTGTGAAATTATAAGCATTTATTTTCCACACCAGAAAGTTCAATTAACACAATCACTGTTTATAACAATACTACCTTCCTTCTAAAAGGTAACCAAAAATGCTTTATTTGTCTTTTTTTTTGTTATTTTTTAAATTAAAAGACTTAAGATTTCTTCAAAAATTTATGCATGTCTCTTCTCCAGTGTTGAACCATTATTTACTTTAAGGAATACAAATAGGTTTAATAGAATATTCAATGAGATGAAAAAAATTGTCCAAAAAACAAACAAAAATGAAAAGTTCACTGCATGCATTTTCTAGACAAAACTGCACTATTAGTTACAGAGAAAGCAAAGTCTTCATTCTAATGAATTTGTATTCGTATATGAATATTATATTGTTTAAATATTGTTTTGCATTTTGAATTTTAATTATCCAGCTGAAGTGCTATTAAATATCATGTTTTGGCATCAACACCGGTTTCACCACTCTGTCCATTCAGACGCTGTCCAAGAGTGAAGTAGAGGGAATGTGGAAATCTGTATAACAGATAAAAACCACTTATTCATGTAGGTTCTTGAACAGCATTCATAAATCATTTGTCACAATGATTCACAGTGATCCGTTTAAAGATCCTATAGTTCCTCTGTGGTATCGCTCCAAAAAATTGTAATCTATGTAAACATTTGTGAGGTTATAGACATAAAAAATGGGGACACTTTTTGAATGCATTTCAATAAAGAGACAATCCTGGAAAGGTTTAGTCAGACCCTGTCTTAATGCAGTAATGTTAGTTTGTTTATTCTGTTTTAATTCAAATTATAATTACATTTTTCTTTCTTTCTTTTTTCTTTTTTTTTTCCTTTGCACTTTAGAATGTCCAAATTTTCTATCTTAAGAAATGTTCTATCTATTTTGTTTTGTTTTTAAAAAGTTCTTATTAGTGAGCTCTCACCTGGCTGGATCCATGTGAGCATGTTTTTACACACTGAGAGCTTCAGGTCATTCTCATAAGGACCAAGGAACAGTGCTTCATGAATAACTCTAACTTCCTCTGCATGTGAGTACCTAATTAAAAAAAACACACAAAAAAAACACATTTTGATTAATTTCTGATTACAGAAATTATAAACCGAACATTTTACCCCAGTGCTTCTAGTGTACTCACACTCTTGTAAATGGCGTTGTTTCCCCAACAAGTGTCACTCCACTATCGGCCCACCACTGCATAAGAAAATGGCATGTAAATAAACTAAACTGACTAAATAAAAACATTTACAAATGACATTTACAGATAAGCAGCAGAGTTGCTTCATCCATCCATTATCTGCCGCTTGTCCCAAACGGGGTCGCGGGGGGGTGCTGGTGTCCAAGCCAGCGCACACAGGGCGAGGACGGGGGACACACCCTGGACAGGTCGCCAGCCCATCGCAGGGAGGAGCGGGACAGGGACGGCACCTTGCTCAAGGGTACCTCAGGGCAACCCACCAGGAAGGGGTTCGAACCCCCGATCCGCCGATCACGCGGCCAACACCCTAACCACTAGGCCACCGCTGCCCCGAGTTGCTTCATATACATTCCTATTTATGGTTTTAATTTATTTTCACTCAGAATATCTAACAAATAACATGTCATTTGACCAAGGGTCTTCTAACATTTGCATACAGAATAATGTTGATGATCCAATATGATGACATGTTGATTAATATCTTTTTAAAAAAATTATTTAGTGCAAATCAAAGAAAAAGAAATACATCTCAAAATACAGTGTAAACAAATATTAATAGCAGTCAATTAGCAGTTTGTCATTTTAGAAATCTTTGTCAAATAGAATTTTCATCATTTCATTAAATAAAAATAAATTAAAAAAAAAGATAAATAAGATAAATATCTGACCTGTAGGAATTGACAGGGTTCATCTGTCTCCAAAGCTGACATTACAATTGCTTGGTTTATTCTAACTTCGAAAAGTATTTCCTCCATCTTAAACAGGTTAACCTCCATGACTTCTAACAGTTTATGTTCTTCTTCCACCAGCAGGGTATTTACTTCCTCTTCTTTATCATTCAGGAACTTGTGCATCACCTTAAACTGTTCAGAAATCCAGTCTGACAGCTCCTTTGATTTCTCCTGTAGGAACAATGTACATTTTATATTTTACAAAAACCAATTAAGCTTCTATAATCAAGTTATTTCTCAGAGAAGCAGATTATGTTGTCACCAACCCTTGTTTTCATAATTTCATCAGCCTGGCTCTCAATCAAATCAATCAGTGCCTCTTTTTCACTGAATAAAGTATCCAACATTTCAGCTGTCTTTATCTAAAGGGTCAATCAGAATAACAGTATAATCAAAACAAAGCAAGGCATTTAAAGAAATTTCATGTTTCTATTTTAAAATAATCCATTCTAAAAAAAAAAGTAGATTGGATTACCTTTCTGATCTGTTGTGCGTCACTCAGAGTTAAGAATTTATGTCCATGATGGCTTCCTTCTCCTAGACAGGCCACACAGACAAGTTTCTGATCAGTCTCACAGAAAAGACTGAGGGTCTCATGGTGGTCAGGACACTGGCAGGACTTCGCTTTTTCTCTGAGGGCTTCATGTTCTAGCAGATGGGCTCTGGCAGCGTCCACAATGTTTCTAAGAGTCAGATTTACTCTTATATCTTCCCTGCTAAAGGGGCTCCGGCACTCTGGACATGTGCTTTCATCGCCATTTACAGCGGAAAGATGTGTGATACATACTCTGCAGTAGGAGTGTTGGCATGGAAGACACACAGGATCCCTTAAGGCATTCAAACACACCGAGCACTGGATCTGCATAGACAGCATGGAAGCCATTGGGATCCTTAATTTCCACCCAAGAATTTTTCTCTTCTACTTCTTCTACTGGGTCTTCTTTTCTTTATCTTTGCTGTTATAGTCTCAAGTTGTCTTAAATCTTGACAAAAAAGCTCTGCTGTATAACCTACACTGAAAGTGAAAGTGTTTCTCAGCTGCTTGTTGGAAGTGTGAAAGTGAAAGTGACTATTCTTGTCATTGTGAAATGCAGTACAGCAGAACCTCCTTGACTCCCCACATCTCCTTCCTGACCTCCTTGATAACAAACTGTTTGTAACCTTCCCTGCGATGGGCTGGCAACCTGTCCAGGGTGTGTCCCCCGTCCTTCGCCCTGTGTGCGCTGGGTTGGAGCCCGCGACCCCGCTTGGGACAAGTGGCAGAAAATGACTGACTGATGGACTGTTTGTAACCTTATGCTGTGTTACTGTATTACGGAAGTCTAGCCCCTGTATAGGCTGGAAGAAACCCTGTATCTTTGACCAGGGTGGGCAGATACCCATGACGGCCCCTTTTATTATTACTTTTATCTTTTATTATAAAGAATAAAACTCTTATAATACTTACTGAGTGCAAGTCTTTTTGGTCATCTTTGATAAATGAGAATGTTCTCCTAACAAAGATACTTACAGAAAACCAAATGGGCTCATTTCCACATGATCATAGTAACCTTAAATTTGATCAAGTAATTACAACACTGATACCAGTTTGTATTTTAATAGGAGTCTTATTAATTTCTGTAACGCTGGGTAGGTGTGGGTAGGATGTAAGCGCGGTTGAATTTATGAGCAGTAAATAGGTCTTGGAAGGTGCGTTTGTTTTTTAAAAAAAAGGAAAATCAACAAGAATACTAGAGAGCTAGCTGTAGGGGGGAAATAATTTTGAGGTTCAGAAAAGAAAGGAAATGCAGAAATTGAAGTTTAAAGAAACATTTTACAGAAAATCCATCTAAACTAACTGGGAGCTTTATCATGCACCATTACAAGGACCAATACAAGGCTCAGTTAACAAAAGAATAATTAAGCAATTGTAACCTTGAACCTTGTAACCTTGAACCTGAAAGAGATTGAACAGAAAATTGTGGAAAAGTATGCGGTTAAAGGAACACTTCTGTTCCTGCCTGACTCTTGTTCAACCGTGTTGCTTTTTTCCCGTCCGTTCCTCAAGTCAATCCTGTCCGTCGTGACGCCAACTGTTCCTCGCCCTGTGTGCGCTGGGTTGGACGCCAGCACTCCCCCGCGACCCCGTTTGGGACAAGCGGCAGAAAATGGATGGATGGATAACCTTAAAATCTTAAGTCTATTAAACCTGTATTTTGTCTTCTATGGAGGAAACTGAAGAGACACCTCCCAAAGTCACCCCCCAAAACTTTTTGTGTCAAAATAATTTTTTACTTAAAAAATATGATGCTCAGATACGCAGGGTGATATGTCCTATGTAATTTAATCTATCTAGATGCAAATATCTTTATTGTAAATCAAAAACAAATTGATTGACCATTGCTGTTCTTTTGGAGGGGAACTGTATGTTCCTTTCCCTCAAGGCTTGTTGCTCTACCTTATGGTGTTCACCATGCTCTTGCACACAAGTATTTCAGACACAGTCTTCTTCTTCTTCTTCTTCTTCTTCTTCTTCTTCTTCTTCTTCTTCTTCTTCTTCTTCTTCTTCTTCTTCTTCTTCCAGCTGTCCCTCTAATAGACTCATTTCAAATCCTGTCCAGCCTCTTCACACCCAACAAAATCTCATCATCTTTAACTCTGACAGCTCTAATCCCGCCTCCCGTCTTTTCATCAGTGACACCGATTCCAAACTGTACAACATGGCTGGTCTCACTACTGTCCTGCAAACCTTCCCTTTTACTCTCGCTGGTACCTGTCTGTCACAAATCCCTCCAGCCACTCTTCTCCACCCGTTCCAACCTGCCTGCACTCTCTTCTTCACCTCTCTTCCACACTCCACACACTGCTGATCACAAGTATTTAAATTTCCCCACCTTGTCACCTCTACTCCCTGCATCCTAACCACTCCACTTTCCTCCCTTTCATTCACACTCATGTATTTTGTTGTTGTCCTATTCACTTTCATTCCTCTCCTCTCTAGAGCATATATTCATTTTTCCAGATTCTCCTCAAGCTGCTCCCTACTCTCGCTACAGATCACAATATCATCGGCAAGCATCATCGTCTATAGGGACTCCTGTTTAACCTGTTCCTTCAACCTGTCCATTACTATTGCAAACAAGAATGGGCTCAGCGATGATCCATGATGTAATTCAACCTCTACCTTAAACGCATCCATCACTTCTACTGCATATCTCACCACTGTCACACTGCCCTCATACATATCTTGTACTGCTCTCACATACTTCTCTGTAACACCAGACGTCCTCACACAAAACCGCAACTCCTCTCTAGGCACCCTGTTATATGCTTTCTCCAAGTCCACAAAGGCACAATGCAACTCTTCAAGTCAAGTCAAGTCAAGTAGGTTTTTATTGTCATTTCAGCCATATACACAGTACCTAGTGAAACTAAATAACATTCCTCCAGGACCCTGGTGCTACACATAAGATGAAATCAGACACAACATAAGACACAAGACAAGGCAAACAAGACAGTACAACAGACAGTAAATTCATCCGTCAGAGGGCCACAGTGTTATAGATCAAAGCAGCCTAAGTTGTTGGGCAGTGTAACTGGGTGTAATAGAGCAGCAGTGTTTTGGCTAAAGTGCGGAGTGCTAGAAACAAAACAAACAAAAAATGGCGGAAAGGTGGTTCATAAATAATAAGAAGTGGTAAGGTGCTTCAGAAGACATTAGCAGTTCAGAAGACTGATGGCCAGGGGGAAGAAACTATTTTCCATCCTGGTAGTGGAGGCCCGTATGCTGTGGAACCGTGTGCTGTGGAGGGAGAAGAGAGTGTGGGATGGGAGTGTGAGATCATCCGCAATGCTGGTAGTTATGCAGATGCAGCAAGAGGTGAAAATGTCCTGAACAGAAGGCAGAGAGACACCGATGATCTTCTCAGCTGTTCTCACTACCCGTTGTTGGGACTTGCGGTCTGAGACGTTACAGTTCCCATACCAGGCAGTAATGCAGCTGCTCAGGATGCTCTTGATGGTTCCTTTGCAGAAGATGGTGAGAATGGGAAGTGGGAGATGGGCTCTCCTCAGTCTGCGTAGGAAGTAGAGATGCTGCTGGGCTTTCTTTGTGATGGAGTTGGTGTTGAGGGTTCACGTGAGGTTGTCTGTAATGTGAACACCAAGAAACTTGGTGTTCTGGACCATCTCCACAGGTGAGGTGTTGATATTCAGAGGAGAGTGGTCCCGATGTGGTCTCCTGAAGTCAACAACCATCTCTTTAGTCTCGCCTCATGACCACCGCTGATCAGACCCACCACGGTTGTATCATCAGCAAATTTGATGATGTGGTTCGAGCTGTGCTTGGCTGCACATTCGTGGGTCATCAATGTGAACAGCAATGGGCCCTGAGGGGCCCCTGTGCTCAGTGTGATGGTGTTGGAGGTGCTGCTACTGATCCTGACTGACTGGGGTCACCTAGTCAGGAAGTCCAGGATCCAGTTACAGAGGGAGATATTCAGGCCCAGCAGCCTCAGCTTCTCACTCTGAGGGATGCTGAGGGATGATGGTGTTGAATGCTGAACTGTAGTCGATGAACAGCATTCTGACATAACTGTCCTTTCTGTCCAGATGAGACCCCTGTCTCCCAGATGGAGGGTGGTGGAGATTGCATTGTCTGTTGAGCAGGTGGGACGTTGCGCAAACTGCAGGGGATCCAGTGAGGAAGGGATTTCGAAGCACTTCATGATGATAGGTGTCAGTGCGGTGAGACGATAGTCATTTGGGCAGGAGACAGTTGATTTCTTTGGCACTGGGATGATACTGGTGGTCTTGAAGCACCTAGGAACAACAGTGGTGCTCAGAGAGATGTTGAAGATGAGAACATCTGCCTGCTGTTCTCTGCATCCTCTGAGCATACAACCTTGTTGTCTGGACCAACAGCTTTCCATGGTTTGACTCTCATTAGAGATCTTCTCACTTCAGCCTCACCTCACTCTTCTGACCTTCACTGTACATCAACACCCTCAGAGCAAACATTGCATCTGTAAGGCTCTTTCTTGGCATAAAAAAAATACTGCTGTTCACTAATCACCACTTTTCTTAACCTAGCTTCCACAACTCTTTCCCATAACTTTATGCTGTGGCTGATCAACTTTATCCCTCTATAGTTCCTACAGCTCTGTGTATCACCCTTATTCTTGAAAATCGGTATTGGTACAGTTCGCCTGCACTCCTCAGGCATCCTCTCACTTTCCAAGATTGTGTAAAACATTATGGTCAGAAACTCCACTGCCATCTCTTGTAAACACCTCCAAGCTTCCACCCGTATGTCATTTTGACCAACAGTCTTTCCATTCTTCCTCCTCTTCATCGCTGCCCTTACTTCCATCTTTGCTTATTTGCTGCATTTCCTATCCTCCTATCATCCAGTCTTCTCGGTCTCTCATTCTCTTCATTCATTAGCTGCTCAAAATATTCCTTCAGTCTGCTCAACACACTCTGTTCACTTGTGAGTATATTTCCATTTCTATCCTTTATCGCCCTGACCTGGTGCACATATTTCCCAGCTCTGTCTCTGTCTAGCCAATTGGTATAGGTCCGTTTCTCCCTCTTTACTGTCCAACTTCTCATACTGTCACCAAAAACCTTATTTGTAGCCTTTGCCACTGCTTTCTTCACCCTTGTACACCTGTCTACTTTCTTCATCTCTCTGACTGTCCCACTACATCTTCACATGCCTCTTCATCTGTATACACTCCTGGACTTCTGGTCTTCACCACTATGTTTCCTTATCCTCCTTCTTCCTTCCAGATGTCACACCAAATACCTTTCTAGCTATATGCCTTACCATTTCTACAGTAGTTTCCTAGCAATACGGTAGCTCCTCAACAGCTCCCAGTGCCCATGTTAAGTTCTGCCTAAATTCCACCATGCAGACCTCCTTCTTCAGCTTCCACCACTTCATTAGTGGTTAGGGCGTGGTTAGGGCCTTGGCTGCATGATCGGAAGGTTGTGGGTTCGAACCCCTTCCCAATAGGTTGCCCTGAGGTACCCTAGAGCACGGTAGGTGCCGTCCCCGTCACTGCTCCCCGGGCGCTTTCAATAGCTGTCCACTGCTGCACGGTGTTTGAGTGTGCATGGGTTAAATGCAGAGGTCCAATTTCGTTGTGGTTCACTGTCTGCTGTGCTGTGACCTCGCAATGACAAGGATTGTCACTTTCACTTTCACTTCGATCCTTGACTCTACCCTGACCTTCCTCCTATTCTTGATCTCCAAGGTCATCCTACAGACCACCATCCTATGCTTTTTAGTTACACTCTCCCCTGTCACTACTTTGCAGTCTCCAATCTCCTTCAGACAGACCCTCCTGAATTTTCATCTATTTTGCAAAATCTACAACCATCTGACCTGTGTGCATTCCTCTCCTTGACACCATCACCTCCTCATCACCTCTTTTCCCTTCGCCAATTAAAGTCATCAAAGTCTGCACCTATCACCACTCTATCTCTCCCGGGTACACTCTCTATCACTGCATCTAACTCACTCCAAAATTCTTCTTTCTCCCCCATCGCACAACCAATTTGTAGGGCACAAGCACTAACATTTATTATCCCACCTTCAAATTCCAGTTTCAAACTCATCAACCTGTCTGACACCCTCTTCACTTCCAATACACCTTATTACCCTTAATACTAGTCTCTTAAAGAACACAAAATATCAACCTTTTTTTTCTCCATCATATCAGTTAACCCTCCCCATCTATCTGGGCTTGGTACTGGCACAAAGAAATACACTGGGTTGTGCATCCCTAGTGGCTGGGTTATTTGACCAACAATATGCCACATACTAATAAATACTTTTTTATACAAAAAAATCTGTAAAAATGAATCTGCTAGTTTCACACCCAGCCCACACTGAACAACCTATACAAACATTGAATAAAGGGAACTTTTGAAAATTATTGAAATAATCGTTTAATTTGATATCCCAACCTCAAAGGGGAAAACCCTTGACTGCAGTAATTTGGGCTTTCTCACTCACATAGACACACTAGGCAGAAATAAACATGGCATTTATTGAAACCTGTTTAAACATTCAATAAAAAAGCTTCACTACAGAATAGCTGAAAGCATAATTCATCTTAGAAGTTTCTACTAAACATCATCTCTTTATAGGCTAACAAATCTAAGATAATTAGGCAAATGTCCAAGACACATAGCTACCATTAAAAAAAAGAAAGGTCCACATAGATTAAAAAAGCAGTATAATGACAATGAAAACAGTAGCTTATTGCTTTCGTATACTAGGCACATCTTACATTAAATTATGTTATTGGTACTAATGTGCAGTCGTTGGCAAGACATAATAGAAAAAAATCAATTTACATAATAAGACACATTAGAGATAATACATTAAGATATGAAACACTGGAAATATATTTCATACATATGTAAAATATTTTCAACTAATTTTTTCGTCCCTGGCAAAAGCTGACCTCACTAAACAGTTCTTATAGTGCATTCCATGCTGTTTTGTATGTTTTCTCAGTTTTAATTACACAATCTGAAGATGTAAAGAAGTGTGAAGGTGGGCAAAATGGAATGAAAGAGAGTCTGTATCTGTTTTTTTCCAGTCATTTTCTCCTGTGTTTGATGTCCTCTCTTCTTAAAGAAGTACGGTAGATAAGATTTCAGCCAGCCTAGCTGCCTGTTCTTCCCAGCAAGCATTCCATCCAGCAGGGGGTAGGGGGGGGCGGGCTCTGTTCTTAAAAAAACATGCAGACAGTCACTTTACTGCCCTCTTTTATATATGAAAAATATTTAAATTACATGGAGAACCTATGAGAACTGAAAGCATACTCTGAGTAATACACAAGGACTTCACAATATATTGTTTTGTATTGCATATATAAACCAAACATTAATATCATGTTAACCCCTGCAGTAGTAATATTGCACAATTTCAAATGCAAACATATTTAAGCAATGTTGAATTGCTGAGCTAAAATGTTTTCATTAATTTTACTGCATCTATAATTCTTAAAATATTTAAAACAAATGAACCATGATGGTTGCCCAAAACCAATGAACATAGGGAGCGAATGCCACCCTGTCTGGTCCAATCACACAGAAGAGTAACAGCACAATTTACAGAAAAAGGTAATGGTGGAAATGACAGAAAAGTGTGCTTTATTTGAGGATGTGTAGCCACAGACTGGTCAGGGTGCCCATGTTTAATCCTCTCCAAATTTCCCTCCTTTGCCAAAACCACCTACAACGGGCAGCATAACTGCACCATCAAGTAAAGGAAAGGGAGACCTGGTCTGAAGAATTCATTTTGGTTTATATCTTGTGGACAGCCTTGTGTTGTTCAAACCCCCCAAAAAAAAGGTGGCACCAGGATGCAGGATGGATATGCATAAGAAGGCGATCCAGCGCAGATAATGTGATGCTGGGAAAGCTTGGTTCCTGGCATTCATGCCTCAAATCGACGATACTTTGATACATACTACCTAAGCAGAAGTTGCTGCAGTTCAAGGATACCCCTTGATATCTATTCCCCAATTGCAACGGTCCTTTAAGCAGGATAATGTGCCTTGACAAAATTTTTAAGAAATGTTTTTAGGAAAGATTTCAAGGTGCTGATAAGGCTTTCAAATTCCTCAAATCTAAATATAATAAAGCATCTGTGGCATGTTTGTACAACTAGTCTGATCCTTTCTATTACAGGCAGCATTTTCAGCAAATTGAAAACACACAAAAATGAGATGAGTGTCTGATTGTCCTCCCTCGGAGCAATACTGATAGGTACTACATACCACATACCCCACTAGACCTGCCATTTGGTGGATGCATTGACCTTGTTGCCTTGCCATCAGTGTTTAGCCCTTGTTAAAGTCACTCAGGTACCTACACCATTTTCCTGCTTCAAATAAATCAATTATTTCAAGAAATGACTTTTCAGTTGCTGCCTGATACATTCCATCCCTTTCAAGTATCGTTGTCAGAAAAAATAATGTTATTCATTTAGTATTACTAATATATACTACTAGTATTACTGTAAATACAATTTAATAAAATCTTTATGTGACAAGTGATTAATTTAAACAGCAGTTTTGTGTGTGTGTGTGTGTGTGTGTGTGTCTCACCTTTGCAATGCCTATGAAAGTGCACCACATATAGTTCTTTGGTGTAGGAAGGGCATTGTCTGCCTCTGAAGGCCCATCATGCCTGTGGGACGGTTACCATCACCACAGCCACGACCTGCCTTGGGACGTGGCTCTAAGGGTAAGGCTTCTTATCCCTTACAGGAAGTTGCTCATGTGGGCAGAGGCTTCCTGGTGCGCTTTATTGTACAAAACCCTCAGCTGATTCACATCACGGCCCACTGAAGACTCGCAGCCGTAGTACTTCTGACAAGCACACCAGATAAACACGAACAATCAGCATTTAAAGGCTTACATCCAAAACAATCAGAGTAAAAAAAGGACCCTGCATGTACACCCTTACTGGTATGTAGATAATGTATGTTTCAAAGGATAAGAAATTTAAGTTAATGAAAAGATGTATTTAAAAATTGTGTCTGAATAAATCTGGTCAATACACTGTTGAGGTTAAACAAAATTATTTTAAGAGATTTTAAGGTTTTAAGATTTCACTGGTTTAAGTCTCATAATAGCTGCATATAATTCATGTAAGAACGTTATTTTTAAAGCACAATATATGTTTCAATATTACTTGTGTAAAAACAGACTTCAAAAATATTAGCTATAATTGCTAAATGGTTAATATGTCCAACCCTACTAACAATTCAATGATTTGGATTGAAAACCCCAAAACAGAACAGCAGGTCTCACACTGACCTCTGCACAGAGGAACACTTTGAGCATGTCAGTGTGAAAAGCTTCAAGACTTTTATAGAAGCCAGAGCGGAGCTGCTTCTGAACCATGCTGAGGTCCATAAGAGCAGAGTCTGACCTGTTTTCAAAACACACACACACACACACACACACACACACACACACACACACACACACACACACACACACACACACACACACACACACACAGAAAAATACATCTTATTATTCCATCTAGTGGTCAGCGGTGGTATTGTTTCTAAATTGTTAGTAAACCAACCCACCTCTTTCTGGAGCAAAGGTTCAGCAGAGGAGCTGTAAGTGTTTGCCCAGATGATCCTGTGAAAGTGCATGAAAAAATAATAAATTCATTTAATCTTACATCACATTACATCATAATAAGTCATAACCTGTGCAAAATCTTGCTTCACACTAGCCACAAAGCTAAAATTTAGTTACAGCTTATTTAACTTATCAAATTATCCAATGTAATCTGTTGATCAATATAAAGCTCCTCAAATATATTAAAAATCCAACCATTAAATAATTTTTTTTCACACTGGTTAATGCAACAGGCATTATAGTGTGTTAACATTAGACGAGATGTACCTTTGCAACTAACAATGGTTTCCCAGATCTCCTGTAATGTCTGTTTGAGATTTCTGCTCTGACTTCCTGTCTTCACCTTTTCCTCACGGCATCCTTCAGACCTTCGTTCATTCAGACACCTGTCTGCAGAACACACAAACACAGTGAGTCAATTTATGAGGCTGGTATACTAAAAACAAAACAAAATGACAATTTTTAGCCTCTCATTACCTTTTAGAATTAAAGAGGCTGTTGTTTGTTCTATTGCCTCATACTGTGTCTTCTGTCAACAGAACAACTACCTAAATCTGCCTCATATGCTGCCCTCTATTGTGCCTAATTAACAAAGCAGTCCAGGCTGAAATGTGGCAAGAAACTGTTATTCAAACTGTCAAGCTGTAAAAGTTAATTCGCTTAGAAGGCGTACTTATTTTCAAAGAAGTTTTTTTTTTAATACGGGCGTTCAAACATTTACGTCCAAATGTATTTGGTTAACACCAGGCATGTCAGCCATTTCGAAGTCCAAATACTGCAACACTCTGCACAAAGCAGTGCATTCCAAGATCTGGCTTTTAATCACTTTTACACACATTTTATACACCTTTACAGGGGACACACACTCTTGTTTTCACATGGAAGACTGAATATTAAATTACCTCCTTGCAATGTTTGGTTTTTGCATGAATTAGCTGTGTTAAAATTTTTTTAATTCCATTTTATCCCATGCACATACACAGCACCTTAACTGCTGCCTCTTTTAAAACAAGGCAGCAAACTTAATCTTAGATATAAATGGTAAGACAGTAAGGAAAGGCAAGCAATTAAAGTAAGCAATCCAGAGAAATGATCAGAAAAATGTATATTAAACAAGAGAAAAGAGAAAAAAAAATGATATATAAAAAAGTTCACCCTAACCCTTTAATGCACTAAAGGAATCAACAGACTAGCCCAGCCTATGCTCACTCTTACTGCAGCCTAAACTTGATTAACCGAAAAAACTAAAGGTTCAAACTCAGGATCAGGCTCAATATATTTCTCATCTGTAAAAGTTGTCTGAGCTATTCCTGAAGACCACTTTAGTTAGCCTTCTAGAGCTAAATTCACACTGTACTTCTCTCTAGTTGACTAAGATGTTGGTTAGCAATATTTACTAAGCTTCCTTGAAATATGTTCGCACATCCCCAGATTTCACACACTTTACACTCCAATAACTGCTACAATCTGCAGGAGCAACACTCCTCATAACTTCAAAATGGGTGGGACTAAATGGCTATAGGTTGAATGTTGTTGGGTCAAACTGATGGAGGCTTAATGGGTGGGGCTAAACTGCAGTAGTATAAATGCATGGTGCCAAATTTTATTAGGTAGGAGGGGTGGGCCCAAACTGTTGCAAAGTTAAAAAAGTGGGGCTAAACTGCTATAGTCTGTATGTGTGGAGTCAAAATGCTCAAGGCTGGGACCAAACTACTTTACTGCAAAAAAAAAAAAAAAAAATGCTTTTCTAAAACCCTTTAAAATATATGCTTCCTAAAGTAGGTAAACTTCAAGTTTAAATAATTTCAGGTGATGTTTCAAAAACATTACATTAATTTTAACACCGAAACACATTTAAAACAGACTGAGGTTAATAAAAAAAAGTGACTGCATAAGCTTTCTGGGCCATTTGGCTATTCATTCAGGGGCAACTTCCAACACCATGGCCTACAGAACATGAAGGATAGATGAAGGACACACAAGGGGGAGAAGAAAGAGGAAAAAAAGAGACAGGCTGTGCTAGAAAAAAGCAGGCCAGTTTGGTTTGCTGTGCTGTAACACCATGCCCTGTATATCAGCAACTACATTCAAACAGAAAGTAAAAGAAGTAGATATGAAGTCATCATACACTAAGGCTGAAAGTTATTTTTACACATATTTATGCCAACCAGCAATTACAGAGGGGCATAACCTTAACTTTAAGACATAGGCTACTGCTGAAGCAAAGAATCCATGCTTCTGTTAAAGATGTTAATCCTAAAAGCAGCTAATGTTAACTTCCTAATTGTGATGCACATGGCTAGGATATCAGTTATCTTACTGAAGGCTGGTGCTGTCAGAATGGGTTATTGCCTCACTAAATTATTTTCCTTTGTCTTTTTATGATTGACAGCTTTGAATGTTTCCATTCTTCAGTGAATGGAATGTTTCAAAATAATTTATTTGCCTCTGTTTATTTGCACTATATGCTAAATGTAGAGTGTCTGTTGATTGTTGTTTCAGTTTATGAGAAGGCAATCAAATAAAGTTTTTCTTTGTAATTGTACCTGAACACTGTATATATGACAATATATCTTCTTAATTCTTGAATCTTGGGTAGAAACCATGGAAATGGGCACATCTCTCCCATGGAAATATTTATTTATGTTTCTGTCACCTTGACTGGGGCAGCTGGGCTGTAAGAGCACAGCTGCTTTATTCACAGTGGGAAGTGTTGCCTATTTTTGCTAGAATAACCCCATAAACAGCAGGTGCATCAATAACACACACATGCACACCCACAAATATGTCCTCAACAGCTACACACACTCCTGGACCTGGCTGGGCAGTGGTTTCTCCTCCCTTCCCTCCATCTTCACTGTGACCCCTCCCTTTCTCCTCCTCCTCCTTCTCCTGCTCCCTCACTCCCTCTCTTAGCAGCAGCAGAGCCTGCCTTGCCCTCATCTTCTCATAATTCCGTACCAGGAAGACGCCATGCTTCATCACAAATGTCCTGCAACGAGAAGAATGAAATGAAAGAGAGTGAAAGGGACAGGAAGAGAGAGAGACAGAGAGAGAGAGAGAGAGAGAGAGAGAGATAGAGCGAGACCCAAAGTTCCACAGTTTAGGGAGTGTAATTTATCAATATAATAAGGGGTCATTGATTTGTTGTGGGGGGGTCTCTGTGCAGGCAATTGCACTTGTCTGTTGGGGGGGATGTACCAGATAGCCCTAGCCTAATTTAATCCCTGAATATATTGACGACAGTATTACATCAGCGACAATCAGTATCACAAGAGTCAATTTTGTGATAAAAATTAACAAAAAATACAGTGGAGCCCCTTATGTTAAAGCCCTTGGCTCACATAAAAAGGTGTAGAAAGTGCTTTGTTATGTGTGAGATCACACTGCGGAAACACTCCTCCTCTCTCAGGAAAATAAATCTCAATCAGAATAAACAGATTTTTCCGGTACCTCTCTTCACTAGATAACTGCAAAGGGAAATTCTCATTGTCACGGCTTCCCTCCTGTAAACAAAATAAATTGAGGAAAACCCTCAGAAATTCATAATTCATAACTGCTCATGAGCTTATACATGCTGAGTCAGTGCTAAAGGTGTGCCTCTTACCTGTTGTTGGAGAAGTTGCTCACTCTCCTCCAGCAGCTGTGGCTGGTTAGTCTGTTCTATAAGCCTAAAAAGTATTAAGGCAAGGCAAAGAAAGGCAAGTTTATTAACATAACAATAGATATTAAGACATAATTTCAATATAATTCAAGCAATGGGTTTTAAAATGAAGAAATCTAACCAATGTAAAACAACTAGATTTCAAATAGAAATGCAATATGAGAATAAAAGCAATATTATAAATGTAATATATATATATACAATATACAATATATATACTTATAAAATAATTTTAAAAATTACATTCTTATATAAATCTTTTTAAAAATTATATAATTAATATAAATTAAGCTGTATTTTCAGTCATCTTAAATAATTTTTTCCTTCTAACAAACTCAAAAAATTCATTTTAACATGACCTTATTTTATGACCTCTCTGTATACTTTAATATGAAACAGGCTGTTTTTGTCATTTTGCCTATAAGAATGATGTCTTAATGAGTGCTGTTGTGATTGGCTGGGCTATATTTTGCCTAAACACTCTCCTTCTGCACCTTATCAGTTCAATGTGAATGGGCAGAGCCAAATGGCTGTAAGCTGAAAAGATGCTCAGATGTATATGCAATGTAAACTGGTTGTTTTTGCAGTTTAGCTTCCGTGTGTGAGTTAGATTTCATTTATATGGGCTCTATAATTAGACAATAAACCATATTTTGCACAGTGTGTTCTGTTCCTCTGAGAGAATGAATTTCAGGCTCTTTTCCAACACAAAGAAAACTGAAACTGTCTCATTTCCCCAGATTCCTTCAGGTTAAGAAGAGCATTGTTCTGATATAAAAAAAAATTTCTGAGCATAACAGTAAGATGAAATATACATTAAAGAGCACTACAGAAAATCAGAAGTATACACTAAAACTTTTATCTTTAAATCAAATCCGTTCCTAAATATTCCACATAATGTGTGTGAGTCCTTACCTTGTGTGTGGGCAATCATCCTCAAAGTACTGAGGCACGTTCTCAAAAGTGGCTTTAAAGGAACCACCTGCAGTGAGAAACAGACTTTAGTACTCAAAACTCCTTCAAGGAACATTTCAGTGAAAAATTTATTTTATAGAATTCCTTGGACCCCATGAGTAATCACTCACAAGTTCAAAATTCATATAGAAAAGGAGGCTTACGTTGCTAACGAATCCAAATATTTTCTTTAAATGTGCTTCCAAAATGTCTTACAACCTCTTCGAACCACTTTCAGCTCTTTCTTATGGTGTTGGTCAGGGCTGATCTGCACAAAGCAGTCATAAGGTGGACTGATCTCGGACCAGATTCCTACACCTGTATTGAATTTTAGATCAGTGTTCTTGTCCTTGAGGTGGTTTGTGAAAACAGACCCTGTTGTTTAAAAAAGTTTGTGGCATTGATTGACAAAACACAGTGAAGTTTATGTTTAAAGCTCACAGTAGGTCACAATGCGTCCTAAACCAAATTGACAAGTCTGCTCCCTTTTAATGAAGAGCTGGATGCGGTTTGGGAAAGTTGAGAAAAGTTTTGCTGATGTGTTACTGAGAAGATGCAGGCGATCAATTATTTCTAGTGTAGCACCAGTTCTAAAATAAAGAAGCCTTTTTTGGCCTCTTGTCTTGGTTGATCAACTACATTTAGGGTCACAAGTTTTTTTTGTTTTGTTTTTTTTTGGTTAAAGTATTCCTTTTAAACTGCTACAACAAAATGCGTCACAATCCACAAATTAGTCACATCACCACGAAAAAAAAAATGATACACATCGCAAGTAAAGGAGTGGTCATGAAGTTGGAAAACACAAGGAACCACTTCAAATCCTCCAAAAAAGATTATTTTAAACTTTTTACACAAATATTAAAACACTTACCGCTTATTGACTGCGCTGGGCTTTCAGGCCTTTCAGATAGCTGCAAAGCAGAAGAAATGTCACAACGTCGTATGTTTAACACAACATCATATGTGTGACATGGTTTTCGAAAAAAACAGACACCTCGTTGTGTGTGCAGAGCCAGTGGATATCGTAGGGCAGCTGAAAGTCAATGCGCTTCAACCTCAAGTACTTTCCTGTCACAGATAAACCCACACACATACACATATGCAGAAAAGGAGTTTAGTATCAAAGCAATGGCTAAGCCAAGAATCTTATTTCTAGAGACTCCTGATTAAACCCAAACGTAGTTATTCAGAGACATGTTTGGTTTTTTACATTTTGACTCCTCAGTTGAAGCACTGGAGATATGATGCCAGTGTAATGGAAGCAAATTTTATTGCGTTATCAATGTGGTGAATATTGTATCATACACTGTTGTACTGCAGAACCAGTAAAGGCTCCTCTAAACACTGACAGACTATTTTTAATTGCTATCTGCAGCACCACACTCCAATAAACCACTTTAGGCAGACAGCTGAGAGAGCAGAGAGACACGGCTTAAAACTGAGAAAATTAACACATTTGTAGTGTTAGTGACTTTGTTCTTGGTGTTACAGGAAGGCCATATAAATCATCAGGAACTTTTATGTTTAGACTACAGTATGTTGCTTACTAGTGAGACTATGTGGGCTGAGAATTTTTAAGAATAAAAATCCTAAAAGGCAAAAACATCTGACATGATGTAACGCTGGGGTGCTGTGGGTAGGACGTAAACGCTGAGCCGGGGATTCTAACACTATTCTCACACTATTAACCAGACTAAAGGTAACAAAAGATACAGGCACCAAACGAAGGCACCACAGTTACTGTGGAGATTACCTGTGTGAATGATTGACGCTCTGCTCTGCCTCATTGCAGAGCACCATCTACCGTGACACGTGCTGTTGTTGGTGTTACATTCTACACCGCTTTCAGAACTGCTGCTAAAACAACGGACAACACACTTGAAGGGAAAGCTAATTACGCCAGCTAACGGACAGCAAATGTGGAGTGATGGGGAAAAGGGGACGGCTGTGGAGTTACAAGGAATTAACCTTAACCTATGCTCCATCAATGACATGCTTAGGAAACTCTCAAAGTGCTGCTTTAAGTCAGTGTAAAAATGCGTGAAGTTGACCGAGGTCAATACATAAACAAGAGCTACAGAATGAAGTGCTGTTTCATCACATTTCTCCCTAAAAGCTGCTGTTCTGCTCAGTATCTATAGGAACACTGTTTTGTTCAGTCAACACACAAAGTAACTCACCCACATGTAAAGGTGCAGGAAGGAGGCCGTGTTCATGCTCTTCTGGATTATATTCTAGATCCTCTGCGCTCAGCTGTTGTGGCTCATGAGTACTAGAATACACACACACACACAGTCGACACACTAGCATGCACTGTCAATTTTTTTTTTTCAGATCCATTCAAAGTTTGGAATTCGTCCAATACAAATGCAAGTTTGTTTGTAGGTAAATGTTTAAAATGCTTTTCAACTGCTTGTCACGAACAACTACACAGTTTTATAATAATCTGTATTAAGATTAAAATAAACTAACAGATTATCTAGAATAAAAAAGTTTTTATTGTAATGACTCATACTTCCAATTCTGCCAGATAATTTGAAAAAAACCGATAATTATATTTTATTGTAAACGATCATATATCATTTATCTTTTAAAAACGTTTCCAAAGTACCTAAAAATAAATCACAGAATTTATTTTTTTCAAATATTAATAAAATGGACTTGATATTTATGGCCACTATATGAACATTTTTATAAGCTTCTAAGGGGTATGGACATGAAACCTGACTGTGTGTGCATCAAACATAGAAAGTACATTTTTGATATCTATATTGCATAAAGGTATCTTTCTTTCTCTGCAGAAAGCTTTTTCACATGGAAGTCAAGGATATTGTAGGATATTGTACGATATTGCGCGTGCGTGTGTGTAGGTGCATGCATTTGAACTCACTCTTCAGTTTTATAAACATCTGAATAAAGCCCCGCCCATAAATAATTCTTATTGGGTGGTAGTGCAGAAGTGTTCTCTGACTGGCTATCTGTGTCTACATCCACGTCCTCAGGTGCTGCCTGGTGAGGGGATGAGGGCATCTGGAGGTCCGAGGAACACCTGGTTAGATCTTTCTCTTCTTCCACTAGTGTTGTATCTTCATCATTCTCCTCCATTTCTGTACTTCTTCTTTTTCTTCCTCTCTTTCTCTGGTCAGTATGAATCACGGCCTCAACGACTTGTACAACTGTGTTAGCATGTTGTTTACCACTCCCTTCTTTTTCTGCATTTACCAGCTCTTCAGACAGCGAGGGGCAGAACTGAGATACAGAAGGTGATGACGGAGGAGATGAGCCCTATAAAAATTTAAATTAATATTATGTTTTAGATATATTTAAATATATACAATAAAAGCAGTTGCTTTAAAATAGCTAATATACCATCTGCTTTGACAACTTGGAGTTTTAAAAAATTAAACAATACAACCTTAAAACCTTCTGATAAAACATCCTTGTATAGTAGGAACAGATCAACAGAGGAAAAAATAAATTGTTTATCTGATTACTTGTGTCCATCATTCTATTTCTTAATGTAGGAGAAAGTAATGGTTGATGAAATGCCGTGCTGATTTTTAAAACATTTTTAAAGGTTGGCAGTGAGTAACAGATTTATTGGACGCTTTTTAATAAAATAATATAATGAAATGCCTTTCTGATGTTTCTTTAAACACATTTAAAGGGTGGCCGTGAGTGATGTTCTTTTATTTAAGTCCTTTTCAGCAACTAGAAGCTACTAAGCATCAACAGGTGAGAAGCAAAACAGCGACACATACGATTTGGCCACTTCAGGCATGTAGAATTCATTTAATCATCCAAATTAAATCAAGGAAAAAAACAGATGTATAAGTTATAATAATCAAAAATCAAGATGAATAAATGACTGTTTTAAAATCAATGTTACCACCCTGAAGCAAGCCGATCAGCTTTATGAGATGCCTGAAGATTCTTACCAGTACAGAATATACTTAAGCATATTTAGAATACTTTACTGTTTTGTTTAGTGAGGGTGGAGGGTATTTCCTTGGCCGTCCTGGTCCTCTTTTCTTCACCTCATTTCCAGCTGTGACTTCTACCCCTTGAGGGTTCTTTACTCTTGATGATTTGAAGTGCTGTATTTCCTCAGCCCTCGTAGAGGTAATGTTACAGGGCCGTTTTAAATGAGGCTGGACGTGCTCGTGCATAAAATGAGCTAAGGTTTGGACGCAGGCTTGGCCACCCTTGTCCTGAATTTGAGGCCTTTTCTTGGCTTTATGTCCCTTTGGGTTTCTCTGTGCGTTCTCTGCTTCTTGGACAGATGGAGAATTACTGCACTGGTGCATTCCAGTCAAGTGTAGATTGCCAGCCTGAACGTAGCCTGAGGAAAGATGCAGAAAGAAGCTTCAAAAACAATTAACTACATGAAACAGACTAACTAACTCCCAGCAGTGACATTTTTCAGGATCAATTGAAACCCCAGTTTATGTTCGTGGAGTGTTATAAAGAGTAACATTTTTACTGAAATCATGGCTGTAGGGATGATCCGTGCACCACTTAAGGATCATCAATTAAGGATCATTACATTAATATGTTGAAGCCAATCAAACAAAATGAAAGTATTTATAATTAAATAATTAAAATGTATAATTATATATAAATATTTTGTTACTATATTACAACGTATGCAATCACTATTGAATTCTATTGATTCTAATCTACTAATCAAAAAATAAAAATAAAAATAAGTGGTAAAAATAAGTACTTACAGTCTTAAATAAATAACAAAAATAAATAACAAAATAAATTTAAAAAATGAAAATGAACAAACAATGCAAACTAATTCAAAGACTTCTTTTACTATTTTAAATTATTTAAAGCATTTATTTACTACATTTCTTACTGTAAGAGAGGAGTGGACAATACAAATGCGAACTGACAATAAACACATAACATCATCTTCCTAATTGCCAAGCGTTTGTTTTTTTTCTTCTAAAACTCTTAAACTGGAAAAGATAAAAATGACTGTATTTCTTCATTCTTCACTAAAGTTTCACTGATCACTTGCAACCTCACAAAAATGAATTCCTGAAATGCTTTTATAATGTAGTACAATTTTACACATTGCATGGTTATGACATTACAACCATGGCAAATACAATGCAAGCTTCTTTTCAGCTAAAATATCCAAACAAGGATTGTTTAGACTGGGCAGTGAACAATATGTTTTTAAGTTTCACAACTTCAAAGTCTGTGACATCCAACTCCAAAAAATGTATTTTTCCATTAAAATAACCTTTAAACCCAGTGTGCTACCAGGTGCCAACAGAGCAAGAGTTATATTGTTAACAAACATGCTAACAGTTGTTGCAAATCCCCCGCCTCTCCTACGCCAGTGGTCCTGCCCAGATACAACCATAAATCAACCTCACAAAGCTGCAGCCAAGTGCATTCCACCACCAGCCCCACGTCCCCAACACACACTGTGAAATCAGGACAGCATGTACGTGTGTGTGCGTCATAACAGTCTTTTCAGGAGTGATCAAATACCTCTTTTTTTGCAACACACACACACACACACAATACTTTGGACTATGTAACTTTACGTTTCACTTAAGAGTGAAAGAAAGAAAAAAAAGGAAAAACTGTGTGTGTGTGTGTGTGTGTGTGTGTAGTTATGTTTTGCCTGGAAGAGAGCCAGACTGAGATCATTTTAGATCCACATGAATACAAGTCAACAGCAGACGGACATTTTTACTGGGCCGTATTTATAGACTCAAGCGAAGAGGTAAAGGAAGTAGAAAGGTGTGAAGTGAAAGATACATATAAATCTATCTATATATAGATAGATTATATATATATATAGAATTTCATACAGAGAAAGAGAGAGAGAGAGAGAGAGAGAGAGAGAGAGAGAGAGAGAGAGAGAGATGATCTAAGATGTCGGGGAGCATATGATCCTAGTTAGCAAAGGCTCCTTTTCCATTTATGCTTCAAGAGCACTCACAAAACCAGCTTTCCCTTCTCCCTTAAGTCTTCTCTGTCAGTCATTTGTGAAGTCTCGCTAAGAGATTTCCATCCTAACCTCTGCCCCCTCCTAAACGTAACCACATTTCCCTCCTACTGCTGAATGCCTTCTCTTTCCTCATTCTACCTTTCCAGCCCAAACATACGGCTGTGTGCTGGCCGCAGGCAGACAGGAGGTCTATGGCAGGGTTTTAAATGGACATTCCTTGGCAGGCAAATAACAGGATAAGCACATAATTCATTATAATGAAATGTATAGATGCTTCAGAGGGATCATTATGGCTCTCTTAGCAGATCTTCAGTATTCGCGGCGAGGTCCAAAGCTAACATGTGGATATCGTGAGGAAATGTGTGTAGAAGAACAGACTTGAACGGAGACAAATCAAGCCCGGTCCTGGCTAATAAAATGCATTCAGAACAACCGTGGAGTATCTCAATACAAAACCATAATACCATCTCAGCAATGTTCCAGCCTCTAATGCAAAACCTTCCTAGAACACTGTCAGAAAAAAGGGCACTGTGAAGGTAAATTTTATGTTCAACAGTGTGCATACAACATTTAAGTATCATCAAATTCTGTAAAGTCAGATAACAGATGGCAGCATTGGGCAGGAAATTCCCTAAATTTCCAAAATTCCAGGAAATTCCCTAATAGTGTTAAACACATACCCTGAAGGGTACCGCTCCAGTGAATGTACCCTTTCATATGGATGGGTACAACCCGAGGAACTCCTCCAATGACTTGAAGGGCCAGTGAAATTTAAGAATATAAGCCCATTTCATTAAAGATTACCATCCAAGTGACTTAAGGGCTACCACCCAGTGACATCAAGGATGCCATCCCAATGACTTGATGTACCATCAAGTACCACACCAGCAACCAGAGGAGTACCAACTCAATGATTTGAATGGTGCCACCTTAGTTATTTAAAGCACAATACCCTAGCAATTGGAGGTGTTCCATCACCTGCTGTGCCTTACCCACTTAAGTCTTAAGTTTAAAACATTTAAAAATTTAAAAAGTGAAAGTGACTATTCTTATCATTGTGAGTACACACAGCACAGCACATAGTGAACCACAACGAAATTTGCATTTAAGCCCACTGCATTTAACCCATGCACAAACACACACCATGCAGCAGGGGGCTGCTATGAAAGTGCCCATGGAGCAGTGACGGGGACGTTACCTTGCTCAAGGGTACCGCAGGGCAATCTACTGGTAAGGGGTTTGAACCCACAATCTTTCGATTCTGTGGCCAACTCCCTAACCATAAAATAAAAATTGTTCATTGGCAGTGCGCCACATTATATTCAGCATTTGTGTCTCAAATCTAGAAATCATGGACCTGGATGTTAATTAATGGACCTGGATATTAATTAATATAAAGATATAATTATATATTATATAATTATATATTAGAAAAACAGGTAATTAACAGAAACCAAAACTGCAGACACTCTCAGTGGCCCCAGCACTAGTGATTCATTACTCCTTTAATCAGTACTTTCTAGTTTTTATTTTTTATGTATATGCTAAAGAAGAGTGACATGAAATATGTATGAAATCAAAAACAAATGTGTAAAATCATTTATCATATTATGTATAGACTTAAATATGTAAATATATTGTTAAAAATGTAAAAATCTGTTAAAAGTCTCAACACAGAAGATAACACTCATAAAACACACCGCACAATAACACAATCTTTCTCAGCCTCTGCTGGAAGAAGCTCCACACAGGCTGAGGCTTTTCTCCAACCAAATGTTTACCTAATCAGTGATGAGCCAAACAGAACTCCCGCCGCTGCTGAACGTGTCCTAGAGGGAGCTTTGGAGTTTAAAAAGCAACGTCGGCTTGGATGCAAGATCTGATTAATATTTTCACTGTTTATACTTTTGAAGGCATTTTTACGAAAATCTTCAGTCCATACTTGGAATAACACCAGTTTCAGAGGGTTTGAAATATATAAATGCTCTTGCAACAGAGAGTGTAAACTACAGAACTGCTTAAAAGGTCAACAATCCACAACAAACCAACACTACATTTGCATGCATCTTGCATGGCATTCCTACTGCAAACCCATTCAAGAACAAAAGGACTCAACACAGTAGCCAACATTGTTACATAAGGGTAACAACCTTAACTTGAGTGCCAGGAGACCACATAACACAACGAATGTGTAAACGCTTATATATAAACACAAGTAAAAGCACCTCTGAAACGACTCTGCTTGCCAATGAGATCTGTTTTAGTAATCTGACAGAAGGGCAAAAAGTAGACTACACAGATTTCTTATGTAAAACTGCAGGTTGTGAATGAAGGGAAACGCAGATTTCACAGCACACCATGATCAATTCAAGAGTTAGATGGAAAAAAATAATTCTCCAAATATTAGGCTGGAGATTCAGGACTAACCTGAAAACCTAATCTGACCAAATTAAATCATACAAACTTAAAAAATATATTTTTCAATTCAAAAAGTAAACATAATATAAGGTTCCTCAGTCTTCAAATTGCATTATTTATGTAAGAGCTGCACAAGATATCTTTAAATTGTGTAAATTGACATTGCTGGAGACTACAATATGAAAATAAGCCTCTAAGCAATCACAGCACAAATTTTTACCATTTAAGACAATGATTCCCCCATATTTGGCCATATTTTACAATTTGTCTCTATTTAACTTGTGCCATGACATATGAGTGGGTTTGTGTACCATAAATATAAGTATAGTATCAAAATTAATTCTTATATGAAATTCTTCTTCATTCTTCTTCCATCTTTTGTTTATCCCTTCAGTCAAAACAGTTTGTTTCTGTTATAACATATGTACATTATCTATCTTCTGACTGTTTGGACAATATTGCATCTAATTCAAAAAGTCAGCACAAGGCTGCAGCAAACCTTAAAACTTTACCATGAATGGACAACAGAAAACTGCTGTAGGCTGAAAGAGTGAATTTAGAAAAAAAGGTCAAATGTGTGACATTAGGAAAATAAGAAATTTGAAATAAGGTTTGTTTTCCAGCTTTGAACTGTACTGATTGAGGCGAGGATACAAGTTGAAAATAAAAGCATTAGCAGACTTCAAGCCTTTTTAATTCCAAAAAGATTATGTGATTTTTAACAAACTGAAAAGCACTGCAATTACAATACCTAGTATATCTAAAAATTGGTATGTGCACCAATTCAAAATGCACTAGACTGTGCCTGTTCAAGTACAAATACTCTACAGTTGGTCTTAAAGTCCCAGGCTTAAATATAATGAGCGATTTACACTAGGTTATTTAATATTCCATGGTTGCTACGGTTGGTTTGGTGATGTTACACAGAGTATTACATATTTGTTTGTCTGCTGGCATGTGAATAACAACTTAATATTTAAACACATTAAGTATTAAACCAAATGATCTTATTTGTAAATTAACCAATTTCTAATGCAGTAACCTTATTTCTTTTATTGTTGAATTTCAATTTTTGAAGGTTGTTCTATTATAAGATGGGTTTCCCAAGATGGGTCCTCTGTTTTAAACGCCATAGCTAAAATGTGGTCTCCATATATTGTCCTCATATGAGTTTCAGGACGATACAAACTTTACAAACATCTTATGAACATCTTACCTGCTTTTTTGTCTCCTAAAGAGGAGTAATCTATCACTGGTGTCCCATCCTGTTCTGTTAACACTGCTGAGGCACACCTTGCTCCATTCCCCTTTCGGATCCTTCTTTGACGCTGTGTATTGCTGAACAGGGTAGGCTGTTTTAGAAGAGAGTGCGCTGTCCTACTTGATTGCAAAGGTGTTGGCGGTTCCTCATCACTCTCTTGCCCTTCCTGAGTGTTTGTGTGATCCTTTGAACTGAAATCTTGGTTTACATTTCTGTTGCCGAGCTTTGATTCAAAACTCCTCATACATCGCCAAGGTGGCTGATGCTCTGACCATCTTACTTCTCCCATCTGTCTCAGTTTTGTTGGAAAAGTCTTGTCTTTATTTTGTTTATTAGAGAATACTGAGAAGGAGGATGAGCAGTCTCTTGAATTCACATTGTCTTTTGAGAGCTTATTTTGCCAAAGAAGCCATTCAATATCATGCTCTCTTTCTCTCATTCTGCTATGTTCATTCCTTCCCTCTCTGCCCTTCTCTCTCTGCTTCTCTCTAAGCCAACTTTGTCGACTGAAACAGTCACAGGAAATGTTAGGGGTCATCTTGGGATATGTCCTGAGTAACTTTCCTCCCCAAAGTCCCCCAGCGTCTTGCTTTGGGACCTTGGCCTTCTTCTTGTGGAACTTAGATGGACTTATAATAGGGTTTTTAGAGTAGTGGTGCACATATGAAGATGGAAAGGAGGATGGATATAATGGTGCAGCAGAAGGGTAACCTCGATATAGTCCAAAACCAAGTGAAGTGGAAGTGAATGGTACTTTGTAGGGTGGGTGGAAAAACCCACCACCTGAGACTGGGTATCCAAGCTTGTGCATCACAGGGAAATGAGTAACAATTTGTTCACTTGGCTCGGAAGAGCTGCCATGTTTCCTCCTAACATTTGCCATTCTGACATAGTGAAGAGGGTCACAGGATAAGGTAGAATGTGGCGAGTAGTAGCCACTGAAGTTAATCTGAAACATGGTTGGAGGGTGAATTTCTTCTTGTAGGCACTGGAGATCAAGAGATTGACTTTTGCCTTTAGTACTCTTTCTACCAACAGCACTACCATCGCTTTCAAGCCTTGATCGAGTAATGTGGTGCACAATATGGATTTCCCTAAGCCTAACAACTAAGTCTTCGACCTCAGCAAGAAAGTCTGGGTCTTGTCTTTTGGCCCTGAGTTGGAAATACTTCTTCTTACATTTATATTTATGCTTTCTTAGCTTGTCACGACTGAAGCAGTGGTAACCCCTTCGATGGCACTTAAACTTGTGTACCTCTTGGTTAGGGAAAGACAAAGGGGAATTAGCAATTTGTGTCTCATCTTGCAACCGACCAGAACCTAAAGGCAAGTGAATAGAAGAGAGATGCTCGGAGTGAAAGGAGGGCAGAGACTTTGATTTACCTTTAAGGTTATTTCTTTGAACACCAGACATTGTCGCTGCAGAACCAGTGGTCAGCAGTGAGGGAAAACCAACACTTCTACCACACCTACCACTTGTTTCACTTCTGTCTAATAGCCTGTTATCCTTAATCCCCACACGAGTGCTTGATGTGAGCTTTGCTTCACGAGTCTTGGAATTTTGGAGCTCACTAAGTTGTAAAAAGGAAGGTGCCATGATTTTTTGGGTAGTGGGGTTCAACTGGAAACTTTTACCGGGTGACGTAGACGAGGCATTGTTTTTATGACTGCAAGATGTCTGGGAATCTAAGGATTGGTGCTTAGTTGACATGTTTGAGCTAAAATGAGTAGTGTTCGCAGAGAGCTCTTGAGATTTTAGTGGAGGAATTTGCTCAAAGTTTCTTTCACATTTTGGTTTGCGGCCCCTTCTCTTCCCCATGTAAATAGTTCCTCTTTTGCTAACATTGATTTGAGGACCAAGTTTACCTCCAAAAGATGTTACAAGGGAGGACAAAGAGTGTGTGGCAGGAGGAACTGGCTGGGACAATTCTACTCCACTGTTTTCCTGAGGAAATTCTGCAATGTCGCACTGCTTTTGCCCCAGCAAAATCTGTGTGAGCACTTGATCTCTCCGTTTCACTTTCATCTTATTTATTTTTCGAATGATTGTCTTCATTATTACCCTATTACTTCTGTTGCATTTCTGTTGAATGTCTCTCACTTTAGAAGTTACATGCTGAACTCCTGTATCTTGTTTCTTAGACATTACTGGTGGTTGAATTGACTGGGAATGGACAGAGAAGGCCCTTCTTGGGCGTCCTCGTTTTTTGGTCACAGTGGACATTGGCTGTTTAATAAATTCTGGAGCTGGGCCTTGGGGATTTTCATTATTTGGGGAGCTCACAAATGACGATTGCAAGTTGCTTCCCTGCAAAGGTTCTTCAAACTTGCTTGCTCTAGGGCGACCTCTTTTTCTAGCCTGGGGATTATTCGGCGGTGAAATTTCGGAAGTGACATTTGAGTTTTTAGATTTGGGAGGTCCAACTATCTTTCGTTCACAATGAATCGAGGACAATGACTTTGGACTATCATTTTGTGAAATACCCTGCTGAAACACTGCACACGCAACATTACTGTGACTGCTCTCATTAGTCATTCCCTCAGTCTCACTGCTGTAAATGTGTCTGATTTTTTGTTTCTTTGAGTTTTTATCTTTCTTGGTGTGTGAAGGACATCCATTCACCGAGGATTTTGCTGGAGCAGGAAGGACTTGAGGGTTATCTGTAGAACCTAGGGAGTTGATAGAATCAGTTGAGCTATGTAGTTTTATTTGCTCCTGGTTTGGACAGTGCTTAACTCTCTTTCCATGTTTATCCTTAAGTGATCCTTGTTTTCTTTGCTCAAGAAAAGGAGTCGCTTGGGATGATTTCATAGTCATTTCCAAAGCCTTGTTCAGGTCTTCATTTTCATTCTGTCTCTTGCTCCCTCTAAGAGTCTCTGTTGCATCTGATGTGTTTTCAGTGTGTTTACTAGGTGATGAGGATGAGGAACCAGTTACTTTGACAGAATTTAGATTTTCTGACTGGTCATTTGCACAAGGACTTTGTCGTTGAGGGAAGTAATTTTGGTACTTATTCTTTTCATTAGTTACTGATCTAATTTTACTGTTGCTGGAGCTTCCAGGACCTTCTACGCAAACTTCACTCTGCTTGCTGTTTAAATTCAAATTAACACTCAAAGACATTTCTGAATTATTTTCAGTGTCTTTTGAATCATTCTTTGGAAGACAAAGTGCTTGTTTGGCGGGCACTGAATTTCTTTTACTTGATCTCTCCTTGGTTTCATTTGGCCTGGCACAACTGGTATTTGGAGAATCTTGAGCTTGTTGTATCATGTTCCCATTAACATCTTTGATGCCCTCTTGTGGAGTGGAATCTTGTTGGGATGGGATAGGTGAATTGGCAGCAGGTATGCGGGAGGATGATTTCTTTGTGGAAGAAGTTGGAGTTATCTTGTAAGAAATCAACTTGCTGGATGACTGTGATTGAGAATTAAGAGGTTCCTTGGTTGTCAGTTCCTGCTTCAAATCTGCCTTCCTAGTTTGTTTTGGTAGAAGCTGTATGGAGAATGGGGTTCATAATGGAAGTACAAGGTAAGCTACACAAACATGAATAAATTAATATTTTATCATACTTAGTGAGAAACAGCAAGAGAGATTCAGAACAGCAAATTAAAGAGTATGTTTGAAAACTATAATGATATGTACACATATGACTGATAAAGTTATCAAAAGAAATGTCATGGAGTTCCACCATATATTATTAAGTGATACTTGTTTGCACAAATCTGTAATCAAGTTCACCCAGATGAATTTTAATGATCAATCAAGTACAATGTAAAGGATTATGTATCTGAAAAATATTTTATCAAATGATTAAAATGATTCATTTTAATTAATCACATGATCACAATTCACCTTGCACAAATATGACCTATTTTTCACTTTGTGCATGAGACAGTATAATTCAAAATAAGCTTAATCAGGATGTAATTATTTCATTGTGAACGCTGTAATTATATGAATCTGAACACATAAGAATTAAGATAGTTCTGAGGGCAAAAGGTGTCCAACCAGGTACTTACAAGGTGTGTTGCGTATGGGGGTCTGTGTGTGTCTGTGTGCACGTGTGTGTGTATGTTCTCCGAGACTATTCTCACAGGCTCATGAAGCTATTGGATTCTTGCTATAATAAAGGCTCTCAAGTGGGCTTTGAGCTGTTCCCTTTGCTTTTAAGTATCCATATAATGAAGATCCTAAAGTTATAGCTTGATAAACCATTAAAAGGTTTTAAATGAAGGAAGAGTTATTTACAGACTCTATTAGAATGACATGCAGCACAGGAGCAGCATCATGTAATACTTTGACTGCTAAGCACAAGCTAAATAGACCTGTATTTGATTTCTATACCTGGTAATGTTTACCTGGTAAGGTAAAGATTCTTACCTTTTTAGCAGTCATTATATTTGGGGATTCTGAAGCTGGAGAGATCTTTATGGAAGATGTGATAGATGAGGGAGACTTTTGACTTTGATTTGCACTTGTCATAGCTGAACTTGCCATCGCTGGTATGGAATCACTGCTGCACTTCTTCGGATCAGGATGATGTAAATGAGTAGAGCTTTTGGTTTTAGCCCTTGAACCACCACCTATCACAGGTTTCTGAGACACTCGAATAGGAGGCCGGCAAATGAAGTTCTCGAGGCTCTTTGGAGGTTTCTTGGTTCGTTTAGGGCCAAGTCCCATCTTGACTTTCAAATTAGCTTCTGAATGCTCAGCATCTTTACCAGTAAATTCTCCAGGTTGCTTATCTCTGTCTTCAGGTTCTTTAGAGGCAGGGTCCATCTCTTCTGCTTCTGTCCTTATTTTTTTTTTCTTGTGCTCTGCTCCCCTTTCTGGTGTTGGTGTGGGTGAATCATCCTTCCTTTTCTTATCCATTTGGATTTGCAGTTCAGAGACAGGTGGACAGTCTAAGGCAACTTTTTTGCTATTAGGACTTTTCCTAATGATAGTTCCTGGAGAAATGTTCTGAGTGTAAAATGAGCTCACTCACGTCTCTCATTATTTCCTTGACCTGTTTTAATAGAAATGATGAGAAACAGGGAAAAAATGAAATATATTATAAAAGTATATAACATTATCCTATTAATCACATTTAATGTTAAATATTACATGAATGTTAGCCTATATCACATCATAATGATGTGCATTAATAAAGTGTACATTTATTGGAACTGTTTTTCGTGCATTATGGACTTAAAAGAAATTCAACAAGTTCCCTTTAAAGAGTACATTATTCAGTAGTAAAATACTTCCGGATTTTGTAAAGTCTGGCAAGGTCTATGCTAATGTGGGTTAAGCTTAGTGTTGGACTAAGGTGCAGTGGTAAATGCAATGATGAATCACCATTTAAAATTCATTTTAGTTGAGGCTCAGAGTGACTCAGGCTCTAATCACTCACAATAAAATTACTAGTTGATGGAGGTAAATGAATGACATGACATGTTAAATCTACTCACCATCCCTTAATAAGACCCCCTGCTAAAATTCCCTAAACTGTTCTCTAGAAAAGCCTGCTGAAAACTGTGTTTTGAGCTGACAGCAGGTGCTTTCCCTTACATGCTGAGCTCATTTCAATGGAAGATTCTGAATGATGACCTTGATTAACTTGCACAGGGGAACCATAAAATCCAGCAGTCGACCTCCAGCCTGACGTGAAGAGCAAAGTAATATAGTCCAGGACATGGACTCTAAGAATTGCTAAAGCAGTGAAGGTTGATACTGTATGATTTAAGGCATTTTGTAAAGCCAAGGCTGGGTGATATGTGAAAAATATATCACAATACTCTCTTCGTATGTAATACATTATACCTTCCATGATTATTAGCCAAGATTTGCAAGCAAGAAAGAGCAGATAAAGCACAGTGAAAGCACAAGAAAGCCTTTTTTTAAAAGGCTGAAGAAGTACAATTGGTTTTCTCTGCAAAAATAAACATCAAACTGCCGCTTCTTCTTCTTTCTGCTGTTCCCGTTTAGGTCGTCAAAGTGGATCATCCATTTCTATTTCTTGCAGTCCTCTGCATCTTCCTTCCTTCACACCGACCACCTGCATGTCCTTTTTCACCACATGCATAATCCTCCTCTTTGTCCTTCCTCTCCTCCTCTTTCCTGGCAGCTCCATCCTTGCTTGCATCTCTAACTTTCTCTCCTACAGCTCAGCCACCTGTCCTTTCATCAGATTGCTTGATTTCTAATATTAATGATAGTGACAGTTCTAGATCATAGTGGGATTCAATCAGCTACTATGCAGTTTATCCATTATTCATTACTGGTTGTTGTTGTTTACATGCTCTCTCTTGCTCAGGCTCAAGCTCAGGGTCCTGGAGGAACGTTATTTCGTTTCACTGTGTACTGTGTATATGGCTGAAATGACAATAAAATCCTACTTGACTTGACTTGACTCTCTTATTATTTTATATCCATGCAATTGTTCATTGTTCTTAAAGTACTGACTTTAACCATTAGATATTGGTACTGGTACTAAATGAGTACTGTGACTGACTTTATCCCAACAATGATAATAATCATAATTTTGCCCACTGAGTGAAAAATGGTTATCTACTCTCACACCCGCAGATTTTGGAAGGTATCTTTCAAAGTTGTGTCTTTTATAGCTAATACAATCAGGCGTGAAAGATAACTGGGGGAAATAAAGCATCGGTGGGTGGTATACGTTAGCTCAGAGAACATTCAAAGGTGTTTGATTCATAATGTTTAACATTCACAGTATCCCATTTAGAAGTCTGTGCTATAAAAATACTCCCAAGAAGCGGTAGAAAGAAAAATAGCTTGAGGAAAGGAGAGCGAACACTGAACAGAGCGCGTCTGTGTGTGTGTGTGTGTGTGTGTGTGTGTGTGTGTGTGTGTGTGTGTGTGCGAGCACTGTGGCTATTAGTAGCTCAGTTCAAGAGCAAAGTGGAAAGGATATTTGAGGGTCCTTTTTTTCCCTCGCTGGGACAGACGCCTACTTTTTAAAGTTTACTACAATCAATCATTTTACTTCTAACTCCTTCCTCTGAAGTTCTTTCCACAGCTTTGCTCTGCTCACCCTTCCAAAAATCTCTCCTTCCTCCTCCCTCTCTCCTTCTGTTTCAGCCACTTTATTACTCACAGCAAAACACCTCCTTCACTTATCACCCTTGGAAAAAAAAACAGTTCTCATGAGAAATCAATAACGTTCATGTAAAATAAGCTACGTTTTTGGGTTTTTTTTTACTTTTCCAACTCTTACACCCAATTGTATAGAGCGTATTTGGTGTCATAAGTTTCCTCCTTTATTTTTTTTTTGCTGAATCTATGAGGCTAAAGCAGCTAACCAGTAAGCTTGCACACTCATCGTGCTGACTGCAAGCAGAGATCTTCAAACACTCGTCACAAACCATGTGGAGGTGTTCAGTAATCTCACTTTGATTCACATATTTGCTCTCTGTCACTGTATGCAAATTATTATCTATAAAATTGGACTCATGGGTAAGTTGAAAAGAGCAGCCGTCTTAAATCTGAATTTTATCTGTTTTTATAGTGCAGTCCAGCTGACATGGGAAGCTGGAATTTCCAAGTTCCCATTAGGATTTTCCACTCTAGAAGACCTAGAAGAGGAACCTCACCATCCCCAACTTTAAATTATAAAATGGCCACTCATTGCATCAGAAGTAGTACTATTAACATGGCTTGCAAACCCTACATTCTAGATAGCATAAAAAAAGTTGATTTAATGTTTACATTTTAAAGTTTAACCATTCTGACATGTATGAGAATGCAGTCAGCTTGGGTGTGATGGCATTACCAGCTCTGACTTCCCACTTCCGAGGTAAATGGAAGACTTTCCCACATCAGAGGTAAATGGGATGCAGAATTAGTTCAATCATTTGATAATAGTGTGTTGCACAGTGTTACGACACACATAAGCAAATATACTACTAGGACTTTCTAAACAACACGGCACAGTTTAGAGCAAGTGTGTGATGACATGTTAGACAGTAAAGTGAGTTTTGTTAGGCTGAAACTGTTAGACTGAAACAGAAGACTCAGACACCAAACATGCCTGGGGTGATCAACAACTGAAGATAAGATGTGATTTTTATGCTTTTAATGCTTTACTTTCCCCTTTCCCAGATATATCACATCCTCTCCTGAAAACAGCTGATATTACCAATGAAAGGTATGAGAATGAACAATGATAATAAACATCTGTCTGAGTTCATGTTGCTTTATCCCTCTTTTTTCACCCTTTTGACTACTTTTGACTCCTTACTTCTGTTCTATTCTGTTTTACCTCCACTCTACAAGCATTCCATTTGCTCCTCTATTCCTCTTCTCCTCTCCATTCTTCATGCAAGGGGAAAAAGTGATTCCAGGGTTTAAATGTAAACGATGTCATTCAGATTGGATTTGGTGTGAAACAATCTGCTCTAGAGATAACTATCAAGGGAACAGAAGCAGCCGCCTGCCTTTAACAGCTCCTTCACAGAAAGTGTGATGGCTATGAATACACTGCCTGATGTCTGATGAACATTTTTAAATACAAGCGCAGCACCAAACTGACTCCTCACTTCTTTTTCCTCATTGTAAAGTGAACAGATGCACAGCATGAGGCCACATGGTGCCCAACGGTGCCCAATGACACCTAATTATTTCAACATTTCCAAACTTTTACCATCATCAGCATTCCATATAAACACTCAAGATGATATCTCTAGGTCCCCTAGTAGCTTTGGATCATGACTTAATTGTCTTTATATCTGTTGTGCACACCATCCCTGGTTTCAGTCATCATCACTGTAAAAAATCTGCACTTTTTTTTCTGCATTTCCCCGTTACGTGCCATTACATGAAAGACTTCGCTCAGCATTAAATGAAAGGGGGATTTTTGAACAAATCTGAGTTTGCCTTTAAGGTTCCTCATTACTGGACCAGCTTTAATCTACTTCGAAATGCACAGCAAACCCAAAAATGCACCCAGGTGCATTCGTACAAGCCAAAGATCAGGCAGTGCATGTCCAAGTGTCGGCTGGATAGGTATGAAGCCCCCCTCTCCCATCCCAGAGTGGGCTATGGAGTTGTCCCGAGTGATGGAGATCCTTTGCAATCAGCTGGAGTGGCGTTTTTGATCCAGCAACAGTATCAGCACCTCGGTCACAATCAAATCCTCGCTGCAATGTTCTGTGAAGAGCAGCAAATGAGGGACAAACCCCAAGATTTCAGAGGCCTCGGTCCTTAACCTCAACTACATTTCAGTTACTGGCCTGCCTTCGTGATAAACACAACACAGCAGGGTATTTTCTAAAGAACTGCTAGAGTTCCTAAAGCTTTTATGAGTCATCAGAGCTGTATCTGATGTTAAATCACTGTTCTGTGACTCATCAGCTCAGGCCCTACAGCAGACAAGCTGCCCTGACTGCACATTTCTGACGAGCACCTCTCGAGTACAGTAGCTTTTCTTGTTTTTGTGCCACTTGCTCCGGTCCTTGCAAACTTAGCAGAGCCGAGACTGACTCCTCACTCTTTCTCTATGACCTAGATATAAGCTTGGCGCTTAAAATAGAATAAACCAGAGCACAAAGCGACGAGGAGAGAAAAAAGGTCATCAAAACATGGGGGTAATTCATTAGCAGCCTATTAAGATGGCGTATTTGATTATTTTATGACACTCGCAGGGACCTAAAGGCAGTGCTTGTATGCACGACTCGGAGCGGGGATCACTCTTAAGAATTCGGGGCTGTCGTTTACGGATGAAGTTCAACTTCTCCGTTCCACCTTAAATGCCGCAGCAGTTGCATTCTGGCGTCTCAAGGCGCCTCAAGGCGTCAGAATGTAACTGCTGCGGCATTTAAGGTGGAACGGAAAACTTCGAACGCGCCTCCCGTTTCGTGAGCTGTAAGAAAGTGCGATGCACTGAAAAACATCCCCCTGCCTTCACAGATCCTCCAGCTACCGCAAGCAGCTCATCGATCGGACGGATCTAACGTTATAGCCCGTGTCGGATCGGAATAACTGAAGAGTCACGTTAATCCCACTCGCTTCTCGAGGCCTTAACGGGCAGTTTCGGGTTACATCAGTTGTTGTTCAGCTCCGCGAGAAAAAGTACAAGCGGCCCGTGGCTGATCATAATAACAGTGATGACGCCGATACTATAAGCAGCCATCGTAACAGAGATCGCAGATAGATTACGGCTCACCCATGCTGAAGGAGAAGGAGAAGGAAGATGAAGAACAGCCCGGGCTAACGTGCCACGCGAGGAGAGGACGGCGAACGGAGGGATGTTGGGCGTCCGCCGAGGGATGGACCCGTCAAGATGAACACCGAGCAACAGCGTACGACACTCAAGATCCCCCTTCTGAGCTCTCCAAACTCCCACCCTCCTCAACCCCACCTCCACCTCCACCTCCCTCCTGCTCTCCGTCTCTTGCGCAGTTGTTTTGCATCAGAAAGAGGACCCTGGTGAACACCGTGTACCGCTCATAAACACGGGCTGCTGCGGATGGATGAGGGGATCTGCGCTCGACCTTAGGTTTAAAGATAAATTAAAGTCGTTTTCTTTAAAGGACATGCTCGACAGCATGCTGTCCTGAGCTTTGTTACTCCTCCATTATGTGTAGAGTCCGAGTGCAGCTCGGATGGAATAGGATTGCAACATGAAATTCCTTCACCCTCTTTATGAACCATTACATCAGTTCTACCCCGATCTTTGATCACTGCCGTGTCACACGAGAGGACTGCTGTACAGAAATAGGCGACTTACAACATTGGCCAACTGTACTGGTTATTTTGTAAAGTGCAAACCATAAGATTTAAACGAAACAAACAAACAAACACTCGTAGGTGTCTAGGGACCTGACCACCCCATCTAATCCAGTCTGGGATCCCTTGCTGGATTATTACATGCGTGTTACTGCACAGGCCAAAGATGACAAAGGACTGGATGATTATTCTACTACACATAAAATATACAATACTAATATATTAATATTAATAATTCCTCTAATAGTTCTGAATTGCTGGCACATTCGGCAGTGTGCAGGGGTCAGCATGGGCACTCTGACCGGTCTGCAATGGATGGAGGGGTGAATAGATTGATGACTGAGGAGTGAGGGATGGATGGATGGAGGGATAAGCACATGCTTCAGTCTCCTTTGCTTTCAGTTCTGCGAAAAAGTAGTGTCCCAAACAAGTGTAGTACTGTTTGTGACCAGTGGCGGATAATCCCTTGTAGAAGATAATGATTTAGAGCCAATACACAGAAAGAGAGACGGGATAGGATGGGTAGGAAGGTGGTTGGGTAACGGGGCATCAGTAAGGTTAGGTTCTGCTGGTTACGTCGAGGTAAGACTAAGATATTGGTTCACACTATTCATACATTCAGTACTGTGCAAAAGTTTTAGGCAGGTGTGGAAAAAATGATGTAAACAAAGAATGCTTTCTAAAATTGAAGTGTTATTCATTTATTTTCCTCAATCAACAAAATGCAGTGAATGAATAAAAGAGAAATCTATATCAAATCAATATTTGTTGTGACCACCCTTTGCCTTCAATACAGCATCAATTCTTCTAGGTACACTCGCACACAGTTTTTGAAGGAACTCGGCTGGTTGGTTGTTCCAAACATCTTGGAGAACTAACCACAGATCTTCTGTGGATGTAGGCTTCCTCACATCCTTCTGTCTCTTCATGTAATCCAGACACACTGGATGATGTTGAGATCAGGGCTCTGTGGGGCCAGAAGAACTGATGCTGGTTTGAAGGCAAACGGTAGTAACACCTAATACTGATTTGATTTAGATTTTTCTTTTGTTCGCTCACTTTGCATTTTGTAAATTGATAAAAATAAACAATCATTATTTATATTTCTGAAAGCATTCTCTGTTTACAGCATTTTTTCCACACCTGCCTAAAACTTTGCACAGTACTGTATATGTAATAATAGCAATATAATTTTATGACATTATCTAATTATTATTATTATTAATTCATTATAATAGTGAGCAATAGATGAACTCATTGATCACAGTGCATTAACTTTGTAACAGAATTAACTTCTCAATGGGGTGGCACGGTGGTGCAGTGAGTAGTGCTGTCGCCTCACAGCAGAATGGTCCTGGCTTCTTCATGCAGAAACGTCTTCTTGACCAGTTGTTTGATTAGAGCAACAATAAACATCAGTTGATCAATTAACTGGATTAACTGATCAATTCATTTCCCTAACTGCTCATCATTCAAAGTCTGTTGGAATCTGTTGACATATTGATCAGTTGATTACTCATTAATTACCTATTGAAATGATTGACTTGTCTCATTAATTGGTGTTCCCAAATGTCTGCTGGCTTGCTTATGACCTGATTAGTTACATAACTGGTGAGCTTGTCATGTGTACTTTTGGATTAGTTTATTGATTTTGCTGATTGGCTAAGATGATAAATAATTAAAGAATTTAACAACAAACCCGTGTCTGAAACATTGTGTTATATGATTAGACTTATATGACTTTTTATTTCAAATAACACTGAACTATAATACCTTCAATACTTTCAGAGTAAATGGGCAGTTAAGTGTAGGCTAAATAGGGGGGTTTATGTAAATGTGTGACATCATAAGAAAATTCCAGTATGGACTGGATGGACTCTTGATGTTTGGAACTTCAGTCGTCTAAACTGTAACATGCCCCAACATAAATCCTTAGCTATTCATAGAAAGAAATCCAGTTTCCTTTGGATGTTCAAGACTAAAAGTGCACTTAAGCTTTCATTCTTTTTTAATCCCTCACCTTTTGACCCCAAAGGCCTTTATTCATATTTTAAATCCCTTCTTCCTCATACAATATTCAAGAAATTCCTAAACTTAAGAGAGCATCACAGACTAACAATGAATTTTCATTTTTGGGTCACCATATCCCTTCTGTCTTTCATTTTTTCCATCCATTTTTTTTTATAGATAATTAGTTAATTCTCTTGCTGCATGTATCAAATTAATATGTGTAACTTGCGTGAATTCCACTATTTTTCAAAATCATCCATAATTCACCTTACACCTATGGGGCAATTTAGCATATCCAATCCTTGAGATGTGCATGTCTTTGAATGGTGGGAGGAAACTGAAGCTCCCAGAGTAAACCCACACAGAAACGGGGAGAACATGCGAACTCCACACAGAAAGAATCCGGACCGTCCCATCTAGGAATCAAAGCCAGGACCCAGGTGAGGGAACAGGCTACCCACTGTGCCAACATGCCACCACTCCATAATTCAGTGTTTGATAAAAAAGAGTCATCCAGAGTGGGTTTGGTGTGAAATGGAAAATTTACGGACTCAGATTTTTTTTTACTGCTATGTAAGGAACCAGGTATCAATAACACAAAGTAATTTTATCTAATACACAACCCACCTGTGAATCTACATGTGTCTTCTGAGTGTTTTTATGGAATGTTGATGGTGGTTAAATGCATGTACATCTTCAGTAGGTTGCCCTGAGATACCCTTGTGCAAGGTACCATCCCCTTCACTGCTCCCTGCGCAGTTTTAAATAGCTAACAGCAGGGCTCTGTAGGTTCCTGTTACAAGCTGTTAATAGATAGATTTTAAAAATGCTCCACTGTCTCTTAGAATAGAGTAAATGATATATGTGTAATATCATATTATTGTATGGCATTTTATGTAACATTGCGAGCTTTAGCATTGTAAATCCTTAAATGCTTCACCCTAAATAAATAAATAAATAATAAAAATAATAAATAAGACGCTGCTCCCTGAACACAATGCTTTTATTAAGTCACGGCGGTTTTTATTACAATTATTTCAAAATAAAGTTCCTGTAGCTATTAAGGTCTTTTATTTTGTAGCTTTCTTCTCCGTGACGTAAGAGCCGTTTACTTCAGGCAGTCATGGCCGCTTAGATGGATGAGGGGGTTTCAGTAAAAATGCTCTAATTTCTTCATTTCTAGACCTTTTAAACAGACACTTCTGCGTGACTCGTTGTGTTTGCGGATACTGAGGAGCTTACTGGTTGAACACGGTAAGCAGCTGTGAGTTTCACTAAGAGTTTTGATGTTTTCTTCTTCCACGCGTTTGCAGGGAGGCTGTCAAGGTTACATCTCTCTCGCACTCTGGTTACACTCCTGTAATACCTGGTTATACCAGGGTTACTTTGTTGTACTTCATCACGTTTTTAATGTTCTCCTGGGAAATGTTCTCCTGGGCAACAGCTATAGACTCTGTGCTCCTTCAGAAACGGGGGCTCTGTTTAATGCTGCTGCTCAGGGTGCAAACAATGCTAATATAACTACTTTTCACCTTTCTTGAGGTCCAGTTGGGAACCTTAAACGAATTACATGCGCTTTACCTTTTCAACGTGTATGGAAGTCAGTAAAAAAACAGATTTGGAGTGGAAAATGCCACAATTATGTTCCCCAATTAAGTGTACTGGTCTACAGTGACCCCAGAAAACTCTTTATATTATCATTTTATTTGCTAGGTATTGCTAGGTATAGATGGTTTTTTTTTAGCTGTTAAGTCCTACACGTGGAAGACTCAAATGTAACTGAACATTAAGTTATAAACGAAATATTCTGTTGCATTTAACCCTAAAATTAGCTTTCACTTCAACCAGTAATTAGTAATCCTAACACTTATCCGACTGCTCTTGATAATCCACCAGATCCACCAGTTTATTAACAATTTAAGTACTGGTAGATAGTCTCTATCAAACTATCAAACGCATGTTGTTTCCCTGCTTTCAAGCATTCAGTTTTATTGGAGCAAATCCTTGTGACTATTTGTTCCTCCTTAAAACCAGTTCGGGATATGATGCCTTAAATAAGTGTACTGTGTTTTATGCCTGAATGTACCCTCTCATGGGGGACATTTGTGTCTTGAAAGGTATATTTTTATTCTTGGGGTTGTGCGCTTGTACACCACTTTCATGAGGAGATGCATAATAAATGAATACATAAATAAATAAATAACCATTTCAGTTCAGTTTTTAAAGAGCACAAGAGAAAATGTACCCAACATACTTTGGTGTAGACTCTTAAAGTTATCTTGACAGAAATGCTGGGAAACCTGTTCATCCCCAGGAATCCTTATGGACAATTTTACCTATTGTTTTATTAGAATCTTTTGGGATTTTGTTAAATAGTTCCCTCAGAAAAACCTTTTTTTTATTTTATTTTTTATTTTTATTTCATTCATTCACTCACTCACTCAGTTTCTTAGCCACTTGTTGTAATTAGGGTCTCAGGACAGGTCACCAGTCCATACAAATGCAAACACACTCACAACTACAGGCAATTCACCATTCCCAGTCCACCTGACACACATGTCTTTGGACTGTTGGAGGAAACCAGAGCACTGTGAGGAAACCCACAGACACAGGGAGAACATGCAAACTCCACACAGAAAGAACTGGAGATCAAATCCAGGTTTCTCGCTGTGAGTGCTACCCACTGCATTACAATACCACCCCACTGATTTATTTATTTATTTATTTATTTTTAAATCATTAGGTGAAGGTGACAACTTGTCATTGTGAGTGCACCACAGCGAAATGCAGCCTCTGCCTTTAACCCACACACACATGCAGCAGGGGGCAGCTATTTAAAACACCTGGGGAGAAGTGATGGGGACGGTATCTTGCTCAAGGGTACCTCAGGGCAACCTACTGGTCTGGGATTTGAACCCACAACCTTCTGATCCTGGGGGCAACTCCCTAACCACTGCCCCATCCATCACTTCATACATCACCATCTGTATTCCAAATAAAATTTAAATTTGAATACTAAATAACCCCCAAACTGGAGCAGCTGAAAGAAGAAGAATAAAAAAGAATATGCGTAGGTTGTAGAAGTGATCCTTGTAATTAATCATAAAGACTTGCCTCTACCTTTCACACACAAACACATGGCTGTATGTGGAGAAGAAAAAAAACAACTACAGTCTGCATGAGCTTTTAAGCTGTTCTATAAGACATTCTTCATGCTTTTCACTGCATATCAAATGTGTTTTTTGTTTTTCCATGTAGAACATGAACCTACCCAGACTTTTGCACAGATTACGACCGACTGTAAGTGGCCTCTTTAATTTCAAGTGCTAAAATGTTCTGTATAGTTGTAAATGTACCGTCAAGCACACTGGAAAAGATCTACATGAATTCTGTCTAGGTGTCACACAGGCGCTCCCTCCATATCAGTGGTGTTGGTCAGCAGGTGGAAAAGATTGCAGTGGAGGCAGATCCAGACGTATCCAGTCAGTTTTCAGCATTCAGGACACCGGAGAAAGACCCAGTATGTACACACTACCTTGAAACAATCACCAAAAGTCTCTTTGAAGTTAAAATTATTCTGCCAAATACACATGCTGTGGCCCATTGTTTTTCAGCCAAGTCCTCCAGCAATCCGTTATTTATGGGAGGTCCCAGCGCACCTCAATCAAACCATTAAAAAGGCAATACGCTGATTATTCCAAATCTCTGCAAATTTAAGTGGATTAACATTTAAATCATGCCTTTATTTATGGTTGTCATGCTGCTCTTCCATACATATTTATTCATTTTCTTCTTATTTCATTTTCCTATTACTACAGCTACATTGAGAGGATATGTAGTTTCTATCGTTCTGTTTTATTCTGGAAATGATGCAAACATTCATTCGAGTGGTTCCTGAACAAATTTTCAAAGTTAGAGTTGGTCACAGTGGTGAATAATACCATATCTCTGCCTCTAAAACCTCCTTTGTAGAACGTTATTACACAAAGTGGTTAGAAATGCATTGTTTTATTAGAGTTTAGAGACTTTTTTTAGCCTAGCATACCAAACAGCTCTATATTAAATTGGTTAATGACCACTAAGGACAATTACTGGATTAGTAATTTTATTTTTTTTTTCTATTTGTCTTACCATAAAGGCATGTCATACAGAGCTGCATTCTGGCCAGTATTACACAATCCCTCCTGCACATATTCGCATGCTTTTCCCTCATGGACTTCCCCCACGTTTCCAGATGCAGGTACCCAGCTTTTTGTGTAATATTTAAAGTATATTCCATTTACATAGTTATTTATTTGGTAGAAGCTTTTATTTAAAGCAGGGAAAGTATTATTTTTGTTTTTTAACTAGACCAGTTCATATTCATAGCAGGAGAAGTGGAACATGATCTGCTTTTACTGAACTGAAATGTTTAATTATAGTTTAATGAAGCTTTCTTTATATATGGCCTGTTTGCAGATAAAGACATTCAATGAAGCGTGTCTGATGGTGAGGCAGCCAGCACTGGAGCTCATCTCTTATCTGAAACATGCAGACTATAGCAAACCTGCTCTGCGCTACATTCTTTGTATCCTTCTTCTTTAATCATTATTCTTGTATAAAATTGTATTTTGGTAGAAGAATCCCATGTATGTTTGTTATTTGGCTGATTTTCTTTTGTGGTATCTGTTCTTTCTGAGCTTCCCCAGCAAATAGACCCGTACTTGCCCTTCAGTACATTTCAAACGTATTGAAATATTTTCTCCTTGACGGTACGTTAGATGGTGAAACTGGATGTGGAAAGACACTGTCTCTGTGCCATGCACTTCATTTCTGCTCCACTCAGGGATGGATAGTCCTGCACATACCAGATGGTGAGGAACTTGTTACATCACTAATATTCAGCAACTATCAGTATTTAATATTGCAGAGTTCTATAAGAAAACACATTATGTATTGTAAGTCAAGTAAATGGATAAAAAGAGTTTTAATTCATTTTTATGGTTCATTTGTGGCTTTATGTTCACCCTAAAGATGATACGATCTCAGGAGGCCGTTTCTGTTTTTCTTGACATATCATTATATTATAAATCCAGTTGAAAAACCTTTTTTACATATTTATTATTCAGGTAAGTCCATTTGCAACGGCCTATACCGAGGTTCATGCCAGATTAACACACATTTACATAGTTTGAGTATCTGACCAGAAAGTATAATTCATATTTATTTTAAGTTGTTTAAAAGGTTTAAACAATTTCTGTATATTTTAAGTCATGCCAGTACTGCAAGGGCTCATTTTTGCCACTGGAAACTGGAATGAAAATTTCATGCTGTCCCAGTCAAAGTTGTGTTAATCTTAAGAAAGCAAACCAATATTCTCGTCACCTCTTTCTTTTTGTGTCCAGCTCATTTGTGGGTGAAAAACTGCCGGGAACTGCTGCCCTCATCGTCTCGCCCTGGTCGCCTTGATCAGCCAATTCAGGCTTCGCAGTGGCTAAAGAATTTTAAAATCACCAATGAGAACTTCCTCTCTAAGGTTAGATATGACTGTTTCATGTCTTCTTATGCAAATTATCACTATGTACTATACTTACTTACTGTGCAATAAGAAATCTAAACCCCCTCATATTTTAGACAAAGAGGTAATTGGTCTTTCCATGACTATACATTTCTATGGCTTATGTTATATTTCTGAGCAGATAAAAACAACACGGCGCTATGTGTGGACAAAGAGAGAAAGCACAGAGGAAGGACGGTCATTAGGAGAGCTGGTTGACCAGGTGAAGCTCTCATTCACTCTTTTTGCTGTCATTTTTATACATAACATCTCAATCGACTTCAATTAAACTAAACTCAGTCCTGTCCCATATTTAATGGTAAAAAAAACTTTACTATTGTATGATAGTATTTAAAATATTTAAAGCTGTATATCATGTCTGTGTAGCTCATAGACACCATTTTAATTTAAAATGAATTTCATTAAAAAGTACTCTTATCAGTAAACTTGTATTATAAAACATATGAAAAGGTAACCTTAAACTGGGTACCTTTTTAAAACTCTGATTTCTCATGATTGAAATGCATTTGCTGTCTAATCAATATCTTAGTTTTAATTTAAACCTTTTTAATTTAAATTATAGGTACAATCAAATTTTTATCCAACACTACTTTTTTCAGGGCGTGTCCCGTGTGAAAAGCAGCAGTGATGTAGTAGGGGCACTGCTGCGGGAGCTGAAACTGCAGGCAGGAGGCGATTCTGAAGGAGCCTTCAGACTGGCTGTGGCTGTAGATGGAGTAAATGCTCTTTGGGGGAAGACGACTCTTAAAAAGGAGGACAAAAGTGAGGTATTGTGTATTTTTCTAAGTTTGCTTGCCAGTATGGTTCTTTTTCACTTAATTTACTTGAACTACAAAGGATGTTCATGTCTATAATGTATTAATCCAACACTGAACTGAACCTACATGGAGTGCTCAGAAGTACATAGCGTTCAGTGCTCAGAAACATGGCCAAGGTGAGGTAGGCAGCAACCCGACAACCAATAAACAAGACACATAAGTTGAAATGTCAAGACTGGGCCAATAAATATCTCAAGACCGATTTTTCAGAGGTGTTACAGATTGATGAGATTAAAGTGAGTCTTGATGGAGCAGATGGATGGACCCATGACTGGATCAGCAAGGTGGAGGTGGGGTACTGGTGTGGGCTGGTATTATTAAAGATGATCACATCTGCCAAAGTTACTGCCGGTTTTTAGAAGACACTTTCTTCAAGCAGTAGTTTGGGAAAATGTCTGCATTTTTCAAGAACATGATTTTTATGCAGGACATGCATGCCTTCTGAAGAAACTGACAGACTCCATGAATGGAAAACTTATGACTGTTATTGAAAGGAAGGGTGTATTGGTTAATGATTTCAGGGTTATTAACATTTTGGATTGACTAATAGGACTGTTTATTTTTCCAGATTAAAATTTAGCCTTAAAAAAAAAAAAAAAAACTTGCTTAATAATTGTGCACACAGTGTAGTTGAATGCTTGCCACTGGGGACCTCCTCGCACTGCCAATAGTGAAAGTGACTATTCTTGTCATTGCGAGAACACACAGCACAGCATACAGTGAACCACAACAAAATTGGACTTCTGCATTTGACGGTACCTTGCTCAAGGGTGCCTCAGGGCAACCTATTGGTAAGGGGTTTGAACTCAAAATGGCCGACTCCCTAACCACTAGGCCACCGCTGCCTACATAGGTAAAAATGGAAGGTGTGTTAATTAAAAGTAAAAAGGTTTTATGTTCTTAATACTGAAAGATGCTGCATAATGCGTGAAGTCAACTTCAACCATATTACATTTTCTGCCATATAGGATTTTATTTTAAAAAATTTCACAAATTGAAGCTGGTGATTATTGGCATAGGTGATTGGTGCAGGTGACAGAGTTTTGCTGAAGCTATTGGATGGGTTTTGACTATAATTGACTATCAAAAAATTTGTTAAATTCAGTCTGTCAAAATGTGACTCTTATTATGGTGCATTACAGCCCCTGTTTTTAGACAAATGATTCATTTTCCTGTAATCTAGGTCAAAAGCTAGTAATCTTTGTTAATGATCGATTCAGTCCTGTCATTAAATGTTTTAATTTGTTTATTTTGTTTCTTTTTTTTTTGTCTATGTGCTAGGTATTGCCAGGGGAGCTAACACTCATCCATAACCTGAGGAAAATGCTGAGGAATGACTGGGTAAAGTTTATAATTTATTGGGATAAATCTGTTTATCGAGAATATTGGTGTTCAGTTTATCTTTATGCTTTAAAAAAAAAATTTTTTTTTCACTTTTAAGTGCGGTGGTGCAATTCTCACAACGCTGTCTCAGACGGGATCTCTGTTCAAACCTCGATCTGCCTACCTGCCTATGGAGTTGTTGGGGGAGGTCAGTAAACAGACAGCAATAATCATTACAGTTTGATTTTCTTTAAAAAAAGCCCTAGGCCTTGAGTGTCACATTGGGCTACTGGTGGCCTCCTGGTTAAGGACTAGGGCTCAGGATCAGAAGGTTGTGGACAAGTAGGTTACACTGAGGTACTGTCCACATCACTGCTCACCAGGTGCTTTAAATAGCTGCCCCCTGCTGCACAGTGTGTATCAGTTAAGTGCAGAGGTTGCATTTTGTTGTGCTTCAGTGAGTGCTGTGCTATGTTTCGCAATGACATGGTCACTTGCACTTCATATTTAGGCACTTTGTTTAGTGCCACAAAACCACCCATTTTTACTTTGTTGTATGCAGGCATTAACTTACATTCCCCCCTTGGGAACCTGTAGACACTTTAATATTAATTAGAGTCCCTACATGGAGCTTGTTGAAGATTTACATTAGGATTTATTTGTGAAATGTTCTACTGTAATGATAGATCGGATATGTGGGAATTTTTGTTTGTATTCAGGATTTTAGAGATATGTTTCCGCACCGCTTTGCTGTTGTGAGACAATTTCAGAAGTCCTAATGTTTATTAAATGGAAGATATTGGTGAGGTATCTCTTAATAGATTGCAGAGTATTTTCATACTTTGTGAGAAAGCATAAAACTGTTGTTCTTGCGTTTCTCTTTAAGGAGGGGTTTGATAGCATGGACCCCTTTGTGCCAGTGCCAGTTTCCAACTACAGTGATAAGGAGTTTGAAAGTTGTTACCTGTACTACATGGACCGGAACTGGCTCCAGCACACACATAGTGAGTATAAATCAAGCAGTATAAAGATCTTACATGTAAAATAAAAATTTTTATTTTGAAGAATATTTCCATGTTTCAGCCTCAATTAATTCAGATTTTTTTTTTTTTTGGCTGCAGGTCAAACAGAAGAAGGAAAGAAAGAACTGATCTTTCTCAGCAACAGAAATCCATCCATTCTTGAAAGATTGTGTGCTTTCCTGTAGCAGTTATTCCAATTTTCTCTCTCTCTCTCTCTCTCTCTCTCTCTCTCTCTCTCTCTCTCTCTCGCATCAGATGTCTTTTAATAAAAACAAAACACTCATGTTAGGGGGGGGGACTCATTTGTCACATCTGCTCATCCCGGAAACTATAAAAAGATTGTTTTGTATCACACTTTTCCACGCTTGTTATTTATACATTTCTGCTGTAGTTATTGAGCCTCAAGATCACCAGATGCTTTGCTGAAGGTTACTAAAATGAAACATTAAAAGATGGGAGACTTTCGTTTTCATGTGAAACTTTGGAGGGAGCTTCCAACAAACATAATAAACATCCATCGCAACTACAGTTAGTAGTTTTAAAATGGCTAAAAATACTTTTATTTAAAGTAGACTTTCTGTTGATACATATATTTCTTCATGTTTACTTTGACCATTTTATACACATTTTCCACTATATGGTATGATTTTGAGCTGTGGGTAAACACAATAAAAGCTCATAAATAATGCCTGTTTATTTTTATTATTTGCTTAAATAATATCTTTTAGAGCATGGATAACATGAAAAGTTACTTCAAAATGAGGATGTTTCAGTTTAACATTTTAATTTTTCATAAATATATAATTACACTCCCAGGGCATCCTAGTAGCCTGAAACTAGAATCTATGACCTATGGAGAGAGCAAAGCATAAATGTGTATAAATTATAAAAAAAAGTTTGGTTGCCATAGGGACATTAATTCAGACCCAGCTGTGACTCAGTCATCACTGTATTATCTCTAAAGAATGAAAAAGCTTCAATTATTATAAAGGACTTCTGGATTCTCATTAATGTCAACAAATATGTGACCATCTGTTCTAAAATTCTATCTAATATGTAGTTCGTCTTACTGATTACAAATCAGTTTGTAAATACATTTTATTCTTCATAACTTTGGTTTGAAAATTATTGCAGTGTGTATGTCTATGAATGGTAATGTTAAAGTCTGTCATGTCCAGTTAAAAAAAATAGGATTTTACAAAAACAATCGGCGTTTCTGGATATTTTTACCTTTTTGCGACACCTACCGGCCAATCACCGCAATTACAACACTCAAAACAGCGGTCGCCCGTCACGTGACTATCAGACTCTCGAAGAAGCCGGAAGGTAAACTTTACTCAGATGGAGAAGATTCACCTCAGCGATCTGTAGTAGCGTGAACCTAGCAAGAATAATGAACCGGAAGTACTTCTGTTGTCGTGGTTACTAAGTGATGCATTTTTTTCAAATTTATAGGCTTGCGCCTTTAGATATCGAGGTGGCTTGCGGTTCCGTGAGACTACACCGATATTTTGCTGCGTATTTCATTGCCAAAGCGATTCATTTCAGCCTCTTTTGTGGATTAAAGGTAAAAATAGTGTTGTCGTTATGATGTATTTTTCATATATAAATATTGCGATAAGATTTTTATTAATATTAAACCACCTTTATACATTTGTATTATATATAAATCATATAATATTCACATACTATTTTTATAATAATTACATATTCTCACATTATGAAGTCGCAAATGCTGAGTCTGTGTTAACTCGATACAAAGTCTACAGTGATGGATTACTACGGTACTGGCTTCAGACACAAGGTGGAGAAGTGGCCGCGGTCTTCCAGAACAGGCTTTTTCCACAAGACTTCTATTCCTGAGTTTCAACAAGGAAAGAAGGTGAACTTCTCCTTCAATATATAATGCTGCTGCAGCACACCTGATATTCACAACCCTGTCAATGAAAAACTAAAGCATTTCTTCTCTTACTGATTTCAATACATTTTAAATAACTTTACTGATTTAGTAAATAAAAATATATATATATATTTTGTAACTAGATTCTCTACTTATGTAAATGACTTCCTGTGATAGTATTACATGATATATATATATATATATATATATATATATCCATCCATTATCTGTCATTTCTGTCCCAAACGGATATTATATATATAAGATATATATATATATAATCACATAATACTTATAGCTAATTATATATAATATATATTATATAATACTAATTATATATATATATATATATATATATATATATATATATATATATATATATATAATAATAGTATGAACTAAAAAGAAAAAAGTATAAACAAGTGTCAGATATATCAAATAAGCGTCATTGAAAAGTTTGCTGGGTTTTAAACACAGACACAAAAAGGCGATAATTCGCCTGATTTCACATAGGGTCAAATGTATGCATTATACATCAGTACAGGATTGTGTCAGCATCAGACCTACTCAGGTACACTTACTAACTGTACTTTAATACAGACAAGTGGCCAGATATATCAAATAAGCTGCCATTGAAAAGTTTGCTGGGTTTCTGAACACAGACACAAAAAGGCTATAATCTGCCCACATTTCATAGGGTCAAATGTATATGCATTATACATCAGTACAGGATTGTGCTGACAGACCTACTCAGGTACATTCTACTAACTGCGGCCTTTAATACAAACAAGTGCTGGATATATCAAATAAGGCCATTGAAAAGTTTGTTGGCTTTAAACACAGACACAAAGGCGATAATTCAGCCTGATTTCACATAGGGTCCAATGTATATGCATTACACATCAGTACAGGATTGTGTCAGCATCAGACCTACTCAGGTACATTCTACTAACTGTACTTTGAATACAGACAAGTGTCAGATATATCAAATAAGCGCTATTGAAAAGCTTGCTGGGTTTGAACACAGACACAAAAAGGCGATAATTCAGCCTCACTTCACATAGGTCCAATGTATATGCATTACACATCAGTACAGGATTGTGTCAGCATCAGACTACTCAGGCACATTCATTAACTCTGAATTTAATACAAACAAGTGTCAGATATATCAAATAAGCGCCATTAAAAAGTTTGCTGGTTTTAAATATAGACACAAAAGTTGCCATAATTCGCCTGATTTCTAGGTCCAATATATGCATTACACATCAGTACAGGATTGTGTCAGCATCAGACCTACTCAGGTACATTCTACTAACTGTACTTTAATACAGACAAGTGTCAGATATATCAAATAAGCGCTATTGAAAAGTTTGGCTTTGGCTTAAACATAGACACAAAAAGGCTTATAATTCAGCCTGATTTCACATAGGTCCAATGTATATGCATTACACATCAGTACAGGATTGTGTCAGCATCAGACCTACTCAGGTACATTCTACTAACTGTACTTTAATACAGACAAGTGTCAGATATATCAAATAAGCTATTGAAAAGTTTGCTGGTTTTAAGTATAGACACAAAAAAAGGCGAGCATCTGCCCGATTTCACATAGGGTCCAAATGAGGTGCATTACATCAGTATGTGATTGTGTCAGCATCAGACCTACTTCAGGTAATATCTACTAACTGTACTTTTAATACAGACAAGGTCAGATATATCAAATAAGCCGCCATTGAAAAGTTTGCTGGTTTTAAACACAGACACAAAGGCGATAATTCGCCCGGACGGCACATAGGGGTCCAATGTATGCTGCATTACACATCAGTACAGTGATTTGCCAGCATCAGACCTACTTGTGTACATTCTACTAACTGCATTTTAACAGCAGACAAGTGTCAGATATATCAAGCGCCATTGAAAGTTTGCTTCGGGTTTTAAACAGACACAAAAAGGCGAGCACTGCCCGATTTCACATAGGGTCAAATGTATATGCATTACACATCAGTACAGGATTGTGTCAGCATCAGACCTACTCAGGTACATTCTACTAACTGCATTTAATACAAACAAGTGTCAGATATATCAAAATAAAGTCGCTATTGAAAAGCCATGGGTTTTAAACATAGACAAAAAGGCGATGACCGCTCAAGGATTTCACATAGGTCCAATGTATATGCATTACACATCAGTACAGGATTAGGCTGTAAAAGATTCTCAGACCACTCAGGTACATTCTACTAACTGTACTTTAACACAGACACAGCAGATATATCAAATAAGTGCCATTGAAAAGTTTGCTGGCTTTAAACAGACACAAAAAGGCGATAATTCAGCCTGATTTCACATAGGGTCCAATGTATGCATGAACATCAGTACAGGATTGTGTCACATCAGACCTACTTCAGGTACACTTAATAACTTGAATTTAATACAAACAAGGCCAGATATATCAAATGTCATTGAAAAGTTTGCTGGGTTTTAAACACAGACACAAAGAGGCTGATAATTCAGGCCTGATTCATGAAACTAATGTATATGCATTAACATATCAGTACAGGATTGTGTCAGCATCAGACCTACTCAGGTACATTCTACTAACTGTACTTTAATACAGACAAGTGTCAGATATATCAAATAAGGCCATTGAAAAGTTTGTATTTTAAACACAGACACAAAAGGGCAAATAGGGGTCAAATGTATATGTACACATCAGTAATGGATTGTGTTAGCATCAGACCTAGCTTGGGTATTATTCTAATTATTACATAATATGTATATATATTTATATAATGCTTCTGTGTATAATTTTTTTGCAGTTTGTTCTACAGGTGATTCTCATCTGAGAAGCCTTGTCGATGGCTGGTGCCCATGCCAGGAGGATGCCTTTCCTTTGGGTACAGCTGCACCCAGGGGTAAGTGCCTGTCCTTCGGTGTGAGGTTCAGGGTGGGCACCTCACGACCTGACTCAGGCTTCTTAGCCCTCTGGGAACAACATCACCATGAGCAACACCCCGTTAGTCTGGGAGGGGATCGCCTAACCTTATCCAAGCTGTGTTGAGCCGATGGACTAAGGTATACAAAAGGTTTGAAAAAGATTTTCTTAAGGAAAAAAAGGAAAATAATGGATAACGACTTTTCAAATTGTATTTAGGTAATTGTGATAGACTTCCCAACTCGGCTCACGGTGGATTGTCACTCCAGGATCTGCTGGAGACAGGAAATTACCATCGCACTGCTAGGAGAGACTGGGTTTTGTTGAGTTGTGTTATATAAAAATATCAACTGTGTTTGGTGAGGACTGACAGAATAAATTTGCTGTTGTTGCACCCATTCCTGAACAGAAGTTCAAGATGATTATTTTTGGCCTATGAGTTTGTCAGCGTTTCAGGTGTTTCTTTGACATGGAAATGAAGCCGTTAATACCATGCTGTAAGTGTTGTTGTATTTGGTATGACATGTCTCTATTAAAACAAAGAGAATTCTTAAGAAGGCCAGCAACTGTCTCCATAGGAGTGAGATACATGTCCATCTGTGAGCATTTTCCCAGTCTGCTCTTTTTTTGACCTGTGGTGCAGAGAGGCGTTAGTACCTCTCAGTGATGATGGAGGAATGCCTATCCTGGCACAACCCATCTGACAGCAGCTCATTTACATTCAAGGTCAGCTCCACCGGGACATATTTCCACTCTCAATGCTAAAGCCTGCACATCCGTATTTACCCTGCTGCAGTGGTGACAGGACCATCAGAAAGAGTCTCAGAAGACGTAGCCAACTGGGACTAAGGTAAGAGGTATCTCAGTTAGTGCTGCAGAAGACCAGTTTAGGAGATTACCTTGTAAGTATCTTCCTTTTTCTTTTTTCTTTATCAGTGTGATGTGAGTGTTTGTTTGAGTGTCTGTTCACTGTGGGTTCAACTGCATGCAAAAGTCACAGATCACTGCAACCCTTGGTTTTGAAGTTCTTGGTTTGGTCATTTTTTACAGTGAAAAAGAAGACATCAATAAAATTTATTTGAATTAAAACTTATTGTGGAGGGCAGCAGTGGCCGAGTGGTTAGGACGTTGGCCGAGGATCGGGATTCGAACCCCTTCTCAACAGGTTGCCCTGAGGTACCCTTGAGCAAGGTGCCGTCCCCGTCACACTCCTGGCTGGCGACCTGTCCAGGGTGTGGGCCCTCTGGCTCCTCGCCTGTGGAGCTGGGATGGACTCCAGCACCCCCTCGCACCCCACTTCGGACAAGCCAAGTGCGGAAATGAATGACTGACTGACTGACTTGATTGTGGAATTTAAAATAACATGCAACAAACACTGGTTTTGTGTTTTCCCTGATTGCAGAAACGCTATGAACAGTAATTTTGATTCTGAAGTATCTCTCTCATTAGAGATCTGACATGCTTTCTCAAAGACTTAATGTTTGATAATGTTTGAATATGTGGGAATGCTTCACTCCTAATATGCACAATAAACAAACAATTGACAATTGGGCAGCAGTGGCCTAGGTGTGAAATTTCCTTGCAACAGTTTAAAATGTTTTCAATTTTTAATAAAATTACAAGTGAGTAGGAATAAATGGGTCATTATGAATACAGTGATTACAAAAGAGCATGATATTGTTATTGGTTGGATCTGAGTAGTTGAGCTATGAGAATGCATATATATATATATATAAGTGTGTCTGTGTGTGTATAAAATGTATTGTGAACATATTCTATTCATGTTAATGTTTAGAAAAAACACTTTATTATTCTAGTATTTCTTTTCTGTTTATTTTAAAATAAAGGAATAAATGGATATTGCTGTATTTTTTAAAATAATAACACCTCTTCTTTCTCTGCATTGTATTTCTTTGAATCTGATAACATTGTGCTTTTAGGTCGGGAGGGTATGGAACATCACATTGGTGATGCCACAAACCAGCAAGCACCCTGCAAGCAGAGAACAGGGCAGCGTGTGCCAGAAAAGGTGAAGATTCAGCAAGAAACAGATAAGGATAGTGATAGAGAACAGGTAAGGCTACAGGTATGGAAAGGCAGGGCACGAGGAAGAGAGCAGGTGCAGAAGGTGAAGGCGTGGAGAGGAGAAGTCGAGCAGGTGCGGAAGGTGAAGGCGTGGAGAAGAGGAGGAGGAGAGCAGGTGCAGAAGGTGAAGGTGTGGAGAAGAGGAGGAGGAGCAAAGGAGATGAGGACAGAGCAGGTGCTGAAGGTGAAGCAAGGTGGAGAGAGGAGAGCAGGTGCAGAAGATGAAGGGGTGTAGATTGAGGTATACTAGAGGAGAGCAGTCAGGAAAAAAAGTTTTGATTTTTCGGAAGCAAAACTGTTTGCAGCACTCCAGCAACAGTAGTGATCAAATAAAATCCATTAATCACAGATCATTTAAAGGTAGGGAAAAGTATGCAATATTAGATATGCTAATGACATTGCAAAGTTATATCTTCAGTTACACAAAATTCATAAGGAGATGGATTATGGTTTAGATAGATGTTATAAATATTTGTCTTGGCCATTTAGTCGCCCCAGAGGCAGCAAAAGTTTAGTATAAAGTCACTTCTGGTCAGATATGGTTGAAAATAGAAAATGATATTCACAACATAGTTGAAACACTGAGTAAAGATTTCTGCAATTCCAATCATCTGAGCTACAAAAGGAGACACATTCTAGATCTCTGAACCTAAAAATTTCCACTGGAGCAAAAACATAGAGATAAAGAGATCCAGAAGGACTGTTAAGCTAACAGGACTACACATAGCACTGACATTTCTTCTGGGGTACCTTCAGCCAAACAGTTCTTATATTTAAAATTCCAATAAAAAGAAAAAGCCAATGATTGCTTGTGATATTTGCAATCAGTGGTATCATTTTGATTGCATAGGCATTTCTAACTAAACAAAATATAGATTGGAAATGTAGGCTATATTTGTGTTGGTGAATTTTGGTAAATTAAGGTGATTCTGCCTCAACAACAGATTTATTACAAAAAGTGAGTCTAAAAACAGAAGGCAATTATAATGTATATGTTGGGTAACGGATGCATTAGCGTGCACAAAAATAAAAATGCAAAAGATCACTCAGCAACAAAATGGAGAAGGGCCAGACACGTGTAGGGACATAAAAACAAAGTGAGGATAAGATGATGTGAGAACAGAACAAGATGTCAAACCCACAGACCCACAACAGACACAGTATCTGGACAGTGGAAAATAAGCCATCAATACTGCACATGATTTTGAAATGGAAAAGATACAATCTTCTAGCAGTAGCTGTGCATCTCAACTGGAAAGTTTCGCTGCATCTGAAGACTTTAGAGAAGTTCCTCCTGAAGAACCTTTGTAGTTTAACTCCAAAGCTGTCACAGCACTAAAGATTGACGAGAACACATTTATTCAGAGGTGAAACTTTGTATAGAAAGCCTTCTTTCAAAATGCTACTTTTGGGGAATTTAAAGCTTGCCCAAAAACATCCGATTTACACTCACCCATGAAGAAAGTGGGCTGCATTAAAATGCCAAAAGAGCTGCAATATTTTCAAAAGTACTCTTGGCAAAACATTTGTTGAAAAATTAAAGGTCAATCCTTACTGTGTGATTGTTTTCAAAATCACATTTAAGTCAAGCTAAATCTAAGACCCAGAAATACTCCTGTTTTAAGAATACATGGATACTGTGCTTGGTAATCCCTGCCTAATGTCTTTCTGTATAAACTTAGAAAATGAAACAAGTTTAATAAGTTTATAATCAGTTATAGGAAAGATAATACATTCCAGTGATAAATTAAAGGCATCAATCTCTTCCGAAGTAAAGAACGTGAGGAAATAGCAGAGAAATTCGTGAAAATATGAACCATACCACTTGTGGCAATAATGTATTAGGAAATGCAGATCCTGATTCTTTGTCAGCTCAAAACAGAATAGGAATAGGAACCAGCATTGTGCCGCACTGAGAAAATTAAATCTGGAGCACAAATGAAAAATTTACTTTGATTTGATATATTGGTCCTGCAGACCAGGTAGCCTGAGGCAGATGCATAAAAGAGATATTAAAGGCTTTATTCAAATAATACAGGCTGTACCTTTCAAAGTAATATAAGTGTGTATAGAGGGGGTATTAGACTTTGGGCATGAATGGTATAAAACGTACCCTGTGTTCTGGGATGCAACAGGAGGCATACACAAGTCAAAACCTATCAAAGAAAAGAATTTTGTATTATGAAATTGTGGTGAGTAACCCAGCATCACAACACACTGCAGCACCAGTTGCATTTCTATGATTTCTGAAGAGTACACACAAAGCGCAGTACAACATTACTTTATGCATCAATCAGGAGACTATGAAAGGACGCGTTTCAAAGTAACACTTGTTGTGTACAAATAAATAGTGACAGATCAATTGTTTTATTAAAGGCTGCAATGAACATTTTTAATAACAATACTATGGAGTCATATTTACTAAGTAGATGTGTTGAGAATTGTCAGGATGCATCAGAGGAAGATTTAGAATTTTGTATAATTCGATCCTTGCAAAAGTCATCTAATGAGACAGGCAAGAAATCTGTAAGACAATACAGTGGTAAAGACATGAGACACAGTTGGGATGTTCATGTTTGAGCATCCTTGTAAAACTGCCCTGTATGCAAGAAATTTGTTCTATTGTGTACGATGTGCATTATACTAGGAGCAAATATCATACCAAATCTGTAGAGACGAAGCTCCTTTCAAATATCAAATCTAAAGTTCAAAAATTAAATATACAAGAAGAACCTGAAGACAAAACATCATATGTAAATGAGGAAAGTTGTCCAACTGTTGACAGAGTAAAATCCCCCTTCCTGAACCAGTTTCAATGACAGATTGAAATGTGAAGTTGAGACAAGACTGGAATCATTCCAGCAACTTTATTTTGGTCCAACACGTTTCTGATAAATTAGTTTTAGCAACTTTCTCCCCTGTTATTCCTTTATGGCTCTAATCTCACTTTCAGGTGACTTTGTCAAGATTTTCTGCTTCATAAAGTGATGCAGAAAATATCAAAATGAAAACCACAGCACTTCAGAGGTAACATTTAAAAATACAAAACGTTTATTTTTGGGTGAAGAAAAATGAGAGTTGATGAATGTATAATTAAACTTCATGATTTGTACAGAGCGAGGGAAAGAGAGTCTAAAAGGTACTAACAGTACTGAACTGACATTTGTCATTAGGAGGAGCCAGAGGAAACATGGAATAAAAAAAGAAAAAGTACCAAAACATCTAAAAATCTTTTCAAAAGCCAATGAAAGGGCAATATAAAACATTTTTGTGTCTCAATGAGAAATGTATCATAAATTGGCAGATCCCCAAACAATCAAAGTAAAACCCCACAAAGGTTCCAGTAACGCAGACATTTGTAAATTTGGAAAACATTTTGGCCAAAAATTCGTTGGTTCAATTCAGTTGTCCAATGTTTTCTACATGTTCCAATAGTGAGAAAAATATTTCAAACTTACAGTGTAACACATATTGTACACAATTCATCTATACAAGCTCGTTTAGCTAGTTTGTTGCAATCTGCAACATCACATCCAGGGTGCACTATAAACTCTTACAAATATAAAATGTGTTTCCAAATAAATCTGCTCTTCGGTATTTGACTCTGCATTTGGACAACAAAATGATCTTTTTTAGACTTTGTGTTCCTTTATGTCCTGATTAAAGTACTGCACGTTAAAACAGAAGCAACAGTAACACACAGGCTTACTTGTGATTGAAGTAATTGCATAAATATTAAGGAGCCTGACGAATTCTTATATTTTTGTTAATGCAGGGAAATAAACCTACTTCTGTGTGTGAGCTTTAAAAGCAGTTGAATGTGAGATGACAGCTTTGGGAGCTGTGTTAAATGCCATGGACCTTATAGAGTTCAGACACATGCTGGAGAAGTAGTCCAGACAAATTCTCATTATTTATGCATGCCGTGAGGATTAGCACCATTCGCACCTGGTGTGTTGGTGCTTCCTCAGTCCCTAATAGAATGTTGTTTGGAAGATGGGGAAACATGGCACCTATAGATTAAAATCCATTTCTGTCATACAGGGACCTTCCACATAATGGACATTATTGGTCTTTGTTATTTAAAGACGGCAATTGCAGAATTAGAGTCAATGACCTTAATATTTCTTTAGAACCTTCGTCTAGCATGGAAGAAATGCTATGGTAATTGTATTTTTATGAAAAAGCAACCCAGTTACAAAAAACAAGTATTTCACAACAGAGCAGTCGTACATAAACAGGAATCTTCAGGTTCTTCTAACAGAAGGTTTGAATTACTAGAATTAGAGCTTAAAGAAAGCAATGAAGATGTCTGCACAGCTGCCATATTGTTTTATTCCAGATTTATCAAAGCTTTTCAGTTGTGTAGTCACAGGCTTAGACAAGCTGCAAGTATATCATCATCAGAGTACTTGCACAATGCAGTCGCCATTACAAATATCTGGATCAATTCAAATCAACAACACTTTTCAGCAGTATAAGATTTCCAGCAAGGCTATCAGAAAATGTGATTGCCAAAGTTTACTACAAAACACTATCTGCAAATTTTCTGCAAATGATTTGTTTAATCTTTCGCACCATGTACATCTTAGTTGCGTTTAAATGTACAGATGGTGTCTTTCAATGCAGGTCTGATTATATTTTAACAGTGACTGAGATTTCAGAGTACCCCAGAGGCTGTGTGCACCTTTCTTTCACGATGCTGTCTTGCCAAAATGTTTCGGCTCTTGACAGTCAGCAGGAATATTGTTCATCTACCTCAATCACTTTTACTCAGTTTAAATCGCAAAGGATGTGCACCACCAAAACTTTTAAAACTGTCTTCAATTTTTAAGGAAAATGTATATACAATAAGAGCTGCTTTATTGTGTTTTCAGACATATCCCTACACTCAGCTTTCTACACAACAATAAATCTAAACAATCTAATGGAACCTAATGATAATAATATGGAATTAGTATTCCTTTGATATTGTCGCCAAGTTAATTTCTAATGCAGATTTTGCCTGGGCTCTATGATGTCAAATAAGAAGCGGTTTTATTAAAACTGTTACTCAACAGTGAAGGCCACCTGTACAGCTGACTGTAAATTACAGCATCTTAAATGCACAACACACATCGCAGCCGACAGAGCTCACACTAAAACAGCAGTCTTTCAAAAGAAGACATCGACATTCTAGAGGTGGAAATGGCTAAATGACAGGATAATAGGATGCATACATGCAGCTTCTAAGAGACAATAAAAGGACACTTTAATAATGCCATGTATATTTGTGAGTCAACATTAATGAGAGTCTTTTACTGCAAAGACACAGTCCTCCCAGTCCACCTAAAAACAGAAATAACTGGTGGTGTTTTTAATACCTAATTGTCCCATTTAACATACACTCATGTCATTGCACTGTAATTACTGACATGCATGTTCAGTAAAATGATAAAAATCTATAACGATTCATGCACGCATTCATGGACTCTTAGATGCATACACAGCTGAAATTAAACAAATTCTCACAGTACTACAAAAATTTTAGCCCAAACCTGATACTGCACAGTGGGATGTGATAGAGCTGGCAATTTGAAATTGGAAATTTGTCATTACGTTCATTTTCAAAACAAACGGATAACAGCAGTTGTGATTATATGTTTGTTTATTTGCAAAGTCATTATTGTTTGGTGGAAATTATACGGGGCTTTCTGCTGAAGACATGAGAACAGTTATAGAATATGAACTCAGAACACACACCTGTATACAACTTCAGTGATGTCATGGTCCATCTAGCAGAGTGAAGTTTAGATTTATGTACTCCTGTATTTAGATTTGTGTTGTAGTCCTAGTGAAAATTGTACTGTGTTGATCCTCTCCTTTCTATCTTTCTCTTGTTTCTCTCTGTCTCTCCGCTTGGTGTCTCTTGCTTGTGTGTGTTCTTCTGCACCTTGGCTGCAGGCTTGCAAGCAAGCCTCACAACTGGAAGCAATCAGCTTTTAGTGGAACTGACTGAAGAAAGCACTCAAGGAGAGCAGAAGATGAAGCAGTGTGGTGTGTGTGTGTGTGTGGGTAGAGACACCTGTGGTGTTTGAGTGCCCAGTTATTGTTAAGCAAAGTGTGTAACTTCACTGTACACACAGCTTGTCATTTGTTTCATTGTTTCTGACCAAGCTGGAAAAGGTCTGTGCCATATTTGCTGCTTTCCTCCAGGTTATGAGTTATTTAGGGAGAGAGACTAGATCCCTGTCATTTTTGTTTCTTTGTTTGGAAGGTTATGCAATGGACTGGGGAGTGGGTTTGGCTTTGTTTGTTGTTTTTGTTTTGTTTTTCTGACCCAGGAGAGATGGCAGTTTTAGTTTGCAATTATGTATTTTCTTTATGTTCTGAAAAAACTGTACACCTGTTACCTAAATATGAAATCAGGCAGAATTATCGCCTTTTGATGACTTGTTTGTATTAGCACAGTTAGTAGAATGTACCTGAGTAGGTCTGATGTTACACAATCCTGTACTGATGTAAATACATACATATTTGACCCGATAAATCAGGCTGAATTATCGCCTTTGTGCTCAGATGTTAAAAACCCAGCAAACTTTTCAATGACGCTTATTTGATATATCTGACACTTGTCTGTATTAAAGTACAGTTAGTAGAATGTACCTGAGTAGGTCTGATGCTGACACAATCCTGTACTGATGTGTAATGCATATACATTGGACCCCTATGTGTGAAATCAGGCCAATTATCGGCTTTTTTGTGTCTGTGTTTAAACCCAGCAAACTTTTCTAATGACGCTTTATTTGATATATCTGACACTTGTTTGTATTAAATTCAAGTTAGTAGAATGTACCTGAGTAGGTCTGATGCTGACACAATCCTGTACTGATGTGTAATGCATATACATTTGACCCTATGTGAAATCAGGAATGAATCTATCGCCTTTTGTGTCTATGCTAAAACCCAGCAAAGCCAATGACGCTATTTGATATATCTGACACTTGTTTGTATTAAAGTACAGTTAGTAGAATGTACCTGAGTAGGACCAGTTGACACAATCCTGTACTGATGTGTAATGCATATACATTTGACCTTTATGTGAAATCAGGCCGAATTATCGCTTTCTTTTGTGTCTATGTTTAAAACCCAGCAAACTTTTTCAATGACGCTATTTGATATATCTGATACTTGTCTTCATTAAATTCGGGGTTAGTAGAATGTACTGATAGGTCTCGATGCTGACACAACTCGTACTGATGTGTAATGGCATATTGACCCTATGAAATCAGGTCAATTATCGCCTTTGTGGTTCGGTGCTTAAAACCCAGCAAACTTTCTTCAATGACGCTTATTTGATATATCTGACACTTGTTTTGTATTAAATACAGTTAGTAGAATGTACCTGAGTAGGTCTGATGCTGACACAATCCTGTACTGATGTAATGGCATAAGATTTGACCTCATGTGAAATCAGTTGAATTATCGCTTTTGTGTCTATGCTTAAAACCCAGCAAACTTTTCTCTAATGACGCTATTTGATATATCTGAATTTGTTTGTAATAGTACAGTTAGTAGAATGTACCTGAGTAGGTCTAGTTGAAGCCACAATCCCAGACTGGATGTGTAATGTATATACATTGGACCCTATGTGAAATCAGGCTGAATTATCGCTTTTGTGTCTATGTTTAAAACCCAGCAAACTTTTCTCAATGATTCATTATTTGATATATCTGACACTTGTTTGCATTAAATTCAAGCAGAATGTACCTATAGGTCTGGATGCTGACACAATCCCAGGCTGATGTGTAATGTGCATATACATTGACCCTATGTGAAATCAGGTCAATTATCGCCTTTGTGTCTGGTGTTTAAAACCCGCAGCAACCTTTCATAATGAGCTATTTGATATATCTGACACTTGTTTGTATTAAAGTACAGTTAGTAGAATGTACCTGAGAGTCTGATGCTGACACAATCCTGTACTGATGTGTAATGCATATACATTGGACCTCATGTGAAATCAGGTCAATTATCGCCTTTTTGTGTCTATGTTTAAAACCCAGCAAACTTTTAATGACGCTATTTGATATATCTGACACTTAAGGTATTGGTGCTATTGAAGTTAGTAGAATGTACCTGAGTAGGTCTGATGCTGACACAATCCTGTACTGATGTGTAATGCATATACATTGACCTTATGTGAAATCTGTACGAATTATCGCTTTTTGTGTCTATGTTTAAAACCCAGCAAACTTTTCAATGACGCTATTTGATATATCTGACACTTCAATTGTATTAAATCTGCTAGTAGAATACCTGAGTAGTCTGATGCTGACACAATCCTTGTACGATGTAATGCATATACATTGACCCTATGTGGAAATCAGGCTGAATTATCGCCTTTTGTGTCTGTGTTAAAAACCCAGCAAACTTTTCAATGACGCTTATTTGATATATCTGACACTTGTTTGTATTAAAGTACAGTTAGTAGAATGTACCTGAGTAGGTCTGATGGATAATAATCCTGTACTGATGTGTGTAATGCATATACATTGGACCCTATGTGAAATCACCAATTATCTTCTCTTTGGTGTCTATGCTAAACCCAGCAAACTTTTCAATGACGCTTATTTGATATATCTGACACTTGTCTGTATTAAAGTACAGTTAGTAGAATGTACCTGAGTAGGTCTGATGCTGACACAATCCTGTACTGATGTGTAATGCATATACATTTGACTCCTATGTGAAATCAGGCTGAATTATCGCTTTTGTGTCTATGCTTAAACCCAGCAAACTTTTCAATGACGTGCTTTATTTGATATATCTGACACTTGTCTGTATTAAAGTACAGTTAGTAGAATGTACCTGAGTAGGTATGATGCTGACACAATCCTGCACTGATGTGTACGCATATACATTGGACCCTATGCAGGAAATCACTAATTATCGCTTTTTGTGTCTGCGTTAAAACCCAGCAAAACTTTTCAATGACGCTTATTTGATATATCTGACACTTGGTTCGTATTAAAGAAGGTTAGTAGAATGCATCTGAGTAGGTCTGATGCCGACACAATCCTGTACTGATGTGTAATGCACATACATTGACCTCATGTGAAATCAGGCTGAATTATCGCTTTTTGTGTCTATGCTTAAAACCCATAACCTTAATGACGCCATTTGATATATCTGACACTTGTTTGTATTAAAGTACAGTTAGTAGAATGTACCTGAGCAGGTCTGATGCTGACACAATCCTGTACTGATGTGTAATGTATATACATTTGACTCTATGTGAAATCAGGCCGAATTATCGCCTTTTTGTGTCTATGTTTAAAACCCAGCAAACTTTTCAATGACACTTATTTGATATATCTGACACTTGTCTGTATTAAAGTACAGCAGTAGAATGTACCTGAGTAGGGTCTGGATGCTGACACAATCCTGTACTGATGTGTAATGTATATACATTGGACCCTATGTGAAATCAGGCCGAATTATCGCCTCTTTTTGTGTCTGTGTTTAAAACCCAGCAAACTTTTCAGTGACGCTTATTTGATATATCTGACACTTGTCTGTGAAGCAGTACAGTTAGTAGGCTGGCCTGAGTAGGTCTGACGCTGACACAATCCTGTACTGATGTGTAATGCTATACATTGGACTTTATGTGAAATCGGGGCTGAATTATCGCTTTTTGTGTCTGTGTTTAAAACTCAGCAAACTTTTCTAATGACGCTTTTATTTGATATATCTGGACACTTGTTTGCATTAAATTCAAGTTAGTAGAATGTACCTGAGTATGGTCTGATGCTGACACAACTTCTGTACTGATGTTTCACATACATTGGACCTATGTGAAATCAGCCGAATTATCGCTTTTTTGTGTCTTGTGTTAAACCCAGCAAACTTTTCAATGACGCTATTTGATATATCTGACACTTGTCTGTATTAAAGTACAGTTAGTAGAATGTACCTGAGTAGTTTGTTTCTTTTTGAGGATTTTTAGAACTAGTTCAAGTGTGGAAAATGTTATAAACTAGAGATTTTATGCATTTTCTTCTGGTTTATATTTTCTGCACGTTTCAATCAATAATAAATATGGTAATTACGTCGATGCCATTGTAATATACGCATATTATTATTTTTTATGTAATGCAATTTGAATGTAATAATTGACGACGAACCGACTTTTATTTTGATAAACCAAGGAGATGTGTTGCAACCAGTCTCCCCTATTTAAGTAATTTCACACTGCCGCGATCAACATGTTAATCTCAGCCATGAGAGTAAAGACCCCTTTTGGAGGTTGGTAATTATAGTATACATTCATTCTCTTCTGAAGAAACGAGCTTTTTTCTGACGTGTCCGTTCCACCTTAAATGTTGTATCATCTGCTACAAGTTTAAGGTGGAAACGATTTGTTCCCTTATTTCTCAGTTCCTTAACTTTTACTTCTCTGCTCTTGCTGAGTTTAATTATTATTATTATTTTAAGCTAACATTAGAATAGGAGCAACAGCCTGTGTTGGCGATGTTTTATTTACTTGAGATTCAGTGAGGTTTAAGATTTTACCCAACTAGTAGTTTGGGCTTATAGTTACACTGGATTCTTTTCTTTTTGATCAATTTAAGGTTACTTAAAATGGCCTTTTGATACTCCATGTGGTTTGGCATGACGGCTTGTTTCGGCTCGTTCATCGCCTGATCTGTATTATTATTTCTCTCAGGTGAGCTTTGAAGCTGGCTGAGGAAGAATGAGGGAGTTCACTCTTCCTGTGTGTGTTCTAACCAGGATTTTCCCCACAGAAGGTGAGTTCATCCTTAACTAATCATTTTGATCTATTTAACGAGGGACTCAATTCTGCCAGATTAAGCCAAAACGTCTGCGGTTGCATGTGTGTTTATTTGCATGTCTGTTTATTTGCATGTGTGCTATTTGCATATATTTTAAACGCTCTATTGCTGTTTTTGTTGAAACATGTGGAAAGCAAATACATAACATTTGCCTGTACCAAAAAGGCAATATATAATTGTGTGTGTGTTATGTGTTTGTTTATCAGGAAATGAAGGCTGTCAAGAGCGAAGATTCAGCGAGAGTTCAGTGGTGTGTGAGTGTAATGCCACACACTGTGACTTCACCGGTCGTGTCAGTTTACCTCCTGTTGGTCGTTTCGTGACATTTCTGAGCAGTCAGGCAGGCAGCAGGCTGCAGAAGAAGGAAGGGCAGGCCAGAGGAAATGCCCAGGTACAGGTGAAAGTTATACCATAGTTATGGCCTTATACCTTCATTTATGACACTGTGGTAAAGGCTGCTGTATTTTTATGCTGGTGTGGAAGAGTCAGAGAGAGGACAGAGGAAACTAAACAAACTGGCCAAGAGGGCCGCTCTGTTCTGACTGCCTGCTCAACTATCGGCAGGTAGGGGAGAGAGGATGTCATCCACACTAACATTCATCATGGTCAACACCTCCCACCTCAGACACTAGACTGTATTTGAGCACTGAGCAGCTCGTTCAGCAGCAGACTTTTACACCCGCAGTATAAGAAAGAACGCTACCGCAGGTCATTCTTACCTGCAGCAATAAGGTTATAACATTACATTGCTTGTTTATTATTATATTATATATTACTGTATATTGTATTGTATATTATTATTATTATTATTATTATTATTATTATATATTATTATAACATTTATATTTTGTTACTTGTTTATTTATATTTATAATTTATTTAAAACTTATTTATTAATGTATTATTACTGTGTACTGTATATATGGTCACCTAATTCTCCTTAAATATATGTGTATATATATATATACAGGTATATAGATAATCATTATTTATAGCTCCTGTATTTGTTTCATTCTTTATATTTTTATTTCTTTTCTTTTTTCTGTACATCTGTCACCTTTATAAGAGCCCTGTAACACTCCAATTTAAGTATTCATGGATAATAGAAGATTACTCTACTCTACTGTTGTCATGCCCTGGCCGCATGACTTGGCATGACTTGGTGAGAGTATTTAGAAATTTTTGTGATCTATATAGAAATGCAGAAGCTGTAAGAAAATCTTTTGCAAATCAGATTGGCCCCTTCTGCTGAGGAGCCATTTCAATTTTTCCTCACATTAGAGACTAAAAAAATAAAAAGGAACTGTTATTAGTAACTTTCTGAAATTTAACATTTACACTTAATCCAACAAACAATATCAGGTTTCTGATCTGAAGACACTACGTAGCACATCTGGAGTTTATTCTGATTTAACACTAGAGGATGTGCCTAGAAGGGTCCAAGTGAAAGATTTTTTTGTGTGCAAAACTGTATTTCACTTTTAATTTCTGCTATAGGAGTCAAACAATGCTTAACATGGAACTGGACTGGTGACACAGAGATTTTATTTAGTTGTCATCCTCATTCCTTATCATAATGCGTGTTGCCTTGATTTAAAGGTGACTAAATCAGCTGGAACAAACTTGAACAGATCAGCCCGCAATAAAACAAACTCTTCTCAGTTTTATGTCGCAATACCACTAAATGTTAAAATATTTCACAGTGTAACTGTTCTAAATCATAGAGAGACTCTACATTTACCTGAAGAGCCTTTTCAGCTGGGGACATAAAATCAATTTGATGCTGATTCTTTAGGAAAGTTTTTAATCCATAATGAAATTTCACCATTATTCAGTTCAGTTATTTGGTACAATCCAGTATGATATTTAAAAATACAACAAACACATAGGCAGCTAATATATAAGAACCGCTTTGTCTGCTATTGCAGTTCTGTTGACTCTCCTAGTTCGCGCTTCTCAGATGTGAGGATTACTCTTGTTCCTGGAGCAGAAGTACCAAATATTAATGGTTTTGGAGAGCCTTGATGTGATCCAGCTGCCACTTCCAATATCCCACCCTGCCTCGTCGGAGCTCAGGACCAGCTGCTTCGCCCAATACTTCTCCAGAGGGGTGAGAAAAAGAGAGTGAGATAGTGAAGAGAGAGTGGAGGGGGTAAAAAAAAAAATGTAATAATTACCTGAATGAGGTTTTATGATCATATTTTTTCCCAATACAATGATAAACATTTAACAGTGTAACATCTAATAATCTTATCTAAGGATGTTTAATTTGTTTTGGCTGCCAAATGTACTCAATAAAAAAAATGTAAATGTAAGTTCTCAGTTTAGTTTTAAATATTTTAAAATTTGACTGATGAAAAGGATGTTGTCATAAAACCATATTCAGCAATACAGCCATTATCCACAAGGGGGAACTGTTAGCACTCAAATAGCTTTTGTGAAAGGAAGAAAACCAACAGAAGCTCACAATTTTCAATAAGATTGCAGTTACTAATTATATGTATATAAGAAAAACACTTTGCTGCCATACTTGATTTGTCTTCGAAACAATGTCTAGTCATAATACCCATGTTTTATATATTGCTGTGTTACTAGAAGGCATATGCATATGTGTAGTTTTTACTTAAAAATGAAAAATTGGAATGCTGGCACTGTTGTAAAGTCATGTGACTATATCTACAGGAATGCTTCTTGCTCATGTTGTCTACCTTGCAGCTGACTGGTGAACTGTCCTTAGTGTTTCTATAAATTATATGAATGCTCCAGCAACCCCTTACCATGGTTAAGATATCAGCATGATGAAACTAAAATTAGTTTTAGTTACATAACATAGTACATATTTATCAGGTGCTTAAAATGGCAAAATATTGAATTGATATGAGAATATGCATGTTAAAACCAGCCCCCCCAAGGAAGGCTCTTTAGCCTTGCAAGCTCTCATTGAGAGTTATTTATATGGTGCTTTATTACAGCCCTAAAGAATGAGATTAAAATAATATAGACATGAACTTAGTGTATTTAAGGTTATTCTATGAGAAATATTCAGTCAATTAGAGTCACAATTCATAGATTATGTTGCTGTGGGAATATGAGAAATTGAAAAAAAGTTTAAATTAAAAAAACATCTATACAAAAACTACACGCACATTTAAACACCTCAACATTAACCACATTAACTATACAGGAGCTATAGATTTGCACTAATTTATCATTTCTAGTTTTAAATTAATGTCTTTTTGTTTCTATACAGTCCAGGGTTGGGCAAACTTCTTGGCTCAGGTGCCATTACATTTCTATATACGTTATTTATGGCATTTAGCAGACGCCTGCATCCAGAGCGACTCCATGTCCTAATTACAGGGACAGTCCCCCTGGAGCAACTCAGGGTTAAGTGGTCTTGCCTCAGGACCCAGTGGTGCAGAAAAGCAGAGGTGGGATTCGAACCGGGGACCTCTTGATCCAGAGGTCCATAAGCAAGTATGATGCATACATATCAGACAAACATTAAGAAGACATCATAGTGTTCATACTTACACTCACTTTTAGTGGGAACAGTGTTGTTGATCACCCTTTTTTGTCAGTGCATCAAGGTGTTAGTTTTGTTGTGGAAATTCTCAGAACAGATCTGAGGTGTTCATCACTCAGCTGGGATCTGTGGGGTGCTTTGTTGTTGGTCCAATCCATCCATCCATTTTCTTCCGCTTGGTCCAGGTCGGTTATGGGCAGCAGCTCCAGCAGGGGGATGTCAGACTTCCTCTCTCTGCCACTTTTCCAGCTCCGGCGGATCTCATATGCCTCAGGCCAGCCGAGAGACATAGTCTCTCCAGCGCATCCTGGGCTCCTCTCGGCCCTTTCCCCGTGACGGCCCGAATACCTCTCACCAGGAGGCGCTCAGGGGCATCTCAACGGATGCCCGAAAGCCACCTCATCTGCTGACTCCTCTCGATGCGGGAGGAGCAGCGTTTATTTCTGAGCCCTCCCCGGATGACTGAGCTTTCACCCTATCTCTAAGGGAGAGTCCACACCCTGCGGAGGAAACTCATTTCACGCTTGTATTCTGCGATCTCATTCTTTCGGTCACTACCCACAGCTCGTGACCATAGGTGAGGGTGGGAACGTGGATCGACCGGTAAACTGAGAGCTTTGCCTTTTGGCTCAGCTTTTCATGCTTGCCACGTGGCTGATGAGGCTTAACAGGACAACGCCATCTACAAAAGCAGACTCCAATCCTGAGCCCACCAAACCGACCTCAACGCTTGGCTGCGTTTTTAGAAACTTGGGTTCATAGTGTACTATGAACAGGATCGGTGACAAGGCAGCCCTGGCGTGAGTCTCGCACCTCTCGACCGGGAACAGGGTCCGACTTACTGCCGGCAATGCGACCGCTCGACACCGTTGTAATAGGGATCGGACAGCCTTAACAGGGCGCATCCGATACCATACTTCCTGGAGTACTTCACAGGGGCCCCCCCGGTGGGACACGGTCGAATGCCTTCTCCAAGTCCACAGCTACATGTAAACTGTTGGGCAACCCCATGCACCCTCCAGGACCCTGCTAAGGGTGTGTAGAGCTGGTCCACTGTTTTAGTACCGGACGAAGCACACCGTTCCTCCTGAACTGAGAAGCACTGGATTTATCCGGGACGGACTTCTCCTTTCAGGACTTCTGAATAGATCTCTTTCCCAGGAGGCTGAGAAGTGTGATCCTCTGAGTAGTTGGAACACACCCCTGGTCTCTTTCAAAGAGGGGACCACTTCACCCTGCCTACAATCCAGAGGCAACGCTCCTCGATGTCCATGCGTATGTTGGTGAGGCGTATCAGCCACGACAGTCCTACAACATCCCAGAGCTCTTGAGGAACCGTGGGCGGATCCTCATCCACCTCCTGGTAGCCCTGCCACCGGGCGAGCCTTTGACCACCTGGCAATCCTAACCCAGAGATGGAAGAGTCTCACCGCGTTCCTCAGGCTCTGCTTTCCTCCTCCTTTGGAAGGCATGTTGGTGGAATTCAAGGAGGTTCCTCAGCATCTCTCATCGACCTTAATAACGTCTCGAAGTCGTGAGGTCAGCAGCGCATCATCCCCACTCATACACCGTGTTGACTGTACCGCTTTCCCCTCCTGAGACGCCGGATGGTGACCAGGAATTTCCTCGGCCGCTCGTGTCCTTCATGGCCTCTCCAAACTCTCCCATGCCCAGCTTTTTGCCCTTCAGCAAATCACCAGAGTCAAGAGATTCGCTAATTAAATGCAGGCCTATCAGCGCCTCCCGAGCCCACTGGCCAAAAAAAGGCCTGGTAGGACTCCTTCTTTCAGCTTCCTGATGGCATCCTCACCGCTGGTGTCCACCAACGCGGGTTCTAGGTTGCCACCGCCGACAGGCAATCGACTCTCCTCACCTCTCCGGCCACAGTTCGGTCAGCCGCTTCTGGATAATGGAGGCGCCGGAACATGGTCCATTCAGACTCAATGTCCTCACCTCTCCTTCGGGACGTGGTTGTGCTTGACGGAGGTGGGAGCGTTAGAAGCTTGAACCGGACAGGGGACTCTGCCAGACGCCTCAGCAGACCTCACGATGCGCTTGGGGCTTCACTCACTCCTGACCGCATCCTCCCCACCACCCAAGTTAACTTCACCACCAGGTGATGGTCGGTTGACAGCCCTGCCCCTCTCTTCACCTGAGTGTCCAAGATAAGGGGGCCGCAGTCCGACGACATACTTACCACAAAAGCTCATCATCGGTCCGCGGCCTAGGTGTCCTGGGTACAGGTGCACATGTGGGACATCCTGCGCCTCAGAACATGGTGTTCGGGCAGGACAGTCCGTAACGTTAGTCAAAAAGTTCCAATAACAAAACACCGCACTGGTTCAGATCAGCCATTCTCCCAATTACGCCTTCCAGTGTCACTGTCAATGGAGAGTCGTACCAGAGGACGCCTCAGCACTCCCTCCAGAGACCAGAAAGCGTGGGTAGTCCAGGAATGCTGCTTCAGCATGCCGCACAACACCAAGTGACCCGCCCCCGATCCCGGACATGGAGGGTCGCTACTCCTCATCTGATCGTAAATCTCATCGTACTGGCCCCAAGCCTGGTGGGGCAATAAGTATGCCCACACCCTGCTCGGGCGCTCTCTCGCACCGTGGTAAATCTCCAGAGTGGAAAAGAGTCCAGTTCTCTCTCAAGGAGACCTCAAGCTGTGCGGCCGGAGGTGAGTCCAACTATATCTAGCCGGGAATCCTCAACCTCGCGCACCAGCTCAGGCTCCTTCCCCACCAGAGAGGTGACATTCATGTCCCTAGAGCCAGCTTCGCAGCCGAGGGTCGACCGCCAAGGCCCCACTCGCCACCGCTCACGCTCACAACGCACTGACCTCTTGGCCCTCCCTGGTGGTGAGCCCATGGGTTGGGACCCACGTTGCCTCTTCGAGCTGGCACCGCTGGGCCCTATGGGTGCGCCCACCACCAGGCGTCGGGCCATCGGGCTCCCACCCTCCAGGCCTGGCTCCAGAGGGAGGGCCCCCGTGACCCACGTCCGGCGTAGGGAAAACGCTCATAATTGTTGTTCATCAAAAAGAGGTCTGAAATCCACTCTTTGTCTCTCTTCCCCTACCTAGGACCCAGTTTGCCTTGTGCCCTACCAGGCATAAAGCCCCGACAACATAGCCCCAGGATCGCTTGGGACATGCAAACCTCCACCACGAGCAAGGTGGAGGTCTGGCTGATGAGTTGCTGTTGGTCATCACACTTTAAAAGTCTGTTCACACACATACGTAGAGCCAAACAACACCAGCAACCTCTGTGCCATCTTCTGGATGTTTGGAAATTTGGCTGTACTCAGTGATGCATAAAACTCCTCCAGTTTAAGAGTTGAACTTTAACACGGTGTCACACTGGAGATCGAGTTAAATCACAGTCTCCATTCAGAGTCACTAGCCTAGGAAAATCGCCATTCTTCTCTGGCTAGTTTCAAAAGAAGACGATCTCTGTCTGAGCTCCATTAATTCTCGCTGACATAAGCTTTCAAACTTAACCAGCGGACACTGGAGTGGTAAAGCAGGTCCTGGTGATCAGCGTCAATTTCTTCAAGAAACTGAATAAACTGACGATGCTGAAGACTGAAGTCTGAAGTTCCCTCGCTCTAATGAAGTTCATGCATTGCACAACTGTCTTCACTACGTGATCAAGCTGCAGTACGGATTCACGCAGGGCTTCCTGGAGGAGGATGCTAAAAAAAAAAAAACACACCTCCTGCTCAGGCCGCCTCCTTCACCCCTCTCCTGGATTCTTTGAGCAAACTTTGACTTTTTCCAGACAACCACCTGTGCTGAGGTTGGTGAGAACGCCGGTGTAGCTGGTGTCTCTGGATGACTCCGACACGCCTCACACAAGTCCTCTTCCCACGGTTCCTTTAGGGACCCAGGGCCAAAAACCTTCCTGCTCTCCTCTTCAACTCTCATTAATCCCTCTGAAATTAAAAGCTGAGTCACATCTTTATGTCTTTAATTTCGTCCAGTGCCAAGGAATATAATATAAATGACTCCGTTTTTTGTTTAGCTTGTTGGCCAAGTCATCGCCAACGAGCTCCACACGGCGAGTCGCGGTCCTGCGTGAGAAGATCATTTTTCCCACATTTGTTCCTGCTCTCAGGACACGAGATACCTGCTGACTCCACCAGGGCCTCTTTGAGAAACTCCCCTTCGGAGAACGGCTTGTTGGTCTTTGCTAATTTGAATGCCAGCAAATAGCTTGCCTTGGCGCTTGATTCTTGGATGGTAGTTTGTCGGATAAAGGTGTTTCGCTGAGCCTGTAAACTGGCTGCCGATCTGAGAGTTAGCGGTCCGTTCTGGCGTCGGCCGCTTGTTAGCATGATTAGCATGCTTGGTGGAAAAGTGACGCCTGATGTGGTATTCCTTATAAACCGCAACGGTTTCTTGGCAAATGGGACATACAGCCTTTGACCTAACTTCTGTGGAAAAAGTATTTAGTTGTCCAATCCTTGTTAAAAACTCGGCACTCACGGTCGACGGCTGTTAGCCTCTGTAGTGCAGTCTTCAGTATTCACAGCGCAAATACGTAACTCATTTTAGTAACTTCATCCGCCCCGCCCCACCCCGCGACTTCACGGCCCGAGACGCACCAATCTTCGGCGGGCAGGATTTAAAAAGACCAACGGGCCGGAAGTGGCCCGCGGGCCGGAGTTTGCCGGATATTGCTGTACTGCGTGTTATTTTTGAGCAGCGTGAACCTAGCAAGAATAATGAACCGGAAGTACTTCTGTTGTCGTGGTTACAAGGATGCATTTCGTGACGCAACGCATTAATCCCACGCTCTTCGTTTGCAGGTATAGAGTATAATGTGGTCCGAGTGCCGATTGCCAGCTGTGATTTTTCCACTCGCCTGTACACCTATGCTGACTCACCTGGAGATTACACCCTGCTTAACTTTAGCTTGGCTGAGGAAGACACACACATGAAGGTATACACCAATACATAAAATCAATATACAGAAAAATTTATTTGCATAATGATTTATCAATAATAAAAAAAAATCTATACCACGATTTTTGCATTTTTTATTACATATTGTATGCATGATCCAATTCACTATCCAGACTCTCCGGCTTGTTTATTGTCATTTACACCTCCGGCACTTTCAGTTTCTGGTGCAAGTGGTGTGACTAAAGGTTGGTCTGTAGTTTAACTTCAGATGAAAGGCACATACTGCAGCCTATGCAAATGGACTTGTTAAGAGGATTTTTTCTGCTTAATTTTTAAGTCCAGCCGAGCTGTGCTTCAGGTATTTGCTCTGTGCATAAAAAAATGTGGAGCAACCACAAACAACCAAGAGCTCTAATGTAAAATGTTTGCTTTTTGTTGTGAGGTTTTAGTCTAAATCTCACACTTAATGTTTGGTTTGTCACCTATCTTTGTTGTGAACTATCCTAGATTGTGTTTATAAAAATATGGTTTAACTGAAAAAATCCAGCTTTGTGAATTATTTTGTCTGGATTTATTCTTTTTTCCACAATTGCTTTTTTATAATATCCATCCATTATCTGCCGCTTGTCCCAAACGGGGTCGCGGGGGAGTGCTGGCGTCCAACCCAGCGCACACAGGGCGAGGACGGGGGACGCACCCTGGACAGGTCGCCAGCCCATCGCAGCTTTTTTATAATATATTTTATACAATGGTTTCATATAAACATTGCTTGGAAACCATTCATTTTTTCCAGCGACAGATATCTATTTTAAAAAATTTGATTTGTAGAATGCATTTTGATTAGGTCTGAGATTTGTGTGCTGGAACTAAATATTTGATAGAAATACTTAAAACTAGGGTCACTATTATGCACAGTGAAGAAAAAAAAAAAAAAATTAAGATCAATGCATTAAAATGGCCATAACTGGACTTAATGTCACTTAGCCATGCTAATGTATTAATATTAAAGGAAATATTTTAAATATTTTTGCTCTGTACAAAAAGTCGTCTTCACCTGCTAAGGTCGCTGAGGTCCTTTGGGGTGAACAGAAATCTTCTGAGGTCCTTTTATGACACTGTGGTAGCGTCTGCTGTTTTTTATGCTGTGGTCTGCTGGTGTGGTAGAATCGCGGAGAGGGACGGGGGAAACTAAATAAACTGGTCAACACCCAAATTTCCCATTCATGGGATAATAAAGGATTATTCTATTCTATTCTAAATGTTTAATGATGCATTCTATTAATTGATGGATAATAATCAAAAACAGCTCTTCTTAAACCATATATCTGTAACAAAAGCTCTCCTGTTGCTGTAGACCTTTAACTGAATTGTAATATAGTCAACAAAGTATTTGTTTTCCTCTCTGTTTCTCCCCCAGATTCCTCTGCTGAAGCGAGCACAGGCTCTGTCTGCTCGTCCACTTTCTCTGTTCGCTTCTGCTTGGAGCGCCCCTGCCTGGTTGAAGACTAATGGTGCACTTATGGGCAAGGGTTCACTCAAAGGCAAGCCAGGGGGCAAAGAGTACAAGACCTGGGCTCAGTACCATATCAGGTGCAAAGGAACCACAACAATTTCAGCCTGTAATTTGAGACCTGAGTGCTAAGAAACATTTCAGAGCTAACAAATAATTTTGATCATTATTCATTTATTAATCTGTTTACTTATTAGATAATGTAAAAACATCTTCTGCCACTTGCTATAATTTTTCCTGTTACAACACACTGTTACAAGTTCGGTCTCTGTGAAAAACAGAAATGCAGTACCCCCCATTTTTGCTGTGAATCATATGAACATTATAAAGCCTCACAGAGCACTTTTTCAAGCAAACATATTTGACTAATCAGTTATGTTTAATTATCTTTTCAACCTTAATATCATATTCTTCAGAACACATACAATATGCATTATTCAATCATTCTTAGTGGAAACAAATTTCCATGTCTTCAATTTTTTCATGTGTCTCTCTTAGGTTCCTGGAGGAGTATAACAAACACAACATTTCATTTTGGGCATTGACCACAGGTAATGAGCCCACTGCTGGGGAAATGACAAATTACAGCTTTCAAGCTTTGGGCTTCACTCCCGAAGAACAGCGTGATTGGATTGCAATGGACCTTGGTCCTGCCCTACATTCCTCCTCGTATGCCAAAACCCGCCTTCTGATCCTAGATGATCAGAGGCTCCTGCTTCCTCATTGGGCCAAAGTGGTAAGAGAAGGAAAGAGAGATAACTGTGATGAGTTTGGGTTTTATTGAGAAATGTTGTGACCTAAAGAAATTTTGTTTTGTGAGGGTTGACTGGGAATAAATTGAAAAGCAAAAACGCACACTAAAAGCAGCCAGCTGGTGTTTGCTGAGTAATTGTTGGGAGAGCTGATCCTCGATCCAAGATTATATCATTGATTCTAGATCATCACTCCAGCTCTGTAGGTTTATAATAGGAAATCCTATTAAGTAAATTTGAAAGGATCAGGCCATAAGTGCAGTGATAATGATCAGGTGTAATATGCCCTCTTTTTTGTAAGTTACAATGTTTTCTGCCAGTTGCAATTTGTGTACTTGTGACAACAGTCTAGCCATGAAAACCAGTCAAATTGTAAGAGCCCTACCCCGACGGGGCACTAGGGGGAGCCAAACCGCTGTTGGGAGACCTGCCAATCAGGCACGGTGATCAACAGTGATTTGGTTCACCTGTGCTTGGGCTTATTTAAATGCAGAGAAGACGAGTCAGAGTTGCTGGGTCGTTGTTTGACTCAGACGGTAATTCGGTAAAGATCCTTGGGTTTTCTCTCGGGGTCTCCCTGTCCCTCTCGCTTTGTGGTTGCGTCAGTTCAGGAGCTTCGGCTTGTTGTGCTGACTGACGCTGCACCCTCCCTTCCGAGTTTCTTGTTTTTTGTTCCTTTTGTTTTTTCTACAACGTTCCAGCTCAACCGCTCACCCCTTTTTGAGCATTTTGTTTTCTACCCTTTTTGAGCATTTTTGTTTTCTACCCTTTTTTGAGCATTTTTGTTTTCTACCCTTTTTTGAGCATTTTTGTTTTCTACCCTTTTTTGAGCATTTTTGTTTTCTACCCTTTTTTGAGCATTTTGCTTTCTACCCGTTTTGAGCATTTTGCTTTCTACCCATTTTTGAGCTTTTGTTTTCTACCCATTTTGAGCATTTTGTTTTCTACCTGTTTTTGGGGACTGGCAGCTTCGGGTACTGCATTTGGGTCCAAACCCTGTGTGGCTCCCTGGGTTCAGAGTAGGCCACACCGTTACACAAATAAACAAAAACAGAATGGGCATTAATATATGATTCACTGAATGCTTCTCTGTCCTCTTCTAGGTTCTGAGTGATATTCATGCTGCTCGCTACATCCATGGCATTGGTGTACACTGGTACTTGGACTTTTTTGTTCCCCCCAAAATCACTCTAGGAACCACGCACGAGCTCTTTCCTGAGTACTTCCTGTTTGCCACAGAGGCTTGCTCTGGCTGGCTCAATTTTGATCGTGGTGTGAGATTGGGAAACTGGAAGAGAGCTGAGGCCTACGCCCATGACATTATAGAGGTACCTGATATGCCAGATGAACTAATTTTGGTCAGTTTGTTTGTTCACCAAGGAAAAGCACATTTAGCCAACCATTCAGCCTACAGTAATTCAGCCCCCCATTCAGCCTACAGTAGTTTAGCTCTGCCTATTCAGCCTACAATAATTCAGCCCCCCCATTCAGCCTACAGTAGTTTAGCTCCGTCGATACAGCCTACAATAATTCAGCCCCCCATTCAGCCTACAGCAGTTAAACTCCACCCATTTAGTCTACAATAGTTTAGCCCCGCCCATTCAGCCTATAACAATTTAGGTCTAGCCTTTCAACCTACAGCAATTCAGCTCTGCTTATTCAGTCTACAGCAGTTCAACAGTTTAGTGTATGTTTCTGGCCCATAAAACCTCTGGGTTTTCTTGTGAGAAAGAATGAGTTTAACCTGGAGGTTTTAAACAGCCAGTTAAACTGGGTCAGTTGAGAGTAGTCACATGGTCTTTTGTGGAAAAGGTTTTGCTGACTCCATGACTTCCAGCTTTGTGTAAACAGCTTTGTGTGGCTGTTGTCGCACACTACTTCTGCCTCTATTATCTTTCTCAATAATGGGTAATAATGTTCAGGTTCAGTCACAATAGTGAATGAACCTTGGCACACTTAACATTCTGTAAATTCCTTCCATAACTTGCTATACTGCACTTAACAAAAAAATTTTAGACATGTAATGAGTGTCTGTATTTTGACTGAACATTTTAATGCAGTCTATAAATTTTAAAGCTTCAGGGTGTCTAGAAAATAGACTGCAATTTTGAGGAGTGTTTCATCCTGGACCATTTTTTAAACCAGACACAATACAGAACAAATCAGAAAAGAGGTCAATCACACAAAAAATAACCTGTTCAATTTTAAGGGTTGTAAGTGTTTTTTTGGTACACAAAACCACATTTATTGCCCAGGTAGCTGTTTATATTTAATTGTAATTTATTCACTGTATTCCTGGTGGCATTGCAGTTGAAATGGCTTTGGAAACGTTCTTTCTGGCGAAGCAGTGGAAGTAGCAATAAGATGCTTGAGTGGCTGCCCATCAACAGAAGTCTGTTGAAATGCACCCAACATATGTTGTTCTTTATTGCATTTATATCCTTTGTTTGTCTGTCGTTAGCATTGCCTGACACACTGAGGCACTGAGCTCAGGCATATGCTGCATATTTTGTAGCTGTACTAATAACCATCTTAAATATGTGGCATTAACAACAATAACACATGTATTTAAAACATTTAACCTTGTATTAAGACCTTTTTTTAACTACTAGGGGTATTGTTTGATATGTAAATAAAGTCACTGTGAGTGGGTTTGGTGTGAAATGGTTTATTGTAAAAATACTTAATGACTCAGATTTTCTTTATGGTTGTGGTAAATGGAACCAGAAGTCATGTCCTTAGCACATATGGCCTGTTTACACTCCAAACCAGTACATATACACGTATTCTGGTTATATGTAATGCTGATGGTAAAATAGTCACAAATCTGAATTAAATCATTGTTTTTGGGGAACTATTTTACCTTTCTGCAGGTACCCCTCCACCCCAAATGGATTTAGGTTTAGGCCAAAATCTTTCCTCTCTGAGGGAGCTTTTAGAGGTAGACATCTGGTTCCATTCACCACTGTGAACACTTCTGACTGATTCTGGCATTTCACACCAAATCAGTTTTCAATGTTCAAAATCAGTTCTCTGTGTTATCCAGTCTCACTTCTTCTTTCCACTCTTCCCTCCTCTGGCAGGACCTAAACAACTACGTGACCGGATGGACAGACTGGAATTTAGCACTGGATCTGAACGGTGGGCCGAACTGGGTTAAAAATTTTGTAGACAGCAGTATCATCGTAGACCCCAGCAGAGACGTCTTTTATAAGCAACCCACCTTCTACAGCATGGCCCACTTCAGGTTAGAATACTTTACTGCAGCACGTCCTACATAATTTACACTGCTACATTCGAAATTTGGATTCACTCTCCTCTGTACTAGAAACATTTATTTGGTTACACACGTATATATATTTGTGTATATAAACAATATTATATAAACAATTTTAATCTGCATCCTGAACAAAAGAGGATACTCAAAGTTTTAAAAATAATGTTAGCTGTGTCCAGAGAGATGAATAGAGCTATAGAGGAATCTAACACAGCTTTATTAGAACTTTATTCTGGACATTCATTTTATAAGAACTTAATTTTAGATATTCATCAACTAACATCCAGAATGAAGTTCTATTAAAAATATGAAAAAAGGTTCATTTATAATCAAAATATTATATGTAGAAAAATAAAGCCATTATAAAGTTCTAAAAAAAAAATTAATATCAGATAATTTATCAGATAATATCAGGTTCTACTAAAATAAATAGCACGTATTAAGTTCTTGTGAAGTCAATATCAGGAAAGATGTTTTGATCCAGAATGAAGTTCTAATAAAACTAAAGGATCTAATCCAGAAGGAAGTCAAATAAACTTCTTATACAGAATTAATACCAATAATTAATTTTTTTGTAAAATTGACATCAGGAATTAAGTTCTTGTAAAACACATGTCCAGAATAAAATTTCCATAATGATACAGAATTAATACCAATAATTAAGTTTTTTGTAAAATTAATATCAAGAATTAACTTCTTGTACAATAAACAATGAATTTAAATGAATTTCCACACTATAATTTTATAATGTGAGGCATTTCTTTATTTATCCTTGTTGGGATAAAAAATCTTAACGAATGGGGAAAAAAAATCTAAAATGCCTAGTTTATGATGTTTAAAACTTTACTGTAAAGTTATTCATAGAAAGTGGTAAAAATATTACGATACAAAATCAAGTGGTTGTTTTGTATGTTTGACTGAATGTTACCGTATGTCTCCTTATGAACAGTTAAGCACGGGCAATGCAAAATTTATTATTTTCCTTTTTTGAATCACCTTAACAGTGCAAGAGCTGTTAAAATAAATAGCTTCATGATTTTAGGTGTATCTTTGTTGCAGCAAGCACCTCAGTACCTGTTCTAACTCTCATGAATGTTTTTACTTTTCAGGACAGAATCACAATAATGGGCTTTTAATCAACGTGTTCTTCAAACGTGTTACTTTATCGTGCAGCCCAATCTTGTGCTGTAGTTTTCTGTCTGATTTTATTTGGATACAGTAAGTTCCTGTTGGAGGGGTCTCAGCGAGTGGGTTTGTCAATTACGAAGGATTCTGCCCTGGAATGTTCTGCTTTCATCAGACCTGACGGCTCAGCAGTGTTGATCGTTCTAAACAGGTGAGAAAGAACTGAGAATTTGCCTTTCTTTCAAAAACTTTTGCATGGAGAATTTCACACCAAACCCACTCTGACTTTGCTTATGTCTCAATGATTTGAGGGAGGTGGTGGTCTAGTGGTAGGGTACTGTCTATGGACCTATGGCTCAAATCCCACCTCTGGCGACTGGCACTACTACCACTGGGTCCCTGAGCAAGACCCTTAACCCTGAGTTGCTCCAGGGGGACTGTCCTTGTAATTAGGACATGGAAGTCGCTGGATAAGTGCGTCTGCTAAATGCCGTAAATGTAAATTGAATTCTGCAGACAATTTGAAAATGTTCAATTTTTGTTTTTGTAGCTGACTAAATTAGAAATGTGTGTTGTACAGAAATGACTACTGAATCCTGAGTTTAGAGTCCGTGTGCAATCTGCTATAGCAGATACCAAAGACTGGTATTTAACTAATGCTTTTAATGTTGGAGTGGGTACACTGTCAAGAATTGTTTTAAACTGTAGAAATTCAAACAATATGTTTCATCCTTGCTTTAATTCTGCAGGTCTGATGTGGAGGTTTCTTTTGATGTATGGGATCAGAAGGTGGGCTTTTTACCCTGCACCGCTCCTCCTCACTCCATCCTCACACTGCTGTGGAACAGGTCCTGATCTGCAGTCACACTGTACTGCAGGACAGGAGGGAACACACACACACACACACACACACACTCTGCTCTAAGCTGCATTCAGCTGTGAATCAAACATTTCAGTTACACTAACAAGCAGCTATGTTATGCTGTAAATGCTCATGCACTGTGTGCTAATTGCATTCAACCAGGAATCAGAGGCTCCTTCTTAAGCACTTTTTCAGAGGGGATCATTTTTTTCATGCAGTAAATTTTTCCAGCATGTACAGGTTAATTCCTAAAAACCTGTTCCTTGCTTGTGTTCATTTGTGGTTTAAAATCAAGCAGGTATTTGACTTTGAAAATGAAAATGTTAAAATGCCCAAAAAGGCTTGATAATATGGTAATAAGCTAATGACACATTGCATCCACTTGAAACAGCAGGTAGATTCAGATTCTGAACAGCTAAAATGAATGTTTTGCATGTGCTCCACCAAGAATAGCTTTCTAGTCCCATATTCATTTTCATTCATAAACGCTACAAATATTCAGTGGAATAAAACTTAATGGAAAAGAATCCTATTCCAATATAATGCAAACACTAGTCTAGTGTATACACTGATATTTATTTAGGTGACCTCACAATCATTCGATTCAGTTAGGATTCTTTATGAAAAAATTCAGTCCTTCCCGCTCAGATTTAAACAAGATTCATTTGGACTCCGTTTATGTTGGAATTAATCAGAAATATTCATTTAAAAAAATGAACAAACTGATGGAGGTATTTACTCAGTCATTAAATACAATACATTTACCAAACTTTTTTTTATTTAGGTATATAGGCTAAACGAGTACATACTTTATTGAACAGTATTTGAATCTTTATAAAAATTGGTTCAGTTGAATCATTATGCATCAATCATCCAATGTCTAATAATGTACTGGTATATTTTTACCCTCATCAGTGTTCTGAACAGGATGAATTATTTTGGGGGTCTTTTGCCTCAGCCTCTACACTGTCAGCTGTTGAGTCAAGTCTCTTAATGGTTGACTAAAAGAAAAAGATTCTTAATACAGCAGTTTCAATGAACCATGTATGAAAAAAATCTAATTCTGCGTATTTAACATATGTAAATGTTTCCAAACACCTTGTACAATCCTCAGCCAGTGAAAATGGCAGAAACGGCTTATTCTGAAACCCTTATTGTCGAGAAGTTTGGTGATTGTTTTGCAGAAGATGGCATTTTTACATAACTGTTATTCTATACAAAACAAAGAAGATTCAAGATTTTATTCTTTAGTGAGCATCTCTATTGTTCTGTTCATCAAAACGTTCACTCACAATATGTAAAGAGCTGTGAAACAAATGAGGTTTTCCATAATGGATTAGGTTTGGACTGCAACAGTTTGACCTCCCTTCCAGGCTACAAAGGTCTAGCTGCCTGTTCATGTTGATGTTTTTTGGAAATTTATGTGCAAATTGATTCTCAGTCTTTATAATGATTTACAGTGAATCAAAACTTGATGTACTGTTTAAAATGAAGTGTAGCAGTAAAACAGAAAAGGATTCAGATAAGATTCCACTGATCCGAGTTGATCAGCCCACACTAGTCTTGAGCAGCCTGGTGGATGTGGTTTAGGACACAGTATGACATGTAAGCTCACAATAAGCCAGACTGTGTCCTAAACTACATCCACAAGTCCTTCCACATTGATGAAAAGCTTTATTTGGTTTGATTGTGCTGGGAGAAGCTCTAGGGATGTGTTTACAGAGTAGATGTTGGTGGTTGAGTTCTACTACATTAGCTGATGAGGCAACATTGGGACTCCAGGGAAGTCCTTGCTTGTGAACTAAATCAAGGGTCAGCGTTATGCTCCTGACTAATTTAAACCATTCCTTTTGCTTAACAGTGCGAAAAATTGGAAGCAGCACAGAAACATTTAATTCTGCCTCTGAATGTAATTGTGGTTGCCTTCATGCACTGATGTTTATTTCAGGACACTTTGGTGTTCCCAATCTGAACTTCGGGTAAATTATTTTTATTTTTTGCACTAATGGATGCCGGCGTTTATGCTAATAAAAATTGCTGTCTGACTTTAAATGTGAAATCCTTCCACTACGCATTAAAATATACTGGGTTCGAAAAGTGTGTGTGAGAACAGTAATATTGCTTTATCAGAAATGACTTTGCTGTGCCTCATTTGAGTTATAAACCATTTAATTCATAAATCAAGCAGTTTCCTTGGCTTCTGTACATATACATAACCAAATCACCATGTAAGCCTGGCTTAGCAAGATCAACATGGATCTGATTTTATTCAGTTTTATTATTAATACATCATCGTACACATCATATATATAATATATATTTTAATATTTAGGGATTCATGATTTTTCATTTCAGTATGCCTTTGCTCTTCTTCGAATGAGTTTTCCAACTAAAATTATTTACAAAAAAAAGTGATACAAATGAAAGTGAAAAGAGGAGGGGGAAAAAATGCTAAGATGAACTGGATGTATATGTGTCTGTGATATATACACCTGAAAGAGATGTGCAGAATGTAAGGGAGAGAAACAATTAACCCAGACAAGACTGGATGATCCTACACACAGGTCATTAAAGGGATATTCCACAAATTGTCACCCTAATCTCTATCTCCTGTAACTAGTGCAGATCATCACAGACAAACATTTTAACACGTTTCCCTGAACTTTTTTAAATTCACTTATAGAAGTCAATGGGCAGATGCTTAATAAACAGCAGAAATGTTGATTCCCTCCAGGGTCCCTCAAGTTTCCTCTCCAGCCATGGCCTTACACTAGTAACCAACTACCACTAATTGTAATATGGAAAACTTATTCCTTAAAGAACCACGTATATAAAGCTTAACACATTTAAAATATACTGACAGAATTCAGCATCTGCACAGTGACTTCTATTAGAATTCATTTAGAGTTTGTGTGTTTTAGTTCTGCGGAACAGAGGAACATGTTGAAATAATTGACTAGTAACTGATCATACGGCACGTATATGGGAGGTACAGATTCGGTTGTAATACAGTGTATTATTCCTTTAAAGATGAAAAGAATGAGCAGAAAGAACAGAACATTAGAGAGGATCATGGATATTAAAGCACACTTTATGATCTGCAACCCCAAGGTGATCAGATTTCACATTGAACATGGTCTGAATCTACGTAGCCCGTATGCTTCGGCTTTGAGAGAAGTGGAACACTGTACATTCTGTAACTCCTTACAGCCACAGCAGGCTTATGGTGGTCTGTGTGGGTGAGGGGCACGGAGGGAGTCTCCACTACCAGTAAACTGGAAAGGCAGAGGTGAAATCAAATGTAGGAACAAGAAAAACAAAAAATATGAACAGAAATACAGAACTAGTGAAGTAGTATGACATAACTAAGGAGACTAGAGACAGGCCACAATGGACGCAGCGCAAGTGAGAGATAAAAAGTAAAACAGTAAACAAGCCATAGTAAACCATATCAGTGTGGTAAGATCAAAAGTAAGGAGGGAGAGAGACGACAGAGAGGGCGAGAAAGGATAAGAAAAGGGAAAGCATATAGAAAAGGAGAAGGAGAGAAAGAAAAAGAGTGTCGTTAAGACAGGGAAAGCCAAATAATAGGCAAACCCTCAAGAGCAAGTTGAGTAGACGGATAGATAGAAAGAGCTGAGTTCAGACAAAGCGTGTGTGTGTGTGTGTGTGTGTGTGTGTGCACTTGTGCATGTGTCTCAGAAGGACCATCTCTCCTGTGTGCGGGGTTCAGTGTTTAGGGATGGCTCTGTCGGAGGCTGATTGCTGCTGCTGCTGTCCTCTCCATTCAAACTCTTCCTGCACACTGGACATGTGTCATGCTACAGAAAGAAAGGGAGATAAGACAGGGAGTGAAAAAGTGGGAGGATTAGTGTTTTTGAAAGCTTCTGACCAATCACAGCTCCAGATGGGTTAGTTTTTGAATAATCAAAGTGTTGATGTTGCAACAAAAAGATAAATAATTCTGGTCTGGGGTGCTTTTAAAACTGAAAATAGGTCCATATTCCTGATATGGATTAAAGGAACAGTCACGGGTTTAACCTAATGCCCACAGTTTTCGACTTGGGAATCAAAACAAAATAGATCCAAAATACATCTGATATATTACACTAAAAATGTGTATTTATTTTTAATAAATAAAAAATAAATACAAGAATAATACAAAAATAAGGACAAGCCCATTTTATTTACTGCATTTAGGCATTCAAAATATCGCATTTATGGTGAAGCACTGCAGACTTCCCCTTTCTGGAATTTCTTATTTATCCCTCATCTTTCCTTTGTTTCTGAGTCAACTCTTTCCCTCCCACCTCTTGACCCATCTCACCAGTTCTAGCCAGGGTACGATGCAATCACTGTGGAAGAAGTGGTTACAGGGCAGCTGCCTGACCGGCTCTCCGACTGTGTAGTCCTCTTTACATACCGGACACTCCATACTGCTGTCTGAGAGGGGTAAAGAGAGGAGGTGAATAGGAGATGACATGAGGAACGCCTCTCTTGCAGCTGAAATCCTGTCTGATCAGGATATTTTCCCAATCTGAACAGCAAAGACTCCTTTTTATCTGATTCTGATTGAGGTGGAGGTTCTAGATGTCAGAAGGTCATCGAAGTCAGAATGAAGTCAGTGCTTCATAACATTATGGGTCAAGCACAGAGTATTTAGTACTAAAAGTCTCTTTAGTATTAATGATAAAACCTGCTTGCTGACATAACTTGTTGACCAGGTCATTCTAATTTTGTGTTTTGTTCATGCTGTAGTCACAATTAAGTACTACTCTTGTGTGCAGCTACGGATTCTCATTACAATCAAGTAGGAGAGTGATTAAACGAGATGAACCAAGATGAATCATGAACGAGCTTCTGGCCTTCTGAGTGGTGGCCTAGTGGTAGGGAGTTGGCCCCAGGATCGGAAGATTGTGGGTTCAAATCCCTTACTAGTAGGCTGCCCTGAGGAACCCTTGAGCATGGTGCCGTCCCCATCACTGCTCCCCGGGCACTTTTCAATAGCTGCCCCCTGCAAATTTTGTTGCGTTTCACTGTGTGCTGTGCCGTGTTTCACACTGACAAGCCACTTTCTGCTTCATTTTATGAAAACCTTCAGCCACACCAGTACTTTGCAAATAAAGACGGGTGACCCTTGCTGTAGCCTTCATTGGTGGCCCTTATTTTAGATCACGGAGCCTCTTTTGCTTTTGCAGATATATACCATTAGCCAGAGAACCATAAAGTTAAAACTCCTATCCAAATATTGTTAAGGTGCTGAAACAGCTCCAATGTACCTGCCAAGCCATCCCAGTTAGGGCCCCAAAAGACTTTCCTATTGCTAATGCTTCCCTATTTTTTACTACTTCTATTACATACTTGGGGGGTGGTGGTGGTCACTAGGTAGGGTACTCACCTACAGACCAAGAGACTGCAGGTTCAAATCCTACCTCCAGCACCACCATCATTGGGTTCCTGAGCAAAACCCTTAACCTCAAATTGCTGAGCAAAACCCTTAACCTCAAATTGATTGTCCCTGTAATTAGGAAATGCAAGTCGCTCTGGGTAAGAGCTTCAGCTAAATGCTGTAAATGTGCTTAAGAAGTAAAGATTTACTTGCTTCCTAATACAATCTGCCTCATTTTAATAGCATTATAGTGTGAACAGTCCACTGGAAGAGGAGGAAGAAAGAAAAAGCAAAAGAGACTGACCAGCCTGTTCCTGAGAGACGATGACTGTGGGGAGGGAGGAGATCTTCTCTTTCTCTGCAGGAGGAGGACCTGTGTTTTCAAACTGACCCAGTAACTGAGAGTGAGAAAGAAGAAAGAGAGAATTATTATAATCTTGGAATCCCATACTTGAATGGCTGTGCTAATGCAAGGGAGCAGTCATGTCATTCTGTATGTGTAAAAGACTGTTTCCTGTTTGGATAGATCAAATTTAGTGTCTTTTTGTTGTGTGCTCCAGCACAGCATGGTGGGAAACTTACAATTTTATTGCTTTGCTGGATAAAAAACAAACAAACAAAAAAAAAATGTACAGAGCTTAATGTAGTGCAGCCATTCAGAAGTCACACACACACACACTAAACACAAAAAAAGGTTGAATAAAACTGCACCACAAACATATTTTACATAAATTTTCGAGCTGCTTTAGTTTCCTTTACCTGTGTAATGACTGCATCCAAACCGCCCTGTCCCCAGGCATAATCACCAGGGTTCGAGTGCAGCATGCCCGTCCTAACATTACAAACATGGTCATTCACATATAACCACGAATTTCAACATCTACAGAGAAAGAAAATCACAACTTATAGGCATCCTGTAGCTCACTACAATCTGTTCAATAAATTAACTATCTAGTTTAAATATTACTATTGTTGCAATTTAAATACAGGTCATTAGAACATCAATGAGAATAACTGTCCTGCTCAAAGTAACCGTTTGATACCTGCGATACAAAGTGGACCAAAAATTATATTTCATTTACCATGACAGCGGAGGTGAACCTGGAACTCCTGAATTGGCAAAAAGTCCAGCAAGAAACTGTTGTACTATTCTAAAAGATAGAAAGAAGAAAGGAGGTTTATGAGCCATGTTTTAAAACCATTCTGCAGGTCAAATCTGAGCTTTCTTCTTTCTTTTATAGCTTAGAACCATTTGCCTGTATATAAACTAAGAAACATCTCAATGTGACTATGCAAAAAATACTCCATTTAAATGTGTGTTGAGAAATTTGATCAAGCTAGATTGAAACAGTTGTTTCCATTCTTTTTGTGATGTCAGGAAACCACCACTTTCCCACATCCCTCTTTCCTGCCCATAGGACTTTAGATTGGCTCATCCACAAAGAAGAAAAAGAGGAATGTTTCAGTCCAGACTGTGCTTTCAATAAGGCACAGTTCAGGTCCAGCATTTATACCAGAGCACATAAACACAAAATGGAAAATGAGATTTGTAAAGGTTAAATGGCTGTGTGAGTGAGAATTGAACTCTGTATGCAGGGGCTGCAAGCATGCAATCTTTGTAGGTTTGGCCTTCAGAGGCTACAAAGGACAGACTGGGTCATGAACCAAGCATTGAATCAGACTGACTGATCAATAAAGGTTCACTCCCACTGACTGATAATTCTAATCTTCATATGGTCTAAAAGGTTTATTTTTCTGTTCATTAAAAATCTCAACCTCTATCAAAATGTCTTATTCATGAAAGCCTTGAATTTATGAATAATCATGAATAAATCTTTCATGACTATCTTTTTTTTTGGGGGGGGGGGGTTATTTTAAAACAACCATCTAACTGATCGATTAAAAATAAATAAATAAATAAATAAAATAAACAAACAAACAAACAAACAAAAAGCAACAACAACTGAGTAATCGATTTTCTAATAAAAACTATAATGCTACTAAGTATTCTCCTTTGATGAATTGGGTTTGGGTTTCCCTGTTTGTGACTCAGGGGAAAGCCTCATTAATTTAAGACGGCTAAGCAGAGTGTTACATAACAAACAAAGGCATAGGTTCAGATTTCAGCAGCTGGAAGAAAGTGAATCTATAAGAAGAAAGAGAGGAGGTGATAGGCCAAAAAACAACAGAACAATAGTAGGAGGCATCTAGAGAAATGTCGGACATATGACTGGAGGCCATTGTGAGAGATGGAAAAAAAAAAAAAAAAAAGATATTGAGGCAAATAAAAATGATGAGATAATTACAGAAGATAGGGAGACTGGAAGATCAAACAGAAAAGAAACTCATGAATGTTGTAGCTTAATCACATTTTATAAACAATCATTTTCCTCCTAAGACAACAGACAAGCCTAAATTCTGATGGTTCAGCTCAGCACTGGAGCTTAGGCAAAGCTAGGTATTTAATAATTAAAGTTTATTTCACACCAATTAGCGCTGTACATTCCATATTTTACAGATAGTGCGTCAAAGTTCCCAAACCCACATAGCCAAGTCTATTAGAGTTTACTGAAAAACTCCACATGCTCAGTGGCAAGTTGACAGTGTAGATGTGCTAATTGGTGGGTATTTCTGTCCAATGCTTTGTAGCAACATTAGCAATGCTGCCCCAGTGTAAAATTAAGGAAGGAAATTTTAGACCACAAATGCCCTGGCTGATCAGCTATATTTAAAAAAAAAAAAGTGGCAATTTCTTTTTATTTAGGCAACAAATGACTCACCCCTCTACAGCTGGAGATCGATCCGGCCGGCTGCTTCCTCTGGACCTGTATCTCCTCTGAGTGTGTAAGCGTGGGGAGCGACCAGGACCCCAGTGCTCTCCTAATGGACCTCCAAGGCCTCCTCCGAGCCCACCAGGAACAGATCCACCAAATGGCGACCCGCCCAGACCCAAACCCCCACCACTTCCAGGCACACGTGACTCTGAATCAGGGCTCTCCAAGTCAACTGTGAATGGCCGCTCCACAAACAAAAGCTGCCATAGCTGAGAGAGATGCAAAAAAGTAAAAGCAAAATTTCCTTAGCAACAGCACAGAGAGAAGTTGCATGATGTACATAAAACTCAATCACACTGGTTTGTATTTTATTAATTAATAACAACATAACCATGTACTGGGGTTTGAACAAGGACCCCCGGCAATTTGAAAGCCCTTCAGAAAATTCCATTCATGAAAGTATGTCCATTTTATTAACCGTGCTCACTTTACTCCAAAAGAATGAAATAAAGAGACAAGTGCAGAAAAGAGTAAGGGGTGTATTCTCCAGTTTAACACCATACTCTAAGCAAGACTGGCCCAAATAAAAATAATAATGAGTATATTACAAAAAAAAAAGAAAACTGCATTTGACTTGAAGAGAATGATTTTAGGAAATAAAGAAACAGCTTTGTTCAGTTGGCTATGAACACAAATTTTAAAGACTGGGCAAGAGATAAGCAGAAATAGCCACAGAGGTAATTGCTACCTCTGTATGAAATTTAGTACAAAAGTTACTGTAAACCAAAGTTACTACACCAAAACGCTGCTTTAAGCTAAACTATATGTATAAAAAATGTCTAAGCATTTTTTTGAATTAAGCAAAGATTTCTGGAGATTTATGGCTTCAACTTCAAGTATCATTGCTGCTATCTGTCTTAACAAAACTCAGCTTCCCAGCTTCATCTACCTCCTTATCTGACAGAATATAACAGAACTCTTCAGAAAAGGAGATTTCTCTTACCATCTCAATAAAAAGGATAAATACACAACAATATTAATAGCTTACTATAATATATGGTATAAAAAAGGACCAGCCCTGTATAATCAATACTGATCTTTTTAAGATGTGTCAATGGACGTCAACAGCTCCACTGATAAAACTAATTTTCATTATAATAGCAATTTTATACATTTTTAATAATTTTACTAATAAACACTGGGAGTGCTAGAGGTCATTCAAAAGTTTCATAAAGGCAAACCAATTTTTAAATCAATTTGTTCCATTTCTTGAGCTGGGATTTAGTAAATATATGGACACAAACAGCAGACCCATGAGGATCAGCAGAGGTAAAAATTCAGTTTCTAATCAGGGAAACATTCAGGATGATTTAACATTACTATGATAATGTGACAAATAAAATACATTATTAGAGTCATTTATATTAGTGCCATTAATATTACGATGGGGAAAATTAGCAGTGCATTAATACATTTCTGAAAGTAGTAGAAACATACCTCTGCAAACTGTGAAGCTGTGTCATCAAGTCCATTGGAACCACTGTCCAGAAGACTAAAGGGAACACGATGCCATTGATCAGACACTGTACGACACTAAATATCAACAATATTAGTACTCCACAAATCTACTGATTATTATATCTTTAATAATCACCAGTACTGCTATTTAGCTATTTATTCCAGAATCATAGTTGCTCAATTCATCAATTTTTAATTCTGATTTTTACTTTCAGCACATATAAAAATAATCAGGCACTGAAACCAAGAAGGACCCACAAGAGACAACAGCAGAAATGTGGCAAATAAATATCTGGAGATACCACCCACACGTTCCTCCTCAGAGAGGGGCTTCAACACAGCTGGGAATAAAGTCAGAAGCATGTGCTCATCTCTGAAATCAGACCACTGAACTGCCCCACTGATTCTGTGTAAAATCCTTGAAGAAACTACTTTTGACAATTTCAATAGCTTTAGCATAAAAAGGAACTTTATGATGAGATAATTTATTTTAGATTAGATTATTCATATTCGTCAATATATGATTTTCTTTTTGAGAATTGCACTATTTTAAAGTTCATAGAAAATGCTGTTAAAAAGATTGTGTTAAAATCCCAATAAATGCTTTATCCTTCCAAAAACATAAAGCAATCATGTTGAATAACTGTTCTCAATCTTGACCAGAATAATCAGAGCTATAATCAAGCATGATTTTTCCCATAATCTAATAAAGCTTAATCCATAGCTTGGAAACTGACTCCATGTAGCAAAAAATCAAAAAGCGTAGTTGGTTGTGTAACATTTTCTGCTTTATATTGTATGGGAGAACAGCATGGAATTCTGAAAAATTGAAAAATGTAATTTTTGTCCTTGTATACTAGTGCACATACCTGCTTAAACATGACATGTATTAGGGATGGCCAATAGGAGTCCTTTTCCTCTTTTTTAAACTAATAAAATCTTCAAAAATGAAACTATATTATTTTGAGCAAATTTCCTAGAGTACTGTGACCTTGTACTTCAGCCAAAAGGTCATTTTAAAAAGCTTTATCTGTATGAGTTGATTACAGCTTTAAAGGTGCTGATGTTATAGAAACAAAAATAACGCCATGAACCTCATGAATTAACATATTTCCTACTTTTAAACCATGAGCAGCTTAGCCCCACTCACTTATAATGACTTTAAAATGAGTCCTTTAGTCCTGACGCAACGTGCCCTTAAAAGGTGAACGTTTTAAAGAGGAAATAATCATGTGTCAAAATCACACAACCACAGCTACTAAGCAGGAGTTGCAACATGCCATTTAAAGCAGCAAAAGGTAACTTAGGAAGCCAGACAGGAAGAAAAATATCACCTGGAGTCTTCTGTCACCTCCTCAATGAATCCCGAGTCACATGTTGGGCAAATGTATTCCTACAAATAAGAAACACATTGAAAGCTATAAAATGAAAACTACAATATTTCATTAAACAGTTAAGACAAAAACAAAACCGTTCAGACTGGTTTGGTTTTGTTCACTAGAGAAATTTACTGAGTCATATTCATAGTAGTGATGAGTGGCACCAGACGTCTGCCTCCACACAGAAAGCTACTTCATGAAATGGTTATGAATGAACTGCCTGATGCCCAACACAGTCTTACCAGAGGTTTTAGAAGGCTTTAGACTAGAAACAAATCTGTCCAAAATGGATGCAAGCAGGGTGTTGTGAGGCCAAAGAGTCCACAAAGAAAACTCATTTTTCAGGTTTACCACTATTTTACCATCATCAATGTTCCAAATCCATATACAGTATGTATTATATATAGTTCTGTGCAAAGTTTTTGTCAGGTGTGAAAAAATGCTGTAAACAAAGAATGCTTTCAAAAATGGAAGTGTTAATCATTTCTTTTCATCAATCAACAAAATGCAGTGAATGAACAAAAGAGAAATCTAAATCAAATCAATATTTGGTGTGACCACCCTTTGCCTTCAAAACAGCATCAATTCTTCTAGGTACTCTTGCACACAGTTTCTGAAGGAACTCGGCTGGTCGGCTGTTCCAAACATGACTGTGTTTCAACCTCCGTGTGACATTGATGATCATCAGCACCTGTTTGGTAAAACTGGTTGATCAGACACCGACTATAATCCTACAGAATCCCTGACTTTGTGCAAGCGTACCTAGAAGAACTGATGCTGGTTTGAAGGCAAAAGGTAGTAACACCAAATATTTATTTGATTTAGATTTTTCTTTTGTTTGCTCACTTTGCATTCTGTAAATTGATAAAAATAAACAATCATTATTTATATTTCTGAAAGCATTCTTTGTTTACAGCATTTTTTCACACCTGCCTAAAACTTTTGCACAGTACTGTGTGTGTGTGTGTATAAATTGTAGATACATCCCCTGGTTCCATTCAGGCCCACTGTCAACAATTTGTCAACAAACCACTTGGAACGACTCCAACAAATGACTGAATGATGCAGATAATGTGAAACATATGTTTGGACTTCCTTTAACTTCCATTATTCGAATTCAAAATGACAGCTACAACTAAAAAACATCACATGAATTATTGGTAGATCCTAAACATATTACTTCTCTATTCCTTTCAGCAGGGCATTCCCCGACTTGATCTGAATGCATCCTTTGCAGCTGATAGCAGGTTTTAGAAAGACATGCTGTCATTTCCTCAGCAGACCTTTCTGTTATTTAACCAAAATGATAACTGAGCCATGAAATCACTCTCTGAGTAGAGCACGGCGAACAGCTGCTTAATTCCTGGATGTAATTCCTGAACTAGACACTTTCAGATCATGAGTCGCTGTAATGAGACACTGACAGATACCTTTTTGTAGCTGAGAGCAAAATGATCATTACACTGAACTTTAAACGGCCAGAGTAATTTAACATTTCACTTTCATTTTGACAGTCTTTATGTAGGTCATATGCAGGTCTAGTTGTTTCTGATACCATCTTTCTATCGTACAAAACATTTGGACTTTTTATTTAGGATGTTTCACGCGTGCCACTGCTGTCTAACCCATTTGTAAAACCAGGCTGAAGTTTGGCCTTCCTACTGGAAATTTCCGTTCCACCTTAAATGGTGCGACAGTGCTATTCAGACGCCTGCGCTAACATTCCGGAGGCTCCCGAACGTAACTGAAGCCAGATTTAAGGTGGAACGGAAATAAGCTGGGGAAGGAAAGCTAGCCACAGCTCCATATTTACTAGTTGCTTTTGTGAGCGTAGCTAAAAGCAACTGAGCGTAACATTTTAGAATGACATTTAATGCATAACACATCCGCATACCCGCCACATAACACAATAAATATGCAGATCTATTGCATCTAGAACTCGACAAAACAACAACAACAACCTACCAACCGGAGACACCAACGTTAGCTCGTCTGGCTAAGTTCGAGCTAGCACCGTCGAGAGACATTTAAAAATAAAGCCCGTTAATCCCACTGTCACGAGTCGGTGAGGCTGGACAAAGGTTGCGGCGAAAAGAAGAACCATATCAGACCCTCTTACCGGGAGTTTGGGGCTCACTTCGCCTTTACAGTAGTGACAGAAAAAACGATGCGGAGGAACCGCCGCAGCCTCCGCCATCTTACTCAGAGGGGGGGAGAACGGCCGGAGCGATTACGTCACAGCTGGGTGGAGCCAATAACCACGACTGTGGAAGTGACGCCGCATGAGCCGCTGCTCTATTCGATTCTGTTCAATAAACCGATTCTCTCAAACCAAATCGAACGTCCGAATGAATTCTTCACTGGTTTTGTAAAGTTATGGGAACTCTCTCAAAGTTAAACATGCAGGACGTTTGCCTAAATTGAGACTCTGTTCATAAATTGCCATTGGCACAGGCGCTGGCGAAAACGTCAGTACAAGTGAGAATCAGAGCTTATGGGTTTAGAGATGCGTGGAGGAAATTACTGGTACATGTACAGTTAAGCTGTATTATATATATATATATATATATGTATATGTATATATGGCCTAGTGGTTATGGAGTTGGGCCCAGTTTGGCCCCAGGTTTCACTTAGGTATATATATATGCATATAAAGAGAGAGAGAAAGAGAGGATACATTCAGGAAAACAAACACACTCCAGGTGAGACCTTGGGGACAGGGTGGAAAAAAGGTCATAAACAGGTTTGAACTGTATCAAAATATGTAGTATTTGATTCAATTGAACTTGTGAATCGGTTCGACGGATCTATCGACATGAACCGGTTCAAAGAAGTGATTCTTACATGATTCAGGAATCGCTTGCTGAGAAAGCCATGTGAGAAGTGTGAATTAAAGCTATAGATACGTTTAACCCCGACACAATATAACAGACAGCACTAGGAAGGGAGAAGCACTAATATTTAGAGGTTAGTAATCCTCTGTGTTTCTTTCTTTTATGTTTGGTGAAGTAGCATCTAGTGTGCTCTATGTTGTGTAGCTTAAAGCTAGCTCAACACAAATCTCTTTATTCATTCTGTGGTCTCAAACAGGTCTCTAACTGGCCCAGATTTAATCTTTCCTCACCTGAAACTAAGACTAAGGGGGCTGTGGGAAGTCCATAGCTTTCTTTCTTAATACTCTGTTTAATAAACAGTAGCGTCTGACCAAAGTTAAGGATGTCTTGTGGTGACGTTCAGTACAAGACTTTTATTTTGTATGTGTGAATTGTTTGTTATTTATTTTCTCAGGTAGCAGTGGCTAGAGCTTACATTTAAAAAAAAAAAAATATATATATATATAAACTTTTTTAAAACATAAACTTGGATTAATTTACACTTTAGTTAATTCAATGATGACATTCAATTTAAAATAATATATAATAATAATATTAAGAATCTCAAAATTGCTGAATTGCAATTTGCATTCCTCATCTAGTGATTTGCACTCATTATTATTCCACATCCTTGCATCTCTCTGTTATTCTGTTATTTTTCATGTTTATTATGTGTACATAATTATCCTTGTCCTGTCTTAACGTATTGTGTGTTGGTGATTTATCAGATGACTTTGCAGGAGGTGCGTTTATGTGGCCTGCTGCTGCAGGAACACTTCGGGGAGGTGGTGGAGAAGGTTGGGACAGCGCTTCTGCAGAGTGGAGCACTAAACCTGCGGGCTTTAGCTCATCAGACTGGCATCTCTCTTGATCTGGTACTCCCATTTTTCTCCATGCATGTCCTCTCTCTGTACACATTGTATCCTTTCTCCCATTATATGTATCCTCCATTATTCAATACATCACATCTTGCATCCACTCTGGGGTCCACTTTCACATTTTCAGAACATCTTTAAGCTAAAAAAAAAAAAAAAAAAATCTACCTTCAGACTTCAGAATGGCTAGTGCTAGCTATAATACCCTCTGGTCAGTTTGCACTTTCTGTCAAGATAAGTTAACAAACTGTTACAGGTGACACATGTATAGATTTATAAATCAATATACAGTGATTTGCATATAATTTACAAAGAGGGTTTTTTTTTCTTCTTTTGAATGTAACATTTTGGAAAAATATATAAATGCCCTAACTTCAGCAAAGGTTATGTTTTTCTTCACAATATTTTAAATTCAAGAAATAGATAATAATTGTGCATTAAAATATGAATAATTGTCTCTGTAGAAGGTGTTTACTTATTTATGCTAATACATATCAATTGACCTTTATTCAATAATAAATATTGAGAACAGTATGTCATACAAAATCTGAATGCATGTAAGCAAGCTTTACTGAGTATTCTGTATAGCTAACACAGCTAACCATTTCGCTGGTTAGCTCAGTTGGTTAAGAGTGTGGTGCTCACCGGTTCGATCCCCATACGGGGCCAATGGTGTAATGAAAGTTGTGTCATGGCATCCACAGAAAGTAGCTTTGGTGGTGGTGGTGGTCTAGAGGTAGGATACTTGCCTATGGACCTATGGCTCAAGAGGTCCCAGGTTCGAGGTTCGAAATCCACCTCTGGCACTACCACCACCGGGTCCCTGAGCAAGACCCTTAACGAGGGGGACTGTCCCTGTAATTAGGACATATAAGTCGTTCTGGATAAGAGCGTCTGCTAAATGCCGTAAATGTAAAGAGATGTGTATTGACTTGTCTGATCAGCTACATTTGGAGTATTAGGAAACAGTAAATTTGGCTGAATATTCAGTATGATCTCTCCTAGGTGAAGAAGTCTCTTTGCGTGCTTGTTCAGCATGGTATGTGTGTGTTTGGCCCAAGCTGGCGGGGTCCCAGTGGTCCAGTGGAGTACACGGTTAGCGGTGAGCGCATTCTCTACATGCTGCGATACCCGCGATACATCTACACAGCAAAGAGTCTGTACGGGGACACGGGAGAGCTGGTGATAGAGGAGATTCTGCAGAGGGGTCAGATGACCATGAGCAGTACAGTCAGGACTGTAGCGGACAGGCTGACCCACAGCATGGAAGGTGAGTATGAATGAATTGTACAGTAGATAGGGTGCAGTCTAGAAGGTTTCTAATAAAGTGACCAGAAAGGACACACACACGGAAGGTGTTCTAAGTATCGGGGGAGCTTTTACAAAATAGACTAGAAGCTTTAACACGGCTTAAGACTTATTCGTTTTGTGTTATGTTGAGTATCTTTAATGGCTTTGATTTGGTTGCAGTAGATCATCCAAGCTTGTTATTCTCTGTGATACGCCACCTCGGTTTTTCTGTTGCATTAAATTATACTATGTTTTTTAAAGTAAAGAAAAGAAGACCTACACCTTGTTCTGAATGTGTTTTTCATTTTAAAAAAGTAATTTTAGCAGCTTCCAGCGAAGCCATCATTGTTTAGCAATGCTGAGGCTGTGAACATGAATAGAATGCTGTTCAACCAATCAGGTTATGTTTACACAGAACTTGTAAACTGTTGTAAAATGTGTAATGTTGTACAACTTTTAAACAGAACTTTTAAAAACTTTTTAACATTAGTTTACATTATGTGAATTTTGATGCCCCTTTTTAATCCCACACCCCAGATGGTCAAAGTATGGAGTACAGTGAGGTCATCTCTGCCTTCTCCCGATTGGTGGAGACTCATTTCTTGCAGCGCTGCCCCCCAGTGAGCAGTGTGGGAGCAGCAGGAAAACCATCTTCAGTAGCTCTGGATTCTCCTGCTCCTGCTCCTGCGCCTGCTGCCCCTCAGCCTGCTCAACCAGAGAGTTTCTCAGACTGCTATAAAATACCCCAGATCAGCCTCAGTGGTTAGTCTCGCAAAACACAAAAAAATTCTGTTATAGTTTAAATTAAACTCACATAGTTCTTATAACTGATTGGTTTGATCCAGGATGGCGGCGCGGTAAGACGCAGCGGCTGCTCCAGGGTCCAAACTTTGGTGCTAAAGTCTTGTTTGGGTCTTATGTCGTGTCCTATGTCATCTTATGTGTAGCACCAGAGTCCTGGAGGAACGTTATTTCGTTTCACTATGTACTGTGTATATGGTTGAAATGACAATTAAAAACCTACTTGACTAACTCATTCACAGAGTCATTCAGGTCTAAAGGAAGCATTTAAGATCATCCCTGTCCATAAAAAACAATGTAAATAAATTATTTTTTTGGCATACAGCCAATAATAATAAATTACTTGAATCATTACGATAATTAAATCCTGATTGTCAGCACAGCCACAGATTTAGTAGCTAACGTTAAGTTTTGTCTTTAGTCTTTAGTCTTTAGCTTTAGCTTCCTTCCATGTTTTCCAGCTGGTGGCTAACAGCTCACCTTCGAAGCATACAAGGTTCCTGCCACCTTCAAAATACATCATCAGAGAGGATTTTTTCTATGCTTTAATAAGGAAAATCTTTTTCTAATGGGGTTGTATCATCCATGAAAGTGGATCTGCTCTGAATTCTGAAAGTGGCAGTTCAACAATGTTGGATTTAGAGATTATAATTTATAATAATATTGATGTCAAATCAGTATGCCTTCATGTGCATTCTTTTTACGAACAAATCTAGACTAATAATCTTTTAAAGATTAAAATCGTTGTCAGGTACTGAAAACACAGGTGTGATGGTGTAGATTTTTTTTGTGCGATCTTTCAGGTCGGGGTAAACGCAGACGGTCAAGCGAAGATGCTGATGCAAATGAAAGAGGAGCAAAGAAAGCCAAACTAGACAGCACAGAGGTCAGCACTTATGCTATACTTATGCTATAGCATGTCTGCTTTAAGCAGGGCTGGATTCATGTGATGTAGGGTTCATCACATGTCAAGAGAGAGTCATGATGTCTCTCTCTCTCTCTCCCCAGGTGTGTGGTGATGAGGGGATCTATTGGCAGGTGAATTTTGAGCGATTTCATCTACATTTCAGACATCAGGCCATCATCAGTGCTGTGGCCTCCAAACTGGACCAGGTAAACTCCAACTAACCACATCTTCACAGACTTTCTGCAATCACCTAACTGAAGAATTACGGTCCAGTAGTTATGGCTTCAGAGCAATAGTTTGGCCAAAATAATTACAGTTTACGTTTTCTATAAATGCACACAATAAACCAAGGCAAATTTTGTGTCTGAAGTATGCTTTTCTTTAGTTTTAATGGTTTGATTAGAATGTGTGAATGACACAAACTGTAGATGCCTTGGTTAATAGACTACTCCTGGTGGTAGAGGAACATTTCAGTTTTGGCAGAACTATTGATTTAACACTTCCCTCAAAATTGGTAATGTGTGCAGCCCCTGGATAGTGTTTTGGTGTATAAATGAGAGATTGAAAAAATGCTTTTAAGCTTTGGGCAAATCTCTTCTGTTGTCCTCTGATTGTAGACAAGCAGTGAAATAGTCCGGACCATGCTACGATTGAGTGAAGTGACCACACCGGCTAATGCTGTCTACACACAGGCCCTTTCCGCTAATGAGGTAACACTTGGACACAGATGTGTGTTTTGCCTTTTTTTTGATTGTGCCCCATAAGTGGCACAGTCATTGGGCATATCATTGTCCAATAGAGCATGATTATCCTTCCTCTATGGGTGGGTAACATACTCCTCCCCAATCTCCATCATTCAGCTGGACAGTCCTCTCTCTCTCTATCTCTAGGAGCAGAGGGTCTTCATCTGTCTTTGGCATCCCTCAGCAAAACTACTGTCTCTCTCTATGGGTGGGCAGCATGGTCCTCCCTCTTGCCCATCATTTGCATAAATATTCTCTCTCTTGCTCTCTGGAAAGGCAGCTGGTCTCTCCCTCTGCCCCTGCACTCAGCCTATCCCTTTTTGGGGATAGTTGGTTTTCATTCTCCCCCAGTACTGCCCAATGTTTGCCAACGTGGGGTTCTGTTCTGTTACCAGTTAGTGTTCTCCTCCAAGTGCACTCGTGTTCTTTGCATTTCCAGAAGATTAAAAAGATATCGTGTTCAATATACACATGTTCAATTTACTTTCAGATCTTTCGCGCCCTCCCTACCAGCTACAACATCAGCAGGCCTATCCTGGACCAGTATCTGAGTCTACTGGTGGATGATCCGGTGAGAACTCTAACACTTTTATGTCTGAATCCAGATAAATACGCCAGGGCTGTGAAATATAAAATTCACTCATTCAAAGGCAGCAACTGAACTTGTTTAGTCAGTTTTCTTTTTAATTTAAAATGTAGTGAAATCTACATATTCTCCCTGTCAGACAAAACATATTTGCTTGCATCATTTCAAAATGGAAGCCCTTGTTGACATTGTCAGTATTTTATGACAAATGGAACAAGTAATGATTCAAAATGTCTTAACATTAAATCTTTTTACATTAAATTATATTGAAGATTTTGAAAGCTTATTTGAAAGCATTTTTATCATATTTGAAAAATATATATTTTTTAACACCAAGCAAAAACTTGGTGTATTCTTATTATTGTCTGTATTTGACTGTATTTGATTGTGTATTTATTGTTAAAATAGTTCTTTACTTAAACATCTGTATTCAGTGTAAGTATAAAAGTGATTTGATTATACCTGAGTATTCCAGTCAAATTCTAGTGAAATTGGTATTAAAATCTTTCCTGAAAGTTACCAGATGTTCGAATTTTTATCAGTTTTATAGCTTAATCAGTCTCTGTTTCTTTTTTCTATTTCAGATGGAGTTTGTCAGTAAAACAGGTGACAGTGGAGGAGGAATGTATGTCGTCAGTATCCTCTCCATCATACAAAGTTCCCTCTTTTGCTTGAACTGAATTTATATGGACGTTCATTCAAAACCAGGCTGCTCGTGCATCATGCATGTTCATATGTAAAATAATCAAGAGCTGTTGAGCTAGAGATGATTTCTGTAATAGGTTATTATATTTTTATTCAGAACTTATTTAAGGACAATACAAGAGCATTATGGCAAACAGGTCTTTCCCACTGAAAACAATCAAAACCAGTTACCATAACACTGTACCCCGATCGGATAAATGGGAGTATCTTTTGGAGGTACTTTGGGGACTGAACCATTGGTTTGTGTGGGCCCTTCCATTCTGTTCTTCTAGAGCTGCCTGGCAAAAATTGAGTGCACCGTGACCTCCCCTTAACAAAGCATGACTGTCTCCATAAATGACATCAGGTTAGGCACTAGGTCCCAGGATCTGAAAATCATGGGTTTGTATCCCAGACCAGTAGGTTGCCCTGAGGTACCCTTGAGCAAGGTACCATCCCTGTCACTTCTCCCTTGGTATTCTACACACCGTGCCCCGAGTTTCATTTCAGTATACGTTGCAATTCACTGTGTGCTGTGCTGTATTTCACAATGACAAATAGTCACTTTTACTTCACTTTTAATAATCAACTCTCATCTAGTAGCTCCAGCCCTAACATTTGATCAGATAGAAAACTAAAGCTTAGGAGTGATGCCAGCATATAACTGATCCTTAAGAGTGTGTTCAGATTTGCACAGAGCGTTGGCTAACCTGGCCAGAGCCACACTGGAGTCTGTTGTCCAAGAGAGGTGAGTTCAGTTACTTCCTTTTCTCCAGTTCACTCGCAGCTATAACTGTATATATAAATATATAACTGTCTGGTTCCTTCTGGTTGGAGCCAGGTTCGGTTCACGGTCGGCAAGAATCTTCCGTTTGTTGTTACGGAAACGTCACCTGGAGCAAAAGCAGGTGGAGGATTTTGCCATGATTCCAGCAAAGGAGGCAAAAGACATGCTTTACACACTGCTATCTGAGAACCTCGTCCAGCTACAGGTACTTCACAAAGCAGAGATCAGCTGCTCATTTGTCCAAAAGGCCAAAATCAGTCATTGTTTGTGTGAGGTTCTTCTGCCCTTCTGTCCAATAATTCAGTTTAATAATTCAATCAAGTGATTCTCCACACAGCATCTGTGGTAATTGAATCTCATAAATTCTAAAAAGTAGCAAGTCTGCAGTAATAATGCTGTTGACTCTTGGCAGACCACAAGGCTTCCTCCATGAGTGATACAGGAGAATGATTTTAAAAACAGCTTTAAAAATTTGTCCCGACTCGAGACTATTTTGAGAAATACTGAAGGAATTTGTCCCAACCTCGTTTGGGCCCAGGTAGGTTTCATCACTACCCATTACAATCCCACTCATCTGTAGTCCATAAAATGGCAAATAAGCAGCAAACTGATTTAGGAAAATTCAAGATGGCATCAATTTGTGGAGCTAAAATGACCAGAATAGTTATTGTTATATGTAACATTCTGTGCAAGAATATTTTATAGGAACAGTTTATGATTAAACAGGTGAAAGCTATTTGCACCACGCAGAACACAACATGGAAAGCTTATCTAGACTAAAATGTCAGTTTTTGTCATGAGCTGGTTCCAAACTGTTTTGGTTAGAATTGCTGGAAAAAAAACTTAATGATTCAGTTTGAGTCAAATTCGAACTTGGCCCAGGTTGGTTTTGGAAACAAACAACCTTGTGTGTCAGGTGGGGTCAGACTCTGGCTGTATTCGGGTTTTGTCCAGCCATTCAGGCCCAAGAAAATCGCTAGTTGATCACAGGATCATGTGTTTATGGAGTGATGAGGATAAATCAAACTTGACTGTTAAATCAGAAGCTTGATGCAGTAAAACAATCATCACGGAGTTTGTTTGCAAAACTCAATGGAACAGTTTTTATCTGTTTTGTTTTTTCCAGGAGATCCCAAAAACCCCTGATCACGCCCCCTCACGCACCTTTTACCTCTACACTGTCAACCAGCTGCCCACTGCAAGACTACTGCTGCAGAACTGTTATAAGGTACTATTCACACAGTTAAACAGCAGCCTCCACTCTCAAACATGCAGTCGTTTGCGGGGAAAAAAAAAAAAAAAAAAGATGGGTAACTTTTGTCAAACCACCTGATTTCTTCTTTATCTAAGTGTAAATAACTACATACTCTCTATAAAGAAAAAAGGAATGGCACACTGTATATTTAATTTAGGTCTTTTATGACATTTACGTTGTTTCGTAAGTTAAAAAACAACACAACACATAAAAACAAGTTGTTTTAACCTAACCTTATGTTACAAATGTGTAAAACTTGAATGTTGTAGAAGGAGTGTTCAGTTTTTTTTACATGTGCCTGTCTCACTTAGGCTGTGGGCAACTTGATAGAGAGGAGATTGTTTGAGACCAAAGAAAACAAGTAAGTTCTTGCTCATCTTTTAAGCTACTACGTTCGGTTTAGGTCCTGAAAGGGGGGAACACTATAGTTCGATTGCTCCAGCACACCTGATTCAACAAAGTCAGTTAGTCATAGACAAGGTCAATTATTTATCAACTAGTCGGTTAGTCATTAGTTGATTAAAAAATAATTGTTTAGTCATTAAACGATTGTTCCCGTGATCCTCATGGTCATCCTGATAGACCGTAATACGCTACTAGAAATGTAGGAGAGAGCTGCCATCTTAAGAAGGTTTTGGAACAGTGAAAATGCTTCACCACAATGTGTTCTGGTCTTGACTGCAGGCGTCATTTGGAAAAGTCTCAGCGAATAGAAGCTATCCTGGCATCGCTGCAGGCCAGCGGGGCGGACACAGCTCAGCTCACTGAAGTGGAGGAGATGATCACCGCGCCGGAGAGGCAGCAACTAGAGGCCCTTCGCCATCATATCAACAAGTACTGTACCACTGCACAGTGCTGACACAGTTTGCACAAAATATCAGTATCTGATTGTGTGATTCGGCTACGTTCATTTTAGAATGTCGCACTCTATTGAAATTATTATTATTAACCGTTTTATAATAAAAATAATATATTTGTCGGTTTTAAAATCTAAAAACTGAAAAGCTTGTTTGATTTGTATTCACCTGCTATATTAATGTGTGTATTGTCAAATTTGTTTTTATGTTTTTTGAGTCTATTAATTGAGATTCTACACAATTTATTACAACAAATACTTAGTTTTACATTTATTTATTTAGTTTAACTACAAACATGCATTTGGGATAAACCCGACAGTGATCTGAATGCCAGTATCTCACCCATGTGAAGAATTTTCACACTCTTAAGCAAGACTTTATACATTCCTATACGAACCCTGTTTATTATTTTCATTGCAAGATAAATTGTGAGCTGAGCCATTAAGAATGTATACTTTAGTAAAATTATTTTTTAATATCAAGAATCAGTCATTTTATTGAGTAATCATAATCATCACAGGCTTAAAAATCAGTTTAGATACACAATAACCATATACTAGCAAAGGAGCATCAACAGTAAAATGAAATGTCTAGCGGTTTTGGATATGTGTGTTTACAGATGGCCCAAAAAATGTATTTTGGCCAAAAAAAATTAGCTCACACTTCAAACATTTCCAAAATCAATGCAGTTAAATACATGCACTTTTAACACCCTGCATCATGTTAACATTACACATCTATACATGGAACACCAATCATACATTTTCACTAGCAGGTGATGTCTAGTTCTTTTATATGGGAATGTGATGTGACGGAGCAACAAACTAAATGATTGGCTCAAACAATAGCCCTTTATGGTTGTTCAGTGTTCCTAACTCTCAGCTCTTTTTGTCTCTGCTGAATGCAAAAATGCATAACCACACTTCATATTTCGAACAAAATACATACATATTAATTAGGCTTAACATTGTCTCATCAGAAGCTGGATAATATGACTACCTTCAGATGCACAAGATAAACTAATTAATGATTTGTTCTTTGTAGATGTAATTGGTTGCTGCAGAATCATGGCTTTAATATGCTTATTTCTCTCCCTCTCTCTACATCTTCTGGACACAGGTTGGACTCGAGCGAAAATCAAGTGGATGAAACCATATTCTTGTTAGAGTCTTACATTAATTCAGCCTCATCTTCACGCTGACATATTTGTTTTTTTTTTTTATTTAGTTATTTCTAGTTCCAGATAGGCGTGTGTGTGTGTGTGTGAGAGTGAGTGTGGAGTCATAACAGAACATCGTTTCCATCTGCATTGTATCTGTATTGTTTAGGCAATCATTAAAGATAAAAAGATTGCCCACCATAGAAGCATTTGTTTTATTGATTGTCACTTATTTTATTGCTTGTGAGAAAAGGAGTTGAACATGAAAGGAAAAAATAATAAAAAAAATCAAGAAAGAATGTCAGTCAGTATTGTGGATTGATTTACAAAACTTTATTATTCAACGTCATTTTGTTACTCTGTTGTAAGAAAAAAAACCTAGAAAAGGAGTGCAGAAGTAAAAAAAAAAAAAAATCTGTATCTGTTCAGAGATAAATAAAGCAGATTTGCGGTGAATTCTAGCCTCACTGCTATTCAGTTATGAATAGTGCCATGAATTGGGTTTCTGTCACCTCCATCCTCCTCCCTACTATCCAAATATAGCCTGATGCTGGCAGTGCCGCTGCCATAGGTATATTGAGGTCATTCATCTCAGCGCTCTGGGAAGCTTGCCCAAGTTCGTTCCCCTCCTCAACAGCTAAAATGAAGTCCTGAACGAGTTTCTACACACAGTCTGCTTTATTCGCTCACACACTCTCAAAAACACATTCCAGCTTGCTAGAATCCAAATGTACCTTGACCGAGAGTGAGCGTGTTGTGCTACCACTCTGTTCTGATGCAGAGCAGCTGTAATGAATGAGTTGTGCTCCCAGAGGAAGGGAAGGGGTCTTTTCTTAAAAACGAAGGTGCACTCTTAGGTCTCCATGAAGAAAACAATCACTCTTGGTGTGGTTATTCAGTCATCATGGCTGTCGTCCTTGTCCTTCCTCTGTTTCCTCGTGAAAAAGCCAAGCTGTAGAGCAACCACAGAGGTTGAGATGTGTAAACAGTATTTCAGCTGAATAATAACGTGTGTGAGGTGTGTCAGCTCATTTATTAAACATATAAAAGATTTAACCTTCCATAGGATGAAAATGATGAGTGCGAGCAGCAGCAGGCCTCCAATGATGCTGCCAATCAGGATCCAGAGAGAGATCGGAATGGAACGACCCTTTAGTACCTCCAACACTGTCTGCACATAAACAGTAATCACACCTTAAAGAGGATGTTCCTGGTGTGTCAGTGTTCTAAGCATTAGGGTCTGTGTGAATACAGTGCTTGACTTTTCCAGCCCAACATTCTTTCCTGTTCTAAGGTTGTTAAGGTTCATAAAATGGGCTTGATTTAATTTATATAGTTTAGGAATGCTTATCGCATACAATGATATTAGTCATCATATTCTTTTTTCAGCTCTTAAAATTGAGTATCAGTGACATTGGTCAGGCTGTGAGGTTAAAGGTCGGGTTAAGCCCACATTTTCATTGAGTTTTCTCACCTCCCTCAAGAGGGCAGCATTTCCCAATGTGATAAGATTGGAGTCCCGTGCAGACAGTTGGTAGGAGCCCATTATCATCACAGATTTGAACTTAGCCTGATAACACACACACACACACACACACACAGTTTGTTTAACATGTTTTCCATGGCGTTAACATGTAAGGGTGTGCTGTAACAGCCTGTGACTTACCTGTCGGAAGAAATTGTCATGAACTCTTCTTGTAATGCGGATGAAAGCCATGTGTCCTTTGAGCAGCTGCTGAATTTCACACACAACCTCTACACACCATGCTGTGCTGCAGTTCTACACACAAACACACACATTCAATTTGCTTGTGAAACTAGAACAATATAAAAAATGGTGGTGGGGTGGTGTCTTGGTGTTCTAAGATATAGAACAGATATACGTAAAGCTAGTAGGGCCCTTATTTTCAAACTGTCTGACCTTGGTGTTGCTACATTATATCCAGAGTTAGTAGCCAATATCCTCCGATCACTGGCAAACAAGAGGTGTAATGAAAGAGAAGTGAAAGTGACAGTCTGTTATTATGAACACCATAGCACGCAAACATAAAGAAACTTGTTGGCCAGTAGTTGGCCAGTGTTGACAAAATTTACAATGAAAGTCTTTTTTCATCTCATGCCATAGCCCCGGGTTGCCAGATCTGATGGAAAAAGGGAGACCCCAACTTTCCATCAAAGATATTACAGCCATTTCTTGCACTCGTTTGCTCAAGATCAGAAGGCTTGAGCAAGGTACTGTCCCCATTACTGCTCCCCGGCTGCTTTTAATAGCTGCCTCCTGCTGCATGTGTGTGTATGGGTGAAATGCAGAGGTTGAATTTCATTGTGTCTCACTATGTGTTCTGCTGTGTTTCACAATGGCAAGTATAGTCACTTTCACTTTTCTGTAACAAACGTCTTAAACAGCAAGGTGCCTGGAATCGCGCACAGGCTGTGCAAAGCACGTCGCTGAACTATTTACATCATGTCTTCCTCAGTTCCTCTCTGCTTTCAAAGATCTATCTGCATGGCAGGCTACTTATTATCCTATGGTACAGTAAAACAGGGGACTTTTCTCTGCAACTGACATTTTTGAAGACTGACTAATCATTAGCCTTAAAAGCCAACCCTGCTTAATGCGCTGCAAAGAGGGTTCCCTCTGAATGATGGGTGGAACAAGTTTCTCACCAGTATTTCATTCTTCTTCATGTCCTCTGGGTGCAGTGGACGCACATCTCTCTGGGCAGCTTTCAGCTGAGCTAGGTCACTTCTAATGTTGCAATTTACACCTGAGGCCTACACACATATATATATATATTCAAAAATAACATACATTGTATATTTAAATATTTGAAACAAGACAATAAAAGGGATTTTTAAATGATGCAATATCAGCTATTAGTTATTTAGCAATTCAGTTTACCGTTATTCAGTATTTCAAGTTTTTAAAAATGTTGTTTCTTTATATAAATAAACAACTAAATAACATACTGCATTTTTGTAATAAAGTTCTTATTTGGCTCAAGATGTGATCACATTGTGAACATTAATGTTATTAGAATTCTGTTTATACTTTTTAATTAGAATTTAATTTAGTATAATAATGTCATTGTGGTTATGAATTTATTAATAAATGAATTCTGGACATACTTTTTTTAAGCAGAGTCATTTTTATTAGAGTATCACAATAATTGATTCTATTAATGACATCACTCTGACAGCACATTACTTTGTGTCATTAAGGATATTTTTCTGAATGTAAATGGTCTTTGAATTAAAATTAGAATTAGAATTTGAATTAGAATGAGAATAGAAAACATTTTGAGTGACTCCAAATGCTTAAGCAGCAGTGTGTAAAATGTACACCAAGGATTTGGAATAAAAAAAAAATCCTCACACACTCGATACTCACATTGTGAGAGAAAGCTTCCACCACAGATGAGAAGACTCTGTCTCCCGAAGCTACAGCAGGTAAACTAACAATCAGCTCCAGATTATTGACCACATAGCAGCCCAGATTTTGCACCTGAGAACACACACACACACACACACACACACACACACACACGTATGTACATCCACTTATATAAATAACTACACACACAAATAAACACGGGTAACTTTGACTTATTTCTGACTCTTTTTCTTTCAAACAAATGGAAAAAGTGTAGAATCACAACCTCATTATCACTACATGACTAAAAATGTTAACTACATTATGTCAAATATACTTATTAGGTTAAGTATTAACAACAGAAAAAACTAACATTAACACTGATTAAGGCTATATTGAAAGCTGGTCATTTCTAAAGTTTGTACCCTGAAATGTGTGTAGAACTCTGGTCCCATTCCCTCTGACACAGTCCGGGTGGGATGGACCTCATAGCGGTTTAGATTAGAATCACTGTAACAGATGACAGTAAATCAGAAGTTTCAAAACTTTCAGAAAAAAACAGTAAGTTTCAGCACAGAAACATGGAGATGGAGAGAGAGTCACTAACCTGGTGATGAAGAGGTCCGGCTCATACTGAACAATGCTCTGTAACTGAACTGTGTTATCTGGCAAAGTGTCCTCTCGCTCAAGACTGTCACTGTGACACATGCACACACACACACACACACACACACACACACACACACACACACACACACACACACAATTCAACAATTCTGATTATATTTCTCACCAGAAATGAAAACGACCTAATTGTAATGTTATAATGTTATAATGGTCTAAAATCTCTGACTAGTTATAGTTTACAAAGAACTGTTTCGAGAACAGGTTTTCTACCCAAAAACCATTTAAGCAGGCAAAAAATAATTCATGCAGTCAGCTGGTTCTTTGAGAGTGGCTATTTTTTAATAAAAGCAATGCCAGTAGCAAAGAATTTGTGTGATTATGTACCTTGCAGCCACAAGCTTCATTTGGATCTTATTGATAAGAGATGTGCAACTAAATTCAAACTCTAACATGAAGTTCACCTATGGGAGAGATAAAGAGAAAGTGTTGTTCAGTAATTATTTTTCCTGTGTTGTATCTGAGTGAATAATGATGAAAAAGGAAGAGCCACCTTAGACTGTGAGCGAAACACTGGGTAGCTGACGTTGCAAGAGTGAGTGTTGGAACTCAGAGCTGTGCACTCAATCTTAAATTGGGCATCCTCCTGAAAGGGGAGAGAGAGAAAGAGCTGAAGGATTTGAATAGCAATCCCCATATGTGCGCCCTTTAAACTGTTGTTGTGACGTTGATTTTTTAGAAGGCTGGTAAAAATCTCAACCTGCCTAATGAATGACTGTACTGATATGACTGACAGTGACATCACTGTTTTGTCTTCTTATCTTCTACTACTATTATTATTATTAACAACAACAATAATAATTGATAACAGCAAAATAAACAACAACAGCCAGTCATTTTCTGCCGCTTGTCCCAAGCGGGGTCGCGCTGGAGTCCATCCCAGCTCACACAGGGCAAAGGACAGGGGACACACCCTGGAGAGGTCGCCAGCCCATCGCAGGGAGGAGCGTGACGAGGACGGCACCTTGCTCAGGGGTACCTCAGGGCAACCTATTGGGAAAGGGTTCGAACCCCGATCATGTGGCCAATGCCCTAACCACTAGGTCACCACTGCCAACAACAGGTAATAATGGTAAAATATTTTGCAGACAGTTTGATCCAGGTACAGAGTGAACTACTTAAAGTAATCCTCTAAATATAGAAAGATGTGATTGGAGTCCAAATAGGTAATTTCAGTTGTAGAGTAGAGTGATCTTTGTTTGTATATATGTGTATGTGTGTGTGTGCGTGTGTGTGTGTGTGTGTGGGTGGGTGTACCCTTATACTCAGGCTGCTGAAGTGCAGGTTCCTGGAGTAGTGCAGAGTTAGGCTGGTGTTATAAGCGTTTTCAAGCCCATTCTGGAGCTGAACCTTCACGGCTAAACGTCTGCGTGGACTGCGGATCACATATGGCTTCTGCCTGTAGGCGACAAAACTAACCTTTACCCAGCATTTATATTCATTAATAAGCAAACAAGAACACAAAACCACAACAAGATCATAAGATCTTTGTTCAGTAGTGTCCAATTATGCTTAACATTGTTATAAAAAAGAATAATTTAATGTTTTAATAATTTAATCCAATCACAGGTTATGTGAGCAGCATGCAATCTTTAAGACTCATTCACACACAGACCACTTTAAGAGCAGTGCATTACCGTGTCCCTGAGATGTCCATGTGGGCTTTCAAAACAAGGTCTGTCACACACACGTCATCTTCCCCACAGTCTTTGTGAAAAGGGATCTGGCAAACAACCCAACAGACCAGAAACATTAATAAGCAGGGTTTCAAAATCTGTATTTACACAGTCATAATGACAGCTGGTAATATGCTGCCAAAAGCATGGCATGTGAAATGGATTCTATCATTTCATTTAAATGCTCTACAGTGTTTACAAGATCCACACACCTTTCTGAAAGTTTGTTATATACACCAATGAAAGTGACAATCCTTGTCATTGCAAGGTCACAGCACAGCACACAGTGAACCACAACAAAATTGGACTTCTGCATTTAATCCATGCAAACACCATGTAGCTATGAAAGCGCCCAGGGAGCAGTGACAGGGACGGTACCTTAGGGCAACCTAGTGGTAAGGGGTTTGAACCCACAATCTTCCAATCCTGTGGCCGACTCCCTCACCACTAGGCCACCGCTGCCCTAAATTGGACCGCTGCATTTAACCCATTCACACAAACACCGTACAGCAGTGGGCAACTATGAAAGCGCCCAGGGAGCAATGACAGGGACGGTACCTTGCTCAAGGGTACCTACTGGGAAGGTTTGATCTTCCCAATCTTTTGATCATGTGGCCAACTCCCAAACCACTAGGCCACCGCTGCCCCATATACCAATATCAGAAGCAGAAAACAGTTGGGTTTACTTCCATTCTTAAGAATATTTGATATACAGTGATGTTTAACTCACAGTTTTCTTGACTGTGGTTGGCCAACCTTCATCCAGTACAGGGCCACTCTCTGTGTCGTTGATTTTGAAGCGCAGGGAAAAGCTGATTGGCCGAATGTAGTCTGCCGTGTCCTGTTGGTCAGAAGAGCAGAATAATCACAATCAATCTGCCTTTCAATAAATTTGTTAATCCAATTTTTCTCTCTTTTTCCAGCCAATGCATACTATACACATCATCTGGAATATATCAGCGATCTTGTCAAGTTTTTCCTTCTGCTGGCTGTTTTCCCTGAAGCTTCAATGTTCAAAGTGTGTGGTTATAGTTGTGTTTATTTCTCATTTGTTATTGCATGACATATCATTTTTAAATATTTGGTTGTATAGGCTTTGTGATTATTCCAAAGCCTGTACAACTATCACTGAAATGGCCGCAAAAACTTTTAGGGGAGTCTTAAGCCAAACCCCATCAGAGGAGAGCTGTTTTTCTTTTGAGTCAGGCTAAGTAGGTACAAAAACAGACTCTTTAAAATCAGTCTGGGCAAGATTTAGTTTTTGTTTGGCTGATACCTAGTAGCCATCTATCTGTTTACATATACAGTATCTCACAAAAGTCAGTACACCCCTCACAGTTTTGTAAATATTTTATTATATCTTTTCATGGGACAACACTGAAGATATGACACTTTGATACAATGTAAAGTATTCATTGTACAGCTTGTATAACAAGAATTTGTTGTCCCCTCAAAATAACTCAGCACACAGCCATTAATGTCTAAACTCTTTCTTGAGCATGGAGTTCACTAGAGCTTCACAGGTTGCCACTGGAATCCTCTTCCACTCCTCAATGATGACATCATGGAGCTGGTGGATGCTGACCTTGCGCTCCTCCACCTTCTGTTTGAGGATTCCCCACAGATGCTCAATAGGGTTTAGGTCTGGAGACATACTTGGCAAGTCCAGTACCTTTACCCTCAGTTTCTTTAACAAGACATTGGATGTCTTGGAAGTATGTTTGGGGTCGTTATCATGTTGGATAACTGCCCTGCAGCACAGTTTCTGAAGAGAGGGGATCATGCTCTGCTTCAGTATGTTAAAAAAACTACATTGTTGACACTTTGATACATTGACTACATTGTATCAAAGTGTCATATCTTCAGCGGTGTCCCATGAAAAGATATAATCAAATATTTACACAAATGTGAGGGGTGTACTCACTTTTGTGAGATACTGTATGTCCATTTTTCTAATAGACTCACAAACACATGGAAGGGCAGCATCTGGCACAGTGTTTCTCCCACTTGAACTCTGACCCCAATGACCGTCTGCCTCTGGGAGTTCGAATCAAACAGCGCACGTGCAGACAGCTTCCAGTCATCCAGCATAGCCCCCACCTGCAGATCTGAACATGGGACAAGTTTTTATATATAGTCTTATTCAGAGAACATAGATTAGTCTTATTCAGAGAACATAAATTAATTTAAATTAAATATGGACTTAATATTGTTTTTCTCTAACTAAAAACAGTTCAGGAAAAAATACTATTATACCTTTTACTATTATTAGAAAGTAGCATCTACAGTAGCATTAAATTGTTTTTTTCTGATTATGCTCATGTAAACGGTAGATATTAGTACAGCTATTAACAGGCAGTAGATGGCAGACCCTAATGGTTTGTAGTACCAAAGTATGTGCCATAAGCTCCCGGAGAACGGCTGTTGGCAAAGAAGCAAGCAGAGGCATTGAGGCAGGCAGACTCTCGACCACCCTTGTAGCAGTTCTTCTGTATCACATTGATGGAGTGTGGTTGGAAGGACAGGCTCACGTTTATTTGCACTATACTGCGAGACCTGCACACAAGAGAAGACTTCAGAAGGAAGAAGATTTTTATCATGTGTAGATAACTTCTGTTCAAATCTCTTTAAAAATATTTAAAAAAATGATTCTGTTAGCATGTATAGTGTATGAACTGTATTAAAAACTGTTTTGTAAAAAAAAAAAAAAAAAAAAAAAGTCTACAACCAAACAGAGAAAGCTGCAACATCTGAAACCAGAGACATGGACATTGTTTCAATATAATTCTTAAACAAATCCTTCATATTTTAGGAAAAAACACATGCAAGTAAAGTGCTGTTTGTACTGTATTTTTCTGAACTAATCTTTATTAGATTTTTCAGTATGTTTCTTAATATTTCTTAGCCAAATAGCTCATGCACTTTTTATTGAACTGAAGTTTTAAACTGAGGAGGTTTTAAAAATCACTGGTCTAGAGCACCTGAGGAGGACAGCACTGCCCTGAGCTCCAACAGCCAAATCCAGCAACTCATCACCATCCATATCCAACAGGGCGCTGAGACTGCGGCCGAAATACTGCAGGCCTGCAGAGAGAGAGGAGCCAGAGATGCGCTACAGACAGAAGCAGAGTGAGGAAGAGATGGGCGGATGGATGAGGAGAAAGATTAAACAGGGAAATAGCAAAAGAGAGGACGAGACCAGTGAATGTTAGCTGTAAATGACAAGAACATTTAAGAACAACTAGCATTTATGGACCAGCTAGTATAACGATCCTGATGTTGTTGTTTTAAAATCAAAAAGATCAAAATTACCCAGCAAAATCTAATCTACCCAGCTTTCCTAAATGTAATTATTCAGGCGAGGTATGTTAGTTTTCAGAAGTAAGAAGTTCAAGAACCTTAAAATCCACCAATGAACATGGCACAACATCAGCACACACATGCACTAAATGATTCAGGCATGTTTAATAGACTTGTCTTTGGGGGCTCTGACATGGTATGTTATATTGTATTGTACTGTATTGATAAAAGGATAAATGTATTTTAAATTAAAAGTAAAATAGTAGCAATTTAAGTAGCTGTTTTCATGAGTGAGGGATGCTGTCAGAAACTATATTAACTAGACTCTTTCCTCCTGGTTGAGTTTTGGGGATGAAATAATATATGTCACTAGGCTGTAATGTGGCCCATAGTCACACATTACCTGTTTGTACTGGGGTATTATATAGTATTCATCACCATGGTAGACATAAAGTGCCCCTTGATGGTCATCTTCTAGAGGGGCTCCAACCAGCAGGTCAGCATAGCCGTCGTGGTTAAGGTCTGGCGCCACTGCCATGGCATAACCAAACCTAGCATCCTGAGCTTTAGGCTGGGTCTTTAGTGTCCCATTAGGAGCAAAACCTTCCTGATGGAGGATGCAAAAGGTAAAGGAGAGAAAGAATATGAATCAATCCATTTTTTTAAAAAATAGGAACCATTTCAGATGTGGATAAATGCAGAAAAATGTTTGTATATGTTACTCCTGGTCAACAAAACACAAGAGACCCTTACTCCATCTAGACAGTAGATGTAAACTTTTCCTGTCTCTTTGTTTCCTGCTCCAAGGAACATGGGGGCAGCAATGAGAAGAATATCTGTTATGCCATCCTGATCCACATCTACCCCACACACCTCACTGCCAAAATAGGAGCCAATCTACAAAAAAAAAAAAAAAAATGTAAATATGTGCCAGTATGTCAACCACATTCTAGTTTAGTTAAAAAGCTATTATTTATAATTGGTAAATGGTATTATTTTATTCTTTAGAAATGGTATTCAATTTTGGGGTAAAAGATAGTTTATATACAAAATATAATGATATAATAAAACATATATAATTATAATATACATATAATACAATTATTTAATTATATAACATATATTTTTATGTTTCAAGGTTGGACAGGTCTTTTACTCATTTTATACTGAAGTGAAATTCCCCCTTCTGTTACAGCTGACCTTGCATATGGGATAAACTGTAAGACAGATGTGTAAATTCCTTGTTTTGGAAATGATTAACTCTGCTCAAGAGCTTTTTTGCCTTACCTGTTCCCCATTGAGGGCCTGAGTGATGGTAACATCTCCCAATGGGCTGAGGTCAAACAATATAACCTTTCCCTTGTGTTTGAACCTGGGGGCCCCGGCCACATATAGTCTCCTCCAATCTCCTACAGTCACTGAGGACACGGTGTAACCTGGACCAAACACACAACCACCACAGTAAATGAGCTTCTTTATTAAACCTTATGAACCAATAATAATAATAATAATAATAATAATAATAATAATAATAGATTTTACTATAAGTACATTTAAGGTATGCAAAAGGTACATTTTTAGCTGTTTTATTTCTTTCAAAAGTGAAGTAGCCATGGTAGATGAAGAGGTTATTGTTTCAAAGTTTGGTGACCTGAACTCCCTATCTCCAATGATGCAAAGTGTAGAGTGAAAAAGAGAGTTATAAATTAGTATCAAAAGAGTGAAGTGTGTGCAAAGGTGAATGGGAATGACGGAGATAAAAAATGTAAATAGGTGATAAAACTAAGTAGGGACACAGAGCAGGTTTGTGAATGTAAGTTTGAGTAAGAGAGTAAAATGTTTCTGTTTTCTGATTAAACAAAAAGCTTCACAAACCCAGAGGCAGGAAGCCAAAAGAAAAGCAATGCAAAAGTCTCATCTCGTAACAAAATGAATAAGAGTTTCAGCAACTAGATGCGAAAGACATCCAGACACAGTCTGGAAATGATTTTAGGGATGAAAGAAAGCTCTCTTGGAAACTGTTTTATTTGACAATCAAATGATAATGTGTGATCAAGAACAAGATTCCAATCCTGGCCCAAGAATCAAAAATGAAAAATAATAATAGTTGAAAAATTCAAAAACTGTTTTGTTCTTTCTTTATAAAAAGCTCTTAAGCCAAATGTTAAGGGTGCTCACTTGGGCATACGTTCATGCAGATATTGTAAATTTTGGTTGCTATTTTTGTATGATGATGTTACCTAGGTAAGCTGCGTGATTCTTCAACTCCAGCGGAAATTCCTTCTCAAAAGCCTCTCGAGAAGGCATGATCCTTTCTTTGTTGCTCTCCTTCAGGACTCCTCCTTCCCAGTCATACGCTCCCACCATCCCAAATAGGATACCATCCTGAAAAAAAAAACACATATAGGAGTGACATTTATTAATGTAGAACATTCTACTTTCTAAACTAGTTCAAAACTCCAATATAGTCCTTGTAAAGATATTTAAAAAGAGCTGCGCTAGCGACTGAAAAATTCAGAAACACTGCAAAGTGCCCAATAAGCAGAAATGTGAATTGACTACAGATACTTCAATGCATTTTTAAGTAAAAGTGTTCAAGTCTCTTCAATTTAATAGAGTTTTCTATTTCTGACCACCTATATTTGTAATTTTTACATTTTAGCACAAATATCTCTACATTGTACTATTTTTCAAATTTCAAAACAGGCTTGTAACTTTAGTTAGCATTCATTATTTTATGTATTAAAGTTAAAATGCTTAAATATGTTTTGAATCATATTAAAATTGCATGAAATTCAGATTACGCCATTGGAAATGCCCCCCTGTAAAAATCTACTGTTTACTTTTATTCATTTCAGTGTCTCTAATTTTGACCTAAGTATAAAGTTGAATCAGATCTTTTACCACAGTGTTTTGATGAACAAGTATCTTTTCTAAGTAAAGAGTGTGTGTACCTTTCTACCATTAAGTGAAGGTTATCATCATATAATAAATGAACAAATCAGCTTATAGGGTAGGCACCACATGATTATAGATTTATAGATACTAACTCTTAGATAAAGTATGGCACCATATTTTTCTTTTCTGATACTGGTTTTGAGTATTTTTTTTAACTATTTTAACTGAATTGAATAATAATTTTATTTGAAGCAGTATACTCCTACATCATAGGATTACTGGGCAGATTTTACCTCTCCTGAGAAAGACCTCCTGATATTACATTTGCTGCTCCAATCTTCTCGCAATACAATTGGGGTGCTTACCCAATTGGGAACCATATCAGTATTACCATGTCAGGGAGCATGCTGGTTAAATCGATAGCTACATGGACTATGAAGAAGGTGGATAAATCTGTGGAGTTGTGGAAACAGTCTCAGTTTCAATATAGTGTAAACCATTCTTGTAAAACATTCTCCTTGTCTTTTGCCATTTTCTGTGCAACATTGCATGAGTCTTCCCATCTTTATGCTATGTTTAAAAATCATGATAGTTTGTGATAAATTACAAGTGGATCTGAGAATCCGAACCTTTAGTGAATATTTTTTTGGTGAGAAAAGAAGTTCTGAAAATGTGGTGTTTCATCCTGGGCAGATGTTGTAGTGTGGGGGAGTTTGATGACTATGAACAGCCAATGACAAACACTCTTACTTCCACAGGAAGTAACTCATGACATCACATGACACAGAGTGAAGGTTTTCCAATACACAATTAGATTAGTTTAAGTCTTTCTTCCTTCTGATATCCAATCAAGCATTATTATCAAACCAATAACAACCTAGTAGAAAGTTGGTGCCATCTGTGGTGAATAAAAATGTAATAAAAATAGTTCACCTGGACTGGCCATGAAAACCATGAAGCCATGAAAACCATTCAAGTGTCCTTTTAAAAATGTCTACTCACATCTAAAATGTGCGTTGAGAAGCCAATCTGGGACATCTCCATAAGGAAGGCACTTTCATTGTAGCCCAGTGTTCCTGTCATGGCAAAAGATGTCACATTAAATTGCAGTTACATTGATATAACCCATCTCCCATGGCCAAGGACTGACCAGTAATACAGAACTAAAGTTGCAATTAAATCACTAAAGAATAAATATGCTGTCTCCCATGTACCCAAGTTCATGTGTTTTTGTATTGGCCAAGTGGTCTTGTTTGTTTTCTCACTTGTCCTGCCCCTGCCCACCTGTGGTTCATTCATGTCTCTTCCCTATTTCAGGTGTCAGTTGTACCGAACTGTTCCAAGTTGTTAACTATTCGTTTTTGAGTCTGTGTTTGGCAGTTCTCTGTTGTTCAATATCTTTTTATGCAGTCAGTCTTTTCCATTTTCAGTCTGGTTCACTACAGTCTTAATAAGTACCAGATCTAGAGAAAATGTCTTGGGTTGACCTGAGGATGGTATGCAGAGCTAAAGGAAAAATTAATGGCAAAATTAAAGCCATTTCTTTACACATTTGTATAAAAGTGTGGTCAGTCATTCATAAGAAATGTATATGGTTAAAACTATTAAGAGCAGCAAGGGCATCTATATACACATAGCCTTCAGCCTTCGAATTGGCACCAGCCCAAATTATTAGACTTAATATTCATTCATTCATTCATTATCTGCCGCTTGTCCCAAACGGGGTCGCGGGGGAGTGCTGGTGTCCAACCCAGCGCACACAGGGCGAGGACGGGGGACGCACCCTGGACAGGTCGCCAGCCCATCGCAGGGAGGAGCGGGACGGGGACAGCACCTTGCTCAAGGGTACCTCAGGGTAACCCATTGGGAAGGGGTTCGAACCCCCGATCCGCCGATCATGTGGCTAACACCCTAACCACTAGGCCACCACTGCCCCTTTTCTGTGTAAACTTAGACTTAAACTTATTAGACTTAATAACAAACAATAATTTCCATTTTGACCGTAAATACTGCGAAAGCTAGGGATGCACAAGCCAGCGTATTTCTTTATGCCAGGCCAATGCCCTGATAAATATGGAAGGTTATGAAAAGAAGGGTATCTGGTGTAAAACTTTTGTCAAATGAATATGAAGACACCACTGCAAATATCCACATCAGATTAGTCGAGGTGCATGTGGAAATTGGGTTACTGGCAGTGAAAAGAGTGTCAGACAGAGCAATGGGTATGTTCTTCTTTCGTCTGCTCCCATTTAGGGGTCGCCACAGTGAATCAACTGTCTCCATGTCTTCCTGTCCTCTGAATGTTCCTCCTTCAAACCAACCACCTGAATTTCTTCTCTCACCACATCCATAAACCTCCTCTTTGGTCTTCCTCTTTTCCTCTTTCCTGGCAGCTCCATCTTCAACATGCTCCTCCCAATATAATCCTCCTCTGGACATGTCCAAACCAACACAAACTTGCTTCTCTGACTTCAAAATGTCTCCAAAATGTGTAACCTGAGCTGTTCCTCTAATATATTCATTTCTAATCCTGTCCTCGTCACGCACACTGCAAATCTCCGCACCTTTAATTCAACAATGCATTACACTTTGAAAAAAAAAAAACACTTGCTAACTTGTCCTTAAAATCACATAGAAAAGTTAGCAATCTGCTCTGTAATGAACAAAAAAAATCCCAATAAATGTTTTACCAGTAGCTGTCACTATTCAGGTAGATTACCTCACAATTTAACCTAATAATATATTTCAATATAATAATATAATAATATAGAGATCAATCTAAAGAACATTCCATCGACAACAATAAAATGCCATTATATCTTATATCTTACTGTCTTTATCAAAATTATCCAACGCTTTGCAAATCACAGCCTAAAGCAACTGCAAAAGCTTCTGGAGCCAACAAGAACTACAAAAGCACTCAAAAAAATGATTTTTTAAAATATATATCCTTTTCCCATACAATCAAAAAGAAAAATATTTTACGTGGACTTATATGATTTAAACCATCTAGCTGGCTACGGTGGCTATAATGGTGCAATTTGTTGCATTAACCAACAAGCTCAATTGAAATTCTTCTTTTTTCTAATAAATATAATATAAATAATATTTGTCATTTTTTTAAAATAAGGCAGCAATGCTGTACTCTAGCAGTACCACCAAGGCTCAGCATTATCATATCATTTATCTAAATTATTAACTACATATGACAGATTTGAAATTATAAAATAAAAGTGATTGATCTATACATCTGCTAAATTACATAAGATCCCAGTCTTTAAACAGTAGTGTGTGACTTACTGATGTAGTATGTACAATTATGTCCCAAGCTGGATTCCTTAGTGTGTATCAGTCTGGACATCCTGTCCTACCAACAGCATGTCTATATTATGGGTATTCTTATTGTCCCTAGCCCTACACTCCCTACCTTCCTTCCTTCAGCTGCGCTCCAGCTCAGGCTTTTTAGCTGAGGTCGCACCTTGCCCTCTCCTGCCCTTTAAATCCTTTCTTTGTCCTCCCTTCCTCAAAAGGGTGGCGTCATCCTTTGCGGCATCTCAGAGTAATTATCAGCAAAAATAGTGTCAGCACAGCCATAAAAAGTACTGACGACTTTGAGACTTAGTTTGTGCCCTATACTAAACCTGCAACAAATGAAATCTATGTCAAAGTGTTTTCTGTTCACTACATTTACGGCATTTAGCAGACGCTCTTATCCAGAGCGACTTACATTTCCTAATTACAGGGACAGTCCCCCTGGAGCAATTCAGGGTTAAGGGTCTTGCTCAGGGACCCAGTGGTGGTAGTGCCAGAGGTGGGATTTGAACCTGAGACCTCTTGAGCCATAGGCAAGCATCCTACCACTAGACCACCATCACCCCCCACTAATGGACTAGATGTGCTTGACTGTCGATGTTGGAGCAGTACACAGAAAGACACCAGTCCATGACAATCCCAAAATGTCTATACATTCAAAACTATTTAAGCATTGGCTATCCTGTGTCAATTTGCATGTCTTTCTTACCCTCCAGACTGAAGATACGATCTCCCAGTGCATCTACAATATCATTTAATGCTGCTTCATCTGTTACATTGAAAAAGTATTTCTCATCTGGGTCACTGGCAATATATTTGATCTCGTTAATGAAAGTCTCTGGATCCTGCTGCCTGCGGATGTAGTGCCCTAAAACCTGTGAGAGAGATAGATAGATAGAGAGAGAGAGAGAGAGAGAGAGAGAGAGAGAGAGAGAGAGAGAGAGAGAGAGAGAGAGAGAGAGAGAGAGAGAGAGAGAGAGAAACTATAAGGATTCCTGTTTAACTTTTAACATTTACATTTACAGCATTTAGCAGATGCTCTTATCCAGAGTGACTCGTCAACATCTGATCTTCATTCTAGCAACCTGCTAAAGATCAACAGCTGCTGATTTACAATGTTTTTTTTTTTTTTTTTTACAGATTATGGAGATATATTTGCTATGAAGGCCTTACCTTTTGAACTATACAAAACAGACTAACATCAGCCAAATGTATATACTCAATCACATCCTTAATAAAGGAGTTTCCGTTTGTCTCAAGTGTGAAAAAAATCTAGGACACATTAATTTTACACTCTGTGACTCGCTTTTATGTCTTTGGTAACGGCAATATTTAAATTGAGCAGACATTGAGCAACATATATGAACCACATATATGTTTACTCTTTAAAAGTATGCTTTTTCTTGTTTTTTTTATAGATTTTGTGCCTTTTTCTTTTTATCCTTCTATACTCTTGTCTTGAAATATTCCGTTATAAATGTAATTATAATATAACATAACAGAGATGTCCTGTTTTGGCATTTTGTCTCATACAGTACTGTATAAAGTCACATGAAACTCTTTAACATTAGATAAAATACTAATAAATATGTTATTTATTATTATTCACATATTCATATATTATAATATATATTATTGTTTCTGTGAAGATGAAAAAGTTTAATAGTGATTACAGACTACACTGTCCAAAACTACCACAAGGAGGAGGAGCTTAAGCTGATATTTGAAAAGTAAGGGTAATAACAGATATGTTCTCATGCAGGACTCCCACGCCTACACCGTGCTACAAAAGCTTCTTACCAGACAATGTGATGCAGAGGTTTTTGAAGAGAGACCAAGTGGCAGGGGAAGCAGAGGAAGAGCCAGAACACCTCCGCATGAGTCAGAGAGTGAACATCACTCTCTCACACACACAAACACACACACACACACACACACACACACACTCTGCTACTGGAAGCTCACCACTAATGTGAAGTCCTTTAAGTGAACTTGGATTCTGTCCAAACTAAAGCCAAGCTTGAAAGGTTCATTTGTATATTCAATAACCCCAGCAGCTGGCCTCACATGGGTTTAACCCATGAAAAAAGTTCTTTTTCAGAAAAAAGTTATTTTTCAGAAAAAAGTTATTTTTCAGAAAAAAGTTATTTTTCAGAAAAAAATCAAATGTATTTAACCACAATAAAATTAATACAGATAGTGATCAGAATGAGGAACAGAAATGTGAAGCATTATTTTTCTGTCAAAACGATCAGGTGCATGTGCAGGAAAACAGGTTTGTTTGTAATGATTTTGTTGTAAAAATTTTAAAAATCCACATTGCTTATGCAGTAGAGATTGGAATAGAGTTTCCGTCTCCCAAAACTAATTACTGATAAACATTTTGAGCCACACATTTTACTAACTGCTCTTGAGTGTAGCATCTTTTATTCACAGTGTAATTGTGATTGTGAACGATACCCTACATCAAAGCCATTTCTCTGCAGTGCCCATTAAAAAGCCCATAAAAGCCCATTTCTATCTGAATCACAGACGATGACAGTGTGCTCACTGTACGTGTTGAACTTTTCAAGCTCCAAGTTATCTTCTCCTCTCCTTTGGCTAATCTGTCTCTTTTTCGGGGCAGCGGTGGCCTAGTGGTTAGGGAGTTGGCCCCACATTGGAAGATTGTGGGTTCGATTCCCACCCCAGTGGGTTGCCCTGAGGTACCCTTGAGCAAGGTACCGTCCCCATCACTGCTCCCCGGGCGCTTTCAATAGCTGCCCACTGCTGCACGTGTGTGTATGGGTGAAATGCAGAGGTCCAATTTCGTTGTGGTTCATGTGTGCTGTGCCGTGACCTCGCAATGACAAGGGTTGTCACTTTCACTTTCACTTTTCTTCCAGTCCTCTGCATTCTCCTGCATGTCCTCTCGCACCAAATCCATAAACCTCCTCTTTGGTCTTCCTCTTCTCCTCTTGCCTGGCAGCTCCATCCTCAACATCCTTCTTCCAATATACTATTCATCTCTTCTCTGCAGATATCCAAACCAATACAATCTCACCTCTCTGACACCTGAATGTCTCCATATTGTCCAAACTGAGCTGCCCCTATTATTAATTCATTTGTGAATCTGTCCATCCTCGTCACTTCCAGTGCAAATCCAAGCCTCTTTAACATTGCCACCTCCAGCTTTGCTGCCTATCTCATATTACAACTCATATAACATAGCTATTCTCACTACCCTCCTGTAAACCTTCCCTTTCACTCTTGCTGGTACCTGTCTGTTACACATCACTCCTGCCACTCTTCTCCACCCATTTCAACCTGCCTGGACTCACTTCCTCATTTCTCTTCCACACTCCCCGTTACTCTGAACTGTTACCCAAGTATTTAAACTCTTCTACATTTGCCACCTCAAATCCCTTCATCCTAACCAGTCTGCTGTGCTCACTGTCATTCACACTTATTCCTCTCCTCTCTAGAAATTGTGTCCACTTCTACAAGGTCTCCTCAAGCTTCCCCCTAATCTTGCTACAGATCATTGCCATCAGCAAACATCACAGTGCATGGGGACTCCTGTCTAATCTCATCTGTCAACTTGTTTCTCCCTCTATAGTATCCAACTTCTCATTTAATTCGCCTTATCTATATCCTTGCCCCGTTCTTTCTTTGCCCTGCGCTTGCTGACTATTCCACTTTTTCTTTGTTAGCCTCTTCTTCTGTATACACTCCTGAACTTTTATGTTCCACCATTAGGTTTCCTCAAACACCCTTTTCTGCACTGATGCCACACTGAGCATCTTTTTATGTCAGCCTTACCTCTTCTGCAGTCTGGTAACTTCACTACCCCTCAGGACCCATCTTAACATCTGCCTGAATTCCACCTTGCAGTCCAGTCCCTTCAATGTCCATTTGTTCCTCGACTGTTCCCTCACTTTCCTACGTGTCTTGACCTCCAGTGTCGTCCTACAAACCACCATCCTGTGCTGTTTAGTTATGTTATCTCCTGTCACTATTTTGCAGTCTTCAATTTCCTTCATAGTGATCCTTCTCATCGTCTGTTTCCTTTACCAACATGCCCATTAAAGTGAGATTTCCAGCTATGATGACTAATTACTAAAAAAATAAATGCATTAGAAAAAATCTTTGTTCTACCCTACCCATATGTAGCATTAAGTTATAACAGAAGTTAATTTTAGGAATATAACACTGTAATTTTAAAGTTTATATTTTTTACTGAATTTGTGCAGGGTTTTAAAATGATTTGGGATAGAAACATTTAAAATAACCTTAAACAGTCACTCAGTTCATTCCCTAATTAAACATTCGCACCAGATCACCCTAAATGAGTTTATTGAATGTTGAATGTTGAAAAATGTAAATGCCAGCAATCTGGCAAGTGTTAAACTCTATATTTCCCAAACCCAGATTAAGTGTAAAACTAGACAAAATTAAATCCAGGACTGAGCTTAATCCATGTCTGGGAACCATTAAGAATTTACCAAGTTAGAAAATAATCTAGTTTCAGCATTTAGCCACTCAGCAGCCAATTGCACCACAGCTCTGTTTAAAAGAAAGCATCTTGGGTTACAATTAATCCTAATGCATAACAACCTGAAAGCACAGGGAAGGAGAAGAGGAAAAGAACCAACACATGTGGGAAGAGGGGATATATGTGCTTTACGTGCCTCGCACATATATTTCATCAAAGATGATTCTTTTGACTGGGGTCCATGAATCTCTCAGCGTAACCGGAGCAGCCTGTAGGATATCTCCTTGCTTTAGAGTTTGGGGGAATGTTACAAGCTGGTTCTTTGCCCAAAAATATGTACTTTCTTTCAAACCTCACAGTATTTCCATATCTGCTGCCAATTGGTACTGGTTTCTTCATGTATACACGATAACTGGAGAAAAAAGGTCAGTGGGGGGAAGGGGTGAGTTATGGAATTAATAGCATTTAAGGACACTTCTGATTCACTTTAAAGGGCCAATATCTAAAAGACTAAACATAATCTATGAAATGTAAAGTTTCTTTAAGTAAAGTTTAAAGTCTTTAAGACATTTAAAACTAAATGTTTGCTTCATAGTTCATACAGTATATAGATGCTAAACTACTAAAACTGTTTTAAATGAGTTATGTTTAAAAGGTCATAATGTCTTTTGCATAGATAACTCAGTTGAAAAAATGTCAGGCGAAAAAAGATTATGACTGTTAAAATGATACTTTATACACAAAGGACATATTAAAGTTTTGGCTTTTATTACAGAATTCCCGCAGGGCTTTTACTCTTGCAGTGTCCGCTCCTTCTCCCTCAGTTTTACTCCATCAGTTTCTAACACATGTCTGTATCATTGTGTTAGTCATGAGCTATGCATCTCAACTAATCTCTAAAACACAGCAAGGTTTTTGCTGCATGAAGGATGCTGTTGTTTTTTTGAGGCCATTTCTTGACACTCCCTCGGGTGCTTTTTTATTTTACTTTTTTTGTCCACTGATTGAAGAGTGAGGGTGGGAGGATGGAAAACATGAAAAACGGTAAAACAACTGCTGGCACTGCATGAAAACGAGCTGCCATGGTTTAATCTCATGGCTCCCCTGTGGAGACTCAGAGAGACACATTAGTCCTGTGACTTGGCAAATCTGAATACCGTTCAGTCTCTGTTTGTGTATGACAAGAAAACACCTCATCCAGTAACTGGCTTACTTGAAATACCGCTGGCCTGTGTATGAGAGGCGGCTAGCTGAAACAAAGGAGCTGTGAAAGATTAGAAGTAGGCCAAAATCAGAACAAATAAACAAGCTTTTTTCCAACTCTTTCATTCTCTCATTTATATGGCATTTTTAGTTGAGGCACTCCACTTTTGAAGTTGCTCTTTACATGTGGGCTCATTGACTTATGTCTCTATTAACAATGAAAAAACAACTACTTGACCCTACTGGGTGTGTCATAGAGTGTCAGAAACCACATAAGCAAGTTTTTTAGAGATACGCATCTCCATAGCTTGTCAGTTAGATCTAGATCAGCTAATGTTAAAGCATACACATTTTGGCAGATTGTCTACATTTGGAGTAAGACAGGGAAATTATATACTTTGGCCACACTGTTGCTTCATGTCCCCTCTCCTGTGCTAGATAAACTTTTAAGTCATTTTTCTCTTTATAATGTTGTGGTTTAAAGAAAAAGACTAAGGAGGGCGCTGTAACCACTCAGCCACCCTTTGGGGCTGTGTTTGGGCGGAAAAGACGACAGAGGTCCTACAGTGGCTATTTCTGAACTCTGTTTTCATCTATTTCTGTGGTGTAATCTGGTGGTTATAACTGTTTAAAGAATGGGTAGAGTGTCTCTTATAGAGCGAGACACAGAAAGAGAGAATTGGAGGGCGGAGTGCAGACGGAGGGCTCAAAATAAACCAGGACCAATTATGGTTAGTTAAGTGGAGATAGTACAGAAATGGCAGAATTTCATATTCTGCTCTTTGCTATGCATCAAGATTCACTGTTTTGACACCACTTTGACCTGTTTCCATACCTTATTTCACGGTTCTGCAACACAAAATACGGAATGGCTGAATTAAGGTTTAGTTATAACAAATATTTTATACAATTTGTACTGGTCTTTACACAAAAAAATGTAGGAAAAAGTCCATTAAGAAAAAGTGTTATATTTTGGAATCTAAAATTAAAGCCCACTGCACAAAGCTAGTAACAGAGGTGATATCAGAATGTATAATAATGAAAATTGGTTAATGTGGCTCAGCAGCAACATCTGTAAGCCAGGTGATGTGTGTGGTCATAAGACATATTGATGATTTCTCAATGTTTTTGATTAAATAAACTGCATGCTTATACAATACTCCACAGTTTTTTCTGAAATCAAGGGTATTCTTGGTGGGAGGGGCTATCTCCCCTTGGTTTTAGGTTGTTCTTGTATATGCTGGAATATTGAAGATTTTATTCCTCAAAAGCTTCAGGTGCTGGAGTTCAGGTGCTGATGTTAACAAATACCACTACATCTCATCTCAAATGAATCAGATGGAGCTCCATCTCTACAAGGAACTCCACAGGTCAACACTGAGGAACTTTATACTTATAGTCCATGGCAAGGCTCATCTGTGGCTGCCCCTGAGCCTGTCCAATTGGTCCAGGCTATCCATGGAGATTAAACCAGTTATATATGCAGCAATTGGTGTGTCAGGGTTGGGTATGGAAGTAAACCCTCATTAGAGTGGTTCTCTAGATATTTTTGGGCATACAATGTAGCTCACGATGGGTGTATATGTGGATGAAGGTAAAAGACACTCACAGCAATGGCATATCTAGTGATGTTGCGCTTCTCACATTCAGTCAGGGCCTGAGGAAGCTCCTCTCCATCATGTGACTCTCCGTCTGTCACCACAATCATTACTTTAGTAGCTCCTTCTCTTGCTCCTCTCTCTGCACTGAATGCCTCTGTGCTGCAGTAGAGACAAAAATAAACACACTGTTACTTCTGACCTTTGTTTCTTCTTTCCAAATTCCCCATGAAATCCATGAAGATGCCTACCATTAGATTTTCTTTGAAACTTTGAGTTAGAGCTGTTAAAGCCTAATCAGGTTTATCTTGAGGGAAACGATGTCACATGAAAATATCGTTGCCACTATTAGTAACAGTGTTACTGATACCACACACATGAAATCCTTCAATAACTAGCTCTCAGATTTTGAAGATGCTGAAATCACTTTGAAAGCTTTGATGTCTACTACAGTTTAGAGAGGAAAACTGTCCATCATTGTTTAAAAGCTGCTCTTTAGACCTGAAAGGACATAAACATAAAGCTGAAGGTAAATACAAACCGGCTTTAACTAAAATTTACAGGTATTTGTGAAAGTATTTCTTTAAAAAATTAAAATTTCAATCAAAGAAAGTCCCCAGACTTGGGGAGAGCAGATTCAGTCACTGACAAATGCAGCAACTTTGTGTTGGAAAATGCACACACATCTGTTTGAATGTCTGCTTTTCCTGTTTGTGTTTGTTTCTTTTTTCTTTCTGCCTCTGTTTCTGTGTTTTGTGTGTTTGTGTGTGTTTTGTGGGTTTTTTTCTGGTAAGCCATTTTGCTGAATTTTTGTGGAGGGAGAACAAAAAATATACAAAATGAGATGCTAGCCCCCGAAAACACACACGCACACACACACACACGCACACTCTGCTTCCTGTTTTGTGAGCTTGACAAGTGTCTTAAAGTGGAAAGTTGCGTGGCAACCTCAGCACTAGTCAGCTCGCTGATTTTGAGGCGGCTGTCCAGATCCTGGATAAATATAACCCAGTGGCTCCCCGCAAGAGACGTCAAGTTCAAAAACACCCAGCAGCCTCCCTCTCGCCTAATCACACACACAGGCATGCAGACAGAGTGGTGCAGAAAGCATATGTAGAGAAATGTACAGAACAAAGCAAAACAAAAAATCCAGATTAAAAAAGAATCCAGAATTGAATGGAGTATAAAACAGAATAAAATGAAATAGACTCAAATAGAACAGAACAACAGAACTTTAAATAATTCGCAGGAACAGAAGAGAACATTTCTTTAAAGGAATGGAAATGAGCAGAGCAGAATAGATTGAGGGAGATAAAGATTTCTTTCCAGCAGAGGAGGAGCATGGGAGCACAGTGTCAGAGGCAGGGATGTGCCGATGGGTGTGATGCGGTTTGTGACTGAGAGGTGGTTAACGGGCTACAAACACATGAGCCACATCACATAAAGCTGCACAGCATGAAAGTGGTCTGGACAGTTAATTAGCTAAAAAGAGAGAATGTGTGAGAGACATATATTAAAAACTTGCCTTTTTGTTAGCTTTAAAATTAAATGTGTAATATACAACCATTAAAAGAACATTTTCCCAAAAAAAAAAAAAAACAAAACGATTACTATAGTTTTCCTTTTACTACAAACATAGTTAATTACCCGAACTCTGAAAAGTAAAATGTTCTGGGAACTGATCTCTTTCATTTTCTGGAGAAATTCCAGGTGGATAAAAACAAAAATATATAACTTTCTTAAGCCATTTAGATCTCTATATCTCTGTATAGTTATAGAGTTAGGAACAGGACCAGCTGTGGGGAAAGTATCCCAGGCCAGTGTTAATTGCTGGGCCTGGTGTTATTTAAAGGCAGTGCAGTGTTTTATAGAGGGCTGCTTGTGGAGTAATGTGGCCTCTACTCCCATTATTTGACTTTACTGCATGTTGGAATTAATTATTGCATTTTGGTTGTAAGAAATCTGTGTTTTAACTCGAATGGAACTGATTTGGAAATCTGTGTGAGAATGTACACTATACCTGGAAGTGTGTGTATTCACGTGGGTGTGTGTTTACACAGCTGCTGAGGCTAAAGCTAATTCTGCTGTACAGTAACCACACCTGCAGCTATGCTGACCCAGCTCCCGCTCTCTCCTGTTCATTCTCTCAGCATCAGCAAACAGCAATGTTATTGCAGCCCAAATCACCTCAACCCACTACTGCTATCACCTCATCTGGCCCAGCACTGCTCAAAACACTCAAAGTATGGCCAGAGGGCCAAAGTCAGCCCCTGAGTGTGTTTGATTTGGCTCGCATAAAAGTTATCTTAACTCCACCTCTCACCCAATGAGAAAAAAAAAAAAACATATTGTCCTTGTTGGGAACAAACCTTGTATCTCCGTTTATCATATTTACTTTGTTTTTTACATAACTGAAAAAATGGACCAATGGAAATGGTCCAAAATACTTACAAATATATGTATTTTTCATTAACTTAAAAGTTCAAATGCAGCACTGATAATGATAAGTTAATGATTTGTTAATGATAGGTTACCATAATATATTTGGAGATGCATTGTTTATTCAGCCAATAATTTTCTATTTTCCTTGCAATTATATAAATGATGGCATTATTTGACTTTTTTACAAATTTTTTTTACTTTTTTAAAATGTACTTTTTTAAATCAAGTGTCTAATAATGATGTAATTACACATTAATTATGCATGCAATGACAGTAATTAACCATCGCTTATTGAACGTTTTAATCAAGCAAACATTTAATCAAGCAAATTTTATACCAGCATATAGTGTTCTGCCTTTGTTCATTGTAGTTGTAATGTAATTGTATTTGTAAACTGTAATTATGATATGACTGTTGCAAGAGTATTATAAAGTTATTGAGCCTATTTCTAGACATTTTTACTTTTATTTAGGGAATCTCTTGCTTATTTAGTACTTTTATCAAGTGAAACTGCCAAGGACATGCAATGCTGGTTGTTTTGATCATGTGCAAACCAAGCAGAGTCATCAGCATTGTTTAGTGCATTAATGCAATAAAGTGCATTATTTTTGAAAACTGCTAAAAATGAGCTGAAATATAAACTGAAGCAGCTAGAATAATCCTATTTTTAACCCAGATAAAGCTACATTTTTATGGTGGTGCTGAGAAAAACGCCTTTCTGTCACATAATTATATCAGTGATGGTATGAGAACATTGTGCAGTCATACAAGATTACATTAGTGTTCCATTGTAGGGGGTGGATTTTAGCATCCAGCACACTGATGGAAGCCAAGGGAGGTAGGTCATAGTTTTTGACTGAAGTTCTAACCTCAAAATACTTTGTCAGTAAGTAAGCAATCTTCACATTTTGGGAACATTCTGACAGGGTTTAACAGGCTACCTTACACTGTTTCACAGTTTCCACAGTTACCCCCAGGCTAGCCTTTTCGAGCTGTAACTCTTTCCAAACCACAGGGAACAGATGATAAGAAAAAAATGATCAGGCATAAAGCAGCAGTTCATGATGGCAGCTATTTTACTGGCTCTGTGTTTGGAAAAATAAAGCACAAAAATGAAGGAAACCACAGAAGTGCTAGTAACCCCGAACTACAGATTTGTTCGAAATGTTTGGCAGAACTTTTTGCATCGAACAGAAACTAATGTAACGTTAAAGGCCTCATATAGCCCAGAATAATAAGCATGGCTGACAGTAAGTCTGCAGTTTGTAGATGTGGCTTCAAATGATGTTGTTGCACATAATTAGGGTTCACAAAGGGAAACTACATATATACAGCCCTTTTAATATATGTCTAAAGAAACTTAAACAAATCAACTTTCACCTAGTATTCAGTTGGATCAGGGTGTGACCAATCACTGACCATGCTGACTAAACTAAAACAAATTTTACAGAACACAGGAGTGGTTTCTAATGCTCCAGCCATTGCAAAGATGTGGTTAGTTCCATCAGCAGCACCTGATTTAAGTGTATGAAAGACTGATTATAAAAACTAGACTAGATGATGACTGTTAATACTGATCTTCCTCCAGGAAAGCTTTGATTAGCATCATTACAGAACAATCACAATCAGTTGTTTATTTGCAAGCATCCTAACATTAGTGTTTTTGTCATTCTCCAGGAAAAAGCGAATTGGCACCCTTTATTCCAGTTGTGGAGAAGAAAGCAATGTCTTTTAGAGCTATTTCTATGTCTCTTTTTAATAAGAGGCAAATTTGAGACCCTGACCATTTAAAGGGCTTAAAAGCTTGTTTGTGGGCAGTTACTGTTAATGGATGCGGTCAGTAGTAAACAAGTGTCAGGTATTGAAGCTATGAGTAGAAGAATGAAGAAAGGAGAGGAGGAAGGAGCAGGAGGAGAGGGAGGGAAAAAAATGAAAAGACCTGACTTTTAATGAAAGTCCATGCATGCTTGAGTGTCTCTTGGGTGGTGATAGTGTTACAGCTTGCCTTCAGAGGCACGGACTCATTGACAAAGACACTATTGAATGGTCCACTTCAGGAAATCCACACACAGACGTGCACAAAGTGAGAAGAAAGAATCTGACATACTAGGTGTACCAGGCCATGCAGACAGTGTGTGCAGTGTGAGACAGTGATAGTAGATGTAACTGGATGTACCAGGCCATGTGGATGGCATATGCTGTTCGCGTCTCGCGTCCCTCTTGACGGCTGATGTTCTTGGCAGCTTCCACTACTTCCGGTGTCGACTGGTAGTCCTTCAGAGACCATTCATGTACTGAAATCTCTCCGTACTGCAGGATCCCAACCTACACACACAGAAACACACACTTATGTTAAAGTGAACTTTAGAAATGTTTTGTTGTTTGAAAATAGATACAGTCGCAGTATTGTTTCAAATGTTGGAATATCACATTTATATTTTTTGCCCATTTATATTCAGTTATATCCATAGTGTTCATATTCAGTAATGGACACATATTTTTAATCCTCCACCTCAGTTAATCAATAAATCATTTTATTGGAATTGTATTAGTATTTACATATGAAAAAATTGAATACAGCTTCTTGACATATGACATTTCAGAAGCATCTGCAGCTCTGTTCATAACTCTGGACACATTCCGGCACATTTTACACATTTCTCTGCAGTTCAATTTTATTTTACTGAAAACGTGGATTTTGAACAGCACCTTATATAGGCATACATGCCTTGTGGTTCAGTTGGATGAGTACTGGGTGTGTGTGTGCCAATTATTTGGGGTGTGTTTGGGTCAGCAGGCTTTGGAGTGGACAGCTACACCAGCATACTAAACCAAAAACACTCATGTAACGCACAGCTGTGCCAGGCTAAGACCTACTCCACAAACCTGAGGAATTTCCTTTTACCCCGGCTTCACCCAGACTGCCTACTGCCTGTGAATCACTCACTCACACAGGCACGCACACACACAAACAGCCATGTATTTACTGCCCTTAATTACAAAGCCACAACACAGGCTGACCAATGACACATGAGCAGTCTTCCTTCTCTCTGTCTGTGACATACACACACACACACACACATACACACACACACACGCACACACACACTTAAAAGCAGGAATGCACACACACACTCACATTCATAAGCCCTAGTTCTCAGCCCTTTCTGCTCCTTCATGACAGAAACCACAGCCCTTGTCCATTCATTTTTATATGGCCGTTTATTTCCCCATGGGTTGCCAGTTCAGTTTCTCTTTGGGCTCTATTCCACTCTGACAAACACATGGATCACAGTGATTATGGTGATCACTGAGCTTGGGGTAAAATAAACATGCAAATTCCTCTCATTTGCCACAATTTTACCAACACATACAGCCTTTATGTGTAGGAAAAAAAAATGCTTTCAGGATTTCAGGATCATCTAGGGTTCATGTAAGAAGGGTTTCTTTTGTTATTTCTCCAAAAGAGAGGTAGAAATTGCACAGACTGTTCCAGTGTTTTCAACCCTGGTCATGGAGGCACACTGCCCTGCACATGTCAGAGCTTCCTCCTTTTTACACACCCGTATCAGCTCAGTATGATTACTAACAAGCTAAAAACTTGGATCAGTTTTTTTGGGAGCAAAGAAATACATAAAAAGTGCAGGGAAATGTGCCTCCAGGACCAGGGATTGGAAACATCAGACTTTTTATATTAATAAGCCCACTAGTCACCACTGGGCAGAGGGTGACACTGAATCAAGTACAGTGGAGGAAAAAACTGCAGTGAGAAGGCAAGAGCTACAGGCAGTGAAATAATTTTTTCTTGTTAAAGATATATAAAGGACTTTAAAGGACAATACTTATTCATATACATTTACAAATTTTATTAATGTACTGACAAAAATCATGCATGTTTGCATCTGTTATCAAATCCCTTACTGGTTCATCCCTACTTTACAGTTTCATTTTCACCCATACACACCTGCATCTGCTCTGGGCTGATGTGGAACTTGCTGAGGATGTTACTCAGGAAATTCTGAACCTCGTACCATGGATAGATGCTATTGGAACCATCCAGAACTATCACTATGTCCATATACGTAGTGCATCCTGTAACACAAAAATATCACAATCAGTTACACTGTGCAGAAAGAGATATTATTTAGAGTAGAGAATTGGCTGAAGACTGCAGAGCTGCATACTGTGTGTAAATCTCCACTCTGGAGTGGGAGTAGCTGGGCTATAGTATTCAATAAAAATCAAATGTCCACCAAATTTCCAGTCTAAATGAAGCCCATTGGGCAAGAAATATTTAATGTTTTAGGTTTCCTTGACTTTTGCACTATGTGGCTTATATGGCTAACAATCGAAGGAACTGGTGTATTTATTGTAATGATTTAAATGGTGCAGATTGTGGTTCTCACTCTGTGCAGTAGGGGCAATGGTTTCTTTGGGTTGTAGTTCATTGTCAACAGATGTACAGATCCCTGTGCTGAAGACAGAAGTCCCACACTCCTGAGACCACAGCGGCGCACAGGCCTGTAGATACATGGGGAGAAAAGAGGAAGCCCTATATACAAAGCTAAAACATATCTATTCATACTGTATATATACAGACACTCAATCTGAATTGATCACATCAGTTCTTGGATGTCAGCATTAATGATATTCAATTACAATATTATTCAATTAAGTGTGCTCTGGAAAAAATCTAAGGCTAGTTTCAGATGAAAAAAAATATATATATAGCAGGCAAATCCTACGTACACTGCAAAGCATCACAGTTTTATTATTTTGTCAAAATGGATCCTTTCAGAGTGTTTTGCTTTTATTTAAAGTCCATAGTTTAAAAAAATATTTTGCTACAGGAAAAAAATGAATAACTTCGATTATGAGATAATCGAAGTTAAAGAATAAAAGAAGATTAGGCTTCAGAATTATTTTATTCTATTTATTATTATCTTGTTCTGCAGGGACACCAGTGCTCACTAAATGGCAGAAATATAAAGAAACAAAGTACAAGTACATTGGGCCTGTACTTAAGTACTTAAGTAGAGAATTAAGTAATACTTCTCTTTTGATGCAAACTGGAAAGACCTAGTCTTGGGGCATGTGTATGTGAGCAGTCCACTTTAACAAAACAGGTTTCCCCTGATTATCAAAGTGCTGAGTCAGAAGAATGTACCAAGCAAAGGCTAATCACTGAGTGAAAACTTCAAAACATCTTCCATAAGTCTAACTGGTCATAACTAAGCAATAAGGCGAATAAAGAGCTTTAACAACTATGCTTTATTTGTATTGAGGACATTGTTTTTTATAGTCTAAAGCTGTGAGTGTGTGTGTGTGTGTGTGTGTGTGTATGTGTGTGTGTGTGTGTGTGTGTTAGTGTTGTTTGGGTTGGTTTATGGCATGGAGCTGCAGGCTACTGGTCAGACCCATAAATACAACCACAGCAAAGTGAACCCACAGACTGGAGGAAAGAATCAGTGTGAGGTGATGAGGGAATTGAATAGTAAAAAAAAATTACAAAAGCACTGGGAACAACTGGGTAGAACAAAAATGGAGGGAAAAGAGGGAAGGCAATTGTTGACAAATGTTGGCCTTTGTCATAAATACTTTAGCAGAGCTGGAAGCCACACTCCAAAGACGCAATTTAAATTCAATAGCTTGGAATAGAAGGAGAGAGAGAAAAAAAAAATCGCATAAAAATATTTATGTCTTCAAAGCCTACCACTTATTTAACTGCAGATCCAAAGTAGAGAGCGAGAGAGCGAGAGCGAGGGAGAGAGAGAGAGAGAGAGAGAGAGAGAGGGAAGGAAAACATACCAAGAGATGAAAGAACAGAGTGGTAGAGGGTCTGCAAGGGATGTAGTGGGGGGTAGATGGAAGAGAAAGAGAAAACCTAAAAATGTGGTGAATTCCCACACACTGACACTGTAAACATCTCGCTAATAAAAAAAAATATGATACATTAAAATGGTAATAAAAACGAATAATTGAGAAAGAGAAAGAGACAAAGAAAAAACAGAAGTGCTGAGAGAAAGAAGAGAGAGAGGTGCTATGGGTTTTGTGAGGTCTGTCATTACACAGAGCAGCATTCCACTCCTGTTATAGCGCTGACCACAGGAAGAGTCATTTAACATATGCACACACACACACACACACACACACTCTTACACATACTTAAGCTCAGGCAGTGTGTGTATAGGGATTTGGTTTGAGATTCTTATATATTTAGAGTTTTCACGCTAACAAATGATGTAAGTCAAATTGTAACAATGAAGACAATAAAATTAACAAATAATGAAAATGAATACTCAGCAGATTAGCTTTAATAAAGGCAAAAAGTGTATGCCATCCATCCATTCATTCATCCATCCATCCATCCTTTGAGCATGTCCAATCCACCTGATGTGCATGCCTTTGGACTGTGAGATTAAACCCATACAGACATGGAACAACATGTGACCTCTGCACTGAAAGAACCTAAGCTCCTCCAGCAAAAAACCCCAAAAGACCCAAATTCATACACCTTGCACTCATACTAGCACAACTCATGAACTTTACATGACTTCAGTCCCTGTGCTCAAACACACACACACACACACACACACACACACACACACACACACACACACACACACACACACACACACAAAGGAGTGGCTGAATTTGGCAGCAGATATCTAGCAATTCCACCAAACCTGCGGTGAAACTGGACTGAACTGGCTCTACATGTTCTTCTTCACACAGAACCCCATGGTCAACTTTGTGTGTGTGTGTGTGTGTGTGTGTGTGTGTGTATTTCTATAGGCTAGGCATGTAATTGGTGTGAAAACACATCCTTTTCTGTTCTGTCTGGGCTTGGGAGAGGCTTCCACCCTGTCCGTTTGTGTGCCCACTCAATGTGTGAGGTGTGATTATTTTTGGCTGTCTTAACCTAAAGCAGGTGAGCTGACCTAAAAGATGTGGAAAGCTGTAGAAAACTGCAGGCCTTTAGGGTATTTGAAACGGTAGAATGTGCAACCTCTGCATAAAAAAGGACTCAAGCTGTCCTTGCCGGGAATCGAACCCAACAGGTGCAAGCAGCAGCTCGTCTGTCCATCCAAACATCACCTGTCTCTGCTGATCATTCGTGCTCAAACTCATTTACCAGCTTCACACAGCAACCAATGACAATCTGTCTCTAGTTAGCAATAGCTTGTATGCCTGCCAATCAGCCAAACCAAACAACTTCCTTGTTAAAGGTAATTAATAATGCTAATTGTTGACAACATAAAACAATGGAAAAGATACCTGGAATCTCACGGATAACCTTGGCTTTGTTAGAAAGCACTTATTTCAAAAACAATATATATTTAATACAAATAACTATGCACTGTGCTTTCTCAGTTATACAATAAAACAGTGAGATTTTACTTCTGTTCTATAAAATCCTCCATCTGGATCATGTCTTCACAATAAAATGAAGCCTTTAGATTAACATTAGCATCATTGTGTTATCCAGTTGATGTTATTTACCTGTAGTGTGTTGATCTTGTGTCTTTAAGCCACATCCACTTTAAATTTGCAACTACAAGTAGGAATCAGTCTACCTAATAAACGTGGCACTATTTATGAAAGCAAGATAAGTGAATAAAAAAGTAGCTGTTTGTTCAACATGATTAGGATCTGTGAAATAATGTAATGTGAGTTAAGTGTGTAATGATGCATATTTTCTGGCGTTTTACAATATTTAACTTTTAAAAAGGTCTTAATTTTACCCAGCTTCAGCTCTCTTTGTTTTCCAGTAGAACTGATTTAGCCCATGGTTACAACAGTGAGTCATTCAATGTTCAAATCACACACGCAAATCTATTAGAAATTACTGAACAATTCCACACGATTTGACAAGAAATTAGTTTCCAATATAAGTTACATTTAGCTCATAGCTTCAGCGCAAAACTGGAGAAGCAATTTTAAGTCACCAAACATGCCATGTCTGATTCACATTTTTGCCAAAAATTTCATTCATAACCTCATGAGCTAAAGCTTATCTTTTGGCACATTTTCCTTTTTCAAGTAAAAACTGTAGCTTGACTACAGTCATGACTACTGTCATGGGGAATAGCTGCACTAAATCAAATTCTTTACTTAGCAATATTAAAGAAGTGCAAATGAAACGGTGGAAACTGACACCTGGAGAGGTTAAAAAGGTTAACCTGTTTGTTATCGCAACATGAACTTACCAGAAATCCATTAGGATCATCCGGGGTGAGTGTCATTCCCAAGTGAGAGTTTTTTAGATTCCGTGATACATTCTGGAAGGCACTTTCCACTGCACAAGGAAAGTGAGAATAAACTTTAGAAAATACTCCAAGAAGTATAAATTGCATCAAAGCTGTACTTGATAAATCAGAGTGAACGGATTCAAAACAGTTGTTGCTTTCCAGCTTTTTGTGTTTGATCGACTGTGGTTGTATTACTAGATGTTTTATCTGAAATTTAGAGGGCGAGTGAAGTGGAGTGAAGTGAAAGTGACTATTGTGACTATTGCGCTATTGTGAGCACAGCTAAATGCAATGAAAGGCATTCTCTGCATTTTAACCATACACACAATTTAGCAGTGGGCAGCCATATCCAGCACACATGGAGCAGTTAATGGGGATGGTTCCATTCTCAAGGGTAACTCAGGGCAACCTGCTGATACCTTACCGCAGCATTGTTGGATGAACTGTGTTTTCTTTATGTTAGATCACTTGTTTACTCTCCCCTGAAACTCTTTCTCTTAACTGTCCTGAAATCCAAATATGCGTAACTCTAACTCCAGAAAAATATAAATAAATTATGTGTCATTGTACATGGGTTCCTCATTTATTTTTGTTCTAGAGGCAGAGCCGGCCATCTTTTAGGCTGTAATACATCACCTGCTTTTTAAAGTCATTTTCTTACCTAGGTTCACTTTAGAGCAGTTTGAATTCAGTTCATCTCCCACGGTGCACTTATATATATCTCCCTTCCTGTTACTGGGTGGACCATCCCATGGAGCTCCCACCAACATCCTGCATCACAAAGAAGGTACCTAAAAGTGGGTGTGTCAACAACAACAGACAAAGGGTGGTGGTCCAAAGTATTAAACTGAAGTTTTACTTTGACTGAATATATCTGTCTGATTTCTTTTTCAAGCAAAAAGGATTACATTTTTTTATGTGATATTAGATTTAAGGAAGAATCTCAGCACCTTGCTGAATAGACTACATGGTATCTGATCATGTTAGAAGAAATGAGGAGACTAAGAACCTGACAAAAGTAACTTCTCTGTGGATTAATGATGATTTTCAGGGTTGTGATCCTGATCTGAGTTTTCCCTAAGCTTCAGCTGACTGAACACCTGCACTCGGTACTCACATTTTCTCCCCATCCACCTCATGCTGTAGGACCGAAAACCCAAACAGGGCATCCTCTGGGCCGTTGAAGATGCGTGGCCGATTTACATCGATGTTGAAACATTCACAAAGCCCTAGGAGGGGAGAGAGAGAGAGAGAGAGAGAGAGAGAGAGAGAGAGAGAGAGAGAGCTGTCTCTTATACACATGAAGAGTGAGGGAAAGAGAGAGGAGAGAGAGAGAGAGAGGGAGAGAGGGAGAGAGAGAGAGAGAGAGAGGGAGAGAGGGAGAGGAGAGAGGAGAGAGAGAGGGAGAGAGAGAGAGAGAGAGAGAGAGATCATAGCTTAGTGCACATCATAGCATAGTGACATCACTTTAAAAGTGGTGATTCAACAGCATTAATTTTTTTATTCAACAAAAATTTTACAAATCAAGTCAGAGATCTGCCCCACCATTGCCACACTGATATGAGTGGGAACTAGGACTAAATGCCCTGTGTATTCCTGTAAACCCTTTTGCACAGTCCAAAAAGAAAAAAATAATTTAAGGTTAGAATTTTTGTGGCACGGGTGGGAAAGGCAAGGTCTCATGAGCCATAATGATCCTTAGTGAAAATCGTAGAGTAAATATGTTTTTGGAAAAGGAAGAGAGCGAGACAGGACAGAAAGAGTGAAGGAAGGGTGTGGTTTGTAATAACTACCTAGCATACTAACTCCCTGTATAACATACAGACCTGCCTTTAATACAAACAGAGAGAGAGCGAGAGGGGGGGCACTCATGTCTGATTGCTACCAACCATGTTTAATACATAAATTAATTAATTAAAGAAATACATGATGAGTTCCTGATTATTATTTATAATTATTCTATTATTTCTAACTAGAAAACCTAACAATCTAGTCTGTTGGGGAAAAATTATTTTATCTATTTATTTATTTATTTTTTAAATTATATATAAATTAAATATATCTAATAATAAGTTAAAATATTGGAATTCTGCACCACTGGAATGTACACATCCAAATAAAAATTATCGTGTTTTGAAATGTCTGGTAGTTTTCTGAAATTGAAAGCCCAGGAAAAAATATTTGAAAAAAAGTATATATAAAGGTATATAAAGATGCAATAAAGATGCACAATGATACAGTACTATTATCTACTATTCTTATATATTTTAAGATATTGTACTACATCCTTTTTTAATTTAAGTATTTAAGTGTGATTTACTTAAACAATCCTGTTATTATATTAATAACAGTCTACTACTTTACCCCAGGATTTGTGCCTCAGTCTTACCCAGGTAGTAGTGAGAACTAATACCTCGTATAGGCCGGGAGACGGGGAAGAAAGACAAAAATAAAACAACCTTCTCCTGGAAATCAGACTCATGTAATAGATTATTTTCTTGATGACAGGTTAATCCTTCTTTTTTACCAACAAAAAAGGAAAGCACCAAAAGCCAAAGACTGTCATATAGTCAAACCAAAGAATTCAACTGCCCACAGCATTGTGTATGGAACGGACACTGCCACAGTTTATAACGTCTCTCTCTCTCTCTCTCACTCTTTTTTTTTCTCTCTCTCTTCTTTCTCCCTAAATGAAGGAGTGAGATTGGAAAATGTATCATGTACAATAAAGGTGTTATTAAATCTCATATCTTCCTCTATCCTTTCTCTTTTTCTCTTCTCTATCTCAGGTGAAGGTACCTAACAATAAAAAGTGATAATGTTACTTAAAAGTACTACAGAGGTAAAAGGAGGACATTAAAGCAATCTGACACATAAACATCTACAATATGGGTCTGAAATAGAATTAGTTAAATGGATACATCTGTCCCATATGAACATTGTGCGTCCCTAAAATCTAACATTTTATTCCTACGACAACAGTGCCATGCAACTATTATTACTTTTATTATTAATCAAATTTTTTTCTTCAGTTGTCTTTTTACATTTGATCTATTTTTACAATCTTTGTACATTATCATTTTGTCATGGCATCCTCCAGTCCCTCCCTCACATGTCTCATGTCTAATTATGTTATTTCCTGTAACACTTTTCTTCCTGATTGTTTTGAAGTAATTTTGAGATGAGAAAAGAGGAAAAAGAGAGGGTGTGTGTCTCTTTAATGTCATTTGGCTCTTAGCTCTAAGGGATTTCTTTGCTCTGCCTCAGGGCTTTGTCTTGACAACAGTAAGCTTATTTACAGACTGTGGCAGTGGACGGTCCCGGTGTAGAGCCCAGACCCACATGTTTTTGATTCCTTGTTTCCCTATATCATGTGGGGAACAACTGCCTGTTACTGCAGGAACAGAGAAATTTGGCTGACGTGTTGCAACACAGAGAGGGACCCAGTGCTAAAAAGGGCGCTCTTCCAAATATACAGCACTTTGGGAAGCCTTGTTCCTGTCACTGTGGTGGATGTATTGCCAGTTGTTTCAGTGCACAGATTTATTCACACTAAAGACAAGTATGAGTGCAAAAACATAAAGCATCATGATGAAAGGCTGCCATGTCCATGTCCTTATATCAATCAGATATGTACAATAGCTTGGCTGCTGCATTTCTATTTAATATTTCTATTTATACTACATGGATGTCCAATAACCTTTCCGACTTTTATTTTTGACTCTCGGAATTGGTAATTACTTTTCCCTTTGTGCGATATTGAGAGTTTATATTGCACATAGCATATATGGTAGTTTTATTATACAGGAAACTTCCCAAAGGGTCAGTCATTCAATCACACTGATCAATCATTTTCTTTGTACAGTCTCCAGAATTTCCAAATATCACTCACTTACCATCTTTTGAATGCCGTAGAGTGTACGTGCCATAAAAGGCCACTGAAACAACTCAGACACCTCATCTTCTGATATTAAATATTTATGGTATCAGATTTTAACACACCCTCAGATCCATGCCTCGACAAATCGAACTATTTTGGTGGCACGGGATGGACACAGTATTAGGTGGTGGGTTTAAATGTTATACATAATCTGTAAAGTTACTTTACAGAGACTCCAGCTAGAAAATGCTATCTTTCACACTACTTTTCATTTAGATGTGACCTTTCGATCACAATTAGGGATATTTAGCAATAGCCTTGAGTCAAGATCAATCAGACAAACCTCATATCTGTTTCCTACCATATCTGTTCAGATTAAATGGATAAATATGGAGAAAAAACTAAAAATAGCTCTTTGAGGCACTTACACCAACACACAACTAAGTGCACCTAAACAGCACATTCAAACACTGGGTCGAAGAGGGAGCACATAGCTGTGATGTCACTTTACTCCGAATGTAAATGTGAGGGCCAGTCATCCCAGTGTAAACTGCCTTTACACACTCTTCCATGTGGGACACATTAGTGTAGAACATTTTCTCCTGAAAAGAAGAACCACTCTATTAATGTCAAGCACATTCCTGCATAGTTCTTCTCTCTCTCTTAACTGAGTCCTGGTATTCATGAGGATGTTACGCATACAACATACATACAACTACGTAAACATTGTTGAAGACCAAATACATGCCTTTATGGGAACATATTGCCTAACGATGGTGCTCTCTTGCAGCAGTATAACTGCACTTCTACACCGCAAAACTTGTTTGGAGGAACAAGAGCAGCACATTGTCGCAGTGGGCAGTTACCTCACATTGAGAAGTTCCTGGTTTGGGAGGCTTGTGTTATTTTTGTGTGATGTTTAGGTTTGCATGTTCACTCAGTCTCTGTGTGGGTTTCCTCTGGGTGCTTCATTTTATCTCCCACATTCCAAACGAAATGCATGTCTGATGGACCTGGGGATGCTAAGTGACCCAAAGGTGTGTGGGTGTGTGTGAGTGGATGCCACAGTGGGCTTGTGACCTGGTGTCTTTTCCACTTTGTGCCCATCGAGAGCTGGGATAGCCTCCATCACCAACCACAGTTTAAGTTCAAGTTCACTACTTGAAATTCCTCAGAACACTATCTGATCAAGGATCTGTGGGATGTACTGGAAAAAATAGAGAGACTTTTTTTCAAATGTGAACTTCTTGAAACTATTTGGAAAATGCAGAACTGCATTTTAAAGGACACTCACACATTAGTAACCTGAGCATGGGATTCCTAGATGTTTCTCCATGTTAACCATACCTCTTGTCTGGACTGGATTCTCTCTCTCTCTCTCTTTCTCTCTCCATCCCTCTGTCTGTCTCTCTCTCTCTCTCTCTCTCTCTCTAAACTCCTCTCCTCACACACATGCATGCATACACACCACACACACACACACACACACACACACACACACACACACACACACACACACACACACACACACACACACACACACACACACACACACACACACACACACACACACACTTTATTAGATCCTGCAGATCTTCTTCTTTGTTTTTCGGCCTGCTTCAGTTTGCAGATACTGTAAATGACTCAGTTATTCTATATCCAGGTATTGTAAATTTGCACTGTATTTCTAGGCTTTCCCACTATGAGGCAACACTTTATTTTCTCATTTTCATTATATTCCCGAGGTATTTTGTTCATATCCAGAAGAGAAAGAAGAGAGAGACGGGGAGGAGGGAGAGAGAGAGAGAGAGAGAGAGAGAGAGAGAGAGAGAGAGAGAGAGAGAGAGAGAGAGAGAGAAATTCCCTGAACTGACACACCTGTTCTTCATCTACAGGACAGCATAACAGACAAGCAAGACACAGCATGTTCATCTACAAACGTCTGGAAGATCCATCTGCAACACCCTCTCACAAAAATGCTCACACACACACACACACACACACACACACACACACACACACACACACACACACACACACACACACATAAATATATATATATATATATATTATTTTGATCTTTTGATCTCCTGAAACAATGAGTTTAAATCTTTTTTGGTACTATCAAATCACTAATACAGACCTCTATTTTATTTTCAATTGATGACCAAGAACACTTTGTACTGAAGGACTGCAACCATTAAACAATTATTTGTCTGGCTTAATGTTTGCAGCCACATATTAAATCTAATTTGAGTGATACTTGACATTTAATGCATTTGTCTTTCATTTCTATTCCTGATGTATTTATTTCAAAGATACCACAATATTCAATCTGTATACAGGCTTCTTTTGGACACAATGAAGCTTGTGCATACATACATGCTACTTTAGTAACATTAAAAACAGATGCATGTTGTTGTTTTCCCATTAGGTTTCTGACAAGCCCTGCCTTCTGCTAGGATTGCAGTAGCAGTTGCACTGGGCTTGTTGTAGTATAGATGGGAAAAATTACTACATGGATCATTAACACAACTTCTTGGGCTTTTTGCTGTTTGGTAGGTTTTTTTCTTGGTAGCCTGCCACTAAGACATGCAGGGCAGATTTCATCTTAAATCTGACGTCTCGCTTTTGCAATTGAACAAGCCCTCCTTCACAGGACTCTACAGATTTGAATGCGTGTGCTGCTGGAAGAACAAGAAAGAACTGCACCAGAAATCAGAACCAAACAACTGTTTGAGGCCCCTGCAAATTCATCATTTTTGAGGTTTCTGGGAATAAACTTTACTGGTATTATATTATGTCTTCATATATTTTAATAAGTCACTGGAAAAAAAACGCAATCCTTTCAACAATACACCAAAGGCTCACTGTGGAGTATTAAACACACTGAACAATAGAGGATGGTGAGTGTCATGACATCCCACAGACCTCTTGCACATTTGAAGTAACATAGAACTGTATGTAACATCTGTTGCCCACAAAGAAGCAGTATAGGGAGCTGCTCAACAAATAAAATGCCAGATGTTGGTTCAGTAAAAAGATCTTGTGCCCTTACAGACTGCCTCACATTTAGAATGTGTAGGTGAGATGAGTGCTGCCTGGGGTTGTGTGATGTAATGTGGTATTGATTGACTGATGGATTTTGTAGTATCTCCACAAAATCCCAAAACCACTAAAGAATAATGTATTGTAAATACTTACATTAAAAAACACTATAAAAAGAGAGAAACTGAATACAACAAAGGCTTCATCAGTATGGACCTGTGTGACATGAGATCCTAAAACCCTCTTGTATCTGGACAGAACATGAATCAGAAACAAATGATACAGAAAGTATAGTTAAATGAACAGAACTCACCCTTTAAGAGCACGGACAGCTTAAGCAGCAGCAGGTTGCTCGAATCTCCATGTCAAAATAATGATCTCTTATCCCTTCTGTTTTGTTTTGTTCTTTGTTCTCTTCTTTTCAAGCCCTTCTGTGGATCAGTAGGTCATTTAGGTGCAGTGTGTTGGCACATAGTGTGCCCCAATCCAGCAGTTCTATAAAGCTCCACATTTTCATTGCCTGCATAAGAAAAGAACTGATGGTCAATAACTGGCTGTTTTAGACACTAATGGCTTGAACATTACACCTCTGACTATGTCCACAGAATTTTTTTACAAGGTTTATGAACATGCTGTTTATAAATGCTTATAAATGACAGTATGGTGTTTTTAGGGAAATGATTATAAATAAATGGCTTATAAATGACAGTATGGTGTTTTTAGGGAAATGATTATAAATAAATGGCTTATAAATGACAGTATGGTGTTTTTAGGGAAATGATTATTTTTTTTCATAGTGATTTGTCTGATGTAAAATGTCCCATTCTAGAGTACGAAAGCTCTCACATAGAAACATGGAAATAGTTTATGAACATCTGCCTGATTACTGAGACACTTGTGAGTTGTAAGTTCTTTCTCACAAAAAATAATCATCAAACCTTTATTTTACTACATCTTAAAAGCAAGCTGGAGGGGAATTTTGATAAAGCAGTTTTTATTTCCCTTTAAGCAATGTACTACTGTGTATGATTAAATGTAGACTTAATCATGGTTGTATTAATACCCTCTGTTCAGTGTGTCACAATTTTTATTTAGTTGGTCTTTCCACCATCTTTCTACCATATTTATCTCTGTACCAGTATTAGAACACATCTCCATTCCTCAGACATTCTCTCACTTTCCAAGATATTGTTAAACAGCTTCCTCAAGTATGTCATGTGGACCAACAGCCTTTCCAATCTTCGTCCTCCTCATTGCTACTGCCAGCTGTTTTATTTCATTCTGGCCTAAATGTATTCCTTCCATTTGCTCAACACAATCTGCTTGCTTGTTTCCATTACTATCCTTTATTACTCTATGGCTATCCCAAGCCTCCTCTCCTGTATACACTCCTGAACATCTGGATTCCACCACCAGGTTTCCTTATCCTCCTTCGTACATTTACGACATTTAGCAGATGCTCTTATCCAGTGCGACTTCCATTTCCTGATTACAGGGACAGTCCCCCTGGAGCAATTCAGGGTTAAGGGTTTGCTCAGGAACCCCACATAGTGTAGTTCCATTAACAGAGGTGGGATTCGAACCTGGGACTGCTAGCCATAGATCCATAGGTAAGTATCCTACCACCACCACCCATTCTTGTGTCCTGATGTCACCTGTGCAGATGTCTATGTACCTTTCTAGCTGCCGCCTTTACCACTTCTACAGTGGTTGTCCAGCAATCTGATAACTCTTCACAACCCCCCAGTGTCCATCGTAACCTCTGTTTGAATTCCATCACCTCTGTTTCCTTCACCACCCATGCTCTCTCTCTCCTGAGTACACTCTTCATCACGTCATCTAATTCACTCCAAGTCTGCTTTCTCCCAACTCACATTCTTCTTGTGGGGCAAAAAGCACTGACAGCATTCATTTATCACCTCGATTTCTAATTATCTGTATCATTATCCGTATACTGACCTGGCAAAAGTTTAAAAGTGGATACCCTTCCTGATATAACCCTCTCCATTTATCTGGGCTTGGGACCGTCACAAAGAAATACTCTGGCTTTTGCATCCCTACTGGCTGGGTAGCCTCAATCAGCTTGTCATGACAAATGACATGAACCTATGCAGACATTTATAACCATTTCTGTAGGTACTGTTTAGCCTACATAAGCTTTTTGTGACAGCTGATATAAAGCAATGGAGACATTTTAAAGGTTTATGCCGGTACAAATCAGGTGACTCTTGCAGAAGATAAACGTAAGAATGAAATCAAAAAACATTTTATAATAACCAAAGTTTGTTGTAGTAAGTAGGCATATGTCAGTTTTCATGAAGTTTAGGAGTTTCACCCTTAGCAATGCTCATCTTCTGCAAAGTCATCTAAGTGTAAAAATCACTGCTCACTTGCTTCACCTCAAAGATAAACTTACATGGCGAGGAGAGCATGTGTGATTTTCTTGGTTGAGTTATGACTTATATAACAGAATGTCAAGAAATGTTTACTGAGTCTCTTTCCTTTCTGTCAGACTGAGAAGTGCATGAACTTTCTTACCTTGTTTGTCTCCATGCTGATTACTAAAGCCTCTGGTAAGGTGCGAATCAGTAATAATCCATAGCGCAACACCTGCAGTGGAGAAGAAAGTGCTGATTTTGATCCCAGTAAATGCTGAAATGATCACACACACACACACTGCTGGTGATCAGGCTGGTCCAGAAGCTGCCTGTGTGCTCCTGCAGGGCAGAGTGGCACGCTTTTCTAATAAATGTTTAGAGATCGGAGGCAAATGACAAGCTGCCAGTTTACACCACTGCTGAATAACTTTCTCTCCTTTTTCTCTTTTCGTTTTTCTTCAGCATCCCCTCTGAACACACACACACACACACACACACACACACACACACCACACAGGGGAATGAAAGAGTGTCTTTATAAAGCGTGGAGAAAAATCCTCTCTGCCTCAGTCAGTGCGTCCTAAACCACACGCAACACACACCTCTTTCTCTCTCTCTCTCTCTCTCTCTCTCTCTCTCTCTCTCTCCTCTCTCTCTCTCTCTCTCTCTCTCTCTCTCTCTCTCTCTCTCTCCCATGTCTCTCTGTCTCCACTCATATATTTCTCTTTCATATACTCTTACTTTTCAGTTTCTCTCATTCTCTCCCATCTTTTCCTCCTTCTTTCTTATCTATTCTCTCTCCCCTTTTCTTACTCTCCTCTCTCTCTCTCTCTCTCTCTCTCTCCTCTCTCTCTCTCGCTCTCTCTCTCTCTCTCTCACTCTCTCTCTCTGTCTCTCTCTTTCCCTCCTTACAGGCTTTCCCTTTCTCTCCCACTCTCCCTCTCTTTCTAACTATGTTTTTCTCTCATGTCTCCTGTCTTTTTTTTTCATTTTTCTCTCTGTCTCTCTTTCTCTCTCTCACTCCCTTTATTTCTCTTTCCACATCTCTTACTTTTCTACATTTTCTCTCATTCTCTCCATCCTTTCCTCCTTCTTTCTTATCTATTCTCTCTCCCCCTTTTCTTACTTTCTCTCTCTCTCTCTCTCTCTCTCTCTCTCTCTGTCTCTCTCTTTCCCTCCTTCTGGCTTTTCCCTTTCTCTCCCACTCTCCCTCTCTTTCTAACTATGTTTCTCTCATGTCTCCTGTCTTTTTTTTCTTATTTCTCTCTCTCTCTCTCTCTCTCTCTCTCTCTCTCTCTCTCTCTCTCTCTCTCTCTCACGCACTCTCGCTCTCTCACCCCCCCAGTAATGTATGCTTAATGTCATTTATTTTTATTAGTATTTTGTATATCCTGACACTAATGGCAGCTTCAAAATGTGGGCCAGTATGTTAATTGCTCTTAAGCACAAAACCGTCTCCCTGCAGGTGTCTTTAGCCTCACTGAGAGCACTCTATTCAGGCTGTTTATGAGCTGTGAAGAGTGGTTGCTTATTAAGACTGTAATTTTTTGCTGTATCACTGTACCAAACACACCTGTGTAACCTTCAGCCAAGGGTTTACCAATGTGTTAGCATTTTTTCCCACTTGAGTTTGTTTTGAATGAATAATGCTACAGATATACATTCATACACTGATGCCTTTGCCTGAAAGCAAAACTGATTAAGAATAACTTCCAGTGTATTTATGTATATTCATTTAGACTTCATGTAGGAGTAGGAAAGGCAATAACGGGCTCGTTTTTACAGTACGTACTCCATCTACAACTGTAACATTCTAATATCTATAGAGAGGGGACATGTCCCCTCAATATTAAGATGAGCTCACAATGGACCCTCCAATATTTAATATAAATATGATGGTGGCAGCAGATTTTTTCCCTTGAATGTTCGCTTTGTCTCTGCAATTTTCTATTTGTATGAATGTGAAAAATTACCTTGATAAATGCATGTATTTTTCAGTTTGGGAATAGACATTTGATTACTTAGCTCAAAAGAGCACATTTTTGTGTTCAGGCATCACTCGCTAGCTAAGTTAAGGTCTACCCTGCATTGCTTGTTACATTAGCATAGCTGAAGTTGCTGTTTAGGAATAAATAATTATTTTCCATGTCGTATATAATCATTAAGGTCACTGCTCCCCGGGGCACTCGTGTACCCACTGCTGCATAATTGCATGGGTTAAATGCAGAGGTCCAATTTTGTTGTGGTTCACGTGTGCTGTGCTGTGACCTCGCAATGACAAGAGTTGTCACTTTCACTTCACTTTCACTTTCATATATACACTGCTCAAAAAAATGAAAGAAACACACTGAAAACACATTAGATCTCAGTTAGAAAGAAATAATGTTGGATATCCATACTGATATGGAACGAGTAATGTGTAAGGAACAAAAGATGCCACGTCATTTGATCATCAACCTACAGAGGGCTTAATTTCAAAGTCACAAGAAAGTTTAATTGAGAAAAGCAGGATGGGGGCAGCAAGCCTTCTGTAAAAAGCACATATTGACGTGCCATCCTGGTGAAGGTGGACTGCCTGTGCAACCTCTGTAGGGTCCAAGTATCACCTCCTGCCACCAGTAGTTACACCGACACTCATCAAATGCAAAACTACTGAAAAGCAGTCAAAAAAAGATGAGGAGGAAAATTATCTGCATGGCCTCCTCTTGCAAAAACATTTATTTTGGTTATCTCATTATTGCTTTAGTGCACCTGTTGTTAATTTATTAACACATGACAGCAGAACACTGATTTACAAACCCCTCTACTATCGGATATTTAACTAACTTCGTTCATGTACTCTGATGAGAAAAAGTGTTCCTTTCATTTTTTTGAGCAGTGTATAAATACATTATCTTCTTCTTCTTTTTCTTTCGGCTGCTCCCATTTAGAGGTCGCCACAGCGGATCAACTGTTTCCATTTCTGACAGTCCTCTGCATCTTCTTGCTTCAAACCAACCACCTCCATGTCCTCTCTCACCATGTCCATAAATCTCCTCTTGGTCTTCCTCTTCTCCTCTTTCTTAGCAGCTCCATTTTCAACATCTCCTTCCAGTATAATCTTCATCTCTCCTCTGGACATGTCCAAACCAAAGCAACCTTGCTTGTCTAACTTTGTCTCCAAGACATCTAACCTGAGCTGTCCTCCTAATATCTCCATTTCAACTCCTGTCCATCCTCATCACACCCAATGCTCAGCATCTTTAATTCTGACACCTCCAGCTCTGCCTCCTGTCTTTTTGTCAGTGCCACCGTCTCAGCAGCATAGCTGGTCTCACTACTGTCCTGCAAACCTTCCCTTTTACTCTAGTTGGTGCCCGTCTGTAACAAATCACTCCAGCCCATTCTTCTCTACCCATTCCAACCTACCTGCACTCTTCTTCACCTCTCTTCCACACTCGCCATTACTCTGAGCTGTTGACCCCAAATGTAAACTCCTCCACCTTTGTTACCTATCACTCCCTGCATCCTAACCACTCCACTTTTCGTTGGCCTATGTATTCTGTTTTTGACCTACTCACTTTCATTCCTCTCTCTAGAGCATATCTCCATCTCTCCAGGTTCTGCTCAAGCTGCTCCCTACTCTCTCACTACAGATCACAATATCATCAGCAAACATCATCGTCCACGGAGACTCCTGTCTAACCTCGTCCGTCCAACCTGTCCATTGCCATTGCAAACAAGAATGGGCTCAATGCAGATCCTTGATCTAATCTAACCTCTACTTTAAATGCATCTGTCACTCCCACTGCAGATCTCACCACTGTTAAACTGCCTCATACCTATCCTGAACTTCTCTCACATACTTCTCTGTAACATGACTTCCTCATACAAAACCACAACTCCTCTCTAGGCACCCTGTCATATGCTTTCTCCAAGTCTACAAAGGCACAATGCAACTCTTATACATTGCTACTCTGTATACCATCAACACCCTCAGAGCAAACATTGCATCTATAGTACTTTTTCTCTGTATAAAACCACTGCTGTTCACTAATCCTCACCTCTTTTCATAACCTAGATTCCACTCTCTTTCCATTTGTTTACAGCATTGTAGGCGCTCTTTATCCAGGCTGACTTACATGTCCTAGTGCAGGGACAGTCCCCTGGAGCAACTCAGGGGTTAAGGGTCTTGCTCAAGGAACCCACGGGTGGTAGTGCTGGGGTGGAGTTCGAACACGAGACCTCTTGATCCCAGAGGTCTGTGAGACAGAAATGCCCTACCACTGAACCACACACCACCTTCCCCTTAACTTCATCCTGTGGCTGATCAACTTTATCCCTCTATGTACCATAACACATGCATCACCCTTGTTGTGAAAGATCCGAAGGTACCAGTACATGTAACCAAATCTCCCTCCAGGCATCCTCTCACTTTCCAAGATTGTGTTAAACAATCTGGTCAGAAACTCAACTGGCATCTCCCCTAAACACCTCAATAGTTTCCACTGGTATGTCATCCGATTAAAAAAGCCTTTCCATTCTTCATCACTCTTCATTACTACCCTTACTTCCATCTTGCTTATTTGTTGAGCTTCACCAGTTCATATCCTCTTGTATAAATACAGTATGTGTTATTTAAATGTTGAAAAAAATAAATAAATAAAACATTTTGATCTGACAGTGTGTGTGTATTGCTATTATTATTAATATTATTTGTTGTAGTAGTAATAATAGTAGTAATAATGTTATTAAATCATCAAAAAAAGTTTAAGTAACTTTAAAATAATTGTCATTATTTATCCCTGAGGCGACAAAGTTACACTTTACCACAACTCTAACAAGGGTGATCTTGACGAAAAATCAATCAGCCTGTGTTAAACACAACTGCTTAATTTTTGTAGGCCTCCTCTGCTGCCAAAACGCTGTTGTGACATGATAAATTCCAGATAAGCCGAGATACTGATTGTTGGTAAGAAGTACCTTGTTCAAGGATACCTCAGGGTAACCTTACCACTAGGCCACCACTGCCTAGTAAGTGCACATTACAGTTCACCTCTCATCCTAATGTTGTTGTCAAAACTGTCTTTTTGCAATTAAAGAACATTGGATGTCTACACCCTCCTCTCTGTCTCCAGGATGCAGAGACACTAGTTCATTATTCTAGACTAAGTTGCTGTAATATCTAACTGTATGGGTGGTCTCCTTACAAATCATAGCTAGATTTTATTATGTTCAAACATGGCAGCCAGAGTCCTCCCATGTATTAAATGTCTGCACATATCTCTCCGATATTACCTGACATTGTATTGTTATACTGGATTCAAATTATTTTTAAAGTCTTTTGGCCTCATCTAGCACCCTTCCTCTTCAACAGGACATCTCTATTTAATAAAATTCAAGTTGGTCACCATGGGCATTTAGTGTTGTTGCTCCCAATCTCTGGAATGCATTACCAGCTGCCATCCAGGAGGGTTCATGCATGCCACTAGTTAAATACTTACTAAACTCACCTTCTCTCACTGTGTTCCTCTGATTCATTTTTCTACTTGGTTTCTTGTTGAGCTTGATTCTGTATATTGTTATAGCACGGCTATTCTTTTTTGTTCTTTGTTTCATTTTTTCTGTATTAACCATGTTAAGTGACTATTGATGTGAGAATATATATATGATATATAATATATACACACACATACACACACACACACACACACACACACACACACACACACACACACACACACACATATATATTTATGCATTAAATATTATATATAATATAAAAATATATAATAAAATGTTTACAGAGAAGTCTAAGACCCAAATCTCTGTCATACAGACACACAGCATCTACAGCAGAGAAAGTGAGGAAACAAGTTAGACTTAATTCTAAATTGTTTTTATTATTCACATATATTCATAATAAAAGGCAAAATGTGAAGGCAGGGCAGTGATCTATTGGTTAGGAACGAGGCCCCAGGATAGGAAGGTTGTTGGTCCAAATCCTAGATCTGTAGGTTGCCCTGAGGTACTCATGAGCAAGGTACCGTCCCCATCGCTGCTCCCCAGGAGCTGAATATATATTTTGTTGTGGTTCGATGTGTGCTGTATTTTTGTGTATTCACAATGACAAATTTTCACTTCCCTTTCACTGTTCCCTCTTTAGTTTAGATACAGCCAAAATAGACATTCATTTCCATTAGAGGGCGATAAAGATACCTTCATTATTGGATGTGTCTGACTCATAAATTCTGATATAACAGGGGTGTTGTGCTGATATAAACGAGAGATGTTTTTTCATTATTTTATCTTGTTTGTTATTGTTTGCTTGTGTTGACATTGAAGAACAATGTATGGACTATAAATGTACAGACTGAATTAATAATAATAAACATTAGAATATGCTGGTTCATCATTCATAGCAAAGACAAATAATAAGAAGAAACAGGGGAAACAATAAACATCTGGATTCTAATCTCGCAAAATGTATTATACAAGATTTCAGTATAAATGTTCCATATGCTGTAATTGGTTCTGTTACTGTGCAGCTATAGACTATTGATAAAGCTGTTAAAATCATATTGCTTGGTGGAAGAATTGTTTATTGTGATTATTATTAATAATAAAGTAAAATATTTACAGAATTTTGTTCACAGTAATTGACGGGTTTGGGCAGGCTTGTTAAGCTTCTTGTATTTAGCAAGCACCTCGGCTGTCAAGTCATTGCTTCAATAACTATAAATATTATCTGAACCTTCAGTATGTCTGTGCATTTTGGTTGTTTGTGGGATCTGCCAAAAATGCATCAGATCAACAGGTCATTTCAAACAAGCCTTTATACTAGTAACCACAGGGGTGTGTAAGTCCACTTGCAGGAATGTCTGCCTGTGTTTTTCTTGTTGTTTGTGTCTGAGGGCATGTCATGAAGGCACCAGGTGATGGGTGTGAACAGAATTTCGTACTCTTACTGCAGTGGCCAGGGCTGCAAGCGTTTAAGGGGCAACTAAGGTATTATTATTAACAGCTGTAGATGTTCTGAATGAAATCTGAATTGTGTTTTTACTAAACAAAATAAAAAATGCATCTATGGAACTGTATTTCTTCCTTTTGTTATATCTTAATGCATATTGATTGTCTTTTTTTTTTTGCTTAATAAGCACTATACAATAATATATTCAGTATCAAAGATCTAATTTCAATCTGGGACCCTGCATGGTACTCTCTCTCTCTCTTTCTCTCCTCTCTCTCTCTCTCTCTCTCTCTCTCTCTCTCTCTCTCTCTCTCTCTGTGTGTTATTTTATCTCACCTCTTTAAACACCGGTGGTCTTATTCCTTCTGTCCATGTAAAGGTCAATTATGTAAAATGAACAGGTCATGATAATCTCCCCCATGCATCCTTTGTCTCCTCACACACACTTAAATATAACTGAATCAGCTTTTCTTGGACACATGCTGTGATGCACTGCAGCCTTTTGTATAGTTAGATCATGGGAATCCATATGGCAGCAGCCCACCGGACTCCCGCAGAGAGGGACAGAATGCATTGATTGATTTTGAAAGCTGAAGTTGAATGGCGTGCACTGATTGGTCAAGAGAGTTGAAGCAGAAGATATGAACAGTTAGAACACACTGCTCCAGACAACCTTCCTCCCGTCTGGCCTTTTGTGCCTATAGTCAAGAGGGTTAAAGAATGGCCCAACATAAAGTGTTATTATTGAAAATTAATAGTGTGAATGTGTGTGTGTGTGTGTGTGTGTGTGTGTGTGTGTGTGTGTGTGTGTGTGTGTGTGTGTGTGTTTGTGTGTGGTGTTGCGTGTGAAAAGTGTCTTGTTTTTTTAAGTGAGTCATAGGGAAAATCTTGTCCATCCAGTTAATACCACTTAATTTGAATTACAGTCATTGTGAATTCTTTGGTAATGTCAGTGTGTGTGTGTGTGTGTGTGTGTGTTTGTGGTTACACTTATTTTTGAGGTTAAATTGCACAATGCAATTTGAAGCTATTAATATCAATATTGAACAGAGAGGGCAGGACATCGCCTATCTTGTTTCCAATAAATAAACTTATTGCCTTGAGGACTAAGCTTTAAAATGTCACTTTTTTTAAATGAAGCTCTTGACACGCTTAAAAAAATCCTTAACCAAACTTCTCGACCACCCCACAGATTTGAAACCTCAGGGCATCCTAGGCCTTTAAAAATGTTTTAAATAAGTCTGCATAATTGTCTTTAATGTTCATAGTTCACATGTTTAGTTCATATGTTAAGATCAACACTTATTTATCAATATTCTTTGTTTAAAATTCTAGAAAAAAACAGCAGAATAGTATGCAATGTGGAAAATAATATTTTCCACTGTGGAATATAGGTAGAAGTAGTTTAGCAATCTCTCCCACTGACAAGGCTGTTGTACTGTGCAGGATTACCTTAATTATTCTTATTTACAGACATTTGTGAGGGAGAACATCACTCTTGGGCCACTGAAGTTCTGGATTTGTGTCTGATTAGTTTCTGATGATAAACAGCAGCTCTACAGGGTGCTGAATGAGTCCCTCTATTAACTTTAAATACAAGATCAGTAGTATGTTCATATGCATGTTGTAAGCCTCACATACAACACTGAATGGCTTTCACAAGGTTCAAATGTCTAAGGTACACTATTCATACACTGGTAACATCTACTAGAATCCCAGGGAATCCAATTTAGTGTTATCATAAGATTAATTAACCTGGACTGATGATCTGTGCCATCAATGTAGCCTTTTGACTGTTAATATCACTGACTTATCTCTCTCCGCTATATAATATTTCAGAAACAAAAAAGTCTGTATTCTCAGTTTTCTCATTTTCCCCCTAACTCGATGCTTTATGTGGCTGTCTGTTATAATAGGGAGAGGTTGGAAGCACAGATATTTTATGTGAATGTGAAAGTGTAATACTGAGCAATTTTCTTGTCTGTGCAGTAAGTCACCCGTCCTGTTTAACGGTAGCTCCACTCACTTCAACTCTATAACTACGTCTAAGATTTTATAAGGCATGTGCTGATACTGATTCGACTCACTGGCTCTGTCTGCTCTTTTTTAAAAGGCCAAATTCTATTCTGAACTTATTTTCAGTATGAATTTATTATCCAGCTTGTTCTGCTGCAAAATACCAAACCTGCAGGCCTACTGCCCAAGAAAAAAAGCACAGTAAAACTGAAAATTAAAGTGGAACCATAATCATTTATTGTTTTACTATAAAGTTTAAAGTTTGACCATAAGCATTGTACAAGAAACTGTGAATTTCAGCTTTACTTTGGCTTAACTATGAAGTGTACTATGAAGGTCATCTCCCCTGTAGTTTACTGTTTCTGGCAGTGAATGTAACAGTTTGGCTGTAAATTTCATAATAGTGCCACCCTGGAAAAAATATCTGGAAAAATTCAGGGTCAAATTGTAAAAGTATATCTGTCAAACAGTTTACAGTTTTACTACGAAATTTCACAGTGCATTTTTTCCTATATGGGGCTACCTGTATCCCAGTCATCAAAATAAAAATGCCTTTCACCATCATCTTTAAATTCATCATAAATAGATTAGAAATTTTAAGCAAACCTATGAAAAACTAATTTTCTAGTTAATTCCTAGGCCCTTTGAATACTTCAAAAGCAGAAGCCCATGTACTTTCACCTTATTTCTTTCTTTCACCCTGTGTTTGTAGGTGGGGATTGGGGGGTGTGGGAGGGGGTGTTGGATTACTGTGATATCTTATAAATCTTTTAAAGCCACCATAAGCCTACAAACGTTTCGTAATGTCTGCTGATTCATCCATGTTTTGTCTACCACCTAAACCTCTGACCTTTTTCTGCTTTCCTCAATATGCCTGATCTGCAGTAGGCCGCTACATACAAGCAATTATTTAATATTACACCCTAATTCAGCAGCAGCCCTTATAACTAAGGCACTTTTACTTTTTACAGAATTATCCATGGATGGCACGGCTGTGCAGTGGGTAGTGCTGTCACCCCAAAGCAAGAAGGTCCTGGGTTTGATTCCAGATCCTTGCTATGTGGAGTTTGCATGTTCTCCCCATGTCTGCATGGGCTTCCTCTGGGAGCTCCAGTGTCCTTCCACCATCCAAGACATGTCATGCTGATTGGAGATGCTAGATTGCCCCCTAGGTATGAATGTGTGTGAGAGTGCTTGTGTGTCTGCCCTGCTAAGAAATATAAACCTGTCCAGAGTGTTTTCCCACCTTTCACCCTGTGAGAGCTGGGATAGGCTGTAGCACCCTTGTGACCCTTGTGAGGTTTGAATGTAATGGGAACAAATGTTTTGCTGCATTCATCATCGACTTCATCATCTGTAATCATGAGTGTTTCTTCACTGCATCATAACTTTAGCCTTTAGAGGGCTTTGCTTCAATCATAGCTGGACCACTGTGTAATTTAACACAAAAAACAAAAAAATAATCCTCTGAAACTGGTCAGGTACAGAGACTGTACTAAAAATTTGAGCCTAAATGTTTGTCCTTCAGGAACCCTGGATAACTATTCCTCAACAAAACCAGCACTATCATTCAAAATATGAAGAAATGATAATATGGTATATTTATGCAAAGAAATTTGACATTTGAGCATTGTAGCTGCTCAAATGTCAAATATTTCTCTCAAAACCTTAAATGCACGACTTTGCCTGGCTTTGCCCTGCAGTACAGCTTTTTTCAGGCATATACCAACTAACTGGGGAGGTGAGTGGTCTAGAGATAGGACACTTGCCTATGGACCAGAAGGTTGTAAGTTGGATTCCCACCTCCAGCACTACCGCCATTGGGCTTCTGAGCTAAACCCTTATCCCTGAATTGCCCCAGGGGGACTGTCCCAGTAGAATGGATTTGTACGTCTCTCTGGATAAGAATGTCTGCTAAATGCCATAAATGTAACTCAGTGAAGGTGTTTATTTGTAATTGTGAATAAACCACAGCACGCAGTGCATCACAACAAAATGTTTTCTCAGCATTTGACCCATTCACCAAGTTAAGCAGAGGGCAGGGATACATTCAGCAGCCAATGATTACTGTTTGGAGATGGTGCCTTGCTCAGTGATAGCTCAGTGTGACTTACTGGTTTAGGACTCAATCCCACAATACTCCAAATCCTGGGGTGAAGTGTCCAGTCACTAGTCTCTAAAATGTTATTAATGCATTTTTCTGCAGCTGGTTCACCGAGATGATATCCAGATAACAACCTGAATATTTTTGAGCACAGCCTGAACCCTTAGACTCTGTAGTCTGGTTTGCAGTTTCTGCCTTACGCACCTTGGTGTGGGACAGACACTTTATTTCATAAAGTCTGGAACCTGCTGCACTTCCTGCCAGCTTCTAATCTGGCACCAGCATGAGATATTTATCAGTCCGCTTTTCTGCTAGAATCAAATACAAGTGTGTATCATGGCCTGTGTGCATAACATGTATGTGATTCAGTTGTGAATGCCATTTAGCAAAGCATACCAGTCTTCAGTCTGCAAGTGTGTGTAGATGAGTGTATGTGTGTGTGTGTGTGAATTCTATGTTTGACTGTCTCTAGGCTCAGGGTGGGGCCCAGGTGACAAACCACCAGTGTAGGATTCTCCAACAAGGCAAGCAGTGGGAGCTGAGAGCATTTAAGTCCTCACTTGATCTGGGTGGTCTCCTGCTCCTTCTCCACCTTAGCTGTACTCATTCTCTGGGTAATTAGGGTGGTCCTCAGTCTCCCCTATTCCATAGTATTAATGTTCTCTCTCTGGGAGGGTAGGGTGGAACTTCCTCTCACCCATAACTCTGCATAAATGTTTTTTTCCTCTTTTGGTGGGTAAAGTGGTCCCCTCATCTCTCAGCATGCCCTATGTTGGCCTAATGTTTGTGATGCCAAGCAGATGTAGCATGGTTAACATCCCCCAAATGTGTTGATCTGAACAGATATAACTTGGTGGAAGCATGTGCTAATTATTGGTGTTATTGTGTGATTGGGGAACTCATAGCTAATGAGGAGAATTAGACAAAATGAAATAAAAAAGAAAAATCATACAAGATATATTTGTTACAGTACATTATCCTAAAACCTTTCAAGGGGTGTCCCAGTACCCCAATTTATGGAACCAGTGTGGCCTGTGGCCTGATTATTGAGCTCTTATATTAGTTATCAATGTTAGCCTCACAGCTACAGTTGTACTAAATTGTCTTTCCTGAATGGCTACAACTGTGGAAAAAGTGTGTTTGTGTTTTTCATTGTACTACTTCATTAAGCTTTGAAAGAACTGTTCGAAAACCCAATTATGTTTTAGTCCATAAACCATACTAGTGTGATCCAATAAAACACTGGTTTTGCAGCTGGCTGCTGTTTGCTGCTGTAATTGATAGTGTGAGTGTGTGAAATGTGTATGAGATTGTACGTGTGCATGTATGTGTGTGTGTATGAATGGAGTTGTAGGTGTGTATGTGCGTGAATGAAGTTAGTGTCTCTGTCTGCTGTTTAATGTGTTTGGATGTACTTGATGCATTAATGCTTGCAATACATTTGTGTGGGCGTGTGTGTGTGTGTGTGTGTGTGTGTGTGTGTGTGTGTGTGTGTAAGCAGTGGTTTTATGATCAGAGCAGTGTGAGTGTTTGATGGTATGTGTGAAGGCTGTGAAAAATGAATGTGTTTTCTGTGGTATGTGTTTGAGCGTTTCTGTGTGTGTGTATGGGTGTGTGTATGTGTGTGTGTGTGTGTTTGTGTATGTGTGTGTCTTGTGGGTTTTGTAGAGGGCAGGGAGACAGCTGCCTTTTACTGCCCCAGGGGGTAATAAAGGAGGCAGGAGGGGCAGTTATGTGGTCTTTTATAGGGGCAGGAGGTAGAGAATTTTTTTTCTTTTTTTTATTAGGGTCACACTGTAACTAAGTACAGCTGCAGGCTTCAACCCAAAACCTGCATTTCTCACTGGCCCAAGTAAACCATTTTAATTTGGCTGGTCTGGATGTTAGCATGGACTCTGTGGGATTTTTAACATGACCATGATGCATGAAGCATTTGCAAACTTTATATTTTTATTGATGCTGCACAGCTTTAAAATCACCATGAACATGGCAGGCCTTGTGTCTGAACTTTCAGTTCTTTAGCTTTGCAGTGGAGTTATGTTGCTCATTTAAAAAGTTACTGAAGCGTGTATACCAACAGGCTTTTCTGCAAACTAGATCATCACATGCTTGACACTGTGTGAAGGTGCAAATTCACAAAGAGGAACAAATTCCAGCTTTATGAAGGCTGCTGTTTTTTAGCTATGCAAACATACTTAAGTCCGTGTTTATAGATGTATAGCAGTCATGCAGGTTCAAAAACCACATAAGCCAGTCTGCGATATTACTGATCACCTCCATATGGTTGTAAGTGTGTAATTCTTTAGGTTGACGATAAGCAATAAGCCTCTGTTCCCTACTTGCTACACCGTGTTACATTAACCTAGCATGTAAAATGTAAAATGTAAATGTAAAAAATGCTTTAAGACTACTTATTAATTAAAATATATTAATATGAACTGTTCAGTATTTATTTAACTGTAAAAAAAATTCAAATAATTTGGTTAACAATATGAATCTTTCAGTGTCTGTGTTTAAATATTCGGTAACTAGTGTAAATGATTAATTTTCTATTCAACAAAGTGCTGTAAAATATTTAGAATCTCTAATAAAACTAATTGAAGTTCTGTTGTTATGGGAGTGTGGACTGAAGTGCAGACCGACAACATACAGGCCCTTAGAGCTTAGCTGGCTCTGGCAACCTTCAGTTGTTTCTCAGCCATTGCTTTTCATTTCCCACTAATGATCCTGCTCCTCATTAAACACATCTGCTGTCAATCACCTGGGCTTTCTAATCCCAGTGGCATTTCCTGGACCTCCCCCCTTTCCTCGAATGGTTAGCCTGATCATTGGTTAAGCTCCAGTGCAAATTTAGGTCAGTTCACTGGAAAACCTAGTTTTTTTCCGACCCATCATGCCTGTGCCATTGACATGCCAATGGATGTGTCTTAATGAATCAGATATCAGAAGGAAACATAATCAGAAATGACTATCAGACCACCTCAGCTATGTGCATGTTTTTAATTTAGGGATACAATCAAGTTTAGGCAGTGAATTTAAGGAATTTGCATCCCATATGGAACCGCTGAAAAACTGGAAGGGGACGCAGTGCAGACTGAGTGGAAAAAATAGGTCTGCAACTGTGGTGAGAGGGAATGACGTCAAAGAACAGATTTAGAGAAATTATGTGTCACTGTTATGGTTTAAAAGGGAGAAGCGAGGTAAAAAAAAAAAAAAGAACAGTTAAGAACAGCTAGTCTCTAGACAACTGATTATAATGTAGTCAGTATGAAGAACTGACCCATTAATTTTGCTCTGTAGTAACTTTGGATGATTAAATTATAATATTAACCACCCGTTCCACCTCCAGCCCAAACTTTAACCATCCACTCATATGAAAAATCCATTTGATGACCCAAATTTTAATGATTTGTAGCCTGGTTGCTCTGATAATTATGAGAGATCAGAGGTACATTTGTGGGTTCTCATCCTAGTGTTCTCAAAAAGTTGTAGAATCAAAATCTTTTTTCAGGGTTTCTTTAAAGTCCAGTATTATTTGATATATTGGTCAAAATGCAAATTTTGTCTAATATCTGCAATGCCCTGCTGACTCTGAATGTCTAAACATGATCTTTGCACCTGCAAATTTACTAAACAGCCCAGGTTAGTTTGTGACTTCTGTTTTCATCCACAGGATGGATCCTGAACCTACACTTGCCTCTACCATCTACCATCACATCTCTACCCTGACATGTGTTTTACAGTATCTCAGTAGTTGTGTTTAAAAAATGTTATGCAAGTGTAAGCGTTCAGGTTGTCTAAAAGAGCGAAAACCAAAGCCATTTATCAAGAACATTTTTATTGTCCAAGCAGAAGCATGGTTCATTACTAGAGACCACAGTAATATAAAAGACATAATAAAAAGCAGAAAAGCAAGGCATTTGTAAAGTATATACAAAACTGAGTGAACAAAGAGAAGTGGTGCTGGGGGGATAGAAAGCAGGGAGCATCATGTTAAAGAAGCTTTTCAAAAAAGGACAGAACTATAGGTGTCCAGCAGTATGACTTATACACCTACCTCCTGCAAACTTAACACACTTGTTCCAGTCATGATTTAAGTCCATTTGACTGTCACTTGATAGAATGTGATAACATTCTCTATTTGACTGGAGTTGATTTTACTATTACAGCTTACTGATGAGGTATCAGAGCAAATCCCTGACAAACTGGCTGGTTCACTACCTGGAGAAGCTTGTAATAACACAGCAGCACACGCTCGCCCAATCTATGCAAATGCCACTGCCCTGGATTATGATTCAGTCTGGAAATGCACCAACTGGGAAAGTGCTTTGGAATCCAGGGCCCATATGTAATCACATCTCACAGTTAGTGGACAAGTGTTTTTACCATATCTTTCTAATCGGAGAGCAAAGGCTGAAAAAAATTATTTCCCATTGTCAACTCAGTTTGGTGAAACAGAACTGGATGTTCTAGTACTAAGATGAAAGCTGTTACATTTGAAAATGGATCTGTATCAGTTTTCACTGACCAATTCCAAGGCCTACAGTAGTGTGACATCAACTATGTCATATTACTGTACCTCTTCCTTCTTTCTTTCAGGATTTGTATCAATTATGGAAAGATAGTTAAAGCGACTCCAGTTTCCATTGGCCTCTTTCTGGTATCGTTGTCTTTCTTTCATCCACATATATCTGGTCAGGAGGCCTGAGCAAGTTACCATGTGTTTGGGGTTGATATGGAGAAAAAAGGCTAACGTGAACATGCAAATCCTGGTTTATCCCAGGAAGGGTCAACCTTGGCAAGGTTAGCTGTAAGAAGACGTGGATGTGGGGGTAGGGGGTGGAGGAGTTCTTTCTTGTGTCTCTACTTTCACTCTCTGATGTAAACTCTTGTACACACTACATCATCTGCAGTCATCGTCTGTAAAAAAGGGGGGAAAAAAGCATTTAAAGAAGAATGCAATTACTGTTTGACAAGAAAGAAAGGATTAATGGAAAAATGTTTAGGGTCTTAATAAGTTGTCAGTATAATGAAACATTTTCTTTGATAAATCAAGTCATATTTTATACTTTCGAGGGATTCAAAGCAAAATTGAGTTGTTTCAATGTTGGAATTCAGTGCTTACAATGTAATCAGCAATAGACAAAGATTGATATGAAGAGGAATGATTGACAACAGTGTGTGAGCGTTACCAGGATGAGTTCTCCATCATTGGTCATTTCTCTGGTCCAGGATGTCTTTGGCCCCTCCCCCTTCTGTAGGGTCTGCTCACAGCTTATCTTCCTCTCCGTTTCCCACCGGGGAAAACTCTATGGATGGATGTGTATTATTATTATTATTATTAATATTATTATTATTGGCTAAAAATGACAAATATATGAAAAAAAACAAATATATGAAACTATAACTATAAAACTACAAACAGCTCATTCATTCAGTGGCTCATTAACTCACTTACAAAAGAAATGTGAGAACTGTTACCTTTTTTAAAAAGTGATAGTTCAGCAAAAAATATAATCTGCAAAGTTTTTCCCACTGTAGCCTAAATAGTAATTGTTATGTAACAAAATAGGTGTAAAAATAGGCAAAATAAGTTTATTGACATAGCTTAATGAGTGAAGACCAGAGAAAATAAAAGAGGGAGTCCTACACAAAGTACAAAAAAGAAATAAAAAATAAGGGAGAGTCTGCCTGGGTGTAAGTGTGGAAAGCATGCCTCAGCAGGTCCAGTTGGATGCAGTGCCATTGAGTCATTTACGTTGATTATGTAAAAATGTCTTCAAAATACTCTATAATGTTCAAATGATCCTGTCGTTCTGTCAGGATGTAATACACTACATGTGCTGTAGGGGGCGGATAAGACATCCATTTTTTTCAATTGAAAGGTACTTTTTATTGATCTACAGTGCTCCATAGAGTTAGTTAAACAGCAGATTATAATGCATAGGTCCATAAACTATAGTAAAAAAAATCATTCATTACAGCCTCACCCATCTGTATGAGGGCATGTGCATTTATATGTATATGTGCAGTTACATACCGTGCAGGGCCGTCCATCCACAGTGGTCTCATTAAACTCCTGTCCCACGGTGAAGGTGACATGGGTGGTCCTGACTGAAGTAGATGTTTTGATTGACAGTTTCTCCCCATCCTGCGTTATCTCCACTGATGGCTTTGAGGCGGCTGCCACGGCAATTTTACGAAGCATAACATTCACACCTGAGAACACACACACACACACACACACACACACACACACACACACACAGACAATGTGTAAACAGGGAAATTACTCAGAATCAGTCTCATACACTTGAGGCATTCTCCCAGAAGCAGTTTGTGTGCTGTGTAAACATGGCAGTGTAAAACTCCTGGTAGACTTCCCAGGTCATGTTTGCCCATCCACAAAACTTGCTTTCACTGACAATCCTGATAGAGAGCCCATCAGTTCCTGAAAGGGCGGGAGAACAAGGGTGATGAATAAAGCCTCTTATTTTCGTGGTCCTTATTGAAAGGGAGGAAACCTACACCAGCAGCATCCCACCAATACATCACATACCTTTGTTATTACAAAGATCATGCAATGAAGTAAAATAAATTATTAGTTTTAGGAACTGAAAGTGTAATATTTTACTGTTAATGTCAGTTAGTTTAGCAGAGATTAATTCATAGTATTATTATATATTATATGTTTTAAAATTCTGCTTGTGAATTAATGGAGGTTTGAATGTGTCTCATATGTTTCAATTAGAAAAGTAACAGGATACTCAGTTTAGTGTTGATTCAATGTAAAAGCAGAATATTAATTAAACCTGATGTACAGGGATGGCCTAGTGCAATGCTTACAGACTAACAGATTTTGTTGCTTTATTTTTCCTGTTTTCTTTCCAGTTTATGGTCCAATTCCATTCAAAAACTTGAAAGAAATCCCAGTCACATGATACCACAACTCAATTAGAGGGTGAAGCACATGCTTACTCTGAGTGAAGCTTATTGATGTATAAGGAGAGCAAACACTAGTCCATCTAGTCCAGTCCCACAAAAGAGCCATTGTAGCACAAATGCTGAAAATATTAACACTTCACAACATAGCATGAAGCTGTGATGCAGATCGGTCAGAGTGCCCATGCTGACTACTGTCCACTGCTGTAAAGTGAAAGTAACAATTTGTAATTTGTTTGCACACAGCACTCAGAGAACCACAAGGCAGCCATACCCAGCGCACAGTGAGCAGTGATGGCAAGTCAGCAACTTATTATTCAAGTCTGCAACCTACTGGTCTATGATAGGAACACACAACCTTGGTCTTGCCCCTAACCACTAGGTCATTACCTCCCCAAGTGTAAGTGCCTACAATTGGCACAATAGAATAAAGAACTGGACCATGATATCGGTATATGTATTGGGTAACTGGTGTTTGCAGCCTTCCACTTCCACAGTCTATATGATGGTCCTCGACTTTTTTCTCTAAAATGCTGTGGTCATCATTGTAACCAGGGAAGCTCTTTGTAAACTCATACTTCCTGCATAAATAGGAGCACATAGCTTTAGCTCTGAAAAATAGGTTCGTTTAAAATAGTGAATTTAAACTTTGAACGCTTAAAGTAAGTTTGCAAGTCATTTTGCAGGGCCTGTTAGTCTTATACTGTATAAGCAGGGCAAAAGCACAGCAGAATGTGTTAAAGGTCCTGCTATAAAGCAATATTTTTAGTGGATCTTTTTTCTTCAGGATTATTTTTTGGGTTTCATCATAACTTCCATCATTTCACCATGTAACTATTGAGGCTAAACTGATTTAGCTATTGCAATTAATTCGTTTTATGATGCTGTGCACACAAAATGGGCTGTTTTTGAAGCTTTTATGGAGTTTATATATATATATCATATGGACTGGGCTGAAGTTTTAAAGTGTTAATGTACAACATAAGGGCCATTAGCAGCAGCAGAATGATCCTCTCCACCAGATACCATCGCATCATACTGTACAATACTGATGTTCAGGTTAAATCACTGTGTGTGTGTGTGTGTGTGTGTGTGCTGGATTGTGGGGGAAGTTACTGAAGTGGCCCCAGGGGACAAAATAATCTGTTACACCTTCTTGTCGGGAATGGACAGAATGAAACAAAAAAAGGAACTGTGAAAAAGAAGGGCTGATAAAAGTGGGAATAAAAGCATATGGAAAAAAAAGAGAAAAGAAATGTGTGTGAACGATTCAGCCAGAGTGATTCAGAGGAGTGGAAAATGCACCTGCAGAAAGGGTCAGGCTGTGTGTGTGTGTGTGTGTGTGTGTGTGTGTGTGTTTGTTCATGAATTTGTGTTCGAGTTGAATTTCACACTCTTCCCCTCACAGACATTCCCACCTGTCACCAAGGGTAAATATACACAACACATTATTACTCGGAGAGTGGAAACCCAAAGTCTTCATTCCTCTCTCTCTCTCTCTCTCTCTCTCTCTCTCTCTCTCTCTCACACACACACACACACACACACGCACACACATTCATACACACACACACACACATCCATACACACACACACTCATAAATGATAAATGGAGTGACAAAACCACTCAAACTGAATAACAAACTCTTTATCTTGATTTGCTGGACTAAGTATAATGAGGTGTGTATTATAAGTCAATCAGAGCAAAACCCACTCTTCATTTAGTGGTTTTACTCTGCTTAATTCCACCTTGTTATTCTGGGGAATAAGGTGAGCTAGTGGAATGGTCATATGATTTGCGGGTACATTAAGGGGCACAATATAATTTACTGGTACAATAAATGGGAACAAATGTTGTCAATCAAAAAACTGCACAATAAAAATTGGATATAGGCCCTTCTTAATCAGTCCTTATTATCAAGCCTGGACCAACCCCGCGCCCATGGTAAATGGCTCACACATGGTGGCGGCTGGTTGTGTCAGTGCTCACAGTTCAGAGGTCAGGGGTCAGAGGAAATGTTTCAGAAAAAAGGAGTATAAGAGGAGAGGGAGAAGATGAAAGAGTGGTGATGGGTTTGTTTCATCTGTGCAGCTTTTAATATTACAAATAAATAAATAAAAACGGCAGAAATACAAGAAATGAATCTGAGCTTCTAATAGAGTTGTATGTGTTAGATGTGAGCAAAGATAGTGTGTTATGGGTATGAACAGTGCGTGCGTGTGTGTGTGTGTGTGAAGCATTAAAGGCAGTCTGAAAGGCTTCCTTCAATCAATGTCAGCCTGTCAATGCCATTGCCATTCTTTCACACATTCACTCATTTTTATGAGGACATCTGTCAGTCTTACACACACACACACAAGCGCACACACACATGCACGCACACTCACACACACACACGCACACACACACACGTGCGCACCCACATTCAGGCATACATACATGAGGCAGGGATAGAGTTATAGAGAGAGAGAGAGAGAGAGAGAGAGAGAGAGAGAGAGAGAGAGAGAGAGAGAGAGAGAGATTGTGAATATTGATACTATATTGTGTGTATATTGTATGTATGTTGAGTGTACTGTGTGTATACTGTGTGTATAATGTGTATATTGTGTGTATTCTGTTTACACTGTGTGTATTGTGTGTATACTGTGTGTATTGTGTGTGTATAATCACAGTGAGAGAGCAGGAAAGAGAGATAGAGGGAGACAGAGGAGGAGACACTAGACAGAATAGACAGAGAATGAGACAGAATAATGCAGAGCTAAAGGAAAGAAAGAAAGAAAGAAAGAAAGAGAAAGAAGTGTGTGCAAAGCTAGAAGGAGACGAGAGAAGGTGACAGAGGAAAAAGAAAGCAAGAAATGAGAGAGAGTGGATGGAGAATAAAGATCTGTGACACTGTATGCATTTCATGAACAGACTTAGGTTAACTCACCAAGTGCTTGCTAGTTCCTCGAAGTTCTCTTGAACTTTCATTTTCCCAAGTTCCAGAAAAGTCAGGATTTTGGTAGTCCATTGTGGTGTGTGTGATATTTTCTCTTTATTTTCTCTCTATTCAGTCTGGGGCTACAGCACTTTAACAGCTTTTCTTCAGTCTTTCACTTCAGGATTGTGCTCCTAAAAAGAAGAAGATATTTCTTAATGAAGCTGAGATTAGTTTGAACTCGATGAAGCGTTGTGTGGTGCAGTGTGAGAGCTGAGAGATCAGCCAGTTATCCTTACTTTGAACAGAGAACACAATAATTCCTGCTGCTGATAACCCCACCCACCACACATGCCCAGCAAACGTGCCCAATGTCATTAGAAGTGACTCTGCTGCACCGCCCACAGCCCCCATTCAGAGCATGTGCTCTTTCGAATGCGCCCACTCGCATTTCAATGGTCCATTAAAGCATGCTTCTGCAGGCCGGACAAGCTGTATCCGTTCCACATCATTTCTTTTCCATAGTCACACATGATGCCTGTTTGAGGTTATAAGGTTATAAGGGTTTATTTACTCTGAAAGGAACAAGTGAGCTGCTTGTTGACTATTAGCAGTGGTTTCCAAGCCTGGCTCAGTGTTTTCCCTGCTTCAATTAATTGAACAGCTCATTAACAAGACCTTCCTGGGATAAACTGGCTTGAAAGAGCACTGGTGTTCATTTACTGGACCGTACGAACGCCTGTTTCACTAACCCACACTGTACCGCAATCAGTGCTAAGTCAACTTACCTATAAAATGTCACTTTCTTTCTCTGAAATCTGTTTAACTTAAAAGCACTTTCTTTTCTCCCTTGATTATCCGGTGTCGACCAGAGGAGGATGGATTCCCTTTTGAGTCTTGCCCTTCCCTACTGCTTTTTCCTCCAGTCTAAGGGAGTTTTTCAGACCCAAATTCTGTAAAGCTGCTTTGTATAAATGAAACTGACTTGACTTCACTTAGAATACTCTAAGACTGGTCAAAACCAAAGAAACTGACAAAATGTTACAACATTTTATCTGAATCTTAATAGTATGTTGTTTAGAAATGAGCAAAAAGAATCTTTACTTGAATTACAAATGCATGCATGAAATCATTATTATTCTCTCTCTGTCTGCGTGAGTTTCTCCAGGTGATTCAATTTCCTTCCACAGTCCAACGATACGCATGTCAGGTGAACTGGCGATGCCAAATTGCCTCTAGGTGTGTGTGTATGTGTGTGTTTGTGTAAAGAATGCTGCAGTGTGTGTGTTTTTGTAATTCTTCTTCTTTTTTCGGCTGTTCCTGTTTAGGGCAGCAGATCATCCGTTTCCATTTCTTCCTGTCCTCTGCATCTTCCTCCTTTAAACGGACCACCTGCATGTCCTCTTTCACCACATCCATAAACCTTCTCTTTCCTCTTCCTGGCCACCCATCTTCAACATCCTCCTCCAAAATGCATGAAATTTCTTGCTATACAGTAAAAGCAGTAATAGGTTAATTTTTTAAATAAAAAATAAAGTAAATGTTTTTTTTATCTCTCTGTCAGTGAGACACTGTCACATCCTGTCTAACGTGAACTACTGCTTTCTTATGGAAAAACCGAGAGACTTCGCCATTCACAAAAGTCAGCAGGTCCACAGGTTCATTCTGAAGTAACCTGTTTTGTAAGGTTTAGCTCCTATGACCACATGACCGTAACAACAGTCTACCATGACAACGAATCTCTCTTTACACAAACTCCCAGTGTCTGGAGGTTAACTGTAACTGCAAATGCCTTTCTTGGGGAGCCTGTGACCATCACACCATCCCTGATCTTGGCAAAGGAGAAAAAATGGAAGTGCAAGATAGCAGGAATGGGGCCTCAGAAAAGGATTCAGCAGGCAGGAGCCGGGAATGCGGTGTGGCATGAGTCTCCTGCTGCTAGAGCGGAAGTAAAGAAGGTAGCTGAGGGAGGAGTAGTGAGGGGCTCTTTAATAATAAATGGCTGCAGCTGCTGCGCTGCTGATTTGGTCCACCCTGATGTCATCCAGGCTATTATCACACTATTACCTAGTAAAAGTTTAGCCACTACTTTGACAGTCGCGGGGAACCTCCAAGATATTTAGCTTTCTGGGCGTTTTAATTGGGTAAACACCAATGAGCATACAATGCTGGGTATCTTATTCAAAGGTGTTCCGAAAAAACACACAGCCCACTAACCCCAGGTGAAGTCAAAGTGTTACTTAAAGACCATCATGCATATTGAGGTAACTGATCTCAGTTCTTCTGAATGACTGCTTTGTGAATGGAAGCCCTTTTTAAATTGTCTCAAAGTTTTTTCAACTCAAAATAGTGATTTCAACAGAAAAGCAGCATAATTGCTTTTCTGATTAAAGTAGCATGTGGGCCACTACAGCCACCTCCAAGGTTCCACTAGGCACTGAGGTAGCGCTGGAGGAGGGTTCTATGGACACTAATGAAGCCAAGTGGCCAGAGATGGGAGATGATTGATGTTATTGCACAAATGGGGGTCATTTAACCATTGACTTTTGATTGATGGTCTTGCAGGAGTAACCAGGGAGACGACTAGCTAGCTCCTGATGGCAGCCCACACACACAGCTAACTGTACACTGCTCAGTTTGTATAAGCCTCGCAAGTGTTACTTGCCTAAAAGGCTTCAGCTTCCCTTCTGAATCCGCACGTCTATTACTTTTGTTACAAGAGTGGCCCGACACTGATAGCACTCGTAGCACAAATGGCTGCCTGCGTTTACACAACACGGTCTCATGCCCTGCTAGTTCCTCCTTGTCCAACAACAGGCAGCTTAATCACTGTTTCCGATATCAATGGGGTTATCTCACCTCCATCTTCTCCCCATTCCGTCATCTTCCAATCCCTCCGCCTCCCACTGGCCACTATGCGATACGACTGCTTTGTTCATTTGTTAACTCTTTGCTGCAGGGCGATTAAAGAGAGTGAACCATTTGCAACAGTGCATCAATTCAAAAAAGCACCCATTCCAGTGGTTTTCCTAAGTCAACTCCTTGATCCTGTGTCTTTAAAAGGCCAGTATTTTCCATTTTTAAAGAAGTAACTAAACTATTTTATTAAACACTATAATAACATTACAGTGTAAAAATAGTGTTATTATCTTATTATCTATATTATGTATTATCTATACACTTTACTCATGTATTTACATGTCTTTTTTTTTTTGGATACATGTTTAATTAAAGAAAAAAAGTAATTAAATTTGTAGTAGCTGCCCTACTACTGTAATCCATCACTACTAACTTACATAGTTAATGTATTGTTATTGGAAGAACGTAATAAGGAGAATTTAAATTTATTTATAAATATTGTCACACGCTTTGGGTTGATATAAAGTTCTTATAAACTTCTCTTAGCTTTAGGGTTTTCAATATGAGAGATAGGTCCCGATGAAGATGTTCTCTATCACTGATAAAGCTTACAGTAGATGGTAATGAGAGTTTAGCAAAATCTTTACACTTTTAGATAACCATAAAGTCACAGTCCTTTAATATCGCCTATAAAAGCATGTGGGTGTGCCTTTGTGTTCCTGCTTGTAGAATTATTACACTGTAAAGAGTAAACTTGAATCTAACAATATTAATGTCCAGAAGACTTTTGGTCATTTTATTCTGCACACTCTTTGTTATATTTGCTTTATTCTGAGGGTAAAGTGAGGTTTGTTGAAAGATGACAACTTCATGACTGCTTTGACTAATTTAACATGTTTTACTTTGTAAAACTTTGTTTGATTTTAGCATCTCTGCAACAGATCCAGTGCAAAAAAAGACTTCACCGAGACATTTCTGCCCTGACCAGCACCTCCATTCTCACTTATCCCCACCTCCTTTCTTTCACTCCACCTCTTTTTCTTCTTCCACCACTCACCCACTTTCTCCCCTTCTCCCCTCGTCCTCTTTCCCTTTCCTTTTGTTCTTTGTGATGTTGTGACTGGGCATTCCACATACACATTGCATGCAAGATGTTGTGAATCGCATAAAGAGTTGGGGTGGGGGTGTTAGAGGAGATCAGTGCTAGTTCATTTTATTGCATTGTTCTGCTTTCAAACAAAAACAAGAAGAGAATGAGTCAGGAGAGAGAGAGAGATAGAGAGAGAGAGAGATGGTGAATAGTGGAAAGAAAGGCAGACATGAAGAGACAAAGAAGAAAAGGGAAAAAAGAGAGAGACAGAGAAAAGAATGTTGAAAGGAAGGCAGAAAGGCAGACATGGAAAGAGGAAGAAGAGGAAAAAAGAAAAATAAAGAGAGAGCGAGAGCTTGGCAAGCAGGCAGTAAATATTTCTGTACATTTCGAAACAGGGATTAAGGTTTCATTTACCCATACCACACACACACACACACACACACACACACACACACACACACACACACACACACACACACACACAAACACACATACTCAAGCTAGAATTCTGAGGGTAAGCGATCCTCCACACACAGGGGAGTCCCATAACCTAAAACACACACACACACACACACACACACACACACCAACATCACTACCACCGCCACCACCACCACCATGTACAGTTGCTGTAGGAGAGTTTTACATTTACATTACACTCAGAAGTACTTTATTGATCTAGAATGTTATGGTAGAGGTTCTTTACATTATTCTTATTTACAAACTGTGTTCTTTGGAACACCATTCAATGATGGGTTCTTCAGAGAACACCTTAAAGCGTCCTTTATGTGAACTATGATTTCAAGAGCAAAGGCTTTTACATTTGCATTTCCATTTAGTTATTTAGTAGATACTATTTAGTAGTTCGTTTTAGTAGATGCCAGATGAAAGGCATGAGGGACTATCCAGTCTGAAATAAAACTCAGCGAGAAAAGTGGTCACATCATTTAATACTGTGCTATTTTAAACTTTGTGCTTGTCGCTGCTCAGCCAGCTTTGCATGACTCACCCATCCTTCTCTCCTTTAGTCCCCCCTGGATGCTTTTGAGCCAGGGTGCTAAAACTGTACACAGTGGTGTCATGCTAAATGTTAAGCCAAAAAAATCCCAACTACAGAAAGAGATGACTATGTCTGAATACAGCTGATCCAAACCATAATGAAAAACATGACAAAGAATGACAAAAATTCTATATAAAAGTATATACAGACCCCTAAATATATTACATCGCCAGTTGCACCCACTAGAAGAATATTACATCAGCAGGTTAGCATCACACTGAATAATGGGGGAGAGGGAGGACCACCTCAAGAAATAGGAGACATGAATGAGGACATACAGTACTGTGCAAACGTTTTAGGCAGGTGTAAAAAAAATGCTATAAACAGAGAATGCTTTCAGAAATATAAATAATGATTGTTTATTTTTATCAATTTACAAAATGCAAAGTGAGCGAACAAAAGAAAAATCTAAATCAAATTAATATTTGGTGTTACTACCTTTTTGCCTTTAAACCAGCATGAGGAAGCCTACATTCACAGAAGATCTGTGGTTAGTTCTCCAAGATGTTTGGAACAACCTACCAGCCGAGTTCCTTCAAAAACTGTGTGCAAGTGTACCTAGAAGAACTGATGCTGTTTTGAAGGCAAAGGGTGGTCACACCAGATAGTGATTTGATTTAGATTCCTCTTTTGTTCATTCACTGCATTTTGTTGATTGATGGAAATAAACGATTAACACTTCCATGTTTGAAAGCATTCTTTGTTTCCAGCATTTTTTCACACCTGCCTAAAACTTTTGCACAATACTGTATATAATGAGCAACGTGGAAGAGGGAGGACTACTGAATGATGGGGGAAAGAGAGGACCACCCTAAACACCCCGTCAGAGAGAGAGTTATGGTCAGTTATGGTGGAGTGATGGTGGAGATGGAGGACCACCTGACAGACCTGGGCAGACAGAGGACTGGTTATCACTGCCTGAATGCTCTGTTCTGCCTGCTGTTCCCTAAAGCATCTAGTTTACAAAGGTAATGCCAGCAAAAAGAGCTGACTAATAAGACATCAGATATTAGTGAACAAATTAACATGATAAGTGTGTAATGATGTTGGTGCAGTAATCAGTGAGGTACACATTTCCATGACTAAACTTCACTGCTATGGGCAACATTTCAGACAGTATCAGGGCTGGTGTTCACAAAGCATTTGTAAAGAGGACTGATCTTATATCAGATTTCTCTGCATTTATGGCTGTTGATGATTCTAGGTCAGCACTCCTAAGGCAGTTTGTGAAACAGACCCCGTTGTGTAAAAAAGTAACTCTCAGCATCAGGCTACACAGTAAACTTTTGTTCATGTTTATACCTTACAGTTAGTCACGCTGTGTCCAAAACCACATCCACAACTCTTCTCCATCATAATGAAGAGCTGGATGAGGTTTGAGCATGAAAGGAAATGTTTTGAGGATTTTTTATCGATTTTTTATAGAAAAGATCTGAGTTATTAACTCCTAGTGCTTGCTTCTTTAGTTTAGAACTGAAATTAGGAGTTTAACAATGTAAGACTACATTTGGGGTCAGTGGAAAAAGTTAAATTTGACTTTAATTTGGACTGCAAATAGCTTTTTCTTTAAACGGAACAAACACATGTTGAATGGGTCACTGGTGAGATGACTGTTTGGTCAGAAAGGGTTAAGGAGTGACTGATGTATTAAACTCATGCCAGCCAAGATACTAAAACTGACCTTAAAGACCTTACTGCTGCCATCTGATCCCAATTTCCACCAACTAACACCCCTCCACCCCTCCACCTCCACCACTCCCCCCTTCTCTCTCTCTCTCTCTTTTTGAAAGGGGATTTTTCTTATGTCTCATGTGTATCTAGTTGAGGTTGATCCAGAATGCTGTGTAAATGAACTCTATCACCTGCCAACAGATTTCATACTGATAGCGTTGTGTGTGTGTATAATTTGTTAGCCCTCCCTTTACTACTTTTACAACCTTAGATTCTCATATTCTGACTTTTTTTCATCACAGGAAGTATGAACTCTGAATATTTATTTTTTTGTCTGGTCAACTTCATTTTATTATTTGATGCACGTCCATTACTGCATCTCAGGCCTGCAACATTTGCAAAAAACTGCAAAGAACTGTCAATTTTCAACAGCTGATACAACAATATACATTTTTCAACAAGACAATGCAAAACCACATTCTTCACACATTACAAAGACAAAGCTGTGGAAGAATAGTTCACAGTTACTGGACTGACCTGCCTGAAGTCCTGACCCTTCCCAAACAGAGAATGTTTGGAAACTTTTGACATAAAAATGGCTACAACAGGAATAACAGGAAGAATAATGCAAGAAAGGCTTGGTTTTCTCACAGCCCAAATTTAAGTGTTGGGAGCAAGAATAACAACATTGCAAAGCAGTAAATGCTTGATCATCCCAACTTTTTATTTATTTATTTTTTTGCAACGTGGCCGACGAGAGTGGATGAATATTAACAAAGGAAAGGAAGTTGGCGAGAAAAACATAAACTGCCTCAGATTCTGCAAGGAAATGAAACTTAACACAAATTTAATGATCATTATATTTTTGTTGCCTTTAAAAAAAAAATACATTTCTCACACCATCCAAACTTTGGGATTGTAAAAGAAAATGTGATTCATCAGACCAGGGCTCTTTCTTCCATTGATTCATAGTTCTGATGCTTATGTGCCCTTTCTAAGCACTTTTTGCAGAGAGCCATAAGCATGCTGACCATTCTGTTACTAAGCAGCCTAGGACACAGCAGTGATGCACATTGTCTTTAATGCCACTTTATCAGCAATTGGTGTTACAGCGGTGTGTACTGTGGGACTGAACCAGAGAAAGAGAGGGGGTCAAGAAGGACAAAGATGAAAAAAGAGTACAGTGAGTACCCACACACACGCCTCTAAAAGTCACTTCCCCACTTTACCTAAGTAACTGGAGTGAGCTGCTTGATCACTTTCTTGCATGGCCTAAGGCCTTTTGTTAGCATCCCTTTAACAATAGCATCATAAAACCTTTATACTCCCCTAACTTCAATAAGAGAATTTAGCAGTATAATAAAACATGCAAAAGCAGCCTCAAGCTGAGAGACTTGTGGCTGAGAGAATAAAGGAATAAAGAGAAATCAAAGAGATGCAAGAAAAAGTTTAAGAACAGTGGTGCTCTACCATTTGTACTATTTGGTTGTCTATATGCTACATGGGAATACGCCTTATAGCTCCAGGGAAACTTCTTGGATTTGCATGTTAACGTGCAAATAGTTTCAAGTATGTAGCTTTTAATACTACAGGATTGAATTTGACTTTATTGAACCCAGTAGGGCAAAATTAACAATGTTTTGCTTTGAATGTGAAACATAGTTAATTAACAACAAACCAAGATAACCACAATCAGTGGCACAGTATAAATACCATGCTACACTATCATTTAAAAAAATGTAATAATGTAATGACAATCCCATACACTTAGTCTCACACTACAGTCCTGACAATCCCATACACTTAGTCTCACACTACAGTCCCAACAATCCCATACACTTAGTCTCACACTACAGTCCCAACAATCCCATACACTTAGTCCCACACCACAGTGTGAAACATGCAAAACACTTAGAACCACATCACAGTACCAAACATGATTTTGTATGCTAGCATGATGCAAAAATGCCATGTATCACCCAAGAGTATCAAAATAGATTTGGATATTAGTACCATATTAAAGGTACATACAAAAAAATAACAGATTTAATAGCAAACCACGACACCAAAAAATGCCATAAAATTAAAAAATAAAGAACTGCTGAAGAAGAAATGGTTTCTCTTTCCCTCTCTTACTCTGTCTGTGCCTCTCTCTTTTTCTCTGAAAGGGGATTTTTGATGTCTTCATGTGTTGTTAGTTGAGTCTGATCCAGAGTGCTGTGTGAGTGAACTCTTTCACCCACATCAATCTGAAATGCGCGTGTGGTTGTGTGTTTGTGACTTGAACCGAACTCGAATTGAACTCTAGCCAGGACTCAATGCTGGATGTAGTGATTTCTGCACATGAGATAGCGTTTAAATACCTTTTCTAAAAGGGAAATGTGGAATGTGATTTTATGAGTCAGAAATATAACTAAGCATTAAGAAACAAAGGCACCCAAAGGTGACAGGAGAATGTATAAATAGGAAAAACACTGACACATGACATCATTGTGAACGAGAGAGAGTAAAGAAAGTACAAAGAAAGAAAGCAGGTATAAAGGTGAATAAGAATACTTAATACTAATAATTAATTCATTAATTTCTAATATACAATGTATAATTAATACTTATAACTGTCAATGCCATACCACACCATACCATAATACCAATGAAAAATTATAATATTCTCACTAGTAAAATAATAAAACAACAGTAATAATTATTAATATGATTATTTTATAATAATGTTATTATAACTATCATGGTTTTGATATATTGTTCTAGATACAGTCATTCCAATGAAACTATTGTGAACTGAACTGTATTTTGAGAGAGAGAGAGAGAGAGAGAGAGAGAGAGAGAGAGAGAGAGAGAGAGAGAGAGAGAGAGAGAGAGAGATTTTGCCTTTTAGTTTACACATAACCCTTATTTTTCTATCCCTCTTCTGTTCTTTTTGGCCCGAGCAGGTCAATAAAAGTTTAGGCCAGTTTCTAACACTCTCTCCACCCCTCCATAACTTTATGGCTTTTCACTCCACACTTATTCTTCCAGCCTGCTCTTACCTTTTCCTCCTTTTTTCCCACAGAGAGAGTGTTCTGTGTACTGTCTCTCCCTGGTGCGCGAGTGTATGGGTCTCATGTCGTTTTTTACTGGAACTTGCTGGCTGAGGTCAGCTATGCCCTGTTGATTGGTTCCATACTGCCACCCCAGGGGACTTCATAGACATGCTTTTGTGCTGGGTTCATGCGTTAAACTTGGGCTAGGGTTTTCTGAATGCATGACCTTTATGCAAATTTATAAATGCAGCTGCATGTTTATGTAATTAAAGAGTAATTAAAAGAGTGTACAGAGAACAGATAAGACAATAGAGAATATTTAATGAATAGGTTGGCAAATCAAAGGATCTCAGTTCACACTTGCCCACAATAAAGCAGATCAGCCAAGTAATGTTTGGTAAATGAACATTGCTTGTAGCAAATAATGGAAGTTATATGGTATACATTTAGCACTGTTCACACTGGGGCTAAGAGACTCAGGCAGCTAATAAGTGATAAATGAATAAATCATATACATCATAACTAACACTCTGTAAAGTTCAGCTAACAAGCTAATGTAGTCGACAAGCGATGAAAGTTTATACTCCACAAGTTAGCATAGTGCAAGGGTTTAGTATTCTCTGATCCTCTTCATCTTTCAGCTGATCTCATCTCTACATGTTCCTCTTTCACTCCAACCTCATGTTCTCTCTCACCACATCCATAAATCTCCTCGGCCTTCCTGTTCTCCACTTGCCTGGTAGCTCCATCTTCAACATCCTTCTCCCAATATACTTATCTCTCCTCTGCAAATGTCCAAACCAATGCAATCTCGCTTCTCTGACTTTGTCTCCAAACAGTCCAACCTGAGCTGCCCCTCTAATATATACTAATTTCTTACTGGGGCAACGGTGGCCTAGTGGTTAGGGAGTTGGCCACAGGATTGGAAGATTGTGGGTTCAAACCCCTTACCAATAGATTGCCCTGAGGTGCCCTTGAGCAAGGTACCGTCCCTGTCACTGCCCCCCGGGCACTTTCATAGCTGCCTACTGCTGCACGGTGTTTGCATGGGTTAAATGAAGAGGTCCAGGTTCACTGAGTGCTGTGCTGTGACCTCGCAATGACAAGACTAGTCACTTCCACTTACTATTTTCCATAAAATAAGTCATTTAACAGCCATAAACACAGACGCTTTCATGAAGCCAAATTTTTATTAGTGCATTTTTACTTCATTGTAATTGAATTAAATACATTGCAGGTTTGAATGAAAATGGTAACTTGGGGTCAAAGTGATGGACGAGATATCAGAACAGAATGTGAATCCAAGGGGAAAAATGACTTACGAAGTGAAATTCTTTCAATGAAAGGCTACACATTCCTGTGTCTCATAATACAAAAGAGACACATGGAGAGCCAGGGAACAAGGGATTTAGGAAAGGTGAAAGGTGAATCAGGAGGTTAAAGAAGTAGAATTGATGAAAAAAGTACTTCAGAAGGAAAGAAGGGAGGTTAAAGGTGTAGTAAACACAGATTAGCACAGATTTAAAGCTTTGAAATCTCTACTCCCAAAACTGGTGTTATCCAAAGTCTAGACATGGTGCTGGGACATAATTAGGACTGTAGTGGCATCTAGTGGTGAAATTAATTTTACATTAAAGCCATCGATTAATATTACTTTTGAACAAATTAATGACACAGACTCTTTTTGGAATTTGGTGAAAAAATAGAGGTTGGACATCCAGCAGGTTGTTCTGCTTATGGAACCACAATTTCTTCCTCAGAGTGAAACTTTCTCCTATGGTCAAGAGGCACAAAATGAGATTTTAAAAAAACTAGAAGAAACTGGATGAAAGGAAACACCTGTGTTGCAGAAAACACCTCAGTGTATCTTGAGCGAACAATTAGACACAGAGGACATGACAGGCTTTCTTTAACTTTATTTCAATAAAACATCTATGACACTGACATATTGGAATAAACAAACAAAATCAAAATCAAAATATTTGCACAGGCCACAGCTCAGGTCGATTTCTGCAAAAAAAAAAAAAAAAAACTAGGAAAGCTCCCTTCTGATTATGTATTTTGAAATTGGGGAAGTTACTCCTTTATAGAAGAATTGTGGGCACCGGCTAAATACACAGGGGAGGCAGATATAGCTACTGGTGTTGCTAGGAAACCAGTTATCCTATTGTCGTTCTTCTGATCACCATTAGTTTGACAAGAATGGCATCAAACCACAGATATGGTTTCATATGAGGCCTAACCTAAAGCTAAAGTTAAAAAAGAACAAGCGAGTTACACAGATGCATAAGTAGGACTAATTTATGAAGGGTCTGGTTGTTTAAATGTTGTTCTATTATATTAAAAAAGGACAAAAAAACAATAACAACAAAAAAACTAGATATTGATCAAGATGGATATTTGGTTAAATGGGATATATTGGATTAAACAGCTAAAATGTTTGTAAAATACTTTCTCATTTTTCATGCAGGCACATAAGGAAACTAAACCTAGAAGAAAGTACAACATAGAAAAACATTGCATTAAACTTAACATAATATCACTTTTTTCTGGGGCCAACAAAATCTGGGCTATAAGATGCTTGCCATTCAGGCTAGTGAGAGGTGAAATTTGCTCATACTGTACTAATGTCAAAAGCAAACAGATGTCACTGCAAGAATGTTCTGCAACTGGAGCTGAACAGCATTTCAAGTTATGGATAGCTTTTGTGTTGAGTAAATAGGTTTGTCTGATTACATGATGAATTTCATTTAAAAAAATACGTTTCCAGAGCTGTCCCCTTGTTGAAATGTTTACCAGACTTAGATCCTGTTTTTTTTTTTCATCAGACCAGAGGATGGATTCTTGTCGCAGTGCTTGCATAGCCTATCTGTCATAAAGGTCTTTCCCAGATCTATGTCTTGGCGCAGTTCTGTCACAGACCTACACACATTTTCCTTCATCTGGCTTGGTTTTCACTCTGAGATACACCATTACTTGAAACTCAATATGCAGATGAGTCTGTGTCTTCCCTAACTATGTCAGCTATGTCCAGTGAATTTAGATTCTTAAACTGTAGAAGCATCCCAAGTACAGAATTTGGATACACCACAAATCAGCTGTGTTATGTCTTAATACTTTAAGCTTTTATTTTTCATTAATTTGCAAAACACTCCATAAACTTGTTTTTTCTTTATCATTGTACACTGTCATAAACATCAGCATCACAGAAATCTGAAGCACTAAGGCACAAATGTACTCCAACTTGTATTTACATGACAACAAAAACTTACTGAGCCACAAATTTGGTTCATGGTTTATTGTTTATGGTTGAGCAAAATGTATAAATCGCATCACGAAACAGAAGCTAACTACCAAACTGGCCAACAAAAGGACCTCGTTCACTAATGCCTTAGACCCCGAACCCCCTACCTGACCGTCCCCACAGTCCAGCTGGTTGTTGCCTGGCACTATGCTGTTTGGGTTCCCTTCGAAGTGAACAGGCTGGCAGACATTTTCAACTTTGTCACAGCCCAGGATGACATGTTTGGTCTCATTACGGACACTCCGGATGCCGCACAGTCCTTCATCCACGTCAATGCGCACAGTTATAAAGTTGATTGGTTCTTTGCTGATGCATAAGTTTCTGGACAGCACTTTCCCACCAGATTTTGAACAAACACTATTCACCAGATCTCTTTGGCTGGAGTGAAAGAATGACTGTGTTGGCCTTCCACATGTTTTAATCTGCCTCAGCAGTCGCCCCCAGGCATTCTGGTCCACTGTGTTTATTGGTACCCCTTCGGGGAGATGGCGCTTCAGGAAGACATTGTGGGCGTTGTTGTACTTTGCTTGCATGCAGGGTTTGGGGTTACCATCCAGAGAGTTTGCATGAGAAAGGCTGATGGTCAGGAGGATCAGAGTTAGGACTGCAGTTCTGAAGAACCATTCCATTTTGCTTGAATGGAAAAACATGGCTACAGTTAGGATCGGTCTCTCTCTCTGTCACCTGAAGCCAATTGTAACAGCCGAGGCAGCAGCAGTAGCAATTATAACAGTAGAGGCAGCAGCAGTAGGAATTATAACAGTAGAAGCAGCAGCAGTAGCAATTATAACAGTAGATGCACTAGCAGTAGTAGCATTAAAAGCAGTAGAGGCAGTAGGAGGAGTAGTTGCAACTTCAGAATCTGTTGTAGTTGTAGTTGTAGTAAGAGGGCACCAGTAGAAGTAGGAGTAACAGCAGTAGCAGTGGCAAAAACAGTACAGTATGACTGAAGATAGTAATAATACATAAAGATATTTTACCAGACTTTGCTGTGGGTCAAGGTGATTATGAAGGTTTTCTCCAGTAGTTTCAGCTGCAAAGAGCTCTAAGTACTCAATTTCACTTCTCTATGTCTACATTCTTCTGTATGTGACACGTGCAGAACTTTCCCTTCCCCTGTTTAGGTCTAACAGTCCACTTTGCATGGGTTTACACATAGAAAGACAGTGATTGGTGATTTCCTCTGTCCATTTTCCTCCCTCTTCTGTAACCAGCCAACAAGCGCTTTGCACTGTGCACAGATCAGATTACTGTATATTTAAAGCACATTTGACTAATCTCTGGGTGTGTTCCTGGGCCTAGGTTTTTCCATGAATCATAAAACCATGAGACACAAAGAGTGTGAGAATGTGCAAGGGATCTGAGCACAAATTGTAATGAATAAGATAAAACATTTAGATTTACATTTATGGCATTTAGCAGACGCTCTTATCCATAGTGACTTCCAGATCCTAATTACATTGACAGTCCCCCTGGAGCAATTCAGGGTTAAGGGTCTTTCTCAGGGACCCAATGGTGGTAGTGCCAGAGGTGGGATTCAAACCTGGGACCTCTTGAGCCATAGGTCCATAGGCAAGTATCCTACCACTAGACCAGCATTATACTAGGCTGCTACATGTAGGCAACATTCATCATTGAGAGCTGCTGTTAACTGAACACTACAGTCAAGTGTGAGTTTTGTCCAGTTCAGTTAAACAATGCAGAAAAGGCCAGTGAATGAAGTGCAGTACAGTTTAGTGCAACACAGTGCACAGGCAGTGCATTAAAGTACTGGTGCTCTACAGTACAGTGTAATGAAGTTTAGTGCAATGCATTATAGAACAGGGCAGCGCATTGATGTTTAGTGCAATGCAGTGCAGGGCTGGGATGTGAAGTGTAGTTCACTGCTGTTTAGAACAATTTAGCATAGTGCAGTGCAGTGCAGTGCAGTACAGTGGAGAGTTTATTTTGTGCTGTACAGTACGTTGCAATACAGTAGAGGGCAGTAAAATGCAGTACAATTTACTATAATAATTTGCAGTGTCAGACAGTCTAATGAAATAATATTTTACATTACATTTTTATTTTTTAATGTTAACTTGAAAGTAAACATTGATAAACTAAATAAACTAAATAAATGAAACCAAGAGGAGTAACTCTGTCAAAAAAACACATGATGCTTCTTCTGGGGCATTCATGGCCTAGTGGTTCGGGAGTTGGCCACCCAGGATCGGAAGATTGTGGGTTTGATTCGGTTGCCCTGAGGCACCCTTGAGCATGGTTTCATCCCCATCACTCCACCCCTGGGCGTGTTCACGTGTGTGAGTGTATGGGTTAAATCCAGAGGTGTAATTTCGTTGTGTTTCACTGTGTGCTGTGCTGTGTTTCACAGTGACAAGAATGGTCACTTTCACTTACTTCTCCTTTACAACTATGTCATTTCAAATATATTGTCTTGAAAGGATATGCAAGCTTTCAGATGTTCACAGAACTAGTAAAAGCTTGAGTAGTGGCCAGGTAAGTGGAAGTGTAGAGCTTGAAAGCTGGCAGAGGATTGTTAGGTAGATTAACTTGGAACTGGAAAGCCTCTTTCATCATCATCCTCTTTTCTACCTCTCTAGGCCAGAAAATGTGTCACTTTACATATGTAATATATTATAAAATGGCATTCATGGATAGATTTTTATACCAACCATAAAACATTATTGCATTATACCCACTTTACATGAATACTAAGCTAAAAAGGTCACCATATCCTAACGACATGGTTTATACTTGGTTATTCAACATATTTTTGTAGTTAATAGTTGAATAATTATTGGTAAATGCAGACAGAGATTACGGAACGTTTGCAAAGAGAAAAATACACAGCTGTACTCTGACCCTCACTTACCCCACAGCAGATAAAACATTTTATATAATCCCCAAAGTGGTAGTTTAAGAACAGGTTATCTAGAAGTTAAATGTTCTTGTCCAGTCTACTTTAAGAACATTTAAAAACATTCTTCACTACTGATCTTCCATGTTCGCTTTTATAGTCTGCATTAGTGGTTCTGTTTCAAATCCAGTCTGTACAGCACTGTTTCCACTGTTTCTTCTTCCAGGCTAAAAAATGTTAAAAGCATTTCTAAAAACAAATAATAAACTAAAAACTTCACCAACAGCAATCTTTAGGCACAGCAGCTCTACTGAGTGACATTATGATGTGAGAGAAGTACACAGGTCAACAGTACATTTTAAAATAACTTGTGAAAAACATGTAATGTGAACATGTTTTTCAACAAAGTGTTTCGGAGAACACCAGTTAATGTTCATAAGGCAATATATTTTCATATGGCAAGCATGAATGTTCAGGATGTAGAGATAAAGACAACTTTTGAAGCTCCTTTATGGTTTTCTCAGATCAAGTCATACAAGTTTTTATATTTTGCTCCAAACATGTCTCAGCTGATCAACTACACCTCAGGTCAGTGGAAAATTGGCAAACGATTGCTTTGAGAAGCCCATACTAGCTGACAGAAAACAGGCAGTACAGTAAAGAGGGGACAGGCTGAGCAGGGCAACTAGTTATGCTAGTTACAGGGTATTTTCATTCACTTTCATTCACTTTAAAGAAGTGCCAGTAGTGCACATTAGATATTGCTGATTGATTGCATTTCTTTCAACTTGCACAGAGAACAGAAACAGGAAGTCCAATCAGAATGCCACTTTTAGATGGCAAAACTGAAAGTTAGGGACACGCTTAGAATCAAACACTTTCTCATGTGAATATTCATTATCTTCCTTATCTATAACATCTTCCCCTCCCTAATCGAGGGAAGACCTATTTAAGGCTCAGCCCACATGTAACACTAGTCTTTTTGATCACACTCACAAGCTCAGTGAACTTCTATGCTGAAATTAATACCAGCAGAAAGACGGTTTGGATTGCTGCTTACAAGACAGGAAACTTTGGTAATGTATTTACTCACATTTCTATCTGTAAAGTGTTCTGTTGCTTTATATATAATTTATAAAGAATAAATATGATTTATTATTTAGGCCTACATGTACATAATTTTACTGAAGTCATTTCACGTGTAAAATCCAAGAAGGCAAAGCATTTGCAAGATGAGGGGGAACAAAACATTTCCTACATAAAAAAGTATGTGGACAATAAAAATTTTAATTAATTTCTCACCCAGTGTAAACAGCAGCTAGCATTTTCAAATGAGGTAAAATCTATAGAGATTAAGTGCTTGTTTAGGTTCCATTTTTGGTTCTCAGCTATTATTGCGGAACTTATTCAAATCAACTTGCACAGAGAACAGAGAACACAGGAAAGACCAATCAGAATGCCACTTTTAGATGGCAAAACTTAAAGTAAGGAACACACTTAGAATCAATCACTTTCTCATGTGAATATTCACTATCTTCCTTATCTATAACCACCAATATGTAACCACTGGTATGCAAGTAAACCGTGAGTGACTTTTTTTTTTATCCTGGTAGAAGCCCCATAATGCTGTTCCTCATCATGGTGACATGTGTCCTTGCCTGTCTGGCTGAGGAATCTGAGATACTGAAGCACAACCCGCGCCCATGCATGGATTCAAGAATTCCGGATGCTTATGAAAAATTTTTATACAAGCATGTAAACAAGGATGCTCCAGAAACCCTAGATCAAAACCAATGGCAAAGATTTATAAGCACCAAAAAATTATGTGATCGACCAACTCAGTCTTTCCTTCCCTTCACTCAGGAACAAAACGTGGACAGTGTTTGCTCCTCTGGTGGTAAATTATTTGAGGACAATATGTGTATTAGTAAAGTGCAATTCAGATTCATTACTGTGAAAGTGGACAACAACTGTATTGTGAAGAGTGTCACAGCAGAAACTAACTACATCATCCTGGCTTGCGATAAAGTCAAAAACAAGTGCCAACCAGTCCATTTTCAGGCCAATCCAAAAAAGATTTCCCCATCTGACCAGAATCCAGACTGTAGCAGTCTAAAACTTCAGACTCATCATGTTGAGTTCCCTCTGAACTATCTGGCTCTGGGCCTTCTGATTCCCACACTGCTGTCAGTAGCTTTGATCTGCTACAAATGCTTTGCAAAACGCAAGGGAAAGCATCCCGAGCACCAGAAATGATTTCCTCCTGTGGTGTGGCTTCAAGATATTTAGTCATGTTAAGATATATTTGGCTGGCTTGTATGTTCATTTTGAATTTGATTTGGTAACAATCAATCCTGCTGGTTGTTTGAATAAGACTCTACGAATGTCTCTATATAGCATTTTGAAGTGATAGCATACAAATATTAAAAATATTACTGAAGATCTAAGCTGTAGTTTCTGCATAGGCATCACAGTAACTGCATGTATAATCTATACAGATAATAAACACACTCTGACTTATATGACTATTTGTCCCTGTGAAACAGAGCCCAGTGAAACACAATAAAATGGCCCTTTTTTCACCCATACACACTATGCAGCAGGGGACAGCTTTATCCAGGGAGCAGTGAGAGGGACAGTACCTTGGTCAAGGAGTAGCAATTTAATTGGCAGCTTGTGGTGGTGGGGGGGTTCATCTTATCTGAAGATGAGGAAAGGACCTCTTGTGGTGGACAAAATATATACATGGTTCTAAAAGTAGTGGGGACAAAATGGACCAGCAAAAAAGTGGGATGGACATGTTCACAGTATAGCAAGTGCAACTAATGCCTAAGATTTCATCAGTAGTAATTTAACTTTTCCTAGGAAACAAATGCAATTTTGGACTGTATCGTTCAACCGCATGATTCACAAATTCCATTGAAGTTTACACTACCTGCTGAGGAACTTTGCTCCACTAAAGGATAATAACTTGATAAGAAACTTGGGCAACAATCCAGTTAATGTCAGTTATTATTATGCAACATTAAACATAAAACATAAACATAAACCTTTCATAACAAGTAAAAAATTAATAAGTGGTTAATAAAACCTATAATTATCTATTAACAGTATTTTCTGTCAAATTAGAATGCACATAAAAATAGGAAGCATTCTGGATATTATTTTATAAGAACATACACACACACACACACACACACACACACACACACACACACACACACACACACACACACACACACACAAATCAGTCAGTTATTGTGGTGAAGTGTTAGAAGCAGGAAAAAACTGCCAAACTGTTATGGCAAGACGACTTGATCAGAGGGTCTCCAAAACTACCAAAAGCAGTCCAGGGAAGGATAAGTGGTGAGCTGTCGACAAGTTCAGGTGCACCAAAGGCTCACAGAAGCACATGGGTAGTGAAGTCTAGCATGTTTGTTTTGTAAGCTGGTTAAAAGACTTCTCACCAGCGCCCCTCACCATTACTTGGCTATGTGAAAGTTCACATGCAGCAGCAGATTTAATCTAAAAAGGCACTGATTGAGCCAAAACAATATGTGATGGTAATTACAAGTAATAGTAGGTTTCCACCAGTGAATCTGGTAATGGACCAGCAAACATTTTGACACATAGTACATAAATAGACAACATATTATAGTTTTTATTTTCACTGATGCAAAATACTGTTGCGCAATACTTTGATTTCTTCTCAGTTCTTTTAATGGCAAACAAATGAAAAAAAAAGTTTAAAGTAAAAAAAATGTTGGTGCAAATATCTATAAAATATCTCAACTTTGTCATTAAAATAAAACTTAGACTTCGTTCTAGGATTGGGTTTTGACTGCAATTTTGACTTCTGTTGAAAATCTTACTTGGTCTTAGGACAATATTGCATTTCAGTAGGTCATGATTGTGAAACATTATGACATTATGACACAGATTCTGCAGAAGATTACAATTTACCTGCTGAGCAACTTTGTTTCAACAGAAGAAATAGAAGCAAAAATAACCTGACATGTTCTGGGAAAAATAAACTCAAGTTGTAAAAGATAAACAAGTTCAGACCATGGTGAATGGAAGATTTCAGATTTATTTTCCAGAGCAAGTAATGAATTGTAGTTGTAGATGCAAACATATGTATATATGGTTTGTGTACCTTTTATTCTGTATATGTTTTAATACTGTAATTCGTGGGTGATGGTGAAGTCCATCTACCATAACAAATATATATTGATTTTATACATTATCTAGTTAAATGAGACAAAGCAGCAGAACATATCCTTCTTTATATTGACCTTCATGTGAGCACATATTCAATGCTTTTAAAATTTTTTAAACCAAGACATTTAAAAAAAGAGACATGATAAGATGGTTGGGTTTACAAAAGGGTATATGGGCAATAAAATGGTAGGAGAGATGCACGAAAAGCTGGATGATGGATAGAAGCATGGATAGATAGATGGATGGAGGTAAAATTAATCAATATATTATTAGACAGGCTTGTTCTGGTTGGACCCCAGGATTAAACCTTTACCAAGCAACCACAGAACTACTCATCAACCTCAACGACCCCCTCCTCTGTTACAGTTTGGCTGATCTTGGTCTGGTTCCTGGTTATTCTTGTTATTTTCAAAATGAACAGGGACACATTTGCCTTCGACCCTTTCACAAGCAAGGATGATGTACTTTTTCACAGGGTCTATTTTTGTCACTTTACACATTTTGTTCCAGTGCACCTCAGTGAAATTGAAAAGCTGCTTGCTAATGCACAGGTTTTTGCCTTTAACAAATAATTTGCCATTTGATGAACAAACTTTGTTCACTTGATCCTTGTCATGATTATCAAAAAAGCTTTTGATGCCACTTTTACCCTTATTGCAGACTTTAATCTTTTTAATTTGTTCAGTCCATAATTTAAGGTCAGTTCCATGTAAGCTAAGTGAACAGAAGTGGTTCCTTCTGAAATTGTCTTCCTTACTCCAACTAGATGAACACTTGCAGGGTGCCTGGCTCAGATTAAACATGGAGTGTGGGTCCAGCTCAGGCTTGGGATCAGTGTTGGTTTCCAACTGTAGTCTGGCCGCACACAGATGGAAGATCAGAAAAGTGAAGACAGACCATTTTGGACACTTCAGAATGGAGCATGGAAAGAGAACAGAGTTGTAGTTTTTTAGATGCAAAGAACCCCAAGAACTTTGACTATACTACAACCAATGAAACCAGAAGTAACACAATTAATAAACGAAATGAAAAACAGTAAGTGCCACATATTCTCCTTAATAAACAAATTTAAAATATAAACACCAAATTTAAGGTGTCTGTATTTACTTTAAATCTTGTTAATGCAATGTGTCCATATATTATTCCTATTAATATTTGTACCTTTAAGCTGTATCTTGACTCTCTAATATTTGTTTAGACAAAAAATCTAAAAATCTAACAAATCTAAAAATCTAATAAATGGTTAATAGCAAGTGGTACACATCATGGATTAGGTGTCCAGCCATGCCTCTGCTCAGCTCAGGTGTGCTCAGTCAGAACAGAGCGCCCTCTATTGCTCCAAACATGAAGCCCAACCGTGACAGAAGCAAAAATGTATATATTGTAAAATACTCATTTCTGAGCAGCAGACAGGTGTTCTAAGCAAAAAATTCTAGAATGTTGCTATTCAGTTACTTCAGTTACAAGTCAATTAGGATTTTATTGTCATTTCAACCATCTACACAGTACATAGTGAAATGAAATAATGTTCCTCCAGGACCCTGGTGCTACACATAAGACATGACATGAGACAAGACATAAGACAAACAGACAGTTGCAGTTCCTGTAGCCAGGCAGTAATGCAGCTGCTCAGAACCATCGAGAGCATCCTTTTTTGGGTTTTTTTTAAACCCAAAAAGGTCCATCACAGGGCAGACACACAGAAATACATTAACACACACACACGCACACACACACAGTCACAAATAGAGGGCAACAAATCTCCAGTTTACCTGTGAATCCTGGCTAGCGCAGAAACCACTGCAACTAATGTTTTATTCATTTCTGAATGTCATTTTATGTCTAGGATTTTAAATATAAATAACTGTTATAGAAAAGAGGAAAATAAATGGGATATACAAGTTCTTTACATATTATGTAAAATATGATAGGACCCTATAACTTAATGATTTGGACAAATCAAACAAATCAAGTAAATCAATATTGTGCAGACTAATGTACAAAACACTGACTAATGAACAGAAACAGAACGAGCTTTACCATTTATGACTTTTTACATCAAAATGATTACAGCATAGAACATAAAGCACATACAGCAATACATACATACGTACACATACATAAGCACAAAGATAATATGTAATATCTGAGATAAGTAAATATATATTACCATTCTCAGAGAAAAATGTAACACTCAGTTATGTCCAGATGTCTCCAGTAGTCAGCAAAAACAGACTGTTCTTCACTGCACTGCAGGTATACATATACACTCAAATCTGACCACAGTTTCCTGACACAGTATAACACCTCTCTCACAGTTTATAAAATTGTTGACACATTATAAAAAGATTCAGTAAAACTTCCCAAGAGTCCAGTATTCATAAGCCACCATAAATCAGCAAGAACACTCATAAAGGCTTGTTCCAACATTACTGTGCAAGTATTTGAAACAATTTACCTTAAAAAATTAAGTAAACTTGTTAAGTTTAAATATTTGAGATTCTGAGTAGATTTTTCAACATTCTGCTTCAACACACAGTGGAAAGCTAATAGAAATGCATGGAAAAAAATAAAGATATTATTTGATGCAACGGGTGGTTTAACTGACTCCTGAAAGAAGGTGTTGGTTGTGAAGGTGGTGGTTTATAATTTTGGACTGCACTTGCAAATTCATAAATAAAAGTCCCAAGGTATTATTATTATTATTATTATTATTATTATTATTATTATTATTATTAAGAAGACAAAGGAGAAGATCCTGTTTAGCAGATCATCTGTTTCCATTTCTTCTGGTCCTCTACATCTTCCTGCGGTAAACCAATCACCTGCATGTCCTCTCACACCACATCCATAAACCTCCTCCTCTTTGGTCTTCCTCTTTTCCTCTTTCCTGGCAGCTCCATGCTCAATAGCCTTGTCTCTCCTGTGGACATGTCCAAACCAACACAACCTTGCTTCTCTAACTTTGTTTCCAAAACATCCTACCTGAGCTTTCCCTCTAATATATTCATTTCTGTCACAATAGGCTGTGCTCTGCTCTGACTCTGCACACTATAATGAGTTATTTTTTGGTTTTTGGTTTTTAAGTGTGTGGACTTCCTGGGTTCCTGTGGTTTTTTTGTTTATTTCTAATAAAGTTGAGAACAAGATCCCTGGCGCGATTACATTCAAACAGCACTCCCCTCCCCCCGTGACATCTCCAAGTGTAACAATGTAGTGTCGTGGGCTGGACATCAGTGCAGAGCCAGGAGCTTCCTACTGCACTTCATTAACAGAAATACCATGCACAGAACTCATAGACTGAATATACTGAAAATAACGTGTCCATCCATCCATCCATCCATTCTCTTCCGCTTATCCGAGGTCAGGTCGCGGGGGCAGCAGCTCCAGCAGGGATGCCCAGACTTCCCTCTCTCCAGCCACTTCTTCCAGCTCCTCCGGGCGGATTCCAAGGCGTTCCCAGGCCAGCTGAGAGACATAGCCTCTCCAGCGTGTCCTGGGTCTTCCCCGGGGTCTCTTTCCGGTGGGACGTGCCCGGAACACCTCACCAGGGAGGCGTCCAGGGGGCATCCTAATCAGGAGCCTGAGCCACCTCATCTGGCTCCTCTCGATGGGGAGGAGCAGCGGCTCTACTCTGAGCCCCTCCCGGAGGACTGAGCTTCTCACCCTATCTCTAAGGGAGAGTCCAGACACCCTGTGGAGGAAACTCATTCGGGCCGCTTGTATTCGCGATCTCGTTCTTTCGGTCACTACCCACAGCTCGAGACCATAGGTGAGGGTGGGAACGTAGATCGACCGGTAAATTGAAAGCTTTGCCTTTTGGCTCAGCTCCTTCTTCACCATGACGGTAAAAAATAACATAAATAAACACAGAGGTCAGCACACAGAATGACCAGCGCCCTGCTCTGATTCAAGATAGCATAAATAAACACAGAGGTAAGCACACAGAATGACCAGCGCCCTGCCCTGATTCATTTGGGCTTATGACGCCAACCCCCGATGAGGCACACCCAGTGCCCAGGTGTGCACAATCAGAGCAGGGTGCCCTCTACCATCATACCAAGTCCACAAAGGTACAATGCAACTCTTTTCGACCTTCCCTGTAGTTCTCCATCAGCACCATCCGAGCAAAAGTTGCATCTGCAGTTCTTTTACTCAACATGAAACCATGCAGCTATTCACTAATCATCACCTCTTTTCTTTTCACCTTTCACGACTCTTTCCCTTAACTTCATGCTGTGGCTGATCAACTTTTTCTCTCAATAGTTAATACAGCTCTGTGCATCACTTTTATTTATATAACAATGCCCTTTGCTCAACTCCTCATACATCCTATCACACCTCCATGCTTCCACAGGTATGTCATCCGAACCAACAGCCTTTCCATTCCATCGCTGCCCTTACATCCATCTTGCTTATTTGCTGTACTTTCTGGTTCCATCCATCCATTTGCTTGTCCCAAACAGGGTCGCGCTGGTGTCCAACCCAGCGCACACAGGGCAAGGACGGGGGACGCACCCTGGACAGGTCACCAGCCCATCGCAGGGAGGAGCGGGACGGGGACGGCACCTTGCTCAAGGGTACCTCAGGGCAACCTATTGGGAAGGGGATCGAACCCCCGATCCTCCGGTCATGCAGCCAACACCCTAACCACTAGGCCACCACTGCCCTATAATACCTGCTGTTATAATAATAAAAAAACATGTGCTATTACATACAAAATTGAAAAGAAAACACTGTCCACCATCAAGATACACTTTGGTAACTGAAAACTGAAGCTGATAAAAATGTGTATTGGCATAAACTGCCCTACTCCACGTCAGCTGTAAAAGTTACCAATAGATACATATACTGTTGATGTGTCCCTTGAATCCTTGCTGTCTTCATGCATCGATTAAAGACTCAAGGAATTTCTCAGGGAATAATCTTCCCAAACAGTCCTACTCTTTTACCTCTGCTTGTTCTTTGCTCTTCTGTTTTTATTTTCTTTTTTGAATATATGAAATGAGAAGGTCCCTGCGATGGGCTGGCGACCTGTCCAGGGTGTGTCCCCCGTCCTCGCCCTGTGTGCGCTGGATTGGACACCAGCACTCCCCCGCGACCCCGTTTGGGACAAGCGGCAGAAGATGGATGGATGGATGAAATGAGAAGGTTTAATATGTTTGTTACTTGGTTGTAATAGTTAATCAGCAGTTGTTGATCATAGCTGGTTACTAAGATGAAGATCAAGTGTGGAGACAAAGCATTGTTGTAAGTCACTCTTCTTTCTTTTTTTTTTACCATAACCACCTTCATTAATATTTTTGTATGCTTAGTGTTAATTTTTTTTTTACACATACCTACAACTGTGTAGTACTTAGTAAACAATATATCTGTATTTTGTTTTGCATAATTGCCTATAACAACTATCGCTAAAATATTTAAAGTACTCTTTCATCAGCAAATCTATTCTGACTGATGTGTTTTAACGCTACATTATAAGGGAGCAATGTTAACATTCTAGATATTTTTGAATATTCACTTTTAATGAATTTTTCTTTAAAGTGGGTGGGTGCAGTCTTAAAAGAATTCACACGTACAGATGTGTGATCAACTTCTCACATGGTCAGGGGTTGAGGTAAACGGAAAACCAAGGTACGTCAAAGGAAAACTATTAAGCTCACTAGATCTAGCACAAAGTTTAAGACACAGAAGCAACCATGAAGAGCTTTTTGAAAGAGCTTAGTTTCACTTTGAAATCATCACCATCAGTGAAGAGTTTGTTACCTTAAAGAAATCCATTACAAATTAGGTTTGTATTACCTATCGTTTAACTGGTCAACTACTAATTTAAAAAAGAAGCTGACTGATCCTGATCATCATTCCCAGAGTAAAGAAGTGTTTAATGTTCTGAATCTATATGATGGGAAATAGATAACAGTACCATAACAAAACCATGTCTTTAATTAGCGGTGTAGTTGTAAAGGTATAAAATTTCAGTTTCAATTCTAATTTTAAAATTAGTTTAGAAAAAAAACTGAAGCCAATGTCTTGCACTAAGGGTCCAGACTTTTGCCCCCCACTGCACTGCATGTAAATTTCACTGCATAAAGACAGTTAGTATTTCTTTTCAACTTCTTACTCACATAAGCACATGCTTTAACCAACAGTTGCAAAAGTAGTAAAGTTAGGAAAAGAAGGGAAGTTAGGAACAGTCATACTAAGTGTGACTTCAGTTGACTTACAAACTTTAAACTTCCAGCAAATATTTAAAAATGTTATTTTTTTATTCCAGCTGTTTCATAAAGTGTTTAAAAAATCCATCCATCCATCCATCCATCCATCCGCCGCTTGTCCCAAACGGGGTCACGGGGGAGTGCTGGCGTCCAACCCAGCGCACACAGGGCGGGGACGGGGGACGCACCCTGGACAGGTCGCCAGCAGGGAGGAGCAGGACAGGGACGGCACCTTGCTCAAGGGTACCTCAGGGCAACCCACTGGGAAGGGGTTCGAACCCCCGATCCTCCGATCATGTGGCTGACGCCCTAACCACTAGGCCACCACTGCCCGTGTTTAAAAAAATCCTCTAATTAAACTGAATTTATTACTGTCCATCCCAGAGGGTATATCAAAAAATACATTCTTGTACCATATATATTCAACTTCCACCTCCACTCTTATTGTTTCTGAAAGATATGATATCTGTTTATTAATTTTCCCAGTCTTCTCCATCATCTGACACTTGTTTTTATACAATAAATAAAAATAATTTTGTGAGTTGGATGGCGTGATGATTGGTGTGGTGAGTGATGATTGGTGTGGTTTTTAATGGGCATTTTGGCGGTAACAAGGTAAGGTAAGGAGGGAAGTCTGGTGTCAAGGAGAGGAATGCAGAAGGTTAAATGATAGGGGATTTTGCTGTAGAGGGAGATACACACTGGTAGATTATATTCTTTGGAGGAGGATCATTCTGAAGAAGACTGGAGTGACAGATAACATGGTTAGTGACAAGGAAGCTAAACAGCATAGGATGGTGGTCTGTAGGATGACCTTGGAGGAAAGAAAGTAAGGGCAGGAATCAAATGGTGGAAGTTGAAGAAAAAGACTACTAGGTGCAATTCAGGCCGGGCTTAAGATGGGCAATGAGGGGCAGTGAAGAGTCACCAGCTTGTTGGGCAAATACTGCAGAAGTGGTAAGGATGAGAGCTAGAAAGGTTCTGGGTAAACAGGTGGACAGAAAAGGGAGGAAACAGAAACCTTGCTTTGGAATGAAGAAGTTCAGGAGTGTTTACCGAGGCATAGGCTGGCAAAGAAAAAGCAGGATAGTCAGAGAGACGAAGAAAGTAGACAGGAGTACAAGTAGATGTGGTGCAGGGCAAGGAAAGCAGTGGCAAAAGATTCAGATAAGGTGTCTAGTGAATTGTATAAGAGGCTGGAGAATAAAGATGGAGAAAAGGACCTAAACTGGTTAGCTAGGCAGAGAGACAGAGCTGAGAAAGATGTTCAGCTGGATAGTGCAATGAAGGATGACAATTGCTCCCATTTTCAGTCCAGTCTCTTTGCTGGACCAGTTTAAGAGGATTATTTTTATTTGTTGAACCACACAGTGACTTACATGTGAATAATTCAAGCAAAATAAAACCCTCTAACAAATAATCAGGCCAGTGGTTAGTTTTCTGGTGATGCTGAATGCAGCGTTGCTGGAACTGTTTTATCAAGGCACCTTGTATCTTTAAGCACATTTAGCAGCTTTTAACAATAAAACATTTATTCACATTTCTTAATTACCTCATTATGCCAGACATATGAAAGACAGGCATAAAATTTTATTATTTGCACCAACAAGGTCAAGGACTGCAGTGAAGGCCAGGGAAGGCTGGCATGTGGTCTTTGGTCCATTTTATACTTATGCCAGAGTATCAAATAATAATTTTTTTTTTGATCCATATCAGATTGATTGAAATGAAAAAATATTGATTATATATTATAAAACCTATTATTAAGATCCTTTTACAGTTCCCTTCACACTGAGTCATCTTGTGGGAACCAGGAACAAAATGGTTTATAGTTTCTGTACTTCCTACTTAAGTATGTTTGAAAACGGAAAACTGATTAAATAACTGGTATCATGTGTGCTTCTGACTGAACGGACTGAAAACTTCCAGCTGCAAGAGAAACTTCACATCACAAGACCTCTGGCTGGTGATAACTTGTACATAGTAAATTATATATTTATTATTCTGCATAATTGGTTATATCAGGTATCAGCAAATCTCAGCAAATCTATTCTCACTGATGTGTTTTAAGGTTACATTTTAAGGCAGCAATGTTACCATTCTAGATATTTTTTAAATATTCACTTTCAATTCATTTGTTCTTTAATGTGGGTGGGTGCAGTCTTAAGAGAACTCATCTAGTGGAACATTATGTTCATGACTTCTCACATTGTGCTGGTAAACGAAAAACCAAGGTACTTCAAAGGAAACCTCAACTCACTAGAACTAGCCCACAGGTTAAACCACAGGGACCACCTACCGTTTTACTGGCCAGCTATCATCATTCCGAGAGTAAAACAATGTGTTACATGTTCTGAATTTATATAATGGGAAACAGACTACTCTTACTGCTTACTTTAGAGGTGTGGTTACAAAGGTATTAACTTTCTCTTAGATTAAAAAAGATAGTGTCCTCTAAGCTTCCTACTTAAGTATGTCTGAAAACAGACATACTCTCCTGACTGATTGGAGAGAAAACTTCCAGAAGAGGGACGTTCATACAGCATGTTATATATACAGTATAGATGAATATATAGTCAACTGTATGTACAATTTCAGCACTAGTTTTCTGCACAAAGTGAGCGGTTTGGTCTGATTAACAGTGATCCGTGCACATGTAAAAGCGCACACTTGATGTAGAATTTAGGAGGGGCAAGGTCTCAGGGAAGAAGTCCCTCCTAAATTCTACATCAAGTGTGCGCTTTTACATGTGCACGGCTCATTGTTAATCAGACCAAAAAGCTCAGGGAAGAAGTCCCTCCTAAACCTAATCCACTGGGCCGTTTCACCATTTCTCATGAAGGTCAAAAAGGTGAGGTAACTAAGGAGACAAATACAGATGTGTTTATACATATTGAACTTAAATTGCTGTTTTTTTTTTTTTTTTTTTGCCTTTTAGTTCTTTAGTGACAACCCTCGTCATTGCGACGTCACAGCACAGCACACGTGAACCACAACGGAATTGGACCTCTGCATTTAACCCATGCACACAAACACCATGCAGCAGTGGGCAGCTATTGAAAGCGCCCAGTGATGGGGATGGTACCTTGCTCAAGGGTACCTCAGGGCACCCTAATGGTGAGGGAATAGAACCCACAATCTTCCAATGTGGGGGGAACTTCCTAACCACAAGGCCACCGCTGCCATTTTTTAAACCATGCTGAGAATGGAAACAAGGGGTTAGGATAAGTGCTTTGCTTCTCACATTTTTATTAACACACACACATGCACACACAAAAGAAGACAGCTTTTGTAAGGCTACATATACACCTATTTAAGATAGTGACATTAAAATGAACAAAGCTGACTTTATTACAGCTAGTGCTTCCAGTAACAGGCATGTACATATGTTTGTAAAGTGTAATACTTATGTCTTGTAGCTGGTTTTAAACCTGGGGATGTGGTGGCATTGCTAGCGAGCTGTTTTGGTCTGATTGTTTGTTGGTTTGTTTTAAATCATTAAAACATAATGCAATATATAAACATTTAGTTCTTTCTCAGAATCTTTCTCAAATTAAATATATTTTTCCCTTTTTGCAGCAGGGTATAAACGTTTATATTCACCATGTAGAGGTAAAAATGTAATTAAAAATTCAAAAACATTTCAAAGACAACATAATAACCATTGTTCCATGTTGGTCATGTGAATTCCCAGAAGTGGGCTGGATTAAGTTGACTACCTTTGATAAGAAGAAGTATGTTCTTTAGTTTCTGGTCACCTATTAAGGAATAACACTGGGTTTGTGCAGACAGAAAGTACAAGGAGCAAGAAACCAAGAGAAATTCGGAGGACGTTAAACGAGTTACACCCGAGCCTGTTACCCTGCACCGGTAATGTATTATAATTCACCAAGACATTACTAAAGTGTAAGAAGAAATAGTGAGAAATGCAAAGTTCAATACAACTAATACACAGTTTCTATTTAGTTACTGTATTTAACATTTCAATTTTGATTTTCAATTTTAACATTAAATCAAAAATTGAAATGTGGCCTGAGCAAAAGTTATGAAAGTGAAAACCCTTGTCATTGTGAAATGCAGCACAGCACAACGAAATTCAACCTCTGCGATTCACCCACGCACACACGTGCAGCAGCAGGCAGCTGTTGAAAACGCCTGGGGAGCAGTGTTGGGGACTCCAGTGCATTAAAATAATATCTTGAATATTAACTCTCAAACCAAACAGAAATGAGACTTGAGACTTGTGAGATAAATGGCTGGGTTTGGATTCACATTCCTGGGGTTTATGTCATTTTCTAGGTAACAGTTGGAGGATGTTGTTCTTAATGGTGATGGCCTTGTGCATCGGTGCCTCTGTGACTGTTTTACAGACCAATCCGTACCCCTGCATGTCCTCCAACAAAACCTCTGCCTACGGAAACTTCCTGAAAAAGCATTTGTGCTCAAACACTCCCAATTCCCTGGACCAAAACGAGTGGCAAAATTTTATAAACCAAACTGATACCTGTAACCGACCCATCCAGTCTTTCCTCCCCTTTTCCAAAAAAACAGCAAATAGACGACGTGTGTTCCCCTTCTGGGGGTAAAACTTATTCCAGAAATCTGTGTGTCAGCAAACAAGAATTCACCTTCGTTACTGTGCATGTGGATAACAACTGCAGTGTACATAAGGTAACAACAATTTGATACACACACAATTTTATTTATATATACACACAGTACTGTGCAAAAGTTTTAGGCAGGTGTGGAAAACATGCTGTAAACAAAGAATGCTTTCAAAAATGGAAGTGTTAATCATTTATTTTCATTAATCAACAAAATGCAGTGAATGAACAAAAGAGAAATCTAAATCAAATCAATATTTGGTGTGACCACCCTTTGCCTTCAAAACAGCATCAGTTCTTCTAGGTACACTTGCACACAGTTTTTGAAGGAACTCGGCTGGTAGGTTGTTCCAAACCATCTTGGAGAACTAAGCACAGATCTTCTGTGGATGTAGGCTTCCTCACATCCTTCTGTCTCTTCTAAATGTGATCCAGACACACTGGATGATGTTGAGATCAGGGCTCTGTGGGGCCAGAAGAACTGATGCTGGTTTGAAGCAAAAGAGTAGTAACACCAAATATTGATTTGATTTAGATTTTCTTTACGTTCGCTCACTTTGCATTTGTAAATTGACAAAAATAAACAATCATTATTTATATTCTGGTATTCTGTTTACAGCATTTTTTCAACATCTGCCTAAAACTTTTGCACAGTACTGTACATATTTTGACAAAAACTAATCCTGAGGTACACTTTTACAAAATTACAAAAGTTACAATATCAATATATGATTAATCTCTTACACCAGGTCACCGAAGAGACAAAGTACATCATTCTAGCCTGCGATGAACTTCAAGGTCACTGCTATCCTGTTCATTTTGAGCCCAATGGTAACAACACTGGACCAGAGAAGAGAAATCCAGACTGCCAAAGACCAAATTTAGGAAACCAAGCAGTGCTTGCACGATTAGCTTTGGGCCCTCTTACGTTAGCACTGTTATCAGTAGCCTTGGATGACTTTATATGACTGGCATAACTGTAACTAATATATATATATATATATATATATATATATATATATACACACAAGTACTGTGCAAAAGTTTTAGGCAGGTGTGGAAAAAATGCTGTAAACAAAGAATGCTTTCAAAATGGAAGTGTTAATAGTTTATTTTCATCAATCAACAAAATGCAGTGAATGAACTGAAGAGAAATGTACAATCAAATCAATATTTGGTGTGACCACCCTTTGCCTTCAAAACAGCATCAATTCTTCTAGGTACACTTGCACACAGTTTTTGAAGGAACTTGGCTGGTAGGTTGTTCCAAACATCTTGGAGAACTAACCACAGATCTTCTGTGGATGGAGGCTTTCTCACATCCTTCGGTCTCTTCATGTAATCCAGACACGCTGGATGATGTTGAGATCAGGGCTCTGTGGGGCCAGAAGAACTGATGCTGGTTTGAAGGTTAAAGGTAGTAACACCTGCCTAAAATTTTTTTTGCACAGTAGTGTGTGATATATATATATATATGTACATATATATTATACTAAGACCTAGAGACAGTGACAGTGACTTAACTTCTGAAAAAATGCAGCACCAACATTTTATAACAAATTTTATTAATAAATGCAAGCAGGACAAATAAAAGTGAAAACATACATTGTTTAAAAATGTACTCTCAGTCTGTTGAACAGAAGTCAAATACAAGCGCTTCAAGTCGCTACTGGTCTTCTGGAGTTGTAGACCTTTATACCATTCTGCATGGAGCAGCGGGCGTGTTTGGTCAGCAAAGCTCCTGTCGTTTGTTTCTCTCCACACAAATCTCTGTTTGAGAATAGAGACAAAAAGTAAAATTACAGATGAAATTAATTTTTTAAAATCCTAGGTTACAAAGAGGCGCAAAAAAAAAAAAAAAAAAAAAGCTCATTTAATAAAAAAATTTTTTACTTCTTAATTACAACTGATTTGAAAATGACATTGTTGCCATCTGATGTTTTATATATATATATATATATATAACATCAGATGGCAACTATGTCATTTTCAAATAAGTTATACATATATATAAATAAATGTACACTCTTACTCATAAGGACAAAGTGAAAATGTAATAATGCACTGCTCAAAAGGAATGCTTTTTTTTCTTTTTTAATCAGAGTACAGTAAGAAGTCAGTTAAACGTCTGGGAAACTGTTCTGGTCAGGTAAGTAGCAGAGGGTTGTTAATCAGTGTCAGCTGTTTTAGTGTTGATGAAATTAACAACAAATGATCAAACCATTAGCAACAGAATTCATGAGGGTGGCCTGAGGGCCCTGTGGCGCGTCCCTCCTAGTGGGCCCTGTACTCACGGCCCGCCACCGTGGAGCTTGACTGGCATATTATATTATATAAAAAATTAGCTTTTAGCCCTTAAATGTCAGCTAACGTTAAAAAAATGAAAAACCGTCACAGAATGGAAGGTTTTTAACAAGGCAACAATGGATTTCTAAATATTTATTAGCTGAAATCAAAGGTAAAGTTGTGTGCTTAGTGTGTGGAGAACATACAGCGGTGTTTAAGAATTACAATTTGATTCGCTATTATGACAGTAAAGACGGAGAAAAATGCAATAATTTGACTTTGAGTGATGAAGTTTAACAAATCCAGATACAGATCCCCTCCCAGTGATGATCACTGTGCTGTCCTTCACATATCCACCTCAAATATTCAACTTGACTTCAGTGCACTCAAAAAAGGCTAGATTTCTCTCACTGAACACTAAAAATAACTAAGTGAACAAAAAAAACCAACACAACACACTGGGTGCAGTTAGTGCTTTTTTCAATAAATTAATGTCCCAATGATCTTTGAAAACTAGTTAATGAAAATATGATGCGATTTTTTTAATGCTGCAAGAAATGCACATTTTCTGAATTGTTTTTATAAAATGTTCGCCAATATTCAATAATTCTGTGCTCAATGTAAGTTGATGCTGCTGTTTTACGTTATGATGCTAGTTTTTTTTTAAGTTTGTGATTGTTCATTAAAAAAAAAAAAATATATATATATATATATATATATTATATATATATAAAATAACTGCTCACCCCTGCTAGAGAAGCACTCTTAGCTGACATACATTAGCTGACAATGTATACCAGAGCAAAACAAGCCATGAGGTAAAAGAAACTGCATGCAGAGCTCAGAGACATGATAATTGCAACACACAGATCTGGGGAATAACGTCTCCTGCACTGAAGGTTCCCCAAGCGCACTGGCCTTCACAGTTATTCTCAAATCGGAAAAACTGGTGTGACCAGATCCTCCAGAGTTTGTTGCCAGTCAAACTAGGCAATCAATAGGAATAATTTGTAGTGAGAAGCGGCCAAGAGCCGATGGTCACTCTATTGGAGTGTTTTTCCTTGCCAGGCAAGAGACTGATCAAGAATTGTGGAAACCTGAATGGAGCAACGTACAGAGATATCCTCCATGAAAACCTGTCCCACAGTGTTGAGGACCTCAGACTGGGCTGAAGATTAATCTGACAATGCCCTTGTCAGGTGACAATAACCCAAAGCATACAGTGAAGACAACACAGGAGTGGCTGAGGGTCAACTCTGTCAATATCCTAGAATGGCCCAGCGGGCCACGGCTGAACCCTATTTGAGGTCTCTGGAGACCTGAAAATGTGGCAGTCAGTGGCTGTCTCCATCCAACTGGCTGAGCTTGTGAGGATTTGTTAAACACACACCAATCAAAATTTGTTGCATCAAACCCAAAAGACTTGAGGCTGAAAATCGCTGCCAAAGGTGCTACAACTAAGTACCAAGTGAAGGGTCTGAATACTTAGGCAAATGTGATATTTCAGTTTTTTCTTTGTAATTAATTTACAAAAACTACAAAAATTCTGTTTCCACTGAACATAGACTGCTGAGAGGGAAAAAAAACCCAAAAAACCCCCCACGATTGTAGCATCAGGCTGCAACATAAAATTAAAAAAAGGGAGGGGGGTGGTCTGAATACTTCCTTGAAGCTACTGTACCTGCAGACAAATTAGAACATATGACAGAAAACTTAAACAAGGAAATTATTTTATAGATTTAGGAAGTAACATTATTTTGTAAAAACACTGCTGCTGCCACACATGCACAATTTTGTTAAAACTGTTTTTTACTTAAATTTCAGTTTTAAGTTTTAGAAGACTAAAATGAATCGATACATGAAAACTAAAAACATGCTAAAGTTAAAAATGCATTTTTTAAAAATGGCTAAACATAAGACCATTAAAAAGACATGGGAAAAAAAACTGAGTCAAACATAAGTTTAACATCTTATGAACATCAAAATCAAACTCTTTCACTGTGGTATAAACATTTGCAACAGGAATTAGTCTGTTTTCAATGTGTGGTTTGATAAATTGGTGAGTACAAACAATAAGTCACTCACTTTATATATGGCTCAATGTCATCCTGTGTCCACTTCTGCCTCATGCTGAAGAGTGTGTTAAAGCGCTCCAGTGTGTCCTCAGGTAGATCTTCTACTCTCAGCAGAGAAATAGTCTCTGGCCTTGAGCTTCGGTCCACCAGAGCCAAACCCTGACCAGCAGAGGGAAAGACTGTAATGAGCCCTTTCACTTTGTAAGCATCATCACTGTCATCACTATGTTCTTTCTGAAGGGTCACATTACTGTCACTACTTTCCTCCCTGAATGTGTAAGTTAGGGCTATTTCTACTGTTTCTAACGTCTGTGTAACCATGATTCAAATTTCTATGCAAAAAAATAATTCTTGGAATAAAATGGTGGAAGCCATATTGCCCCCCCATTGCAGTGCATGACAGTCGGTCAGTCTGAGCTCGTTTAATATATGGAACAGGTGTAAGCTACAAACCGAGCAAAATATAATTTTGTAACCAAACATTGTGGACAGCTTTTTGGAAACAGGGTTTGTTTTCAAATCAGTAGTGGTCTATATTCACACTGCACAGATACAGAGTAATCTGTATCTGAGACCAGTTCTCCTTAAGCTTTGAGAACAACAGCCATGATGTTGCCTGCTGCCCGCAGCTGTGATGTTTTCTACATTTTCATAGTTTATTACAGTGTGACGCTTCAGAAGTTAGAGTGTATCACACGTCTGCTCTACCATAATGAAGTGCTGGATAAGGTTTGACTGGGGAGGTTTGAAGGATGTATTTACAGAAAAATTTGACTACTGACTTCTTAAATCAGCAGGATTAGCCTGGTCATGTCAGTACCAAAGTTAAGAAGTGTAATTTGAACTTTTCTTGGCTGATCAACCTTATCTGGGATCAGTGGACCACTGTGGACTGTGGATCTTTCCAACAAATTATTCCTTTCACTTTAAAGGCTTAAAAATAAATCAAAATCATTCAGAATGCACATCTCTACTGTGTACATGTGTATTCTCTCACTCTGAGCTGATCAATCTGGTGCCCATGGCCCTCAGGCACACTCTGCTGCCACACCTCTTGAAACTCGGACAGATTGAACTTGACAGCGTTCTGCAGCAGCATATGAGCCATAGCTCGACATACTTGTTCCTCATCAAGAGCAAATACAACTTCACCTTCTGAGAGCAAAAAAATAGAAAAAAAAAAAAAAAAGTAAAAATAGTCACCGTTACACATGTAAGTAGAGAACAACACACACACACACACACACACACACACACACACACATACACATACATATACATATACATATACAGACACACACACATACACATACATATACATATACATATTCAGACACATATACAGACACATATGCAGACACATATACATATATATACACACACATATATATATATATATATATATATATATAACATATACACACACACAGTAAAGAAGTCGTCAGAATTGTCTTTGTTTCTAATGTATGTTAATGTAAAAAGATTTCTGTTCCTCAGTCTGCTCAGCTTATCACCTATTTGCGACTGAAATAGTCAGAAACGGTCTCTGAGCAACCTGAGCGTTTTCCACCCATGACAGGGGCAGGTGATGAAAAACACGTTGCTCACAAGTGCATGGGGAAGTCATGACATAAATCTAAATACATTTTGTGTGTTTTGGAGGATCATGGCTTCCTGGTAGCTTCATGTTTGATTCTTGCATCTTTTTTCTTCCCTTACAAGTTTCTTGCGACCCTGTTGACTGTTTGTAACACACCATTTGATGGTTCTGTGATCACACCCCAACATCTTAGCAAATTAAAAAGGTGCTGCATCCCTCTGAAAGACCTTTTCACAATTTTGGACTTTTCAGTTCTCATTTTTTGGCCCATTTTGTCTGAGGAAAAGAAGCTGCCAAATAATTATGCACACCTTGATAAAGGGTGTTCATCTCCTTAGGCCACACCCCCTCATTACACAAAACACACAGCATGTGATCTGCTTAAATCAAATTATCATTCAAGTTTATAAAGCTTGAAGTTTGAACATATGCAAAAAAGTGATCTTTCTTTTTCTTTCGGCTGCTCCCGTTTAGGGGTCACCACAGCGGATCAACCATCTCCATTTCTTACGGTCCTCTGCATCTTCCTGCATAAAACCAACCACCTGCATGTCCTCTCTCACCACGTCCATAAACCTCCTCTTTGGTCTTCCTCTTCTCCTCTTTCCTGGCAGCTCCATCTTCAACATCCTCATCTCTCCTCTGGACATGTCCAAACCAACGCAACCATACCTCTTTAACTTTGTCTCCAAAACATCCAACCTGACCATCTGAATATACTAATTTCTATTTCTGTCAATCCTCATCACACCCAACAAAAATCGCAGTATCTTTAACTGACACCTCCAGCTCTGCCTCCTGTCTTTTTGGCAGTGCCACCGTCTCCAATCCAAACAACATAGCTGGTCTCACTACTGTCCTGTAAACCTTCCCTTTTACTCTAGCTGGTACCTGTCTGTCACAAATCACTAGCCAAAAATCACTAGCCACAAGCCACTCTTCTCCACCCATTCCAACCTGCCTGCACTCTCTTCTTCCACACTCACCGTTACACTTAACTGTTAATCCTAAGTATTTAAACTTCTCCACCTTTGTCACCTCCGCTCTCCGCATCCTAACCACTCCACTTTCCTCCCTTTCATTCACACTCATGTATTCTGCCTTGACCTACTCAATTTAATTCCTCTCCTCTCTAGAGCAGATCTCCACCTCTCCATATTCTCCTCAACCTTCTCCCTACTCTCACTGCAGATCACAATATCATCAGCAAACATCATCGTCCATGGAGACTCCTGTCTAACCTCGTCCGTCAACCTGTCCATTACTATTGCAAACAAGAATGGGCTCAGCGCTGATCCTTGATGTAATCTCACCTCTACCTTAAATGCATCCGTCACTCCCACTGCAGATCTCATCACTGTTACACTGCCATCATACATATCCTGAACTACTCTCACATACTTCTCTGTAACACATGACTTCCTCATACAAAACCACAATTCTTCTCTAGGCTCCCTGTCATATGCTTTCTCCAAGTCCACAAGTCCAAGACCTTCTCTGTACTTCTCCATCAAAACCCTTAGAGCAAACAGAGCACTACAGATGCATTCTCAGAATAAAACCATACTGCTGTTCACTAATCCTCACCTCTTTTCATAACCTAGCTTCCACAACTCTTTCCCATAACTTCATACTGTGGCTGATCAAATTTATCCCTCTATAGTTACTACAGCTCTGTGCATCACCCTTATTCTTGAAAATCAGCAGCAGTACACTTCTCCTCCACTCCTCGGGCATCCTCTCACTCTCCAAGATTGTGTTAAACAATCTGGTCAGAAACTCAACTGCCATCACCCCTAAACACCTACATGCATCCACTGGTCATCTGGTGGCGGTTGTTGTTAACCCAGGCCTCGACCGATTCGGTATGGAAGTCTGTTTTGTTGTCTGCATATTGATTTGGCAAAATTTTACACCGGATGCCCATCATAACGTAACCCTCCCCATTTATCCGGGCTTGGGAACGGCACGAAGAAATACACTGGCTTGTGCATCCCTAGTGGCTGGGTTATACATAAAAATGATGATATGGTAAAAATACTGACAAGCCTAATAATTGCGCATGTAGTATATATTTTAATAATGCTGCATTCTTCAGGTTAACAAACAAAACCAATCTGTCATGAATCCTTTTGAAACTTGACACTTTTGATTTTTTTTTGTCTGAATAAAAAAATAAAAATAAATAAATTTAAAAAAAGGTTTGAAAACGCATGGAGGTGTGTCATCCCATTATGATAAAAGGAGAATGTCCTAGATGAACAGTGCATATATATTATACACACACACACACACACACACACACACACACACGTTTCCCACACAGTCCAGTGGACATTTTTTTTTAATCAGCAATCATCAGTTCTTCTGAAATTGCTTATCACTCCAACCCTAGTAACTATGACTACCAGATCTATCAAGTCAAAATATGTAATTAAAGCAATATACTGACCCTCTGTGTTGTATCGTCTTCCATAACAATTGAGGCAGTGTTCAATCATTGATCTGCAAAAAAACACAGCAGAGTTTGTAGAAATTCTGTAACAAAGCTAACAATTATAGAAGTGACAGAGCTAAGCGAACATGACTACTCTTGAGGTTATATATGGCTTATTCATTCATCCTTGATATTAGTGACTTACGTGGGCTCCAGAGGTCCTAGCTCCTCCAGACAGGTTTTCAGAGGAACTCTGCTGAAAGACCAAGACTCTGAGTCCACCAGCTGAGTCACATGACCAAGCAGCTTCAACTCATAATCAAACTCGAGAATGCGCCAGTACCCTATAATACACAGAAGCAAGCATTAAAACAGTCCGCTGAAACATCAAATAAATCCAGTCAATAAAAAGGTAGTGCTATGAAAGATCACAAAAAAAAAAAAAAATTACATGCAAAATAAAATGACTTTTTAAAAAGGACTAAAATATAAGTAAGGATTTAGCGCATAAAGTAAACACTTTCTAATGTTCTAAACCTCCTGTTAAGCTCAAGTCCAAACAGTTTTGAACGTAAAGTTCTTTTGATGTTAAAAACATCAATGCTTTTACTGCACATACAGCCTGGAGCGGTCCAGCACCACCCATCCACATTGAACTTAGGAGTGTTGCAGCATGTAATGCTTTTTGATTGAAGCACAAAACATAGCAACCTGTCAGAACAAAGCTCGTTTACATTAGAGGCTGTCTAATTCAAAAGGATAAATTATCATATAAAATTAATTGTAAGTTAATGGTTTATACAGCTAAACAGACCAAAGTTAACTTCAGCGCAACAGACAATTCAATGCACTTGGAGGAGTGATGGGGAGAGGGAAGATCAGCCAACCAGCCCTGAGTGGAGAGCTTATATTCCCAGACAAAGGATTATGGCACCACCCAGTATCGAACTTGAGATTTCCTAATGGAAGAGTCAATGCTTAGACAGCTGTACCACTTTGAGAGCCTTATTTATATTTGGAACTTACCATCAATTTCACATGCATGAATGTTTTTAAGGTGGGCTTCAATTTCCTCTCTACTTGCTTGAATTCTTTCAAGAAGGTCCTCCATCGTATACTGCAAAACAAGAGCATTCACACTGAACCAGAGCACACCACCCTCACTGGCCTGATAATCACCCAGAAAGGTCTGCATGCAGCTTGTGAAGGCTGAAGGTTTACCTTGTTCTCCGGGGGTTCGTTCTGCTCTCCAATTGGTGGACCACTATACGGATTCTCCATAAGCAGCTTCTTCAGTTTCTTTAGCTTCGGCCGCTGGCACCTCAACTCCCAATAACCTTTAGCATAGCCCCAAATCTGGAAACACAATTACTATTACACCACGTTTGGGCCAACATTTTGGGTGTGGGGGTTCTTTGCCAGCAACCACACCCACGGTAGTCTAGTGGTAGGGTACTTGTCTATGGACCTATGGCTCAAGAGGTCCCAGGTTTGAATCCCACCTCTAGCACTACCACCACTGGGTCCCTGAGCAAGACCCTTAACTGAGTTGCTCCAGGGGGACTGTCCCTGTAATTAGGACATGGAAGCCACTCATGGAAGATAAGAGCGTCTACTAAATGCCATAAATGTAAATGTAATGATCAGTGAAATTGTCCTCTAAATGTGACCAGTAGTGGACACCAACCAGGAGCAGAGGGGAGCTACTGCCCAGGGAACAGTGTTTGGAATAGTAACCTACTGGACTTGAATCCAGGACCTGAACCCACAAAATGGGGCCACCACTAGACCCTAATTCACCTTCTACAGTCCAGACATGGGAGATGTCATGCCCTAATGTACCAGATGGTATTTGTCCTCAGCCCTACCTGCACATGGACCAGCTGGGGGGGATGCTCTGGGCTGTCACTGAGCTGGTCTGGAGTTTTGCATCCTGGAACAAACAGCAGCAGGTTGGAGGTGTCTGCTATTTTCAGGTCATATGTTTTGTCTTCACTGCACAGAACTGCATGCTCGTCTTTGTCCCCTCTGATCACCAGGCTGATTAGGGTGGAAAAACAGCATCCAGTCCAGGTTAGGCTTTGAATGACACAAATGAAGTTCCCCTCTCATTCGAATTTTCCGTTCCACCTTAAATAGTGCAGGAGTTCCGTTGTAACGCCTGAAGCCATTTAAGGTGGAACCGCAAATTCAAAAGAAAATCTTTAGCCAAGAGCTCAGAGGTGTTACTGGTGGGAAAAGCGCACCTCTTGCCGGCTTCAATGTGTTTGCAAAGTGTCTCGTCCAGTTCCATGAGACAGTAATCCCCGGAGGACGCGCTTTCTCCGAAGGTCAGGCAGTGAGTGACAGGCTGCAGATCTTCCTCCTTCAGCTTCGCGATCTGCAGGGTGGCCTGGACTTCCTCCAGCCTCCTCAACTCCATCTTCTGGATGTTTTAATCAAGGTAAGACACCGACAGCTTCAATGGAAGCCATAAAGCCTTGTTTTGGTGGGAGGACGCTCAACTTTCCCGCAAAATTTTCACCGGAAAGACGCTTTGATTGACGCTCTCAGCGGCCAATGAGAACACGGCTAGGAGTGCGGCGCACCGGCCGTCCGCTGGGGGTCGCTGTTTCCAAAATTAATATAATTCCACGTCACTGCTGGAATGATCAGAATCATAAAAACTAGTATTGATCCAGGTATAAAAACAAAATGAAAATAAGATAAAACATATAGAATTAAAATAAATTAAATGCCAAATGACTACTGTATTGACTTTTTGGGAAAGTGTATTTGGAAACCATGTTTATTTGTGTTTTATATTTGTAAGTCCTCTATGTACTCTGTCTTTATAGGCCATGTAAACTGCTGTGTACACATTATACCTCATTTTTATATCGTTATTCATCCAGTATCAAACATGTTAAAATGCAAAGCTATCAAACTTTCATGATGAACAAACCAGCAGAAATAGTCTGAAATGCAATAAAATCTTGAACTTGAATCAACTTGAATCTTTTCTTTCAATTACTGCATTACAAATGTGTGCATGTTAATAAAAAAAAAATCGATCAGTATATTGTAACCCATCACTGATGCACGTTAAACTGATGTATGCATTTCCATTCTTTGTTCTTTTGTTTTTAGGATCAACATTTTGAAATATCGTAAATGTAGTATTACATTTTTAAAAGCCTTGTAAAAATTGTACGCGTTTTTGACATAATCTAAAAGCACCAAATGCGTGAAAACGTCATTAATGTCCTGTATTCACCGTGTCTTTGTGCTCATTTTCGCGTCGGTTAAAGTTTGAGCGCAGTTTTTCCTCGGGCGTGTCATTTGCGCCTGTTGTCCACTAGATGTCACTATTGTCCACGTTATCGTCACTGAGGTTCCGCTCACACGCGCTACTGCTCTGTTTTCTCTGGATTCTGAATTGCACTCTTTCTGCAACAATTCTGCAGATCGGCACGATTCCAAATATAAAGTCTGACATTTAAACATCGACAGATACGGCTTTTCTGCACAGAAGACCACGCTGATTCGAAACCGCGGCTCTTGGCCATTGATCGGCTGACGTGTTTCCCCGTTGCTTCTGTGTCAGTTTGCTGGTGTTTAGTCTCGGTTTGATCTCTGCTCAGGAAAACACACATGTCCGTCCCTAGTGTCCGAGTCCAGACCCCGCCTTTCTCTTCGGACTCCCCCCAGAGAGGGCGGTGAGGGCGCACAGCCCAGCTCGGGGTCAGAGCGCGCGTCCACGGGCTGATAATCAACACCGCCGGAGTCCGCCGTGCACTCGCTCGTTTAGGGCTGCTTTTCTTTCCGTGTTCATGCAAAACCCCTGCGGTTGAGCCCACGAGCGGCTGGAAGGGGCGGGCGGGTTTCCCGATGGAGCACAAAAGGCGCGAGTTGACGCCTGTCAGAGAGATTTAAAGCCTTTAACAGCTGGATGGAGGAGTGAACGCGACCATGGACTCTCTCCTCCAGGACCGAGTTTAACGCGCGATTTGGCGGCCGGAGTTCAAACCCACGAGGTACGTTTTTTTAGATGAATCCAGAAAAACAATCAGCTTCTAATTCCTGGGATCAGCTGTCGAGGAAGCGATGAGTTTAAAGAGTGAGTCAGATCTAAGGGAGCCCCCTCCGTTCAGACCGAACTGATCAGTTGCACGATTGCTACTGGAATTTCTGTTCCACCTTAAATCCTGGAACAGTCCCGTTCCCGACGCCTGAAGCCTGCTGCAGGATTTAAGGTGGAACAGAAAAGAGCCGGTCAGAAGAAGAGCACTGAGGTCTGGGTTTGAGTCGAGAGGATCACTGACACCAGTTATTTCAGTTTTCTTCAGTGTGTGTTGTTGGCAGAGCTGGTGTTGTCTCTGTCGAGGTGTTTGTCTGTTGATGTGATGGTTGATGTTCATGCCCTCACTGGCAGATGGATGGTGTTGGGAGCAGCATGCAGAAGAAGGCAGCCGAGCTGGAGCGAATGGCTGAGGTTCTGATCACTGGAGAGCAGCTGAGGTAGGAGTGGCTGGAGAACATCCTGCAATGTGCCAGAGCACTTAGACATGGTGAACAAAAGGCCTGCAAGCTCCCAAACAGGGTCCAGCAGCACAGCAGCTCTTACACAACCCTCTTTCAATTGACTGATAGCAGCCTGATTTCAGCTGCTGGCTGACAGTGTTTACACCATGCTTGGTTTGGATCTTTAACTACATTACTTGTTAGCTACATCACGTCACAGCTCCACTGTTAAAGCTATCGAAGGAAACATCTCGACCTTTCCTGCCTTTTGAGGGAAAGGAGAAATTCAGATTTTTGGCCAAACTGTTGCTTTATTTTTTTTTTTAAATAACTAGACTAATTATTCGGTAACGTTTCATTATTTTTTAGGGACTACTGCAGACTGTTTATTGGGACTGTTTAGCGGTGGCGCCTAGTGGTTATGGTATAGGTTGAATTTCGTCAGTCGCTTTCACTTCACTTCACGACACCTTATAGCTGCTATAAAAAAACGTTTAAATACTTTGGATTATAAAGTAGCTACTATGTTATTAAATTAGATTAGATCAAATTCAACTTTACATCTAGCTTACAGCAAACCAGAAGTGCAAATAATAGAATTAATACAGTACTAACTGCAGAGTGCAGACCTGTCGATTTATTTTTGACTTACAAGAACAGCCTTACAGTTTAGTACACGTGATAATAAAGACGTACCCTTGACCCATAAAGATAACTGTGAATGGTTTTCATAGTTGTTGGCATCTCAGAAGTTCAGGAGTGTGGTTCGTTTTGTGGCACAGACAGCCATGCACCTGTCAGCTGCTCAGGTACACTGGCACCGAGCAGAACGTCCTGAGGGCGTGTGTAAGGGCCAGAAGCCAGCGCGTTGGTTTAATGATTATGTCGCTTTGCAGCATAGCTTGTGGATTTGCATAAACTTTATCTGTCCAGTAGGCTACATTCTTAACATACCATTTTACAATCAACAAACGAGCTTTTAATCTGGGTTTGGATTTCATTTAGAATGATAGCCAAAGGACAACACCCTCTCAAACAACACCCTCTTGCTGAGGTTTTTACAACACTTTAAGAAATATCCCCCGTTATTAGCAGTTACAGATATGTTTCTGACCAGCCCCAGTGGGAAAACTGAAGTTAGAAATAAGAACAAGGGTGAAAGAAGGATCTAATTCTCCAGCTGCTGTTAGTTCTGCTGGTTTGTTGCTTTAGGTCAAAGTGCACAAGTAGCAGCTGCCAGAAATGGAACATGATTTATATAATTAGGTCTCGTGTGGCAGGTTTTTAAACTATAGGGGAAAATATGGGTTAAATAAGTCAATCCCGTTTAATTACCGCATATTATTGAATCTAAAAAGAATATGTTCTAATACTGTACAGTTTTATATGCAGCCTCTTGCGCACTTTTAGTCAAAAAGCATATCTGAGAAAATAAATGAGAATAAGTTCGCATTGTATCCTACGCAGCATTTTCTACAATTTTATATCCATTTTTTTTCTATCTATTTCTATTTACTTAATATGGTGGAAAAACATACATTTTCAAATGGCTTGTGTTTAGAAAATCCCAATGTATTAGATTCTATTTATAAGAGAAAGTGCATTTAACTTTTACATTATTTTATTTGGTTTACAGTATACATTTATATAATATAATAAATAGTAAATACGCTGTTGTGATGTTTTACAGTACTTGTAACATCATGTGCCTTGAGATTTGCTCATTATTGTTAAAATTGAGGCATTCTGAATGTTAAATTATAAATGAATTCTCAGTGATTTATGAAAACAACTTTTTGTGTTTTTTCTGGTAAATATTCTTTAAAACGTTTGAGCAAGATTAATATATTTTTGATAAAAGCAATCAAAACTGCTTTAATACAAACGCAAATGAAAACCATTTGTCTATGAACAATTCAGCTGAAATGCCAGAAGTCCATATGTGATGATCTACCTAGCAGGGAGGGTTAAGCGTTAGGGGTTGTAATGTTCACAAAAATTTTTAGGAAAATGATACAAATAAAAACATGAATATAATTAAAAAAAATGTAATTATGATTAGTAAAGTAAGAAAAAAAATATGTGACAGTTTATTGTAGCACTGTGTTAAAACTAACCCCCTCATAAGGAGGATTTACTTCGTTGTGCCTAGCTCTCACTGTGAGTTGTTTATCCTGCTACTTATTTTCCACTAGGTTAACATTCTTTAGCCAGAAATCACAAAAAAAATTACTGAACAACATCACACACTTTGATTTGTAATGCATATGTAATGGTTTATGAAATATTTTTAACAGATCTTTAGAATTTGGTTTATGTTTGAACATGTTGCAGGATCCAACGAAATTGGAGCCAGATCCAGAATCTGCCACAAATTAAGCCCTGGAACAGACGCTCCAGCAGGCTGAAACTCTACTGGGACATGTGCTTATTACCTGTCACTGAACTTTCCATCTGTTCTGTTTTGCTGTTCTTTTTACATCCATCAGACTGTGGGTCTTCTGACACCCTTTAACCAAGTGAAATATAGCATTGGATAGCTGTGATTTAACAGGGGGGTAAGAGAATGTATTTGTGATATGTTGCAGATTGCGACTCCATGAAAGTAAGGTCATAAAGGACAGGAGGCATCATCTCCGGACCTACCCGAACTGCTTTGTGGCCAAAGAGATTGTTGATTGGCTGATAGAGCACAAAGAGGCTTCTGATAGAGATACAGCCATCAAGATCATGCAAAAGCTGCTGGACCAGAGCATCATCCACCATGGTGTGTTTCTCTCACAGCTGCTCAGCAAAGCTGCAAAAAAATAAAATAAATAATTTGTACATTTGCACTATGCTGCAGCCCCACTGCACTTTACAGCATAGGTTATTTTATTGTTTTAATGGCTTGTTATTTTTAATATAATTAATAGTCCTTGTTAATCAGTTGTAAGAAGAAGGCCATGCAGCCAGGCTTTACATCTGACATCTGATACTGTTTGCAGTCTTGTAAGGAACAGATGTATTCCCAGTGGTGGGTGTATATTACTGTTCTATATGGACTGCATATTGATTTTCTGCCAGCAGTCACTCATTGTGTATTTTTGTCTTTTGCAGTTTGTGATGAGCACAAGGAGTTCAAAGATATAAAGCTGTTCTACCGTTTCAGGAAGGATGACGGAACCTTTCCTCTGGACAACGAGGCCAAGGTCTTCATGAGGGGCCAACGGATATATGAGAAGTAAACCACTTTTCAATAATGAAATTGCAACCGCTGTGTTCAGATCAGGTGTTTAAACTGTTTGAAAGCTTTCTGGACAGAGTTTGTTTTTGTTTTCCCGGGTGTGAGGCAGCAGGTGGGAACATATTGTTTTCGTGCATTTTGGCCCGTAACAGTAAATTAGCAGTATCCATAGAAACACAGAGTTTCAGCACATTGAGAGAGGGGTCTTTGCCAGCTGGAAGCATTAACGAAAGACTGATTCACTAGCAAGTTGTAGCCTGTTAAGATCTGTTCGCTGTTCTATTGCAACATCCTGTTTGTTCAGTGTTTCTTGGCTAATCTTAGTTTACTAATTTCTCCAATCAGAAACTGCTGCAACTACCATGCTACTGATGTTGTTGTTAGGGATTTACCTTGCTACTTGAGGTCTTAATTACCGATTTATGTTCCAGGATTTGATTTAAGGTATTTTTAAGGTCTTTTGCTTTTTATGGTGCTTAAAAGCTTGTGGACCATTTATAATTTTCCATATTTATGCATAAATATGACAAAAAACAACATCAGAGTTTCACACAGGGCCTGCAGATAGATAAGGAGAGTCAAATGAGACAAAAAATGTGACTTGGCAAACCAATGAAGGGCAAAGGTAAGTAAACCCCTAAGAAAAGGTAAAATTAGACTTTTTTTTTTATAATCAATGTGATTTTAGTCTGATCCTCAAAACACAGATGTAACATGGCACAAAAAGGAGCTTTCCGAGTCGTAGATGCCTTTCAAGCTGGGAAGTTTACTTTCTCTAAAGAGTTTGTATGCCACCAATCCCAGTCAGGCAGACCCCTTTGTGTGACACATGATGGTGGTAGTATTATGGTTTGGGTACTTTTATTTAAAGCTGGGCTGACACTCATAACAATGGAACATTGGATAATTTCCTCAATTTAAAATCCTACTTGACTTGATTTATAAACTGACTGGTACATTATTTTTGTTTTCTTTAGTTTAATCGGTATCTCTTTATATACCGCTTTGACTTCTGATGTTGTTTTACATCATATTTATTCAGAATTTATGAGGCATTTTCAAGCACCACTGTATTTATGACCCATCCCAGAAAATCAAGTAGAGTACATGCTAATTCTGGTACACTGTCAATTGTGCCAGTTTGCTCATAATTAAGATGAAATTAGATTCATTAAATTAGATTAAAAAATATTCATTACATAAGGAAGAGTCCTTTCCCATTGCCTGTTATCCAATGCCTGTTAAGTAATTTTTACACACAGAAAAAAAAAATTAGTAGTAGTAATGTATTTAATGTATTAAAATGCAATAAAATGTAATACACACTGTAGTCATTTTACAGCAGGAGTGAGAAAGAAATACAGAAATAATACCGTTAACACATCTTCCAGTTTATATATTGCACTGAAGTGGTGGGCTACTTCCCTCTACACCCGTTCGCCCACAATGCTCTCCACTCTTGCGTAACAGGAAAACATCCAACAGGAGACATACGTTGCACAAACTGTCAAACTGCTTTTACTTAATAATCATAAACACTGGTGTTTGTGGTTTGCCCCCATAGTTCCTGAAGAGAACATTGCTTGGTTTTTTTACCATCCCTCAAGACTGAGATTAATATTCTCAGCACTGATGCACAGTCAGACTGTACAATACACACATTAAAGATTCTTACTGGATTAAACTCACTTTACAGTTATTACTGCCGGAATACATCACGGTTTCTTGTCGGATTAAACCCACTCACTGTTAGACTGGGACAACGAAACATTCTTCAGATTCATACAACATTAAAAACTGCACACTGCAGAAGTTTGCTGGATTCAAGTCCCTCCACAATTATTGCTGTCTGGTGGAAAAACTACACACACTGCAGATTCATACAAGATTAAAAACTACACACACTTCAGATTCATACCGGACTGAAAACCATAGACTGCAGATTCGGACTGTATTTAAAACTTAAAACACCCTGCAGAATCATACTAGTTGAAAAACTACATACACTGCAAATTTAGTAAACTAACTTAAAAACTGGAGTTAAGAAGCAGATGGGAATTTCTGTTTTGGGAAAGTACTGAAGGCCTAATAGGATTGTTTCATACATGTCTTTCTGCTGGACAGGGTTGACCTTCGGCTTCTGGTTAAAAGGCTAAGTGAGAAAATCCTGCTGGAGTTACTGTCAAACCGGGTTTCATAAAACGTTCATATGTAGAGCAGGACCTTTCACTCCACTTGCTTCTTTCTTGCTCGTTGTGTCACTTGTGCTGTTTCATCTCTCCTCTTATTTTGATAGAAATGCTGTTGAGCACTTAGTCTTTGCAGCTCCCTTTAGTCACAGACCACAAGGTCAGCAGGGAGCTCTTTACATAGAGAACGATAGAGGAAAAAGGAAATGTGAAGTAATTCTATACGTATGCACATTAATGATAGCTTGCACTGTTACAAGACTGGCCTGCTTTTCTTGAAACTTACACTTAGTATGTGTATCAGTATGGTGTTTTATTATTGGTTTCTTGATAAATTACTTGATTGCAATCTTCTCTGTATGTGACTGGAACGTTAAGCACTTCTAAAACACTGAACACTGGCATAGATCAAAAAGGCAGAGTTAGAAAACTATAGAGGGCCTGCAAATAACAATAACCAACAACATTTTTGCAGTTTTGAACAGCCCATTAAGAGACCATCTTTTTCTTATACATTTATTTTTTCTATTTATTTAATTTATTCCCATCATTGAAGGTTTCCTTTTGTTGATAGACATTTTAAATTTTAGTTTGAAAATATAGAAATAAACATTTTTCTAAAATGATTAGTTTTTTTTTAAAGATTTTTATTTAGCACTACTGCTTCTTATATAATATAATGTCTGTGAGTATTGCGCAATATTGTTTTTGCCATACTGTCTTATTTCCAGAGAGGAACTGCTGTTTATTACATCTAATGATTTACAGAATTCAGTGTTGTCCTAAAAATGACATCAGATTAATTAATGACAGAGCAAGAGTTCCACACTAACTCCTCCGCTCAGTAAATGGGTTAAAGCTATCACTTTGCTAAGGGACAGTTAGATGTTTGGTCTCAGACTGGTGACCTGCTTAATGGCATGGAAAGTGCTGTAGTTAAAAAGTAGGTCAGTTTCATACCTACCCTGTTTAAGGTCTGTGATTTAGATATGATTACTCAGCTTACCTGCACATGGAACAGCACACCTGGAGACTGATAGAGAGATAAGGTCACACCAGTGATTAGTGCTTTTGTGCAAATCATAATTTCTTATTTATTCTGTCTCTCTCTGTGTCTCTTTCTCTCTCTTTCTTTCTCTCCCGGTCTTTCTACATAATACAGTGTACAGTACATGTACAGTGTATTTATTGTACTGTTGTTCAATACAATACAGTTGTTTGTCTGTTGTAATCTAAATTTTTGCTTTGTTGCACTTTATGTTGAGTGGCTGTTGCCAATCTGAAAGGAGGTAGTAAGAATTTAGCATTCTCATTTAGTATTTTACCATTTGAACCTATACATTATATGTATGACAATAAGTCTTGAATTTTGAATACATAATTAATCGGGCTGCCAGATGATTAAATAAATAAATCATGGTTTATTGTAGTTATTGTAGTCATTAGTAGTTACTCACATTAATCTCATTTGCCATCAGCTCAAAATTTGATCCTACAGAAAGATTTTATGAATGTAAAAGCAGTTTATTTGGCTATAACTGTATGAGTGAACACAATAATGTTCATTTCAATCATACAGTTGTGGAACTGTTGTTGGATTGGATGGTTATGAGGAAAGGTTGGACTCCCTTATGGAAGAATATAAAGAAGGCCTCATGACAGTGCTGACATCTTTATTGAACCTTTCTGAATGAAAAAATAATAATAATTATTATATGCCCTGTCCACATTACATGGAAATGAACAAACTTAAATATGATACATTTTTCCAAATGTATCATTTAGTTATGATGAAAATGTATTGAATGTATCATCTGTACGACTGAAGCAGAAGCTCTTATTTCGGACTAGACAGTTCAGTGTGGAAATGTGTAAAGAACAATGTTCCTTACCACATACTGTAGATTTGTGCTGAAATGCTCCTAAATCTCCTGAAGCCGAATGTACCTGTCCTAATGAAGTCTTGACAGGAGACGGGTGTCAGAGAAAGCTGTTTTTGTGTTTGCAAAAAGCTTTTCCTAGAAAATTCCCTTGCGTCCCTGGTGCTCTGCAGAACTGGGAGCAGCTCTCTTTTTAGCTGTGGTCACATACAGAGAATTACAGTTTGGACTTCTGCAAATAGCTGAACTTAAACCACTACAGTTAGTGCATTCTGTTTTCATCAGCACTGCCGCAGGATTTCCAGCAACGATCCCTAAAATATATTATATAACCAAGCTCTTACTGACAAAATATGTTACATATTTTATTCTTGTAGAAATAGTGTGAATATTTCAGGCCATATCGGTGCTTTACTGTATTCAATGTTTTAGTCAGATGTAATAATACTGTATGTAAACCTACATGGCCCCACAACTGACCCCAGGTGCAGCCATGCAGTCTTTTGCATGTGCTTGTGGTGTGCCTTCACCATTGTGTCTTGGATGGGTTAAATGCAGAAGACTGATTCACTGTTCACTGTTCATAGTGTATGTGAAAACACAAAAAATAAAAAATAACTAGACGGCAATTGGTGCACATTCCTATTAAACAAAAGTATTGTAATCCAAAGTATATTGTATATTTTCTCTACTTCTTCTTTTTCATCATCATCATCTTCTTCTTCTTCTGCTTTTTCTTTTTCTTCTTCTTTTGTTGGATTTTTCCCCTGCTAACAAGTCCCTTGACATATCGACATACCATCAGAGATATATAAACCACCATGAAAAGTGGCCAGTATATCTGAGCAATCACATGGCAAAACATTCAAACCATTTAACTGTCTGGCTGGTTGAAACTGTGCACCTTTGTACCATTTCATGAAAAAACATTCTAAAAAATATCAGTCTTATTTATTTAAAATTCCCTTTCACATGTCTAGGTTGATGAATGCTGAAAGCAGCCTGCTACAGACTCGCGAAGAGGAGGGAGTTTCGTACGAGCGAACACTGGTGGGCTCCGAGTTCGTTGACTGGCTGCTGCAGGAGGGAGAGGTGGCCAGCAGGGAGGAGGCAGAGCAACTGGGGCGGAGGCTGCTGGAGCATGGCATTATACAGCATGGTCAGTATTGCCTTGTATTCATATTTTTAGCAGCACTCTAAATTAAAGCAGTAGGCCAAAATTTGCACAGTTCGTCCTCCTTTCATGTTTGGTGTTTTAACATTTGATTTCTAGCACTTCTAGGAAAATAATTTACGCTTAATAAGCATCATGCATAAATCCTTTAAGTGCCAGGGAATTATTATCTGAGGTAGAATGCTCTAAAATAAACTCTTAAATATAAAAGGTGGAATTAAGGTTTCTTTGTGTATTTTTAACAATAGTTAAACAAAAATTAGAAATGAGACATGAAGTAAAAGTTCTTTGCCCATTCTATATTGAACATGTAGATCATTTAGAGTTTTTAAAAATCTTCACACTCACATGCCATTTACGAACAATGAACTCACATGAACGATAGCTGTTCTAAGGCATTGTACAAAAAAAAACCCTTTATTTTTTCCAAATATTAGGCAGACAAAGAATATAGTTAAATATATAATTATTGAATATGTGAAGAGAATACAAATGAACTCACACAAAGGAAGAGTAAAGGGCAGGGCAGCGGTGGCCTAGTGGTTAGGGAGTTGGCCACAGAATTGGAAGATTGTCCTTACCAGTAGGTTGCCCTGAGATACCCTTGAGCAAGGTACTGTCCCCGTCACTGCTCCCTGGGCACTTTCATATCTGCCCCCTGCTGCACGGTGTGTGCGTGGGTTAAATGCAGAGGTCCAATTTTGTTGTGATTCACTGATTGTTCTCACAATGACAAGAATAGTCACAATTTAAATTAAATTAAAGAAAAGGAAAATCAATGCAATGTCGTAAGAAATGGAAAGGTAAATAAAATATGCAAGTGAATTAGCAAGATCCAGTAAAATCCCAGTGTGTACTGCATAGTTTGCAGCTCAGATTCAGTGGAATTTCTAGTTAAAAAAATACCCATATGTGGTAAGGCATTTATTAGAAGCAAAGCACTTCTTGAACCTGATTTGTAACCCGCTCACACTCTTACTCCCTCATTCACTCACTCAAACACAAGGGTAGAGCTGCTGTACATTTCTGTACATTACTTTACGTCACTGCACATTTCTGTGAAATATGATCTGTGTGTGTTTAATCAACGGTCAGTTGTCTCTCTGGGTAATAGTTGATGCTGCTCCGTGTCATATACATTCAGCAGTTCCACAGAAAAACGCAAACAGCAATTTAAACAGCATAACATTTTCAGTTTCCTAACTCAGACCCTTAGAACATCAGTAAAGCTGGAGAACCATGAAAGAAGTGCTCTGTTAGTGTTTAGTGTGTCCATTTAGGCGTTTTAGTCAGGTTTGCTCTGGGGTGGTTTAGGTTCAGGTTTCAATGTTAGCAGGATCAATTGGACCAGGATCTTCAGGTTTTGAAACCTTGGGTATGGTGTCGTGCAGACTTCTAGTTTTGTATTTGTAGTTAGAAATAAAGCATCATTTAGTTTCATAAATAACATTTATTCATACAGACATATGAACTTGTTTTAGCTGGTCTCCTAAATGAATCTCACATTTTGCAAATATAATTAAGTTTCATTGAATAATCATATACAGTTTAGAATTGTATCTGTATTGGTTATATGGTTAAATAATGGTGATGGTTATTAAGGATAAATTGTCTCATTAAGTATCTAAAATGACTCTTCTATTTAAAGAAAAAAAAAACAACAATGAAGCTTTTCATTGTGGATTGTCGGTGCAGTTTCTTGCAGAATGGTGAAATATTCAACACGGCTGAGTCTAACAATTGTCTGTGAATAGTGCCGTCTCCTGATTGTGGCATCTGAACATCATGGGTCACAGACTTGTACTTAAGAAACACTAGCTTCATTATTTTAATCTGTTCTACTCACGTGACAGCCTAGAGTCAGACAAAGTGCCTTAGAAACATTGTGTATTTCATCTGTCTATCTACTGCAGTATTTTAACAAATCCTACAGCCTATAAATAGGGAACTATAGGAATATATAAATAATCTATCAATATATCAATAAAATCACAAGCCATAAAGTATATTGTGAACAGTTTGTTTATTATTATAATAAGCTGTTAAGCTCTCGAACCATTCGCAGTGTTGTTACAGTGAGCATCCTGATCAATCACAGCTCCAGATATAAGTGTGTTATTTCGCTCTTGTGTATTTTCCATGAGAATACCTGGAGTTTTGCCAGCAATGTTTATTGTGTGCTTTGTTTACTGAATACAGCGTTGTGTGTGTAATTCCATGCCTGTGTTGTGTGTATTGACTACTCTGTTTTACCAGGTTTCCAGTGTGTGTGTGTGTGTGTGTGTGTGTGTGTGTGTGTGTGTGTATTAGTGAAATATTTTGTCTGAAGAAAAGTTATGATCTTCAACTCTTCTCTTTTTTGTGGTGAGAAACCCAGTTGTGAAAGAGGCCTCAGGGTGCAAGATCTGAGCCCAGACTTTTGCTGTTTTAAGTGATAAGGAAGTTGAAAGCAAGTCTATTTACAGTACCATTGAAATGATTAGTGCTTTAGATAATTTGTGTGAATGTACAGGCAGATGAATTCACATTCAACTCCAAAATTACTTTTACAAAATTACAAATTTATGCCATGTACTGAAGATTTGAAATCATAAAATGAATATAACATGAGAGATCAGATTTCCAGCTGTTATTTCCTGATGCTAACATTAAGATATGTCAAAGCTGACAGAACACAGTATTTTTCGTATCTGACCACCCCGTTTTTCAAGTAATAAAACAGAAAAAGTAGCCTGCCATCCAAGGGATTCATATAAACTGTTGGGTTCTTCTTTGGTTATGCTTTTCCAGATTTTTATCCCAGCATCTTTCAGTTGTTCTTTAGTCTGGGGGGTTTCCGCAGCAGTCACCACTTTCCACTTTCTCCCCTTTGTTAACTTGGTCTTGTGTTTGGATCATTGTCTTCCCAATAAATCTGGATTTTTTTCTGTAAATTTGCAGACTTTGCTGCCATCATGCCTTTTCTAGAAGCAGCCACGATTCACAAATGAGCTTGTATGTTTTGGATCATGAACATGTGCTTTCTTTCACAACATTTTGGCCTCTCCAGCAGTTTGTTTTATGAATAGGTAATACTTTTTTGTAGTTCAGCTCTAGTACATTTTGAAAAGTTTCATAACTTTTGCAAAGACCTTTTTTATCTTTTTTTTATCCAATATTTTAAAAGCAGCAGATAAACAGTATGCATTAAAATTTGCAGAAATGTATCTCTGTGAGCACGGTCACAACTAAACCCTCTGTTTTTATTCGGAGGAGACTGGAGCCCCCAAAGAAAACCCTCATAGGCATGGGGACATTGAACTAAAACCCATTTATTCATTAGGCAACAGTACTATTTGAAACAGCAAAAATATGAAAAGTGATCCCAAACTGAACATTATCACCTCACTTATGTGATGTGTAAAAACATATTTACTGGGATCTCTCTGCCTTTTCACCACTTGCTTCATCCGCAAAGCAAACAAAATTGTGGTCGACCCCACGCACCCAACCCACAAACTCTTCACCCTCCTGCACACACACACACATTTACATATTTAAATATTTAAATACTTCATGTTGCTGCTTTTGCACATGTATTTATTACTCAGTATTTAATCCTTGCACTGCACTTTATTGTTGATGTTGTTTTATTTGGTGTTAATTAAATACTAAACTTAACACCCAGATCTGGACTCACTAAGGCTGTCACTCCCATGACCTCATCCACCAAACTAATATATATTACTACCCCTGCTTTGAAATCAGATGAATGGTCTCTGTTGCCATTGTCTGCACTTCATGTTGTTCTGTCTGTACTTATTTAGTCTCTTGTCCTTTGGCCTGTTCTGTCATGTCCTATGTTGTCTCATGTATAGCACCAAGGAATCTTAAAGATTCTGAGCTATTTCTAAGGCTCTGTTCAGAGAAAAGCAACATTGGGGCAATGACCATGTAAAGGCTTTTGAACCAAAAAGTCAGTGTGTTTTTGAGTCACCTCCCTTTCACTAAAGTGTGTTTAGATGAACTTTTGGTGGAGCTTAAGTCGTGCTGTCATTGAAACAAAGGGCAACCCTAAGAAACTCAAACAAATTAAAGAAAATTTAATTAAACTTTTCGCTCAAGCTGTTGAATAAATAATTTTATAATGTAATTTGTTGTTAAAATAACAAAAGATTTCCATTTGTGGTCTTTGGCCCCACTGTATTTCTATAATGCATGCATTATGTTTCAGTAAAAAACAGCACTAACTAAAGCTCTGTGCATTCAGTCACGTATGACCGTGTTAATAGGACCTTCTTGAAAGCCAGTCTTTTGAGCAAATGTTTGCGAACTAAATACTCTCTGACACATTGATAGAGGACATGACCAGAGCGTTACGCTTACTCCACCTCATCACCTATGATAGAGCTATATGTCATTTATTTAAGGGCTTGTTTCCTTTATTTTTCTTATATTATTCTTTTCTTTGTGTGTGTTTGTCATTATTCATTTCTTTATGATTTTTCCAACCGCTCTTGATATTCCCAATTTTTCAACATTGAACAAGCTGGTTTTGTAACCATGCCTTAACGGCTGATATACTACTTTAATAATACATGTAAATGACCTTTGTTCTGATTGGCTGACCTGGATTGTACCTAAAGCAGGGTGGGCTGAAACTTTCAAAATTCTTGTGTAAGGGCATCAGGTTAAACTGCAGTATACTGAAATGTGATGCTTTTTGTGACGTCACGAAAATTCAATTAAAACTTCTTTCTGGACTGTATGGGCCAAGCAAGTTAAACTTTAGCAGTGCTTAGAGTGAACTCTTTTATTCTGAAGTGCAGCTCGAATGTTAGTGTGTTCCCAGCACTGCAGCCCTGCTGTGCAGTTGTTGTGTGATAAATGAGCGTGACAATGAGAGGCCACAGCACACACACGGTCACATGAACGCAATTCAGTCATCAGAGTGCTTTCTAAGCTTTTCCAGAGCTTGTGAGTGTGTGTGTGTGTGTGTGTGTCAGGATGTGCGTTTACTACTACTTCTGCAATATTATGAACCAAAACATACTGCTTGTTTGTAGTAGGCACAATACGTGCTGCTATTCTGAGATAAAACACATACATTTACAGTGGCTACAATAATACATTTCTAAAATTAATTACATGTGTCTTATTGGGTGATGTTTTTATTTAAAACAAGCACATCCTTGGTCAGATCCCCAGGTACCTGGGTTTCCTCCTGATACTCAGGTTTCCTCCCAAAGACTTGCACCTTGCCTTGACTGAAGATGTTTAATTGTCACCCCTGTGTGACTATTTATGACAGTGTATTGTCTTTGACCTGTCCAGAGCGTTTCTTCGATTTTTGCCCTTTGAGAGCTGGGACGGCCAGCACCACCCTACTCAGTCAGTATCAGCGGTTGAGATAATGAATGAATGGATGAAGGCTTACATTTTTAACGATATAAAAATGACCCCACTACACTGTTTACAATACTGTTTAGTGTGTATTATAATAGTGTCTTGTTACATCTTTTTTTCTGTACCTTGTGTTATGTTGCTGCATTTTACCTTGTTTCCCTGTTTTATGTTGGCTAGGTCTTTTGAGATTCCAGCCAGATTGTGGTTTTAACAAACAGGTTTGAATCCTGTTAACTGTGAAGATTTGGGGCAGCGGTAGCCTAGGGTTTAGGGACTAGAACCCATGATCCAGTACCAGATCAGGACTAGGTTGCCCTGACCTTTGGCTAAGGTACATAGAACTGATCCCTGTGACCTCCAGGCACAGGTCATGTAGCCCATTGTTGCTCATCTGTGTGTTCAGTGCTGCTGATCAGAATGATTGGATGTAAAGTGCAGAGGACAAATTAGCTTTTCACTGTTCACAGATTGTGTGTGTGTGTGTGTGTGTGTTTGTGTGTGTGTGTGAGTGTGTGTGTGTCAATTTCACTCTTGAACTGTAAAGGAAGTGTCTGATTAAAATTATACCTTTGATGAAAATAAATAAAAATCAATAAAATGAAGCCGTTCAGAAGAAACATGGTAGACACACAAAACTTATGTTGCTTGGACATTAAACACACTGCATGTTCACACCAGTGTTTATCTGAATCAAAACAGGGCACATCATAAATGAATGGAAAACCTGTCACAGTGATGATCAACTTCTCCATCGCTGTGCTTGGGAATGAATGAATGTTTGTTGAAACAAACATTTCACAGCTCTGTGCTCGGGAACTCTCTCTACGGCAGAGCACTTCTACATTCTGACCGTTTGCAGCTGAACCAAGTCAAAGCTCATTATTATAAAGTTAACTGGACTTCATTTTGGTGCCCTTACTCCCCAAAGGGGCCCTGCTCCTCAATGCTGGCTTACATAGAAAATAAATGGTTTTTGTTTGCTTTGACGTTCTTGCCACTCATAGTATGAGCCTATCAGCTATACCCTACCGGTTATCATGCTGGACCCACAAAACAAATGTAGACCTACTAACAAGTACTTGTAACAAGACAGCGGTGGCCTAGTTGTTAGGGAGTTGGCCCCAGGATCAGAATGTCATGGGTTCGAATCCCAGACCAGTAGGTTGCCCTGAGCAAGGTACTGTCCCCATCACTGTTCCCCGGGCACTATAAATAGCTACCCCCTGCTTTATGGGTGAAACACAGAGGTTGAATTTCATTGTAGCTCACTATGTGCTGTACCGTGTTTCACAATGACAAAGTATAGTCACTTTCTCTTACCCTATCAGTTAGCAAGCTGCAAGTTGGCGCTATGAAGCTAGTGTAGCTAACTAGTAAAAGTCATTTACACACCACCAATTAGCATACTGTAGCTAATGTGGTGTAACATAATGTAATGGTGAAGTCCCATCATTAGCGTACTGACAACTGCTTCTACAAGGCTAACGTAGCTAACATATATGCAGCTTTACCCCACTTAGCATAGCACAAACAGGAACTATAAAGCTAACAAAGCTAAAAATGGAAAGAGACTAAAATTAACATTTAGCAAGCCAGGGACACATTTACACATTTACCCTGCTAATTAGCCTTAGCCTATTAGCCTATTGGGGCAGCGGTGGCCTAGCGGTTAGGGCGTTAGCCGCATGATCGGAGGATCGGGGGTTCAAACCCCTTCCCAATAAGTTGCCCTGAGGTACCCTTGAGCAAGGTACCGTCCCCATCACTGCTCCCCGGGCGCTTTCAATAGCTGCCCACTGCTGCACGGGTTTGAGTGTGCATGGGTTAAATGCAGAGGCCCAATTTCGTTGTGGTTCATGTGTGCTGTGCCGTGACCTCGCAATGACAAGGGTTGCCACTTTCACTTTCATTTTCACTTTCCTACAAACTGGAACTACAAGGCTAATGTAGCTAAAAAGTACTGGAACTGTATATATGCATGCTTTATCAGTTAGTCTGTTACTGAAGAATTCAAAATCTGCTGTGAAATTAATATATACATTTTGATCAGGAAGCCCATTAAATTAAATTTGTAACATAAATACATGTTTTGTATTATTGTTGTGTTTTATATTGTTTACTGTTTATTGTGTACTTATGCACATGTAGAGCTGTAAAACCTCCAGGATCATGCCACTAAAAAGTGTGAATTTAGTGCAGAGAACCGATTAAACAGCTTTTGTCCTCTAAGAAGCGGCAGGAGTGAGAATCAACTCCCCCTCCATGCCTGCATTCCTCTGAGGCCTCCCAACTACACCCACTCTAAAGTCATTTAGTCTATCAAACAAACAACCCAATCTGTCATCGTTTGCGTTGACTTATCCCCTACTTCTGATTATCAGACCTCTTCTTTCTAACCTCCAAGAAAGAAAGCAGGGAAGTGAGTGTGTGAGGTGTTCAGGTGTGAGATGTGTGCTTATACGTAGAGATGTTAATTGGTGAGGCACCGTACAGCTCCAGTCAGCTGTCTGCTGAAGTTGTTTACTTGATTAACCCTCTAAGAACCAAGAAGTGAAATATTCTAAACGTTCTTCTTTCTTTTCCCAGTCACCAGCATGAATCACTTTGAGGACGGCGGACTGCTCTACCAGTTCAGAATGAACTTCCGACGGAGGCGGCGGCTGATGGAGCTGCTGAATGAGAGGAACCGAGCAATCCCGGAAAGTCAGGACAGCCCCTTCTGCCTCCGCAAGCAAAACATGGACAGTGGAAACAGCAGCTTCCTCTCCGGTTAGTCTGCCAGGTTAACCCACCTATCAAAGGGATGAAGGGAATAGTTCCACAGCCAATCACATCAACACAACTCCCCCCTGACTTTTTACTGGTTAATAGTGGTTAATATTGGTTAATAATGGTTAATTTACTGGTTAACATAAGGTCAATCAGACTGGTTCATTTGGAAGTGCTCCATTCCAGAGAAACTTTAATGCCGATTTATGTGCAAAAAGTGTGAAATTAGGTCGGCGCAAAAGTTCAAGTTCAGGTTTTTTTTTTCCATGAAAGAACAATGCCATAACAATGTATCGGCTATTCTGAACAAAGCTGAACTTCTAAGAAGTTCCTTTGCTGTTCTGTATGAGAACCTGGCCAGGAGTTTGGATGTGTAGAAATGATTTTGAGTGAAAAGTGAAAACCCACGTTTTATTATTTCTATAACGCAACACTTGCTGTGCATAAAGATATGCTTACTTGTGCGCATGCACACACACACACAGACACACACACACAGACACGCACACACAGACACGCGCACACACACACACACACACACAGACACACACACACACACACACACACACACACACACACAAATGCACATAGATGCTGTTAAACCTGTTTTACTGAACCACAATCATCTGCTTTAGTGTTTTTACAGCTCTGTCTCACTCATGGAAAGCAGTAGTTCACTCTGCTGTTGATTTTGCTAAAACCAATAACTCCTTTAATATGAACTTGCTGATCGGTTTGAGAATAAAATAGATATAATTCATTTCTATTTGACCATTTTCCAACCCTTACCTTAGAATTAAACCAGATATTTTCATCACTCATACATTTTTGCTTGATTTAATGAAACAATGGGACCCTAAAATGAGGGGGACTTTTCCCGTTTAGGGGTCGCCACAGCAGATCATCGGTTTCCATTTCTTCATGTCTTCATTTCTTCATTTCTGCATCTTCCTCCTTCAAACCCACCACCTGCATGTCCTCTCTCACCACATCCATAAACCTCCTCTTTGGCCGTCCTCTTTTCCTCTTTCCTGGCAGCTCCATCTTCAACATCCTCCTCCCAATATAATCATCGTCTCTTCTCTGGACATGTCCCTCTAACCTTCCTTCTCTCACTTTGTGTACAAAATGTCCAACCTGAACTGTCGCTCTAATATACCCATTTCTAATCCTGTCCATCTTCGACACACCCAAGGAAAATCTCAGCATTTTTAACTCTGACACCTCCAACTCCAACTCCTGTCTTTTTCGTCAGTGCCACCGTCTCCAACCTGCACAACATAGCTGGTGTCACTACTGTCCTGTAAACCTTCCCTTTTACTCTTGCTGGTACCCATCTGTCACAAATCACTCCAGCCACTCTTCTCCACCCATTCCAACCTGCCTGCACTCTCTTCTTCACCTACAAACATAATGACAGTGATGTTCATAAAAGAGATTCGATTTTGATTCAGATTTGAGAGTAGAAAAGGGAGAGAAATCAGTGAGGGATTGAGATGAGTAAGATGTTAGGAGTTCACAGAGGTAAAGAGCATCAAGTAGGGCTTTATAGAAGCAAAACTTGATAGGGCACTAAACTGGTAACCAATTGAACTGAAAAAGGATAGGATTAATGTGAGGAAAAAGTTGTGTACAGCTAAGAACTCTACCTGCAGGATTCCGAATAAACTGAAGCTTTGTAAAGGATTGTAAGAAGACAAGTGAAGAGGACATTGCAGTAGTCAGTACGAAACAGGAAACGAAAGTGGGCCCTGAAGTATGCACCTCAGTATTATTAAGAAACAGGCAATGAGTGTTGTGGAGATAAGAGAACATTAGATTGGTGAACAGTCTTTACATCCTACACTTAACTCTAAAGTTGTACAAGGTGTAGCATTTAAACTGCACTTAAGTTTAAGTCAAATTTGCTAAAGATTAGTCTGACAAATGCATCCAACAAAACTATTCACACAAAGAAGTTTGATTAAAGTTAGGAATGACGTTTAGTTTAAGTATATGGCTTAGTAAAAAAAAGTTTATGATACAATTAATAGAAAGAGCTTCTAGTTAAATTTGGTGACTATATTCTGTGTGTATGGTATTTTAAAAGCAATCTGTATTTGTTCTTGTGCATAGAATGAATTACTTTGTTTACATCTCACTGAATTATGGGGGGTTTTGAAAATCTGTGGAATTCCCCTGTGTGTATAGCTGATGCAGTGATTTTACATGAACTCTACTGTTTTTCCATCAAGCCTAAACTTTCAGTAGTGGTATGTGTGAGTATACACTGTACTGGAGTGTGTGTGTGTGTGTGTGTGTGTATGTGTGTGTGTGTGTGTGTGTGTGTGTGAGAGAGAGAGAGAGAGAGAGAGAGAGAGAGAGTGAGAGAGAGAACATAAGTGTGTTTGGCACACTCACACACGCACACACACACACTTGGCTGCTACACCAAATTAGGACATCAGCCCCAAAGAAGAATTAACCCTTAAAAGTCTGCAGTCATTCACTTTTCCATATTAAGTGATTTATGCAAGAATTATGCATCAGTATATTTCAGGTGATGCTGAAAGCACATTAAAAGCAAAATCTGAAACTGAAACAGTGGATGAAATGTACAGCAGCTGAGCAGTTTCCCTACATATGTCCCCTCTCATTTAGTGAATAACCTCATAAACCAACAGAGGAAGCTCATACAGCTCACTTATCTCCACCTCATAGATCACTTCCCCCTCATCCATGTTGTGTTCGTGTGTTTGTGTGAGTGTTTGTGTAAAACAGTTTATGGAACTTGAAAAGGACAATTAAACTACATTATCATTGTTGGTGATAATGTGCATCAGAAGGACGCTGGAGACATTGTTTCAATAAAATTGAGCATGTTTTTTTTTGTCAGCAGGGTGATGAAATCTCTCTCTCTCTCACCAGTGAGCCCCACTAAAGAGATCCGGGTGGTGTGTGTAAGGCGCAGTAGTATGAGCAGTAGCTGTGGCAGCAGTGGTTACTATAGTAGCAGCCCCACCCTCAGCAGCAGTCCCCCAGTGCTCTGCAACCCCAAATCAGGTAGGAGGATCCACAAATGTCACTTTTACAACCAACTCTCACTAACAAATAACCAGACACTGTGCACAAAAGCAGCCCTGCAGTCTGGCAGGCCTGTTTCTGAGAATTTTGGTGCATCCTTCATGGGGCCCCACACTACTCCCAAACCAGTTACATTCTTTTGTAGACAAGAATGAAACAAGAATATTCATTCTGACAAAGAAACATTGTATAAAAACCAATGTACTTTTTTCTTTAAATGTTATAGGTGCAGCACTTTTTTGAATTGCTTTAACAAACCGCTGTAGTGTATAGCAAACTATCATTAATCAAATCACTTTCAGATCAGAGATTCATATCCTTTGCTTCATAATGCTCTACAATACTTATATGATCTAAATAGTTATTCTGACAGACTGTAATACACTACAGGGAGTATGGGGGCGCTCTAAAATTTCTATAATGTTCTGTGTTCATGTGGTTTACGTAGTGAAGGAATCTACTATAGAAATAATTGTGACCTGCAGCTCTGTAGTATGGTTTCCAGCAGTCAGACCGTCCGCACACTGTGAGGCTGCTGTGGTCAGTGTATTACACGGCCACGTTCGTCAGACAGGAACTGTGTTTGCTTTCGGGTCATAAAGGTTGTATTAGCACATCCCCCTCTGCTCTGCTGTGCTGTAAGTAGACCATTAGAATGTTGACTGTAATCCCAAGGGCAGACGGCCCTTTTTCCCCGCTAAATGACTTCCCTTCCAGAGTGGGACTGTGCCAAGGCTTTGCAGATTGAAGCTGTTGAAGCTCCAAGGTCAACCACAGGCAAGCAGAAACAGAAAAATACCACAAGATGCAATATATATTAGTCAGAATGATGTCAGGACCTTATATGTAATGACATTTCCGGGGTGTGTTTATATGCGCCTTGTCAAATGAAAGTGAAAAAGTGAAAGTGACTGTTCTTGTCATTGTGAGAACACACAGCTCAGCACACAGTGAACAACAATGAAATTGGACTTCTGCATTTAACCCATGCGCACAAACACACACCATGCAGCAGGGGGCAGCTATGAAAGCTCCCGGGGAGCAGTAACGGGGACGGTACCTTGCTTCCTAACCATTAGGCCAATGCTACCCTAAAATGGTAAGCAAAGTCAGGTTTTGATAGAGTTCTCAGTTCTCTACACTATAAACAGACAAGGGCTCAGTCTATATTAAAATGCCCATATCACTAAAAAACATTTTTAAACTTATTTTTTTTTAGGAGCTTTTATAAACATTTTGTATGTAAACATCATTTCTAATCTGCAGATTACTCACAGATAATGATCTATATAATGGAAAAGAAGATAGAAAAAGAAAAGGAAGGACAGACAGCCTATTTTAAATGTATTGTCACAGAATTACATCTACCTAGTCAACCTAAAGCAGTTTAGTTCACTTTACTTTTCACGAGGCGCAATACAGGGCAGCCAGTCGGAACTGCTCTGGCAGGGTAAAGGCACCAGGGTTGGTTTTAATCAGACTGATCGTGCAAAGTATAAACACACCATGTATATTCTCAGTGTGTTTGGCATGCCAAGTATGAACAAGCAGCAAAGCAGATTCAAGTTTACTTTAAGCAAGCTCACATTTTAATGTTAAAGGGAAATCCCACTGATTTGTTTTGCTTTATTAAATGGTTATCAACAAAGTCATTCATAGTGGGTTTGGTGTGAAGTGCTTTGTTTTCGAGAAACTTATCGGAGTAAGGATTGTTCACAGTGGTGATGAAAGGAACCAGATGTCTGCCTCTAAAAGTTCCATCAAAGAAAGTTATTACATTAAATACTCATGACTATGCTTCCTGTTGACTTAGATGCCCTTTTCCAAAGTTTCAAGAAGTATTTGGCCTTAAAACTAAATCGGTTGCCAAGAAGGGTACATGCACAGTGTTGTGAGGCAAACGAATCCTCAAAAAACATTTTTAAAGTTCAAGATTTCCCACTATTTTACCATAATCAGTAGTAAAAAAATAAAATAAATAAGTCAAGAATAGTGAAAGTTTACTACTGCATTTGGCTATATTTGTGTTGAAACATGATCCTTGGTTTCATTCACCACCACTGTGAAGAATCAGTGTTGATAATTTAAAAATGAACCACAACAAACTTTATTCTGAATAACTTTGTTGACATAGCACTAAATTATGGAGGATTTGGAAATATCAGAGGAATTCCCATTAAAGCATGGGAATACAGATTTAATCTGCTACCTGGGATTGTGTGTTTGCACATGTGTGTGTGTGTGAAAGAGAGAGAGGGAGAGAGAGAGAGAGAGAGAGAGAGAGAGAGAGAGAGAGAGAGAGAGAGAATGTGTGTTTGACAAGCACTTTTAGTCTCTGAAAGTGAGAGGCAAGGAGCACAATCTGCAGGCACACACCTGAACTGAGCGATATATGCAAAGCCCCAGCCCCTTTGGGCACACACACACACACACATACACATGCGCACACACACACACACACACACACACACACACATACACACACACACACACACACACACACACACACAACAATACACACATGCACTTCTTGGCAGCTGTACCAGATTGAAATCAGCACTCATTACAGAATTTAAGCTTCTACAGTGATTGCTGATGTTTTCCACACTGTATGTTATAATTACCTGAATATACTTGTAATTACACAATTCATTTGATTAATTCATTTTTCAGCAATATTTTGAAGGTGGTGCTTTTCATGGAAATTGCTTTTGACAGTACAGCCTCATCTCAAATGTGTTACTTCATTTATACCACAGTTTATGATTTTTATTTTATTACAAAATAGGAAACTTGACTTTGACAGTAAACATGGAGAAGGTATATTTAGTGCAAGGCCATTGCAAAAAAGAGGTCTTATTTCTAATTTAAGTTTGTTTTTCCAGTCAAAGCATAAACAAATTACACATTTATCAGCTTATAGCTTGAGAGAACCAGTACTAGCTTTTACACTTATGTACAAAATTTAAAGGAAATATTACTGAAATACTGGCAGAAACTTATAGTAAACTTCTAATATCAGTAAAAAGGAATGTCTTTAGGATTGTCATCAGCTCAATTTCTCCAACTTATAGGTTTGTATATGCATATTATATACATTTACAAAAGTAGTGTAATTAATGTATGTTATTAATATGGAAGAACTGAATTTACTTTTAGTAAGATAGTGTGTGTCAGAGTAAAGTCACTGCTCTCATGTGCTAGATTTAAAATTCAAGAGTTGTTTTGTTGTTATAAAACACGGCAAAAAAACTGTCCAATGACATTTAAAACCTGTTATTCCTTTTTGACCAGTACAATCTACTTGATATCATTTGACTATTTTTATTGGTATGTTGGCTAACTGGTGGTGACGTGTTCACACAGTGTAGCTGGAGATTCCAAATGGTAAACAGAAAAAAGGGAAGTTATGAGGTTTTCTTACGGCAGTAAGAGTAGTCTTAACAGTTTCTGAGTTTATGGCTCAAACACAATAATACACACACACACACACACACACACACACACACACACACACACACACACAGAAAGAGCCAGATGAGGCCTGAAGCCTCCCACAAACCAGACACTATATCTAATTTTTTTTTCTTTTGCATATTGTATGTTATGCTGTTAACACAATATTTTACTATAACACTATTAAGTACTATCAGTTAGGCTTGGGTGGTGTTATAATATGAATGCAATTATGATTAAAATATAGTAAGCATTTTAAACTCTGCCACCTCCAACTCCACTGTCTGCCTTTTTGTCACCACCACCATCTCCGGCCTGTATAGCATATCTGGTCTCACCACCGTCCTGTAAACCTTCCCTTTCACTCTTACTGGTGTCTGTTTGTCACAGATTACTCCTGCCATGCTTCTCCACCCTTTCCAGACTGCCTGCACTTTCTTCACCTCTCTTCCACACTCATATTGCTCTTAACTGTTTACCTCAAAAATGTAAACTCCTCCACATTTGCCACCTTTACTCCCTGTATCCTAACCATTTTATTTTACTACCTTTCATTCACACTCATGTATTCTGTCTTAGTTCTACTGACCTTTACATTCTATATTCCTCTCCTCTCTAGAGCAAATCTCCACTTCTCCAGGGTGGCCTCAAGCTGCTCACTGCTCCCGCCACAGATCACAATGTTATCTGCAAACATCATAGTCCACGGGACTCCTGTCTAATGTTATCTGTCAACCTGTCTATCACCACTGCAACAAAAAAGGGCTCAGCACTGATCCTTAATGTAATCCTACTTCATTTTAAATGCATTCATTTCTCCTACTACAGACCTCACCACTGTCACACTGCCCTTATTATTATTTCAGAATAGTACAGGATATGTATAAGTCGCTCTTATCCAGAGTGACTTCCAATTTCTGACTACAGAGACAATCCCCCTGGAGCAACTTGGAATTAAGGGTTTTTTTATGGTCAGGAACCCAATGATGGCTGTGCTGGAGGGTTGATTTGAACCTGCATAGGCCAGTATCCTACCACTAGACAACCACCACCTGTCATGCAATGTTCTCTCTCTCTCTCTCTCTCTCTCTCTCTCTCTGTTAAATTCAGCTGCAATCACCACTCTCTCCCCATCAGTCCAGAATTCTTCCATCTCACAATCAGCTTGTGGGGCATAAGCACAAAATTCATTATCATACCTTCAACTTCCACTAATCACTCTCTCTTTTTCACCTCCAAAACACTCCTGACATACTCTTCATTCCACTTCTTCTTCTCCTTTTGCCAACAGTAACAGTACCCTGCTGCTGTTTTTAACCAGGCCTCTACCTTTTTCATTTTCCATATATTTCATTATGCAGATTCTTACACCTGATGTTCCTCCTAATGTAACCCTTCCCACATATCCGGGCTTGGAACCGGCACTAAGAAAGTGTGCATCCCTAGTTGCAGGATTAATGAAACCCAAGCTAAGTTGCAGAAACATAGGCTAGATGATTTGAAACAAAACAAAATAAAATGCCAGTGCATAGCCACTGCCACCGCCTCAGCTTACAACCAGTTATAGTGTCTATTATGATTTGTTTAGTAACTACTCTGAATCGTTCAGTAACCAGTGTACATTATTCAGGATCCTATTAGTTATTTGTTATCTACTCTGAACTATTTAGTATCTACAGTGAATGATTCCACCTGTCAGTATCTCCTATGATTTAATAATTATGCAATCCATAAGTATGTAATGTTGTTATGAGATTGAGGGACTTGCAAAATGCTCATTCAGATGTACTAAAAGCCTTGACATGAAACAGCAAAGCTGCATGTGTGTGTGGATGTCTGTGTGAGTGTGTGTGTGTGTGTGTGTGTGTGTGTGTGTGCACGTGTGTATGTGTGTCTCGTTTTTGGCAGCGATTTAACTTCCCTCTGATTGGTTTCCCTGCTCATCCAATCCAGGCGTGCCTCAGCTCTCCACCCCAGTTAAATAAGAGCAAACTGAACTCTGTGGAATCAGTGAGTTCCTCAAACCGCATGGCTCTGCACTCTCAGATTTACCCTAGACCTATCTCCCCCTCTTCTTTGTGTCTTTTCCTCCCCCAGCTGTGCCTTGGCTTTAATCAGGACACTCCTCCATGTCGTTTATATGTCCTGGACATCCTGTAGCCAAGCCATTAATTTTTCAGAACCACCAACAAACAGAAACACATATTTAACAGTAAATGACACAGAAGCCTATGTATCAGTTATTTTTGTTTAATTTGTCATTCACCCTTTTATAACTTATATGTGTAAAAAGGCTGTGCTGGTAATCTGCATTTTGCTTAATTAATTAATGAAGCCATTCAGGCAGAAGCATCCCTCGTAACTTCAGCGTGCATGGGCGGCTTAAACCTATGTAGGCCTAATAGGCAGATACATTAAAATGAATTGGTTCCTGAAACCGCTCTCTCTTTATCTCTCTCATTCATTTTCTTAGCCGCTTGTCCTAATTAGAGTTACAGGTGGTGCTTGAGCCTATTCCAGCATTCACAGGATGAAAGGTAGGGAAACACACTGGACAGGTGTGCGATCCATCACAGGGCAGACACACAATGTCCTACAGTGTTTGCTGCATGGTTTATGCATCATCAAATTGAACTGATTCATGAAAAGCAAAATTATTTCTGTCAGCAGAGAGATATGGGAGAGGTCAGGGCAGTGAGTGTTAGAGTTAGAGATGGGTCTGCATTATCTCTGCGACAGATTGAGATTGACATTGGTGATCTGCTCTTTTGATCTGTGGGGCTGTAGAATGAGCAGTGTGCAGAATGAGTGCTGTAGAGCACCTTCAATAGAGCAGACTTACAAAGCTATGACTCAACCCTTAGACTACTAGCCCATCCCACTAATATCACCACTAGCACACCAACCACACCCTGCTAATGTGTGTGTGTGTGCATAAGTTGTGTTAGTCACATTTATGGCACAAAATTGGAATGACTTTGTAGTAAAAATAGAGAACTGGGTAACTATATAAAAAAATCTGGATCAAATGTACAATAGACCTAACTGTGTGTGTGTGTGTGTGTGTGTGTGTGTGTGTGTGTGTGTGTGTGTGTGTGTGTGTGTGTGTGTGTGTGTGTGTGTGTGACGTAGTGTTGAAAAGACAAGTGAGCCCAGAGGAGCTGCAGACTCCAGGAGGGACTTTCATAAAGAAGACATTCACTGTAAGTCACAAAAATATTCAATGAATGCTAAGCACAAACACAAGCACACTGTACAGAGAATAGTATTTCCTTTTTCCACTGCTTATTAAATACTGCTGCTTTGATGCTATGAGTTGAATTTTTTAAAGGTTTTATTCTAAACACTGTGGCCAACAAGACGTTAGTAAAGTCAGTAAATTGTAGCTCATTCAGTTCTATACTGTAATGAACTGGTGAGGGAATTGCTGTATCATGGAGCAAGCACATGTTTTCCTTCTAGCATTGGGGCAGAGGTTAAACATGAGGTTATATGTTATATTATTTTAAACCCCACACTGGTGCATGGTAATGTGTTTAGAAGTCTGATGTTTTAGTGTCTGTGTGTGTGTGTGTGTGTGTGTGTGTGTGTGTGTGTGTGTGTGTGTGCAAAAAGTTATTAAAACAGTGTGTCCATTCAGATTGTAGGTGATGCTGTAGGCTGGGGCTTTGTGGTGAGAGGGAGCAAGCCCTGCCATATTCAAGCTGTTGACCCCAGTGGACCAGCTGCTGCAGCTGGAATGAAGGTACTATAACAAGGTCATACACATAAAACACACACACACACACAAACACACACACACACAAACACACACACACACACACACACACACACACACACACACACACACACACACACACACATAGTTCAGAAGGCCAGTACCAGTTCAGCAGTGAATTGGTGGATTTATTGATGCATATATGATCATGCAATGCTTCATTTCATGGTTAGAAGCTGCAGCATAGTTACAAATAACAAATTTCCATAGAGTCTGTCCTAGTGCTAGGTAGGTTGAAAGGAGGGTGAAAGGAGGAGAAATACCCTGGACCCGTCACCAGTCCATCACAGGGCAGACGCATAAATATTCTCACATAGTCACACCTTGAAGGCAATATAGCATCTCCAATCCACATAATGTTCTTGTATTTGGAACACCCAGAGCACCAAAATGTGTTTGCAGTTTTTGTAATTTTCTGATGTTGGAAAAAAATTAATTGCTTCCTCCATCCTCTCAGTACACATGACACATGTTTAATGTTACACATGTTAATGTAGTAGTTACATATATAATAATATAATAATATTTTTTAACTTCCTAAGTGACCTATGTTGAGTCATTAAAGCATAGCAAAACTATCTAAGTTAAAGCTTAGCCTTTTGCACAGTAATGTATGAAACAACCGTGATAATACTAAGACTTGAAGACCTCAGCCCTAAACACAGAGCTGGCAGTGTAGACAAACAAGGAGGATGTGAAAGAAGAAGTGTAAAGAATAAAATTAGGTATCTAAACATAGTGCACCGTGTTATATTAATCTTGTTCATGATGAATCTTAAATAATCTGAAGAAGATGGTGGCCTTAGACTGCAGACAATATCATGCAGGCTATTTTGTGTTTGTATTATGTGTCAGGTGACACCATGCATCTCCCTGACTCTTCCTCAAGCTTTAAGGCTGTGCAACAATAACACAGTAACACAGCACTCAGTGTTTGAGATGTAGACAGAGTCATAAAGAGTGGGTTTGGTGTGAAATGGTTCATTGTAGAGAAGCGTACCCACTCAAATTTTTTTTTACAGTGGTGGCGAATGGAACCGATGTTCATTTCTCTATCACAAATATTAATCATTTTATTTACTTTAAAAAACAAACCAGTGAACCCAGATACGTTAGATATGTTTATATGAAATGGCGAAATGGTAAACATGGTAAAATAAGAAATAAATTAAATTACCCCCCAACTATAAATGGATTTAGGCCAAAACTTTCTCAAAATTTCTTAAACAGCGTCGTAGGCTTCAGGTAGGATATTCATATCCATGGCATGCAATCACCTGCTGTGAGTGAGCTTTTAGATGGTGACATGTGGTTCCATTCACTAACACTGTGAATAATTTGGACCCTTTTTCTTTAGTATTTCTCACCAAACTTTATATCTTAACCAGTTAACCATGAAAAGAGAATTTATTGCTCATTCAGGTCTATCTCTTCCCATTTTGCCTCCATTTATGAGTCAAAAGATAAAATGTACAGCAGCATTTTAGGTGGAGCACTTTCTGGGCAGTGAGTGTATTTTTCCAACATAAAACATCATATGATTACAAATAGCACATTAGAATACATAAGAAATAGTTGTCTGTCTATGTAACTAAGTTTCTTGTGTCTAGATATGTATAAACATTCTTGTTGTACATATGTCACTGACCAGTTTTTGATCTGTTCTAGATAGTTTTTGTTCTGGATCACTGACTGTAGAGGTTTAATTTAATTTTATATAAGTTTTTTTAGCTTTGACTATAGAGCCAAAACGTGAGCTGGTTTTCAGTCACTTCTAGAAACTGACTGCAGGGCTGAGGTTTAACCAATTTTCAGTCAGTTCTGAATATGGCACTGACTGGGTTGTAGCGTAACCATGTTTTAGTCAAAAAATCCATAGCCAAGAGTCCAAGAGAGCACAACTGGGCTCACTTTCTTTTTGGCTGCAAATAATAACCCATATTAAAGTCCTGGATGAAGGTTTAACACTAGCATAGAAATGTCCACAGATCTGTGCTCGGGGGCTAAATCCCACTGTAAGACATGGGCATGTTAGCTTTATGTGTGACTGCTCCAGACCCTAGTGTGTTGGCTCAGTGCTTTTCTATGGAGGTTTAAAGGGACAAACACAAATTGTACTTAATTTACTTAATGTAATCCACTGAGTCTGTTTTTTTGCTCTCATCTCCCCTTTTCTAGGTTTGTCAGTTTGTGGTTTCAGTAAATGGGCTGAACGTGCTCAACTTGGACTACAGGACAGTCAGCAACCTCATTCTGACTGGACCCAGAACAGTAGTCATGGAGGTCATGGAGGAAGTAGAATACTGAAGGCTGAAGTTCTTCAGCTCCCCTGCTCTCTTTTTCTCTTACAACTAGTATAACCCAATCTTGTTTACTTGTTCTTCTATCTTTCTCTGTCACTGCTATCCACCTCACCGGCGTAAGACAGCTATACCTTTTAGAAGGTAAAAATTGTGCACATTATTATTTTAGCATACATTACTGTCCAAAAGTTCTAATTCAAGTCTTGATAATTATAATTACAAATAATCCTATCACATAGTAATTTCAGTTTGTACAAGGCAGCACCATTCATAACACCCACTACTAACCTAGGTAGACATTTTTAAGATTTATTGGAACAGAAGCTCCACAGTAAAACTCTACAGAAAGCGGTCATTCCAAACTTTTAAATGGCAGTATGTGTTATTTTAGACAATTTTTTTTTTTTCATCATAACACAGGGTACAAGGACAGCTGGCATTTTAAAATGGTGTAACAGAAATGGAGCTGAAAAGAGAGAGTTCTTGGTTGTTGTATCTTCAGTAGACCTTTCTACAGAAAAAGAGACAACACAGTAAGAGAGCTCTTACTTGCCTTAAGAGGTGCACTTCCCACTGGTTTTTTGTTTGGAACCTGTTGAAGTGTTCAACAACATTACAACAGGACCCGTGTAATGTTTTCTTCAGCTGGACAGGAGATCTCTGATGGTGTGTCTACTTTATTTATGTAGCTTCAGGAAGGAGAAGATGTGCTAAATGACACCTTTTAGACATGTTAAAGAGTTGTAGTGTCATGAGGGTTTGCATGCAGTTACCAACCAATTCAGCCACATAGAGTGAAACACCAGTGGGAGTATATATATAAATAATATAAATAACATACACTTATAGGTGTGTGTGTGTGTGTGTGTGTATGTTTGCATATATTTTATATCTCACTGAAGTCTTAATGTACAGTATCTCAGTCTTGGAAATATGCTGTAGATTGTTGGGTGAAGTGATAGTCATGTATGGGGCTGTTGTTGCTTAAATTTCAAAACTTCAGATTGCTGAAGCTTGTTGACCTTAACAGACACAGTGAAAGACTGGACTGCAGACCAGGGTTCCCCAGCCTTTTGCAAATTGTAGCACACACAGCTGACCACAAAAGCTTTGGTGACCCAAAACACATTGATAAAAGTGTACATCAACAGGTAATAGGAAGACAGCAACTCCATTCGTGAGCATAACGTGAGCGGTTTTTTTTCTTTACTCTGAGTTGGGCTTCATTTAGACTACTCAATCTACTACCTTTAACGTGAAGGATAAATTCTATAGTACCAAAAAAGAGCAGTGCTTTTTGACCTGCACTGGAAATAGAATTTGAAAAGGTAGAAGTGTTTCCAGGCCAGCTGGAAACAACATACCCATAATTTGTTCTAACATTGCAACAAAAATATTCAGACATATTGACATTTTGTTCAGTTACATAAATAATTGACAGCCCATGGCGCCACTGGTGGAAGCACCCTAATGGTCCACCATAATCAGATTTTCTTTAATCATAAAATAAACAAACATTTTTGGTTTGATTTAGGTCAAATCTTGGATTTTCCTCAATACTGTGAACGCTGCTTTAGAGTAAATGCTCTCAAATGCCTCCTTTATCACACGATGAAACAATATCCCTTTTAAAGTAAATATGCAATATACAGATGCTTTTTTCAGACTGGAATCAAAAAGATATTTCGGCACTTATTACATTTATCCCTCCCCCCCACAGATAACATCCCCAATACTGATAGTACTCTCCTTAAGTGGCAATCTGTCATTACCCTGTCGACAAACGTGCAGATTTATGACCTGGTTTTGGTCAGGGAGGTGGAGGCCTTGCCAAATGTGTTTGTGGCCTTTAGGCAAGCTTCATTTTTTTCTTCATTTTTTTCATTCATACTTTGGAAGAGAGTGTGCTCAACTGAGTGAATGCACTGTTTTAAAGCAGCAGTGCAGCACCGCTGAGCATGTGCTGCGTGTGGACATTTTCAGGGCTAAATTGGCATTATGTCCAGAGACACTACAGGAGGGTTCTTAATCCATATTGTCCCAGATTCTTGGCAGGATAAACAGTCGCAGTCTTTATCCAAGGACAGTGATCACAGTTTAAATAACAATGAAAGATGATTTATAGATATAATTTATTCTGTAGCTGTGTCTACGAAACTTAAGCACCAGTTTAATGTATTTCAGCCAAAAGCCCTCAGTAAACAATGAGAAAAAATGTTGAAACTATCTACCTATCTATAGCTAATAATATTCTTTTGTATGCTGAAATAGAAAAACAGTTCATTCTTCAGTGTTTTGAATGCAGAACAATGCAGGAACTTTTCCAGGTAATAATATTTAATGCATTTTTACATTTTTAAATGGCAATATTGAGGTCGCCTAGTGGCCCCATAACTGTATCCCCATAAACGTACCCATACGTGTGTGTGTGTGTGTGTGTGTGTGTGTGTGTGTGTGTGTGTGTGTGTGTGTGTGAGAGAGAGTTATCATGAATAGCTTAGGGAGGTACCATACCCCTTCACCCTTTATAAGTTTCAAAAAAGACAAAACAGTATTTGTCACCCACTAGTGTCTGAATTTATTAAAAAGTGCACATGTTTAGTAATAGCTTATGTATAGGATGCTAAATAAGAAATATAAATGAGTTTAGCAGTGGTAACCATAAGAAAATGGTCATATGAGATTTATGTAAGCTGTGAAAATATCGCTCACTAACAATCATGAGGTCCATATGAGGACAGAGAGGCAGTGCTGGCGTCCTCAGGTGCGTTAACACCAAGGTTGTTTCCATTGGGGACCAAGAATATCCTCCGCTGACCAACACCTGCCATCTTCATATCTCATTTCTTTGGGGGTGAACAGTAAATTGTGATACCCAAACTTTGTCCGCAAATGTCTTCTTTCCTAGCTAGCTGGTTTAAAAATCCCAAGGAAAGTCCTAACAGATTTTTCAGAAATTGGGTGTTACACTGAATAGGTTTTTAAACTCAGTGTGTGACGATGGGCTAAATGAGACGTTTTGCTAGCTTTGCCTCTAACGCAGCTACTGTAACATGGCTGAACATGCTCTAAAGGAGCAATACATTATGTAGACCAACATTATAGAAAGAAAAACAGAAAAACCACAGCCTTGAGCAACATTCAGAGCTACAGTGACAGCCATGGACACATACAGAGACTTAGCTAGCTTGTACAAGTGCAATATATGATATAAACTAATTTACCGCAGTATCCAATTGGGTTGAACAGGTTTTTTTGTGCTTTTTTTTATAGATCAACCTCACAATAGTAGATCAGATGATGCTCTTCAAAAGCACTGATCATATTGGGACATTGTTAGAAACAGTCAGGATAGTGAAATATAGGGTTCACATGTCCTACTGTGCTTTGACAACAGGCTTGGAAGCTTAACCTGTTTGCCTTAATGACCTTTATTTTGCTGCTAAACCTCACAGCTGATGGGTCATCTTACTATGACAGTCACATTTTTTACTCCAATACCTTTGTTACCGATTTCGAATCAGTACTTTTTAAATAAAAGCAGAATTCCACTGATTTCCCAAAGTTTAAGTGAAAATATAAACAAATTCATTCATGGGTTTGGGGTGGAATGATCTCTTCTAGAGGAAAGTCAGAATCGTTCACAATGGTGGTGAGTGGAACCAGCATGTTCACTACAGGTTTGGAAAAAATGGCTATGTTTGTCTTTCAGACGTGACCACTGGTTCCATTAAGCATCACTGTAAAAAAAAAAAAAAAAAATCTGAGTCCGTAAGTTTGAAAATTTAAATATTCCACAACAAACCTTGAATACAGCCAATATATTGAATATAATAATATATTCAATTTTGAAAGTTTTTATCTTTACTAACCCTGATAACCCTCTCTACAGCTCTGTATGATGTACGACACTGACAATCGGCTTTCCGTTCTCAAAAGTTTGTACTCGCTTAATTTGTTTAGCCTAATGCATTTTTATGATGTTAACTTTTAGTATCAAACTGAGCAAAAGGGAGAGTTTCATAATGTCCAGAACATGTAGCACTTACTGTAATACACATGAACCATGTGTGAATGTGTCCGGAATCGGTTAAATAAGCTGAAGGTACCACATCTGCATTTTGCAGCGCAGCTGAAAATCATGTCTGTTTCATTAAACACATTTTTGAACAAACCGTACTACTGTCATTTGTACAAGATGTATATTTACTGTCTTTCCTGCTGAAACTTTAAAGGTCTTTTTCATTTATTTTTTCATTTTTGGATTGATTTATGACAGCTGAACATTTCTTTTTCACCATGAACAAAGTTAACATTATTATTTATTTATTTATTGTTGCAACGGTGTCCTTAAGATTAAGATTGTCAATAAGCTTTGTTCTGATTTCTGATTTAATTTACAAAATGAATAAAATACATTTTTTATTTATTAAGTTTTTAAATTAAGTTTTTAAAACAGCCTGGTGATGTTCCCTTTAGTCAAAGCTTTAAAGGAATTGGGGCTTAAAAATCACATTACCTCGGCAAAAACAAAATGAAAATATGGACAAAAATCAGGTTTTTAGAAAATTGCAATGTCCATAGAGGACAGTGAAATGAAAAGGGAAGTGAAAGTGATTCACTGACATTGTAAACACAGTAAAGCACACAGAGAACCACAACAAAATGCTGTACTGCCTTTAACCCACACACTGTAGCATTTGCCAGCCATATCCAGCACCCGGGGAGCAGTGAGGGGAACGGTACATTGCTCAAGTTTCCAGGGTAACCTAGTGGTCTGGGACTCGAACCTACAACTTTCTGATTATACTGGATAGTCTCTGAAAACTGAGGTGGGTGTTGGTTTAGGCATGCAGTTGGGACAGTGCTAAGTGCTAAGGCTAATCCTAGATATCATATCTGTAGTAAATGAAACACTCTCACCATCATGTGGTCACTTAAAGTATTGCCTGTGCTTTGCAGTGACTTTTTTTTTTTTTGTTTATCTAGTAAATAATTAAGGGTTGTGCAAGTATTTTGGGTTCTGGAGTGTTACAATTACTAAACTAGATAATATGTATTTTATAAAAATGTATTTTTAATTGTCTGTGTCTGAAGGCCACAGTTATTCTAGAACTTGAATATGAGACATTGTTTACTAGATATTAACTTCAAACTGCACATAATCCCGGAAACACGGGTAGGCTTAAGGATCTCAGTGTCTATCACAAGGTCCAGATTCTGGCCAGATGTCAGATGTTTTTCCTTATATACAGTATTTAGTAACTGTCAAAAGTGACTATTCTTGTCATTGTGAAACAGCACAGCACACAGTGAGACAACGAACTTACACCTCTGCTTTTTACCCATACACACCGTGCATCAGGGGGCAGCTATTTAAAGTGCCCGGGGAGCATTGATGGGGACGGTACCTTCTTCAAGGGTACCTCAGAGCAACCTTCTGGTCTGGGATTCAAACCCATGATTTTCTCATCATGGGGTCTAGTCCCTAACCACTAGGCCACTGCTGCCCCCAATAAATGGTCCCAATAGAGTCTTCACAGGGAACTGGCACCAGTATCATGGTGACCTGGAGAGCAGGGGCTCACAAAGGCTAGTATGCCTGGTCTGATCCCACAGAACAGCTTCTTGCTGAAGAAATAATGCTGGTAATAGAAAGGTGTCAGAAAAGGCATTATTATAGGAATTATACTGGAAACCAAACAAGATCTCTTGAATTGACAAACTATTAACTTCATGAATTGAATATTTAGTCCACCATGTGCCTATGCATGAGAGAATTCTGACAATCTGCTATTTAAGTCTATGATATTAATTTTATTTCAAGATTAATTAGTGTGTGTCTGTCTGTGTGTGTGTTTATATTCTATTTACTTCCTGATTTTATAACCAATAATAAAAGAACCATCCAAGCAGATCAAGTGTGAAACATGGTTTACTGTGTAAAATGTCTCTTGGTACACATTACATTATATGTAGCATTTCTGAAGCAGTTACACTTCTCAGCTCAACTAAACATCAAAAATGCTGTTGTAGAGGAAGTCGCTGTATTTGTCGAGTGCAGCGTTCGACATTATGCTGCTCATGTCCTCCTTCATGTTTATCTTTCTGCTCCTGCCTTCAGCCTGATTTTGCCTGCCGTCAAGGTAGGACTGCAGAATTTGGAAAAACTGAGGAGAGGAGAGTCGGGATTAAAAAAACAACAACCAACATACAACAACACTGAGGGTGATTAGAAGAAAACAAAACGTAGAAGAAAAGGAACAGCAATAATACAATATTTCACCTTCTACCACTCAAAATTCTCTTCTTATTACTACTAATAATTGACTAATACTATTACTATGACTGTTAATCCTCCCAATAATGAGTTATTTTTCTTGGTCTTCTATAATCCCCCATTTTCTCACACCTCTCCTCTTCTTCTTTTTGGATTCTGGTGGAGTTCTAACTTCATGTGTTGCTGAATTTTACTGGCGAGCTGCTCTAAACTGAAGTGTAGGTTTTCTAGTGTGAGGCATGAGTTTCCCTTGTTTTCTTTTGGCACGCATGTACATCACTCTGGATAAGAGCGAAATGAAAATTCTGCAAATTGGAATAATTTTCACTACCATTAATAATCCCACTAATAATAATCCCACACTTACTACTCTTCTTGCTTCTTTTCTTTCGGCTGCTCCCATTTAGGGGTCGTCACAGTGGATCAACCGTCTCCATTTCTTACGGTCCTCTGCATCTTCCTGCTTCAAAACGACCGCCTGCATGTCCTCTCTCACCACATCCATAAACCTTCTCTTTGGTCTTCCTCTTCTCCTAATCCCACACTTACTACTAACTGTACAAATCGGCCTAGTTTTTACTACTACTAACTACTGCCAATACTTCTAATACTATTGTTACAGCTAAAAATCCCTTTTTTATTGCTTATATAATCCCATTACACTGCTAATCCTAATAGTAATCCCTCTACTATCAAGTAACTATACTCACAGATATTTCTAGGACTAGTATTATTACTAATATGAATGCAGCTATTACCACCAACAGTGACAACAATAATGATAATAGAAAAAAAATATAGAAGTGCAAATATAAATCCTATTTACATAAACAACAGAGGTCCAAGAGTATTTCTATTACTTATACTTTTTTATCTCCTAACTCGTATCATTACTACTGTTGTTAATATTGTTACTCCTTATATCTTTCTCTAAGAGAACAAAACAAAACAAATAGCAATTCTATTTTTGCTATTATTACACTACTGCTAAAAAAAGACTCAAACCATACTTAAAGATATATTCAGTAATATATATAAACCTAACCTATTACAATATTCTGGGAGATACTGCCTACCTGCATACATACAAACATATACAGACATATGCAGACATAAGTGTTAAACTTACCAGCGTTCTGCTCTTTGGATTACTGAGAGATTTCCACTCTTCTGTGCTCGAAGAGTCTGATTCAACAGAGACCATCAACAATGTGACCAAAACCAACGCAGTCAGCCTGAGCAAAAAAAAAAACCAAAAAACACAAAGATAAAGTGAAAAAAAAGGTTCAATTGAAAGTGACAACCCTTGTTGTTGTGAAACGCAGCACAGCAACAACAATACAAAGCAACAAAAATCAATCTCTACGTTTCACACAAACAGCTGGGGGCAGCTATTGAAAGTGCCCGGGGAGCAGTGATGGGGACGGTACCTTGCTTAAGGATACCTCAGGGCAACCTACTGGGGAGGGAATCGAACCCACAATCTTCCAGTCCGGGGTAACTCCCTAAACTGATGTATATAATATCAAAATCAAACCAAATTCAGATCACGCACGTCTGTAGCTGACCTGTCACACTTACATGTCTGGAGTCGATGATTTCAGATGATTTTTCGCTGCGGGTGAATTTCTTCTGTCCTCTTCTCCTCTGGTTTTGCTCGCTTTTATACACACACTGCTACACACTCATCAGTGGTTCGTTCACACCTTCAAGGGAACTTGGCATTTCAACTTAAACGAATGCGCGATAATTAACATGTTATGCCATTAGAACCTCACTTATCAGAATATCTGTTAATTATAATATATATATGGATTTAACCTTTAAAAGATATGCTGAAATGTTCCAGAAGAATGTGCTGCAGTGAATAATCCAGCGGATGGGGAATGTGGATTCCTAATTATGGAGGGACTGAGACCAGTACTGCCCTCAAAGCTGACCGCTAATGACCAAACCTTTTGCCTTTTCATGGAAGAGCAAAGCTTGTTGATTAGTGGCCGACAGGACTCCCCAGTATTACTGGCACCCTTGTTATGGATGAGGAAAAACCTCTAACTGGACATGACCCTTGAGATGACTTTTTAAAAAAAGTTACTGCAGAATACTGCTCAGAAAGTGTTTTGGATTCATTTGCATCCATAGCTGATATATCCACTGAAACTCAGAAGAAGATAAAGACCGGTAGGAACTATCCCGTATCTACTATGAATTATTCAGTATCTGCAATTAATTATTACTAAAAATATACTATGAATTATGAATGCTATAAAAACAAATTCCCCTCCGTTTGCTCGATTTGGGGTGGCGGTTGTCTAGTGGTAGGATGCTTGCCTATGGCTCAAGAGGTCCCAGGTTCAAATCCCACCTCTAGCACTACCACCACTGGGTCCCTGAGCAAGACCCTTAACCCTGAGTTGCTCCAGGGGGACTGTCCCTGTAATCAGGACATGGAAGTTGCTCTGGCTAAGAGCGTCTGCTAGATGCTGCAAATGTAAATGTAACTGGATTATATATCATCCTCACATTTAGCTTTACAGGAAATTTGAATCTCTACCCGCCACAGTACTCTGAACTAATTGTGCTTAAATATGTATAAGATACAACACAAAGGATTGAAGAACAGCCCAAACGTGGAATGACATAACTAATTTCTTTATTCAGTCAACCATAAAATATACATGAATCTCTTGTGCTGAATGAGCAGTGGGGCAGTGGCTCATCATTAAGCCAGCGACTCTGCAGTCGCTCTAATGCAAAAATGAAAGGAAAGCAAAGCAAATGCTGGCTCTACTTTCACAGAGTGAGCCGAAAGGTGAATTAAACAGACTTCCAGTTTCAAATCATTCGAAAAATCAATACTTGAAAAGAGACAACTTCATAACAGAGCAAAGACTGAGTGGTTCTTAGCTAATCAATCGATCCCCAAAGTAAGAACATTCAGGGGGAAAATATAGAGAACATTTTAATATTTATATTTCACCATCGAAAGGAATCTGATGCCGTCCTACAATTGGTTTACACAGTGTTCTTCACCCGGAGCAAAGCATGTAGGGATGCCATTTGCTTCAGTTCAGTTTCAGTGCTTTTCATTAACGTAGTGTGGTTTCTTTTGTGCATCATAGTTTTGCTCTCCAAACTCGCCTTTACCGCTGCTCCTGCTTTGTGCAGCAAATTCATGAAGGCACAGACATTGAAATATGGAAACTAAAAATAAATACAACAGATAAAAAGAATAATTTATTCATAAAGAGACGACAGCAACGGATAGCCTGAACTTCACTCATGCCGACTGCTATAAGCGTTTATTATTCTCCTCTGGCCCTCAAAGATTCGAAAATAGAAGAAATTTCTATGATTTATGATTGTTGTCCCCCTCCCAGAGGACAGACGTATAATAAAATCCTGTTTTAAAAAATAAATCATCTCTTTTGTTTTCCCAATGAGTAAATTACCAAACTGGAGTTTCAGAATACTCTGAAAATGTTCATGATCAGCCCTGCCTTCTCAAAGATTGTTCAAAAGCCGTCATCTTTTCTGGCCGAGAAGAGCTCATCAAAATCAGGTCAAAACATCCAACGTTGGTCCCAAGCTGAGGGCTTTTCTTTCCTGCATTATTGCCATGTACAAAGTTCGACTCGTCTGACGCCTGAAGCGAGCCGCTGGGAGAAAGAAGCAGAATGTACACTGAGGTATCTGCTGAAAGGGCACAAGGTGCTGGTTTAGGTTGAGTGGATGAAGGGGGGGTTGGGCCAGCCTGCTGTGCCTCCGTGTGCGTGTGTGTGTGTGTGGCTGCACAACATAGTCAGCTGCTATTGCGATATCAGCCTGATAAATGGAAATGAATAAAACTAATCACAGAACTGACCAATTAGAGCTCCAGATAAGCTTGTGCGGGCATTTTGTTTTATATACTGTTTCTATTTAAACTACCAAAACAAAATATTTAAGCCAATACATGCTTTTTTCCTACCTCATTTTAGTCCAGTTCTACCACTAGCTAGGTCTTCCCCATAACATGTTTCAGCCAATCGAATAGGGTGAAAGGTAGCCATTCTGAGACGCATTAAGGTCCAATACAGATCGTCAAAGAGCTCTGCACATTTGGAGAACAGTATTAATTCAGATTCTGCTTGCTAGTTTTGCACTGCACCCATCTAGAGAAAGAAAGGACAGTTGTGCTTTCTTTTACAGATGGCTGTGGATGACCGTCGTATTGTGGAGATCAATGTCAGACTAACCATCATATGAGTTTTTAAAATAATGGAACGTATATCGCAATACAGCTTTTTTTGATTTATATCATGCAGCCCTAGTGTGTGCTTGTGTGTGTGAGAGAGTGTAAGAGACTCTTAAGGCTCAACGCAGTCACCGGCTGCTGAGGCCAGGCTGCCTCTGGGTGATTAAGACAAGATGTGTCTCCATTTCCCCACTTTCAGTATGTCTCCGAGTCTGAGTCATTGAGCTCCTCGTCCTTGTAGAAGCCATGGTGGTGGCGGCCGATACTGTTGAAACTGCAGTAGGAGCTGTGCACGGGCAGGCTGTCGAATGTTACACTTTTCACTGGGCTGGTGTAGTGGTTTATGGAGCTGAACGCCAGGCTGCTAGGAGCAAAGATATAAAAGGTAAATTACTCATCACATCTACTTAAAATATCAGGTCATGAGCAATATTTTTTATGGATAAACATTATCATAGAAACCAGTAGTTTGAGTCAAACCTAAACAACCATTTATTGACCGCTTCAAACAGGGCAGAAGTGATCCTATAGCAAGTAACCACACCTCACTAAGGATTGTTTAAACTTGTGGCTTCCTCTAAAATCCATTCCTAATTCTGCTAGTCCCGGACTTTCAAAGTCAAAGTACCAAACCAAAAGATAGCTAACGAAACACTACAGTCAACTAATTTTTAAAGAATTTTTTTATATTTCAGGAAAACCGTGGGATTCAGTTTCATCAGATGACAAGATTGATTTTATGAAAACAATAAGAATCTGGTCCGCTTAAGCCGAAATAGTCTTTCATCTCCAACTAAAGGATCCAAATAGAGAAAAACAGAACCAACTCATTGTGGTTCTAAAGAATACTAGAGTTTGTGTAGACTCTTAGAGTGCGAGTCATTATTTTATTGAAATTCAGGATGCTCTACCTACCTCTGACTGGGAGACACAGGCATCATGGTGGCCAAAATGAGTGCCAGGCAGTCAGCCACATCTTTGTTGGGGGCACAGGCCAAAGCAGGTGTGTAACCTGTAGTGAAAGGGTCAAATATTTCAAAGTAGGAAATTCTCTAAATGAATTGACATTTACTCCTCAGTTTCTTGGACCTCAATCCTGCTGGTGTACAAGCTAAAGAGCTTCTTACAAGCCCTTCATCAATGTTCATTGCTGCTTATCTGGACATAAATTGTCATATGTCCAATTACTCAATTCTACTACAATCGTCTGTAACTGTGCAACAATATAGTACACCTGGTAGGTGTTTATGATAAAATGATAAATATGATAAAAGGCAGTCAGTGTAAATATTGGTCAGACGGACATAATAAAGTGAACAGTCTTTGTATAACTACATAGTATAAGATACAGATTTCAGAAAAAAATACAATACCATTTTCATCAACTGCTAATACGCTTGCACCTTTGGCCAGCAGCTCTTGCACCACAACCGTTAGACCATTCCTGGCAGCCACATGCAGGGGCCTACAGAAAAGACAGCCAAAGTTCAATGACAAGACTCATTAACCTCCTGTTGCCTGGACGCTGCATTTGTGCACCATACATACGTTTGTAAAGCTGCATTGGTGGAGTTAATAAGATTTCTGTCTGTGATCTTCTCCAAGATCAGCAAGGCACTGGTTTCATGTCCCTGTAACAGAGTACAAAATAGCTTCCGTTCAAGGGGAATTCTGCATAATTATTTAAATGTGAACACAAAACCTCACAAAAAGTTATTACATGAAATGATTATGAATACGATGCCATGATGCCTGAATTTTACCAGAAACAACATTTTTGCCTGAAAAAAAAAAATGATGGAGGGTACATGCAAGCTTTTGCGCTCAAACAAAACTTTTTAGTTCAGAATTGCCACCATGACCAAAATCCAGAGACATATGTTTGTTCACCAGTGGATTTGGATAGTTTATATAATAGCTATGTTTGTGTTGGATGTCTGCATCAACACTGTTAAGTAATTACAGCACTAAAGATGTGAGAAGGTAAGTCATGCTGCCATGAAGATACATAATAAAATGCATGTCTGCGTGACTTACCTTACTGCAGGCCAGGTGCAGAGCAGTGTTTTTGTTGGCATCCTGCAACGTCAGGTCAGCTTTTGCACTGCTCACCAACAACTCTGCAACCCCAAGAGAAACACAGTATGAAGAGGCACTATAAACACCCTAAAGGCCTATCCATATTCATGTCAACTTGTAACAGAGTAAAAAAAATTCACCTCATATCTAGAGAATTTTGAACATTCAGAAAGCAGTCAGATGACAGAAGAGGATGACGAATGGTGTGCCTCATGCTAACACCTGCTCTGTTATGTTAAAGTGGAACAGCTGGAGCTTCACATTCATGTAGTCACACATTTCTAAAATTCATTCAGCAGCTGCCCGTTAACTTCTATTATAAAAAAAGTTTAGATTAATTGTTTTATGCTCTTTTCTAAATTCAGGAAGTGTGTTCATCTAAGTGGCCATAAGAATGAACTGAACTACATATTACAGCAAACTTTAAACGCATGAGCATTTATTTAATTAGTTTCAGCGCATGGCTTGGTGTGGCAATGACTTACCCACAGCATTTGTCTGCCCGTTTTCAGCAGCCATCATGAGTGGGGTTTTTCCACCAGCATCAACACAGTTCACCTGTGCATTGTGGCCCAGCAGAAGCTGAAGACACTCCACATGATCGGTGAATGCAGCAGCATGAAGAGGAGTCCTGTGCAAAAAAATATATATAAATAAATAAACACCCTTTAGCACTTAATAAAAATTATTTACAAAAATTATTCTTTGCGCTTTTTACTGTTTGGGTTCATTCAAGTTTTAAAATAAACCCAAGTGGTGACCTTCTTGTTTTCATTCATTTTTTAAATATATGGACACACTTCTATACACCTTGTTGTAGGTGTTAATTTTTAAGTGCAGAGGACTTGAAAAAGAAGGGCCAACACCACAAGCACTGACTCTTTGAATAAATGTAATGTAGTTGTCAATAAAAGCCTTTGAAACTTATGAAATGCTTGTAATTCTAAAAAACACTGAAGCAGCAAACTTTGTGAAAACCCATACTTATGTCATTCTCAAAATTTTGGCCACTGCTGTAGTTCTAGAGTGACTGAGCTCCACCCAAAACCTTTGTGTTGAGCTGAAGTGGTGACTGTAGTCCAGAACTCATCACCCAACATTAGTACCTGACCTTCCTTATTGGCAGGAAACGTAGAGACTTGATTTCATTACTTAATTACTTAAAAAAATAAAATAAAATACAAATAAAATAAATAAAACACACCATTACCTGTTTTTAGAGTCCACTGCATTGACTATCGTGGGACTCAAAGTGTCGATCAACATTTCAGCTGCTCCTTCATTGTCATTTATCCTGAAGTTCAAAAACAAAAAACATTTAAAATGAACATTATAAGCTTTAATTTTGGTCTTTTTCAGTCAACACAGAAAGATTATAAGCCTTACACTGCACAGTGAAGAGGACTGAAAGAATTCCCCTCTGTCTTGTGGAATAGCTCCTGCTCTAGCAGCACTTCAACACATGTATCATGACCTGCAAAGAAAATAAAATGAAGTCTGCTCCTCTAAACGTTCTGCAGAAAGAACGGTTTTCATACTGATACACTAGCTCTTAAAACGACACTGAATAGAAGGAGCTGGTTTGATAAGGGGGGGGTGAGTCAAGAAAACAAAAAGCAACAACAGAAGTAGAAGAGCTCCATTTACCAGCATAGTAACAATGAACAATAATACAGTAAAACAGGTACAGAGAAACACTGTTTTTTAGGGTCAAATGTGAGTAAACATGTATGCAAATTGTGATTAACTACAAAAATGATTATACAGCAATGAAAGATGAGCAAGTAGTGGGACTGAAGTCTCTGCAGACTGTGTTCAGACCCTTAAACCATTTAAGTCATCAACAAGTGAACAATTCTCTCCATGTAAATCCACAAATAATGATTTTTAAAAAATGATTTCATATAAATTCAAAATGATATTTTTTACACTTACCATTATAACAGGCCCAGTGCAGTGGTGTGTAGCCCTGGTGGTCTGTAATGACGGGTATGGTCTCCACAGACTGGGCAGCATGCAGAAGACCACCTAGGACCCCTACATGGCCACATGCTGCAGCCAGGTGAACAGGAGAGCGTCCCCGACAGTCCCGCACCATGAAACTGGCACTGTGTTGTAACAATGCCTCTACACACTCCTCATGGCCAGTCACAGCCTTAAGAAAGCAAATGAACACCATCACTCACACTTTTCATTCTAATTTACAGAATATCAGATGTGTGAACTGAACTGCTGTAGTAAACTTAAAAAGGCATAAAAGAGCAAAATAAAAAGTTGTGTCTGACGCTGCTTAATAAACATTTATTTCCTAATCAATATTTCATTTCAATTTGTATATGGCTTACCCCTCTATGCAGAGCAGTGCGACCCCATTTGTCTTTGGCTTCTACATTGGCTCCTTTGCTGAGTAGTGAGTACACACAGTCTGTGTGTCCACTCAACACTGCCAGCATAAGAGGCGTCCTGAGGAACAGGAACATCACATGTAATTATGTGGTTTTAGGATTCAGGACTTGTCAATAAAACAACATCACAATAGAATGCATAAGTGCACTTTGTCCATTTAGAAACACAAAATATGGTCATGTTGTATTTCTTCCATAATCCCCAAGATGTGTTTCAGATAGAAGTGACGCTTCTGTGTGTTTTACACTGTGTGTAGTACATCATCACCATGGCAATACCTGTCAAGCTAATTAGTGCTAATGAGATCTGACTAACACTAATGAATTCTTTTTTTTTCCTGATTCACAATTTACAACAACTCATAAAAAAAAAAAAATTTTACAGTCTAATACATTATCATAATCCACCTTGATGGTAACAATCTAATCCCTCTAAAACAGAAAAGTTTGCATTTTAAAAGGCTGTCTGTCTGCCAGAAAAGGGAACCTCTATCAAACAGAAGGAAAAAAATAAGTATTTATTAGAGCGGAGTTCCCAACAATTTAAAAATAAAGACCCAACAAATAGAAATAAGATAAATAAAGCCCATGACGTACTGCCCAATTCCATCCTGAATGTCAACCGCACTCTGCAAGTCAGCATTTCCAATCAGTAAACGAAGACAGTCCGAGTGACCATTTGTGGCTACAAAAGGGAAAAAAAAAAATTTGAAGGTTAGCAATAATATTTCAGACCATTCTTTTGTCCATTTGTATTTAAATTCATGACTGTTGGACAATGTTTAAAAACCTCCCATAACCTGTTTTTAAAGACACAAAACTCAAAATAAACAAAAACCTCACTATATGTACAGTACTGTGCAAAGGTTTTAGGCAGGTGTGAAAAAAGGCTGTAAACAAAGAATGCTTTCAGAAATATAAATAATGATTGTTTATTTTTATCAATTTACAAAAAGTAAAGTGAGCAAACAAAAGGAAAATCTAAATCAGATCAATATTTGGTGTTACTACCTTTTGCCTTCAAACCAGCATCAGTTCTTCTAGGTACACTTGCACAAAGTCAGGGATTTTGTAGGATTATAGTCGGTGTATGATCAACCAATTTTACCAAACAGGTACTGATGATCATCAATGTCACACGGAGGTTGAAACACAGTCATGTTTGGAACAACCGACCAGCCGAGTTCCTTCAAAAACTGTGTGCAAGAGTACCTAGAAGAATTGACGCTGTTTTAAAGGCAAAGGGTGGTCACACCAAATATTGATTTGATTTAGATTCCTCTTTTGTTCATTCACTGCATTTTACTGATTGATGAAAATAAATGATTAACACTTTCATTTTTGAAAGCATTTTTTCACACCTGCCTAAAACTTTTGCACAGTGCTGTACTTAAATGGCATTTCCTGTCCATTTTAGGAGTTAAACAGAATTATTGTTACTTGATTCTATGATTTTATTATGCACTCATACCTGCTGCATGGATTGGTGTTCGTTTGAGGGTGTAGTCTTTAACCAGGATGGAAGCTCCCTGGTTAATGAGAACATCCACACACTCAACGTGGCCTTTAAAAGCAGCCAGGTCAAGTGGGGTGTGCCCCTGTGCCGTCCGAACATCCAGATCCAGCAGGGACTGCACCAGCACTTCCAGGGCCTGGTGATGGCCGTGATATGCCTGAACACAAACACAGCACTTAATACATATTTCCCACCAGTTATTAACACTTACACAGAACATGTTCACTTTTTAAATTAATTTTTATTTATTTATTTTTAAACTAAGTATACCAAAGTCTTTATCTTAAAAAAAAAAAAAAAAAATTAATTAAATAAATAAATAAATAAATATTTACTTTTCCATTATGTCGGGGGAAAAAAACAGCAATAACAAAATATTATGCTGTTTTTGTGTGTTTGCTTTGGTCTACACCCCTGTGTAATTGATTTCTCCAGTTACAGTTACAAACAAAATTTAATGGAATTATGAGATCACCAAATCGTTCTAAAGAATATAGCAGTGAGGTTTTTAAGCTGCTCTCTTTTTGCGCATAAGCCACATAAAGTATACTTAATATTAGTACTGAACAAAGTAGTGGTAATATTAGTGTTACTGCACACAAATGCCACAAAGCAATAAAAGTGCTGAAAGTTAAACAAGACTTTTTTTTTCCTCACAGCAAGATGCAGCGGACTGACAGGAGCGCGCACATCAGAATCGTTCAATATGTCGGTCCCTGAGGTCTCCATTAGCTGTCAAACAACAAAAACAGTTCAAAACTCAAAGCAAGATTAGTATTTTCTTATCACATTTGGAAAGCAGTACTCACCACATCTAAAGGGGTTTCACTTGCAATCTGAAAAACACAAAAATGATCATCAAGAAAATTATCATCAAAACTGCCTTTTCATTTATATACACATAGGTTATATCTGGGACTCTTATCTACCATCTGAGAATTATGAAATTATGATCTTGGTATATAAAAGCTCTTACATCATCTTGATGTAAGTGAATGAGAAAAAAGAAAAGAAAAAAAAATAATAATAATTGATAGACTGCTGCTAGTGACTGTTGGAAAACAAAGACAGAGGAGACCACATTCAGGAACCATTATGTCATCTAGGCAGTGGCGTCAGTAATTGAAGTAACTGAAGTAACTATATTCCTGTTTTCTAATGCAAGAGTCAAGTACTTTGAGTAAACAAATTTAAAAAATTAATAAATAGCAGCAGTTCCTGGGCAATATGGTAAAAGTCTTCTGCAAAACACTGATAAAGAGCTTCTCACCAATTCAAGGCAGAGACGGTGTCCATAAGCAGAAGCATAATGAACTGCATTATAGCCCTGATTGTCTCGGATCCCTGGGTTAGCATCATTCCTTAACAAGTACTCCAGGCACCTGCAGCAGAGAAATCCTTTAGCATTTTTACAGGCAAGAGGCCAGCTGAAGTGGAGAGCACTCAAGAAATGTACTCCTCTATCCACACCAGGGGTGGAATTTATGATAAGTTATAATTTTAGTGATAATTCGTCACAATACTCTTCCCTGAATGTATGATGCATGTGGTCATTCTTTATAGAATAAGATCATGAGAAAGACTATGGTTCTCATTATATCAGAAATGAAATTTCAGCCAATACTTTTAGGATTATTTAAGCATGTATACCTATTAAAACAAAACCTGTATTATATCTGTAACTACAAACAGAAATACATTCAATTATAATAGTGAGTTTTAATAGCTTCCCCTGATGCAGAATCGCAAAATTAATACATTTTAAGATTCAGTAAAAATTAAATGAAAGCCATTACCAAGCTTAAAGTTATTTTTTAAATAAAGTAATCAATGTATCAAGAAATCTCAACAGCCCTATGAATAAATGACAGACCAAATGCAGAAATTCCATACTTGTAATTTTTAACTTCCTATTGCAATTCAGCTGGTGCATTTTGCTTTTCCCAACCTAAATAGATTATTCCAAATGGATAATGTTTTCAAGTACAGTGAAGTTAGCATCACTAGATCTACCACCCTCAACAACATCACATACACTTGCACTCCATTTTGCCACTTACTTTCCATCGGAGTCGGAAGCAGCAGCGTAGTGAAGAGGGGTACAGCCCCGTTTGTCCAGGTCATTAACGCTGGCCCCTGAGCCCACCATAGCAAATAGGCACTGATAGTTGCAGTTTGCAGCAGCGTAGTGCAAAGGTGTCCTGCGGAAAATATGTTACTTAAAAATTAATACACAATAACATATGAAACCACACACATGACTAATTTAAAGAACAATAATAAAAATAAAAACTATATTCAAAAGTGATCACAGACATGAAAAATATCACAAAATTTTGAAAAGGGAAGACATGAGCTAGCCAAGTGAACATCTCTCTGGAACGGTTATGGATTTAGACATTTCCTAGAAATATTTTTTTTTGCTTTTTAAAACAGGATTGGTGAGTTAACATCTAAGAAATAACTCACCTGCCAAAACTGTCCTTCTTGTTAAAATCAGCCCCAGTGTTTAGGAGAAGATTGAGACAATCAAGGTTCCTGCACAGGACAACTGATGTTTATAAACAGGCTTTTCAATCCAGTTACCTCAACCAGAGCGCAACATTTTTTTACATCCTCTTACCCTCCAGCTGCGGCAGCATGTAAACAGGTCCTTCCAAAATCATCAGGGGTGTCAATATCAAAACCTGTGGAGAACAGACATAGAATCATGATGGTAATACAGTGACATGCCTGAACATCTTAAGGTTTCTTTGTGATTTTTCTTGGCTCACAGTGCCTTAAACGGAACCCTCCACCATGAATAGACCATTTTTGCCAAAACTAAAATTCTCCTAAAGCAAGGTCCCAGGCATCATAAAACATCAAGTAATAATTTCGGCAACCTTTTATTTATGTTTCTCTTGCTGAGAGGTCCTGGTCTGATTACCACCACTGTAATTTGCTTTAGAATGGACCAAACAGCTCTGAATACCTTGTTTAAACACTAAGTACGATGAAATTTTTAGGTGATTTACACTGTAGCCCTATCACCTGCAGCCAGGCTGCTCTATCTGAGAGACGTCGTTACCGGAGGAGAGCAGTTTGCGGCAGCAGTCCGAGAAGCCACTGAGAGCAGCCAGGTGCAGAGGAAACATGCCGTGGACTCCCCGCCTGAAACACACAAAAATAACTCAAACAGGAGGGTCAACAGCATACATCACTCCAGGAGAGTTGCAACAAATAAGGACTGCTCACTTGGAGGTGTCAGCTCTGTTTGTAATAAGTGTGTTGATGAGAAGCTCATGTCCATATCGAGCTGCGATGTGCAGGGGCGTGTTTCCATTTTTATCTTCACAGTCTATCTCAGCACCTGTAAATCAAACCACAGAGCCCCCAGGTGACACTTATTTAGATCAAGAACGAACCTTAGAGCAGGAAAGAGCCCCTTGTGTCATGTCCTCATCCACTCATCTCTACTCAATATTAACCCAATAAGAACAGTGCAATAGCCTTGAACCACCTATCATTTATTCATATTTGGCATTTCTAATGCTGTGGATCATATAAAGACATTTCTTCAAATAGTTTCAACAAATTGCAAAGTGCCTAAAGATACCCAGTGACTAGAATACAGCATCACCAGTATACCAATTTCATGCCTAATCAGCTGGCCCCATTTCTTCACTGCTTCGTGGCTTAAGTTAGAGGTCTTTGTACTCAGGCTTAACAAAACAAGAAACAATCCTGTGAAACTGGTCAAGTAGAGGGAATGGATTGAAAATGAGTGACAAATGAATTGTCCTTCTAGACTACAAGAGAACATGACTCTTTAGAAGCAACGAAGGAAGAAATGAGGGGTGAGTCAAGACTTTTGCACAGCACTGTGCACTGCTCTGTCTTTTCTCTGAAAAGAAGCATCACCCACCATTCTGAATGAGCGCCTGAGATCGGGAGAACCTTCCATGAATTGCAGTCATGTGCAGCGGAGTTTTCCCATCTTTACTCTGGAAAAAGTGTATTAGTGTAAATCAGCATCACTTTTTTCCTATCGACAGACACAGTAAAATACAGGAGCCATATGATAACATGATTTTATATCATTTAATTATTCTAAGCCTATAGATAGGAATTAATTGCAGGCTGCCAGTAATTTTTTCCTCTCTCTTTTGGAGTGCAGACAAACATGCTTTATTACAAAAATACCACATTAAGCAACGAGTTCTGACCTTAATGTTGACATCTGCTCCATTCCCTACCAGCAGCTCGAGACAGAGCGCCCCGTGACGTGAGGCGGCCGTGAAATGCAAGGGTGCAAAACCCTTCTCGTTCACTTGATTGACGTTGGCTCCACACTCAATCAGCTCATTCACCACCACATCCTGCCCGTTGTAGCAGGCCACGTGCAGAGGGGTGTTCCCGTATGCGTTTGGCTCATTGATCTTTAGAGGGAGCACACATTTAAACAGTAAGAAAGGTGAGGATGCGCAGACTATAATATAGCTCAATAACTCATTTCACATTAGTGTACCAAAAACAGTCATAATTAATCAGTACATGATCACGTTCCAACCACAAGCCCAAGGTAAAATAATTTTTATTTGAACCCGTTTAAACGTAATGTTGGATTAATGAGCTGAGGTAGTCTCAATCTGGCAAAGGTTTTTTAGCCTGCTGCTCTCAACCCTATAAGAACCCAACGACCAACAGCATAAATGAGAATTCTGTTAAGAGATGTTAATAAATGTCATCTCTATTTGTTATAGCAGGACTTTCTTATAAGATTTTTGAAGATTCTTTTCATAATTTAAGTAATTTCTGGGTAGATCCCTGAAATATAATAAAAAGATAAGACTAAGGAAAAAAGGGAAGAGGGGGGGAAAAAAAAAAAAAAAAAAAAAAAAAAAAAAAAAAACGTGACATGACAACTCACATCCACTCCCAGATCCAGTAGGTATTTCACTACACTGATCATTCCACTAGAGGCCGCTGCATGCAGAGGAGTATACGCTTTCTTATCCTTACACATCACCTCCGCACCATGAGACACCAATAGCTTCACTACATCTAAATGACCTGAGAAAGAGAGAGCAAAACAGAAATAAAGGGAAAAAGAAAGCATGTAAAAAGAAGAAAAAGATGGACAGAAGGCAGAAAGGAATAAAAATGACTAACTAAGCAGAGAGCTATTTTTTTGTTTGAAGGGAAAACAGAAGAGCTTTAGTATTTTGATGCTGTAGAAAACCTAGTCTTACCCATATATGCAGCCCAGTGGATCGCCCGCCTGTCCTTCTTATCAAACGCATTAATGTTAGCTCCTCTGGACAGCAGCAATCTCACTATCTGTAAAAGTGCATATACAGTTAAGTCCATAAATATTTGGACAGAGACATATTTTTCTAATTTTGGTTCTGTAAATTACCACAATGAAATTTAAACCTTGGTTTCATCTGTCCAAAGAATGTTTTTCCAGAACTGTGCTGGCTTTTTTTTTTTTTTGTTAGATGCAGCACACCTCAAAACTCCAGGCCTTTTATCTGACCAACTGATAATGACATAAAGGAATTGCCCACACCTACCCATGAAATAGCCTTTGAGTCAATTGTCCAATTACTTTTGGTCCCTTTATAAAGAGGGTGGCACATGTTAAGGAGCTGAAACTCCTAAACCCTTCATCCAGTTTGAATGTGGATACCCTCAAATAAAAGCTGAGAGTATACACATTATGTCCATGTCCATTATATAACTATAATTGGAATATGTTTCAGTAAACAGGTACAAAAACAAATCTTTGGTCATGACCATATATATTTGGACCTAACCGTATTTCACAATTTATAGCATTAAAGAATGTTTATGTTTAAGAAAACGGAAAAGGTGAAGTTTCCCCCTAAACAAACAACTTTTAAATTGCTCCTTTTCCTGTTTTTTTTTCCTGTGTGGGGGAACTTGGTGTAATTCTTTATGTTTAAAAAAAAGCTTCACTACAGAGGTTCGAGAAGGGAGTGTGGTCTGACCTCCAGGTGTCCGCTAAAGGCTGCGTGGTGGAGGGCAGTTCGGCCTGCCCGGTCAGACACATTCACGTTGCTGAGTAAAGGAACCAGCGCTTCGGCACAGTGAACCGCTTTGTTCGCTGCAGCCACATGTAGTGGCGTCTGCCAGTTTTTATCGCGTGCATTCACATCAGCAGAGTGCTTCAGCAGCACCTGGACTGCCTCCTGCAGGATACACAGGAAATAAATTTACACAAACATTATATTATCAGTATGAAAACACATTTCTCAAATTTAAAAAATACATTTAACAAATTAATAAAATAAAGTGTTCTGCATCCCATAAAAACAAGCTATAAAGTGCATTAAGCTACAATAGCAAGAGGTGCAAAGTATGTTATCTTAACTGGGCAGCAAGCAATTAAAAAAAGCTAAAAAATTGCACAACTAAAGATGAGCTTTCTGAAATTGTTTCTGTTTCTATCTGTTTACCGATCAGATGGTCATGCCAAAATAATCTGATTACACTAAAGCTATCCTGACAATTTGACCTTTCATAATCATTTACATACTGTAAATGTAAGTAGACTGAAAATGAGGCATAACATTCTCTCATTAGGCTGGAATGTTTTAAAAATGCCTTCTTTAAAAATGAACCACACAATAGCAGCTATGAAAGAACACAGAGCATAAATGTCAGTTGCAGCAGATATCATCTGCTGTGAATCTTCAGTGCAAGTTAATTCTCAGCAGTACCTCACTGCAGGAGGCCACTGCCCGGTGCAGAGGAGTCAGCCACTTATTGTCTTTGGCATTTACTCTCCCTCCTGCAGACAGAAAACTTTGTGAGAATCAAGTGAAATTTTCAAAAAAAGAAAAACAAATTGCACAAATAAGGTCTTCTCCCCAGTATGCTTCTTACATATACAATCCATTTGACAGCACACTTTTACCTGATAAAATCAGGAGCTCTATGATTTCAGCATCTCCTAAATATGCAGCCGCATGCAGTGGAGTCCTCTTCTCGTTATCCTTAAAATTAGAAGATGACATGCAGTTACAAAACAGAGCAACGGACACAGCTGATTGTAGAGCAAAACAAAAAGGTGTAAAACAGAAACGCCTTGTGAGATTTGTCTGATGTAAACAATGGAATATTAGTAGGTATAATACTATTTAATAGTGTAATTTATTAGCTTCCCAGTTTACAGAAACCAGTTGTAGTCCATCTGTTAGTCTCCCTTTTACCCCTTCATCAATAGGAAGGACCCCTACCAGCACACCTGAAAGTCTAATTTGGGTGATTATTAATTCTCAGCAAAGTTGTAACAATGAAATGATTGCGTGCTGGTATCACAAACGGGTTTGACTTGAGTACCAGATTCTACAGGTAGCCAGCCCTCCTACTCATGCCTATGTACTGCTGTTGAAATGTGACACACTGTACATATCAGATCCGTTTCCCCCCCCCCAAGCCTTTAAAAGCCAATTACGCATTTTGGGCTAGTATTGGCCCAATACTAATGCTGTGGATCAGATCAAGACTTTCCTATTAAAAGTGCATCTGTATCAGTGGAGCTGACAAAATGGATCAAAAGTGAAGATGCAGATTCTTGTAATTTATTGTCTATATTCCATTAATATTTTAAAAGGTTATTCATGTCATTTTAACAATAATGGTTTGAATTGAAATACTGAATTATGTGAATCAAAAGATGCAATGAATTATTTCCTTAACGACTGTATACAAACTGAAGGGCGCCCCAAATTATCCAATTAAGTGAAAAAGGAAAAAAGGGAACCTTACTTGCACATTCACATCCTCCTTCTTGAATATGAGGGAACGCACTTCATCGGGGTCGACATTGAATATAGCTTTGAGCAGTGGAGGCTGAAAGAGAGAGTAATTCTGAATGTCACTGCACACGGAAACAGGTGTACAATAAAGAAGAAACACAAGTATTGAGATAATTCTCCAAGTAAGTTGCTCCACTCTTGCGGACTGAAACATTTACTTAAGAGGGACTGAACTGTGAACTGTGGTCACATGTTTCTTTGAAATCTGACCAAGCAGGCTGCAATATGAAAGGTGAGCTTAATAATGAATAGGGATTTATTTTATGTTCAGTAGGATACAGTAGAAAATGGTGGTATGTTGCTTTGCAAATATAAAAGGCTCGGTAGAGTGATACAGGAGTCATACAACCATTATGACTGTGATGGTCCACTATTGCATTTTTAGTTTTTTTTGCAGAAAAAGGAAGTTAACTGTAGTAATCAATGGTCAGAACAAAGCATCTAGACATTGTATCAGACTAAAGTGGATGTGGCCTTTTCTACCAAAACACTAACTACTCTTTTTTTTTTATCTCAGCGGAACGGAACTGTTTTGAACAGAACAAGAGTTCTGTTTACCCACATAAAATGGAAAAAGAAGCTGTAATTACAGCTATGGAAACAACAATAAGGTTTTCCTGTTAGCAACCTAAACATCTTGATGATCAGGAAAGCAGGTACTGCATTATTTGCTTCCTCATATCATCGGGCTTGTCTAACTTCCCTAAACAGAAACTCTGAGTCAGCATTTTATAGAGGACCACATGGCATGCAAAAGGAACTGGTGCATCTCTATGATTACAACATCAGAGCAGCAGGGGCTGGTGATAATGATAATCCACAGATTTATCAGGATCAGTGAACATGACAGAAAACAAACTGTTTAAGGCAGTAATTAACACACTATCCTAGGAGGATAATCAATAATAACTCTGGGTTTCTTTATCTGTGTAAAGTAACTTTACCAGTTCTAGATCTTTCCTTCAACAATACAGGCTGAACAAGTAAACCCGCAAAATACCACAGCAGTTAAACAACAGAATGTAAAGTAAAAGTAAAACAAAGTAAAGAACAAAGAAACTTATGTGAACAGGACTCATCAAATTCTGAACTTACAGAAGAGATTTATTACATCAGAAATCAGAACAATGTACATGTTCGTAAAACACTGCACTACAGCAACATCACCACCCGGTAAGCACACACACACACAGGAAAACACAAACAATACACACACTCCTCTGCTTATAGGTCAGTGTTTTCTCCATAAAACACTAGCCTATTCAAGGAACATTCTGAGCAGGATTTCCTGATCCAGATTAGTCCTAGTCCCTAGACTAAAAACCCTTCACGGAGAGTTCTAATTCACAGCAACATGGAGACACTAGAATAATCCTCCACAAGTAGACAAAAATTATATTTTTAAATATTATATTAGAATAATATTATAATATTAAAGAATAAAATAATATTTTTTAACAAAATATATACACACACACACACACTACTGTGCAAAAGTTTTAGGCAGGTGTGGAAAAAATGCTGTAAACAAAGAATGCTTCAGAATTATAAATAATGATTGTTTATTATCAATTTACAAAATGCAAAGTGAGCGAACAAAAGAAAAATCGAAATCAAATCAATATTTGGTGTTACTACCTTTTGCCTTCAAACCAGCATCAGTTCTTCTGGCCCCCACAGAGCCCTGATCTCAACATCATCCAGTGTGTCTGGGATTACATGAAGAGACAGAAGGATGTGAGGAAGCCTACATCCACAGAAGATCTGTGGTTAGTTCTCCAAGATGTTTGGAACGACCTACCAGCCGAGTTCCTTCAAAAACTGTGTGCAAGTGTACACAGGCTGGTGGTGGTGGTCTAGTGCTAGGATACTTGTCTATGGACCTATGGCTCAAGAGGTCCTAGGTTCGAATCTCTCTGGCACTACCACCACTGGGTCCCTGAGCAAGACCCTTAACTCTGAATTGCTCCAGGGGGACTGTCCCTGTAATTAGGACGTGGAAGTCGCTCTGGATAAGAGCGTCTGCTAAATGCCATAAATGTAAATGTAGAAGAACTGATGCTGTTTTGAAGGCAAAGGGTGGTCACACCAAATATTGATTTGATTTAGATTTCTCTTTTGTTCATTCACTGCATTTTGTTAATTGATGAAAATAAAATTAACACTTTTTCAAACCATTTTTGAAAGCATTTTCTTTACCGCATTTTTCCTACACCTGCCTAAAACTTTTGCACAGTACTGTGTGTATATATAAATAAAAAATAAAACAAAACAAAAAAAGGACTAAGCCTAGCTTGAAGCTATGTTCAGCAAGATACTTTTTAATTTAGTCTGCAGACAAATATATATAAAAGAGTACCGCACCAATTATTATTAATAATAATAATAAATAATAATAACAATAGAGTAAAGTAATTGAGTTTAAAAGTCCACTAGTTGATGTCAGGAGTAAGTTCAGTATAGTTTGATACTGTGAAAGCATGTCTGCATATGGAGCTATGAACCAAGATAAATATTTTTTGCAAATACAAGGAAAAAGCTTTCACCATCCAAGTACAAGTACGCAACAAATCCTACCTATACAAGCTGCTACTTGCCAATTACCTGAACTCTTTCATAAAAAAGGTCCATGGGAACCACAGAGAAATTAAAAACATTAGTCACCACAGTACACTGACACTGACATTACAACCAGTGATAAGTATGAAAAATTATGAGGAAAGGAGTAATACAAGAAAAATGACATGAATAAAAGTGGGTTTTCGGCTCCAAGCTCTATTTAACTAGATATTTGAGATCTGTTGTACTTTACACAATCAATATTTAGTTGCAAAAAAGTGAAAACATAGAGAAATATTTTTCTCTCATTCTGGGATAAATCAAAATATTAGTTTTTAATCAAAGCTTAACCATCTTGGAATTTTGTTTGCATATTTCAGTATATATTTAAACCCAAGTATAGTTTGAGTACAAATTCACAAAAACTTAAAAGCTTACAAAAGTTAGTTAAGCTTACAAAAATAATGAAATTTACCTCAGAAGTACAAAATTCTATCTAATCCTATGGAAAACATTTTTTAGAAGAGATATGATTTTGCAAGGTTCCTTGAATTTAACAAATGTTTTCAGGTTTATCTTTGTTTTCATGGTAAGTCCCCCCAAAAACACAAATATAAAACAGTGATGACTGATGATTAAACACCTCAGGTCAGGTGTGTTCATCCTGTCCTCAAGTTTTCTTTCAGTCCTTACTTGCACTCTGGTGTAACTTCTGGAATGTAGTGTATGGTAAAAATGCAGACTGTGAGTAACAGGAAGATTTCTGTCACACATTCTTCAGTATTGTGAAATAACAGCAGGCTGTTTAGTGGAAGATGGATTGAAAATGTGGAAAACTCCTTTCAGCTCAGTGACTTGAACTCTAACATAAGCCACCATCCTCAAGGTCACACATTCAACACAATTCTTTTTAAGGTGACCTTATGATGACTTACGACTATGTATATACATGTTTATTTATGAAATGCATTTATCAATTATACATTTTAATCCATTTTATTGACTACAATGAGTGGCATACATTCCTTAATGACAATGAAAGTCTTCCTGTAGCTACTTAACGTTAAGGACCTTGTTCAGGGATTCAAATGGTGCTAATGCCAGACGCTAATGCTAGAGACAGAATAGAGCCTGGCTTGAACCCACAACCTCTTGATCAGTATCTGAATATCCTACACCAGGCAATCACCACACCACAATAAAGAATGTATATAAAAATTTGTGTACTTCATCAAACTGCTGACAGTTCAATTTAAAGGAGTGTCAGGCTGAAGAAAAGCTCCAGCTAAGGGAGAGGACTCGCACACCTGAAGAGCTCTCAGTCTGAAAAGACTCAATAAATGGGCATTGCTGAAACAAAGCTTTGGCTTAGCACGCGTGGTCCAAGCCTGCATACATATGAGGTTTTCAAAGGTTTCAACCACTCTTATCCTTATTCATCTCTAAAACGAGGAAAACAGTCTAGTCCACTACACATCACCATGGAGATGCCACTTTGAGAAGGCATTTCTTGAGTACTTGCAGATCAATGACATGTTTCCTTTAGCTCTGAAACCAGCATTCAATATTGTTTAAAAAATGCAGACATCACACAAATAACTAAAACTGCATAATCAGCTAAACGTATACTTGATCTCACAGCAAAAGCTTGTCCTGGAGACCTATTCACAGTAAAAACACCACCAGGCTCCTCAGAGTTAAAGTGCAAAAATGACTGTGCAGCATAAAGTGCTCAAAAAATAAATCAACATATTTATTAATCATCAATCAAGTCATAAAATATTACACCAAACGTTTAAATTCACTACAAATAAAAAATACCCATCATTTTGAATAAGCATATTTTGATTCTAGTGTTGTGGGTCTCCTCCCTTTCAATGATGCTCACAAAAGCAATTAGGAGTGCACAGGATTCCCCCCCTATTTTTTTTTAAAGAACAACCAGTTCCTTCTGCATTCACTATTAAGGTAGAATTCAATTAATGTATGACCAACAGCAAGAAGATGAAACACTACTGTAAAACAGTAAACCGACCTGGAATAACTATTCTATAGCTGTCCATCATTACACAACGGCTTGAGACGTTTACTAGCTTGATTATCTGCTGATACCAACATCACGATCATTAACCCTTAATGATTCAGCTTAACGGAGCAACTGTGCAGCTAATGCTGTCAACAGACAATCAGTATTGCGCAAAAGGCATCTATGAACTACCTCAAAACAGTTATTATGGATGCCTGAGAATCAGAGACCTGAAGTTTAACTGAAAACCCTATAATCATTTTCATTAGAGGGACAGAAGCAGCATATGGTGTTACAGTAAACTGAAGGAACCTGTTGTTAGCTGAGCAAAGTTGATCAAATAAGACAGGTAATCTTTAAAGTAAATAAAACAAGCAATATCCCCATTATGTGGTTTAAAGAGACCTTTTTGACAGCTTCCATCGCCAACCCTTAATCCCAGATCAGGTTTCATTTTCACGGATCTAGTTTAACTCCAACCCCCCAAAAGCATTTTACTTACAAAGTTGAGCATGTTTTTGTACGAACTGCTTTTTTACTAAAATTATATTTAAGGACTTTTTTACTGCCGTGCCCCTAAAACACATCGTGGCCTGCGCACACAAAGCTAAAAGTTAGCTTCTCGTCGGAATTACCAGTTCCACCTTAAACAGCGCGTAGGTTCCGTTCGGGCGGCTGCATGCGCCAGAGCGAGAAAGTCCTCTATTTAAGGTGGAACGGAAATTTTCAGATAACATGCTGTCGAACACAAAGCGAACTTATCGATTTGAAACCAGTCCATAAACTTTACTTCGGACCTGGATTGTCCGCCTATTCAATTTAAAACAGGTTTCCACAGCAGACCTGTGAGTTAAGCCGCAGGTAAAGGCAAACTGCTGACCGACTCGTCCGTTATCTGTTAGCGCTCTCCGGCTAGCTGAAGCGCGGCTCACTCTTCACTCACCTGGTCTCTGATTTTGAGAACCACCATTTTCAGGTCTATCTTCGGTTATCATGCAGGAAACGAGTTTGTTTAGTCACCCGCCTCTTGAATGCCGACACTCCGTTGCTGTGTAAACTTTAAAACCCTCCAGCAGGCCTCACATCTCCTCTCGCCAGCAGCTAAATCAGAGAAAACTCCACAACATTACCGCCACCGTCACCCTGCTCACAGGCGGTACGTGACTGGTTGAGCGGGCAGTAACAAAGACACTGATTGGTTTAAACCCAGCCGCGGTAAGCAGGGCTTCTTAGAATCCTGGGCAGCGAAATGTGGTATAGTTAAAGGGACACTCCACCCATTGTCCAAAATTTCTGTCCTTCAGAATGTAAACAAAGTCGGCCGGAGTGTTATTTGTGAACCATTTGAAAGTCGTAAAGACAATCTTTATACTGATGAATGAATCTGTAATACAAAACGGCAAGTTTATTTTTGATCCACTCCTAACAGTAAACCTAGACGTGTCTGCTGAGTTTTTATATCGAATAGTGAGGATGATAAAATGGTTGCAAATGTGGAAAAAGGCTTTTTAAATACTTCCGCTATTATTGTTGTTATTTATATAATGACTTATGAAGATGTATAGGTTATTGTACTTTTTATTTCCCCATTACTGTTGTTTTGCTGTGATGATATTTTTACTATTATTAACAATGAAACATTTGCTATCAGTTCCCTATTCAGGCCCAGCCTGAAAACGCCATGAATAACCGCTGCTTGTTTTAAAACTGCGTTTTAAGCTAAAAGCTTCTCAAATTTGTGCCAAATCTTAGTGATTCAGGCGAAGATTTGAAAATCGGTGAACTTTCCCTTTAATACGAACGTTTCCCTTAAACACCAGGGAGCGCCACAGTGTGTTTGGTGTGAGGATTCAGGATTTAAACTTTTACACTTTGTGCACACTAACGACGAGGGACACAACAGTGAAAGGTTCTTTGACTGATGTTCTTCTCAAAATAGATGGCCTGGTATTTCTAACAGGCCTGATCTCCATGCCAGAACCATACTTGCAGGTGGTTAGCAGTTACAAATTTACATTTAAAGTCAGTTCTAGTTCAAAAGCAAACAGATAACAGACTGGAGGAGGCATTTTCTGCTCTGTGTTTCAGTGATGAAGTAAGGGCCTGAAAAATGCCTCTGATTACTGGAGCCTGCTGGCGCTTAGCAACAGTGATGCTCTTCACCTGAGTGCGCTCGGGCTGCGTGGATAGATTTCAGCTCCAGCAGCCGGACTGGATCAAGCAGCGATGGTGATCCTCGTCCATGTTTCTCTGAAACTGTGTTTTCTTCACAGCTTTAAATACGCAGTGTGAACATAAAGGGGTGAACAGTCAGGTATGAATGGCAATGATGTTCCCAGCTCTGATCTGGGAGTTCAGTGGACTGTTGGACTTTGGAAAGCACCTTCCTGACTAATGAGCGAAATGGTGCGGTCACAAAAAGAGCCAATTGAATTTATGCTCTTTTTGTCGTGCAGTTAAGTTTTTAAAAATGTATATCCATAAATCATAAAAAGTCATATTAACACAAGTAAATGTCAGAAATGGTGATCTGGATATTGAATATTAACTGTTATTTAGTGTCCAATATTGAGGTAACAAACACACACACACACACACATACAGACAGACAGACAGACAGACATACATAATGCATGCATACATACATACATATACACAGCCAGACAGACATAAATACATACAGACATACAGTACTGTACAAAAGTTTTAGGCAGGTGTGAAAAAAGTTAGGGTTAGTGATTACTGTTCATGACAGTAATCATTTTCGGTGAGGGAGCTTTTAGAGGCAGACGTCTGGTTCCATTCACCAGCACTGCACTGTTCTGTAAAAACAGAACGGGTCCCTTAGGAAAATGTGCCAGCATCAGTGAAATTCCCCTTTAGCATCATTTTATTGCAGAAAGTCTCCTGCTTCCAGTGTGCTGAATAGAGCTTTTCATGTGGGCAGCTCGGTGAAGCGAGAGCAGCGCTGATGTCGGGTTGTTTCGGTGCGAGTTTGAAGGAGGCTCGGCAGCAGCGCAGATGGAAGGTGATGGAGATGTGAGTTTTAGGGGGCGTTCACTCCCACTGCGACTCTGCGAGCAGCTCTGACAGGTCAGTGCGGAAGAGCTGGACTCGGTGTCGCAGACAGTTCGGGAATGACTGCAATGTTTGGTCGATTACACTGGCGTGTAGGAGCAGAACCTGATCATTTACCATATTTATAGTTGAGCAGAATGGTAGCGTGTGCGGCCGCCGGTGACAGTTAGCGGAAGGTTGTGTAGCTAGCTTTAGCACAGTTAGCCAGCGCTAGGCAGCGTTAAGCTTAAACATGGGGATAAAGAGGAATAATACACGATTACGATGGCTAAATATCATGCACGACTCATACAGTAGCTAGTCAGTTGTATTCTGTAGTTTTTTGTTTTGTTTGAAGCATTCTTACAACTGTTAGGCTAAGCCCGCTAGTTAGCCTAAAGCTAACGTGCAGCGGTTTGCCTTAAACCGCCACAAGAACTAAATTATGAGCACCAACAACATCTATGCAAGTCGGAAACGGAGGAAACCTTCTCAGAAAAGGTAGTCAGCACTCATTTAACGTTTGTTTTGAACGCAAATGTGTATAAGTTATGTTAGTCGGGTGATAGCTAACGGCTATGCTATGACAATGTTATTCACATGGAAAGAGGTGCTAAAAGGTCGTTATAAGCAGGCATTAGCGGGACGTCTCTGTCTGTATGTTAATCTGCTCTGTTAATTTCATGTTCTGGGAAGCATCTAGTTGACTTGTTATGCCTATGTTCCGTTCCACCTTAAATGGTGAAGCAGCTCTATTCTGGTGCATGTAACTGCTGCACCATTTAAGGTGGAACGGATCTTGGGCATAACAAGTCAACTACATGCCTCCCAGAACATGAAATTAACAGAGCAGATTAGCATACATGGATCTCTGGATGAACATTTGTATAACTAGTCTCAAGTTTGCTCGTTTGGCTTGATCAAGCAACAAAGTGACTGCAGCAGGCTCATAGCAGGCGTTTAACAAATATTTTTTTTTATTAGTTGCAATTGCAAGTTCAGATTGACTGAGGTTCTATTGCACAAATATTGTCTATTGGTGCCTTGGTCATTCAGAACGCCTGCTGCATTCATTGCAAATCAGCCTGTAAACAGACTGTACTGTTATTGAGAGTGTGCTGCATTGATTTATTTCTGTTCCTTTGTCATAGTGTGAAGCAACCTTCAGCTGAAGCTGTTAAATCCAACCCTTCCAAGAGGCATCGTGACCGCCTGAATGGGGAACTGGACAGGCTGGCAAGTCTGCTCCCTTTCCATCAGGATGTGATCTCTAAACTTGACAAACTGACCATCCTCAGGCTGAGTGTCAGCTACATTCGAGCCAAGAGCCACTTCAGAGGTAATGTCCAGCACTGTATACTTTAAAATGGTTTATAAGGTGTCATATTAAGGCTTGTTCATATCAGGGAGCACAGCTAATAAAACTCTGTTGGTCACTGTGTCCACCCTTAATCTTATAACCGAATTTGATTTACAGTCCAATTAGTTTTTTCCCCATAGCCTTTTATATTCATTTATAGTCTCTTTGTAAGCTTATGCTTTGTAAACGTAGGCTTACCAAGAGGAGAGGAAAAGAGAATAAATAATTTATAAATTGGTTATAACCCCACCAACTGTTTCCCATAGTGTAGGTACGGCTTAGTCTAGTATTAATTGTACTGGTGGGAGAAACAGGGTTGAAAGGTGGATTCATTCATTTGTATGTCATAGGGCCCTGAAAACTCCTGATTATTGGTGTGTTTTGTCTGATGTTTGTGTGTGTGCGTGTGAATGCATGTGAATGCGTGTGAATGCGTGAACGTGTGTGTGATTATCATGCCTTGTCCTAAGGGGACTGAGCCAGAGGGCTTGCGTGAGTAATCCTAAACAGACTTGATGAACTCTCAGCTTTGCAGAGAAGAGTTACACAACTGTTTAATGTGAGGTGTTCTTTGACTACAAACTTTGACCCTTTCTGTTGAACACCAGGGTTGCTGCCAAGCCATGCTCTGAACCAACAGAGATCTTAAGGGCATTTGCTTAAGAGCCATCACATGAGAACAGTGGAGGGAAGCTTGCTGAGATACAATCTAAATGTTATACTAGCGTATATTTGTCTCCTGTTTGTGCCAAGTTAAAAAGCACATTGTTATGTATTACATTAAATAAGAATTTTTTTGTTAACAAAGTCACAAAGTGGGTTTGCTGTGAAATTGTAGAGAACAGATTAACACTGGTGGTAAATGGAACCAGGGGTCTTGTGAACAACACAAATAAGAGTCATTTCTTTACCATCCAAACCCACCAGTGAGCCTACATGTTTTCGATTGTTTACATGAAATGTTGACGGTGGTACAGTAGGGAAAGATCTGAATGAAATTATCTTTATGGTCTATTTTGCCTCATTACAAGCCAACTTGTATCCTGTATTCACTTGATTTTAGGACAGAAGCTATTCCAAATTTTAGTTACAGTGAAACAATGTCTCTGTCATCTGGAAATGTAATCATAATGATTTAATGTAATAACCTTCTGTGAGGGAGCTTAAAGTTGCAGACGTCTGGTTCCAATCTCCATCTCTGTGAAAAAAAATTAAGTAGGGTTCTCTTAGATGGAGCATTTCACACCAAACTACTTTAAGTAAATTTGTTTACATTTTAACGATTTGATTTTGAAGAATTTTAACATACATTTTCTCTTGTCAAGGTTTTGATAAGAAGCAATGTTGCAATTTTAAAAGTGAATTGAAGCTAACTTGGCTTTCTTAAAATGTAGATTTTATTGAACCCATTTTTAAAGATCTTTATGTCTATTTTAATAGCTCACCGTAAGACATACTATTTCCATACCTGTCCACAAGTCTGCCCTTAATAAGAATCTAAATGTGGATTATGACGTGTTTGAGATATATTTTTGAAAAAGATTAGACACTTTTGAATTCTATTATTTGAAAGCAAACATGTCCGGTTTGATCGACTATATCTATGAAAAACGTAAAAAAAAATATTGATGTTTTAACCAAACCATTCTTGTCAAAGACAACATAATTTTTGTGTTTTAGTCCACAGACACTAAAAAGTTATTAGTGATAACAAGATATTGCACATCACTACTGTTAGTTAGGGCTATTATTTTTTGTAGAAATTCTGATTTTTACTCTTTTTGTTTTTTAGTCTTAAACTCAAACAAGTCTATCCTACCAGCAAGTAGCTGCGCAAAAGCCCCATTGCAGGAGTTGCCAGAAGGGGAGCTGTTGTTACAGGTAAGCTGCTGTTATTTATATCCAACTTTTTGGAAACAGAAACAGAAAAAGAAAGATTTTGCTGTGTGTACTGTGAACTGTGTGAATGAATCCTATTATCAATCAATCTGTTTTTCACTGTGTCCTATGAACTAATACTCTGCCATCTGACTTGAGCTTGATAATTTTTTCTCTGTTGAATGTGGGTGGACAGATTTGCCCCTCAGTAAAACAGTGTGGGGAGGTGTTGGTCTAGTGGTAGGATACTTGCCTATGGACCAAAAGGTCACTGGTTCCCACCTCCAGCACCAGCACCATTGGGGTTCTAAGCAAAGCCGTTAAACCCGTTAAGCTCCAGGGAAACTGTGCCTGTAATTAGGAAATAGAGGAGCATCTGCTAAATAAGTGGGTTTTGATGCATCAGTGAAGTGGTCATATTATTCTCCTTGTTTGTTAAGTTATTTGGAAATAATACATATTTAAATGCACTGCTCAAAAAAATTAAAGGAACGCTTTTTAATCAGAGTACAGTATGAAGTCAGTTAAACTTCTGTGATATTGATCTGGTCAATTAAGTATCAGAGGGGGTTGTTAATGAGTGTCAGCTGTTTTGGTGCACAACAGGTGCACTAAAGGGGCAACAATGAGACAACCCAAAAAACAGGAATGGTTTTACAGGTGGAGGCCTCCGACATTTTTTTCCCTTCTCATCTTTTTTTGACTGCTTTTCAGTAGTTTTGCATTTGACTAGGGTCATTGTCCCTACTGGTAGCATGAGGTGATACTTGGACCCTGCAGAGGTTGCACAGCCAGTCCAACTCCACCAGGATGGCACTTCAATACGTGCCATTGCCAGAAGGTTTGCTGTGTCTCCCAGCACAGTCTCAAGAGCATGGAGGAGATTTCAGGAGACAGGCAGTTACTCTAGGAGAGCTGGACAGGGCCGTCGGCGGTCCTTAACCCATCAGCAGGAACGGTATCTGCTCCTTTGTGCAAGGAGGAACAGGATGAGTAGAGGGCTGCCAGAGCCCTACAAAGTGAATATCTCTGACCATACCATTAGAGACAGACTTCATGAGGGTGGCCTGAGGGCCCGACATCCTCTAGTGAGCCCTGTGCTCACTGCCAGGCACCGTGGAGCTTGACTGGCATTTAACAGAGAACACCAAAATTGGCAGGTCTGGCATTGGTGCCCTGTGCTTTTCACAGAAGAGAGCAGGTTCACTCTGAGCTCACTCTGAGTTTCAGATGTGAAAGGGTCTGGAGAAGCCACGGTGAACATTATGCTGCCTGCGACATTGTTCATCATGATCAGTTTGGAAGAGGGTCAGTGTTGGTCTGGGGAGGCATATCCATGGAGGGTCGCACAGACCTGTACTGGATAAACGATACCCCAGGACACCATCCGTCATCCATTATCAAGGAGCCCCAATGTTGTCAGGCATGCATACAAGCACATGGGGGCAATACAAACTGAGTACCATTCTGATTTGCTGTAATAACATTTCAGCAAATTGGACTTGCCTGCTGCATCAGTTTTTCAGTTTAAATTTCTTGATGACTTCGAATTAAGCCCTCTGTAGGTTCATAATTTTCATTTTCATCAAATGATGTGGCATCCTTTTTTTCCTAACAGATTACCCATTCCATATCAGTATGGATATCCAGCATGATTTTTTTTTTCCAGTTGAGGTCTGAAGTGTTTTCAAAGTGTTCCTTCCATTTTTTTGAGCAGTGTATATTCCTACAAGTAACAACCGCAGTGAGAGGAGCTTTTTGTGATTAATAGTTGGATGACGGATGCTATTCTCTGTCAGAAATGATCAGCAGTTCTACAGAAGCACACAGATAATGAAACTGTAATTGTGTTACAGATATGTAAAACACCAGTTTGTGCAGCTTGAAACGTTCAGTTCCTTGTTTCAAGTTTTTGCATTTGCATTTACAGCGTTTTAGCGGACACACTTGCCCAGAGCAACTTGCGTTTCTTAACTACAGGGACAGTCCCCCCGGGAGCAATTCAGGGTTAAGGGTTTTGCCCAGGAAACCAATGGTAGTGGCTGAGGTGGGATTTGAGCCTGCAACCTCTTGGTCTGTAGGCAAATATCCTACCACTAAACCACCAGCGTCCTATTTTTAGTAACTCAGTACTAACCAGCCAGCCTTTGATTCAAATGTGATCAAATTATACTTTGTTTCATGTTTCATTATTGCAGTATGAAGTTATACACTTCACTGATATTTTATCTCTGTTGTGCATTAGCTTCTTTACATCTGGTCTCTCATAGGTCATCAATGGCTTTGTATTAGTGGTCACTGCTGCAGGTACCATCTTCTTTGCCTCTTCTTCTGTTCAGGACTATCTGGGGTTCCATCAGGTTAGTCTGTATTATGTCTTAAAGCTTATACATTCACTCCTTTTTTACTTATATTTTAATCGTATTCTGTACTAATTACATTATTGTATTATATCATTAATATATTATTAAATGATTTATATTGTTGTGACACCGCACATAACGCGACCCTAGCCGATGGCCATAAGGGAGGAACCCCCTAGGCTCGGCATGGTATTCTTCCAGAAAGCTCTACAAATGTCCTGCTCTCATACCAGCTGGATAGTAAAACAATTAATTACTCAAATGATTTTACTCATTTTGTACTGATACTTTTTTTTCCTCAGTTCTAAGAAAACAAGTTTACTCACTACTTACTTAAACTAGTAGAATTGCTGATGCAGTATGCAATTTGTTTTATTTAAGTGGGGCAGTGGTGGCCTAGTGGTTAGGGCGTTGGCCTCGTGATCAGAGAATCGGGGTTTGAACCCCTTCCTAATGGGTTGCCCTGAGGTACCCTTGAGCAAGGTGCTGTCCCCGTCCCGCTCCTCCCTGCGATGGGCTGGCGATCTGTCCAGGGTACATCCCCCGTCCTCGCCCTGTGTGCGCTGGGTTGGACACCAGCACTCCCCTGCGACCCCATTTGGGACAAGCGGCAGAAAATGGATGGATGGATGGGAATATTGTACACATTTGAATGCAGTACACATTGAAATATCATTTTCAGTTTGATTAAAAATTTATTTTACAGTTTCAGTTTTGGTGCATAGATCTGCATTAACACAATGACACATCTGGGGGGGAAATGAAATACAGATTAAAAAAAAATTCTAATAAAAAAAGTCTCAATATTTATGAAAACCAGTAATGGTCAAAACTGCAAGGATCTGAATCTGACCACTATCTTGACATATGAAGACATTGTGTGTGAAATTGAAGGCATTTCAAATAAACAAGATTGCAGTGGAATTTCCTGTCTGTAATCAGACTTAGGGTTGTAAACAGATTCTAATTTTAGTAGCTTGTTTGGGTTTCCTGCTGACTAGACCCTAAAATTCATAGGGTAACTTCTTTTTTGGCTTGTGAGTGCAACTAGTGCTCCATTAAGTTATAATGTATAATATAATGAATTCAGTATTATTATGTATTTATTTTTTTATTTAGTTGATATACATATAAAGGTAACAACATGAAATGCAATGCGTTATGTGTGTAATGCATCTTGATGAAGCTAATTTCAAGCTCTGTCTTTGGTCAGGCCTTTTAAGAATATAAATAAACATGTAGAACAAAAGAAGACATATTACCACTACCCTTCTTATAGTGCAATACAATCCACCAAAAAGACTGCAGGCACAGGCTGGGGTTGACATTCAGTACAGAGCTGTTTCCAAAGCACTGTGTGTTTGCCTTTCACAGTCAGATATTGTTCATCAGAGTGTGTATGAGCTCATTCATACTGAAGACCGGGCTGAGTTTCGCCGACAGCTCCACTGGGCTTTTAACTCTGTCGACTCTACAGACACTGGCCAGCCAGAGGGAGGTAAAGGTCAATTTAATTTAATTTAATTTAATGTAATTTAATTTAATTTAAATGAGTACACACTTAGATAAGATGTGCTGTAACATTCTGTCGGATAAAAAGACACATGAGCCTAAAGTTCAGTTCCAGTGTAATGAAATAATTTCTTTTAAAGCAAAATGAGATGGCACAAAATACATTTATGTCACCCATGACGCTCTCCACCCAATTGTGATAACAAAGAATAAATTGTGCTCCCTACTCTGAAACATTCTGGCTATTAACTATGACAGCTATTTTATATATTTAGCATATATGCTAAACAGCAAGGATGTTCCCTCTGTTTGACAGCATACATTCTTACCTTTCACCAGTTCCCTACAAGACTGCTTTTATAATTGCTGTAGAACATTAATTCTCTGGTGCATTTTGATTCTACAGCTAGCCAGGATTCACAGTTAGGCCTGACATATTACAATCCTGACCAGATACCACCAGAGAACTCACCGTTCCTGGAGAGGAATTTCATCTGCAGGTTAAGATGTCTCCTAGACAACTCATCTGGCTTTTTGGTAAGTTGGGGAAAGACAGAATTGATTTAATAAAACAACTTGGGAACAGAACTAATGGAAATTGAGAAACAGAAAAAATTAGAAGCAACCATATCTTCTGAAGTATCTTTTGTTTCGTGCAGCTGACACAAAGTCTCTGTTTTGTCTGTAGGCTATGAACTTTCAAGGCCGTTTGAAGTTCTTGCATGGACAGAACGAAAGGACAAAAGAGGGAAAGCTCATTCCACCCCAGCTGGCCTTGTTTGCCCTGGCCTGTCCAGTGCAGCCGCCCTCCATTCTTGAGATCCGTGCAAGAAACTTCATCTTCAGGACCAAGCACAAGCTGGACTTCACGCCAATGGCATGTGATGCCAAGTGAGTAAGAGTAGAGACCCTCCACTCTTACACCTTGTAGGGGTGCAATTGAGTCTCAAATTTTCAACAGGCTGTTAAGTCAAACATTCTCTGGCAACTTTTGTTTTTGCCACATTTAAAGATCTCAGTAAATATGATTAGATTGACCCAAATAGGCTCCCTGTTGTATTATCATGCATCAATTCATTAGTTTCTTTATTGACACTATCCCCAATATGCTCAGAATAACTTAAATTATGCATTGTATTTTTTCACAATAATAATTAATATTGGCCTATTTTCTCTTCTTGCTGTTCATATTTTTAAACATCAACCTGCCAAGATGCCATTTGTAACTTAATGGACCTGTTGGGCCTGATACCAGGATCAAAAAGGGAAAGTCCCCACTGAACACAGTAAAATCGTTTAATAAAATTTAGCTTGCCAAATTGGACATCTATTTGGGACAAACCTAAACAGTTAAATGAACAATTGAGGAACATGTTTTGGAATACCTAGTAAACTAACATTGTATTTCTGTTTCTCCACACAGAGGGAAAACAGTGCTGGGCTACACAGAGCAGGAACTATGCTACCGTGGCTCAGGTTACCAGTTCATTCATGCAGCCGACATGCTGTACTGCGCTGAGAACCACATTCGTAGTAAGCTCTGTCACTCCTTTCTGTAATAAACCTTTTTCATTACGCAGTCAAAGAATAAGCATGTAGAAAATAATTGAGATACATGGTTTTACAAAGACAGCGAAAATAAATTGACTCAGGGACTTTCAATGTGGGAATATGCAAGAATATAAGAAAGGAGCTTCAAAAAAGTGCCTTATTGAATGTAAATCTAGGCACAACTAACCATTGTGTGTACAAAAGTTTATATGTATGTGAGTTATTGGTAATCAATTTTAACAATTTAATCATTACACAGTTTATTACAGCAGGCATTTTATTTTACTTTGTGAAATGTATAATTTGTAACTAATTAATTAGTTATAAATAATTATAAATAAACTAAATAATTATAACTAATAATATACAGATCCTGTGAGTTTCCTCTTTCTCAGGGATAATCACAAAAGCAATTTTTAAGCGAACAGCTCTCCCATGTGGTTAATCAGCTAAGGGGTGCTTTATAATGAATCAGATTGATTAGTCATCAGTAACCAGATGAATGGGAAATATCATTTTTAATGAATTTATTACAGTTTTTGATCATGACAGCCCAAAAAAGAATATAGATTTGTAGGCATTCAGATATACCTTTACCTATACCTTTATTTGAATCTATTTTTATTATACATAATACAAAATAATCTGACTTTCTGCTCGGCTGTTTCTTCTTTTGAAGTATGAGTTTGATGTTTAGTAACAGTTTAGATAAATTACATTAGGTCATTTAATTTAATATTATTTTCTGTTTCTACAGTGATGAAGAAAGGTGAGAGTGGGTTGACTGTATTTAGGCTGCTTACCAAACAGAGAGGCTGGGTTTGGGTTCAGGCTAATGCAAGACTCATCTACAAAAACGGACAGCCCGAATTTATCATCGCCTCCCAAAGAGTACTCACGTATGTTGTTAACAAACTATTTTATATAATTTTTAAATGTATATATAGATATGATGTGTTAAGCTTTTATTTATATATATATATATATATATATATATTTATTAGCTTGGGGCTAATTATATTGAATCAAGTAATTAATTTTTCATATAAGACTAGGTCTATATGACCTTGGATTGCAGATGTAAATGTAAAAATTGTCAGACTATGCAAAGCGTATTGTTCTGCACTGTGTATTTGCACTTAATGTAATACTGTTTAATGTGCATGTTCCATCTCGCAGAGAAGAGGAAGGAGAGGAGAACCTGAAGAAGCGCAGCCTTATTCTCCCCTTTAGTTTTACCACGGGAGAAGCTGTGCTGTATGACTTCAGCCTCCCCAAGTCCCTGAGTGGGTTTACTTCAGACAAAGATTCCAGGGCTCCAGGAAACAGTAACCAACCCAATCCCTGTAGTAAATTGGATCCCAACTCACTTCTGGGCTCCATGCTGAAGCAAGATAAGTCAATTTATGTGTACCCATATGGCACAAATGAGCTGCATGTTCAGGAGCCTGACGATGAGGAACTTGGTGGGATCTTCTCCAGTAACTTGCAGGAAAACATTCTTTCATTTCCTGAGAATTCTCTCTTCATACAGAACTCTGCCATCAGCTATGGAAAGGAGGAGAGTGGGTGTGAGCTGCTGAACTTTATGAGCAGTTTGGGCATTAGCCCAGAAGACTTACAACTTCTACAGCAGGATGAGCTATTCCTAAACATTGACTTAGACCTGACGGATGACGTCCTGTCCTATGTGCAGGATTCCCTGAGGAAGAAGGCAGACTGTTTGCATTCTAGCAACATTCAAGCCAGTCTGGATGAGAATCGTCTGCTTGAATATGATCTGCAGACCCTCACACCATCTTTATTCCCCTTACAGAGTCATTCCCAAAGGACCTTTGTACCCAGTCCAGCCAGTTTCACATCACGGTACCAGCAACAGCACCTTCCTTTCCTTGGTCCTTTGGAACCAAAGGTGTTTTCACCCATGCAATCTTTTTTACCACCACAACATTCACTTTCAATGCAAGAAAATCAGCAGAATCCTCAGGAAAACCTTTATGAGCCGCAGTCTCAATCATGTCCCAAACCTCAAGAACTTTGTCAGGTGACTCTTCAGGGGCAGAAGTTCCAACCAGTGACCCTGCAACCTGTATATCCACTGAATCCACAGCAGCCGCAGCAGATGTATCATGGATTGAGTCACGCCCATGGGAACACGGGTAGTAGCATGGTTTATAACCCAGACAGTGGAACCAGTGGCCAGCAGATGCCAGCTGTCTTCCATCCCAACTTGCAGCAGCTGGGAAAATATTATTTGGAAACCTCCCCTCTGACCATGGAGTTGCCTTATAGGAACCAGCTAAACGCTGTATCCACCACCTGCAGCCAGGAGTTTCCCTGCTCATATATTCCTACAGGGGACTCAAAGATGAATGAATTAAGCTCTCAGGATGTGGAGGAGCTTCTAATAAGCCTGGATGGAGCAGGCCAGCAAAAGCATGGCCAGCCTTGTGAAGTCCAAAGAGAAGGTAATCCTCTATATGTATAGTTTATCGTCAGTAAGTTTGCTGCGACAGTCAGGTATGCCAGGTGAAAGCTAACACATCATGTTAGTGGCCTAGGGGTTAGGGACTAGGCCCCAGGATCGGAAGGTCGTGGGTTTTAATACCAGATCAGTGGCATGCCCTGAGGTACCCTTGATCAAGCTCCCATCCCCATCAGTGCACCCCAGGTGCTTTAAATAGCTGCCCTCTGCTGCATGTGTGTGCATGAATGAAATGCAGAGGAAGCATTTCGTTGTGGTTCACTGTGTGCTGTGCTGTGTTTTACAATGGCAATTATTCACTTTCACTTAGTGGTAGAAGCCGTTAAGAATTTAATTAATACATCACCAGGAACCAATGAGAGAACGTTGTACTCTGCACTGTCCTTTACAGGCAAAAAACAGCTTTACAACTTTCACTGTCCCAATGGTCTATTTCAACAGTCAATGTTTGCTGGACAACTGTCTCAGAATACATTCCAATCATGAATGCTGTACTTTACATTCTTCTCTTCCAGCACAATCTTATAATTGAAAATAAGCAGCAAAATCAATTCTCTCTCTTTATTATGTTTTTATGAGTGAGGCACAGTACAAAAAACAGCCGAAAAAGAGCTGAAAGTATTTACAAAGGAAAGTTTTGAGCCAGCTTGAAACAAATGTCCTCATATTTTTTTCCAAAAGAACCCACAGGCTTTTTTATGCATTTATTTATTTCATTTTGAGGAATAGCTCTCTTGATCCTGATGGACAACAGTGAGCTGCATATGAATTGTTTGAGCATAACAAAGCCATCTGAATTAAGCCATGAAGCATCAGGCAGGTGATTAGTTTACTGTTGATGCTGAATGCTGAGTGACTGCAACCCCTTTATCTAGGTGCCTTGTTAGTTTAGAAACTATTCCCATTTATTTACCTTAATCTGCCCAATTTGAATATAAGATGGTTAGAATGAAATGAAATAGTATTTTCAAACAGAGCAAGGGACAAAGCAAAATCTAAAAAAAAAAAAAAAAAAAGGTGTGGCTAAAGACTTGCAAAATATATAATACAGAGTAACAAAAATTGAAAGTTAAGATCTTTATTATGGAGCAAGATTGGAAAACGTTTATTTTTAAATGGTGTAAGTAGATCAAAGGGAAAAATAAATGCAAAAAATGTGATATGACACCATAAACTCTCAGTTGTAAAAGGGGGTTAAGGAAGGAAGTCAACATCTTAATAGAGATAAAACAAAGTGTCCTTTTATTTATTTCAGAGTGGGGCCCATTGAAACCAGCAGGAGAGTTGTGAAGAGAAACATGTCACCCATCCTGTGCCTGAAAAGTTGCATGCAAACATCCAGCTGTACATGGAGCCTACAGCCGAGCAAGGGTGATGTCATCAGAGGGCTGTTGTCATGCGGGTGTGACGCAGTCAGGCATGTACAAAAAGAAACTCCCATATTTGTAGAAAGACCTCATTGGCCTGACAGGGAAACAGGAAGTTCACATTAATGAGTAAGGTTATGTGCATACAAATGACCCTAGTATCATTCCGGGGTCCTGTGAGGTTGAGCTGGCCAAAAATTCCATACAACCTAATGTGAAACCTCAGTTTTCATCACAGTTCCTTCATTTAAAGTGTGTTTTTTATTTACAGACATATCGTTGGTGTAGTGAAAGGCCTAAAAAGATATGAATGTAAATAAACAACAAAACCTTAATGTAAGCACTGGGACAATAAGTGACATTACTTATAAGGTTGAGGAGGATTTTAACCAGCGCTCTGTAAAGCTCAAATAATTCTTGTTCAGCTTGGAGCTGATATTTGTTTGTGAAATTGTCCTCCAAAGTGATATTACCTGCTCTTGCATATACAAAAAAACCTAAAGCACTAATGCACTACAGCGTTAATGCCAAATAAGCCATTAAGTCAGGGTAAACAGTAGAAGTGGAGCATCAGTGATTGTTAATAATTAACACACTGATTTTTCCATTTTGCTGTTCTGTTTTTTTTTTTTTTAATATATGGCCAAATTATTTTTTTTATTATATAAAATTAATTTAAAAAAAAGTTTTTTGTGTACACTGACATTTACCGTAAGCAGTGACAATCACATGGAAATGCTTTTCTATCTAGAAAGGTTTGGTAAGAAAAACACTGATTTTTCCATTTTGCTGTTTTGTTTTTTGTTTTTTTTAGATATGGCCAAATGATTTTTTTTATTATATAAAATTAATTTAAAAAAATGTTTTTTGTGTACACTGACATTTACCATAAGCAGTGACAATCACATTTCTGCATGAATGTTTATTACAAAAATTTTAATAATAAAAAAAAAGGTTTTGTAAGTTTTGTGCTTTTCTTACCAAACCTTTCTAGATAGAAAAGCATTTCCATTGCAAAATTTAAAAAGATGTTTTAATCAAAGGTTTTGATCAGCAATATTTCCACAGCACTGCGCAAATCAGTACTGGTAGAGGTATACAGGTATATAATTTATATACAAATATTTATACATTTCTCCAGAATGAACAGAATTTGTTATAGAGTCCAAGAATTTTTGGAAAAAAAATGTCTCTAAAATTTAGTGCACGATTTATATATTTTGTTTAACATATTGAGTGAAAAAAAATTTAAACATGCACAATCTTTGCACAGTCTGCAGTTTATCATTTTTTCCTTATATGTTAAATTCAGTAAATAAATAGTAATTGTGTATTCATTTGTGAAGAAATGCGTCTCTGTAGAGCGTCTATACTAGAAATGTGTAATTTAACCAGAGGTGCCCAACTTGCATATGATTGAATGTGTGCATGTTGTAGACATTTTTGTATAGCAACGTAATTTCTAATCGTGCACTTTGGATAAACCTGTTGGAAGACATTAAGAATTAGCTCTTCTCAAAAGGCATAGGTTACAGATAATACCAAATAGTTGAAAATGTTTCCAAATATAGAAATAAGTGAATCTTTTTTCTTGCGGATTCACACTGCTGCATTTTCCAAAGTCTGCGTTTGCCTGTGCTTCTTCCTGCAACAGCGAGTGATAGCTAACAGGCTAATCCTAGCCAAATCACTTGCGTGTTGAAGTTTTAAATAGTTAAAAATATTATAGGTTTATGTTTAAGTGTAGATAACATAACAAAATAATGGAAAATGATAATCCTGACTTCTAGCCAGATGATGTTTCAGTATGTACAGGCAAACATTGTAGCTACTAACTGACAAACATGTTCGCAAAACAAGCTAAACCAAAAAAAATGCTGCTTTTGTTTGTCACGATTTAGATTTGTGAAGGACTGTCACTGCTAATTTCTTTCCTTTAACTTGTGATCTGAAGAAATGCTGATAATAAATGGAGCACTGACCACTTCAGGCTAAACTTTCTTTGCCTAAAAGTTGAGCCGCCAAACGCACAAACATCTCGCATAAAATAAAATATTTACCCATCCAATATGCACCCCCAATACAGCTAGACATATCTAACGTAGGATCAGTTCATGACTTGTTTTTAAACTAAAAATAAGTTGAATTTTGATTAGATAATCCTTTTCAAGAATTAATATATTAAAGATATAATGACTAAAATATAACGTAAGTACAGAAACTATTGGATCATTCATTTGGAAATCTCTCTCAATGCTTCATGTGCATGTCTGTATATAATTTTACATAACATGTCTGATACTGTTTTGTCTCTTTAATTGCTAAATGTGTATTAATTTATTCATGTTTTTGTTCACGTTGTGTATTCCTGTCATTAACCACATCTAACAGTCCATGAATGTAATGAATGATAACACTTCATCTAAATGCTTTTTTGTCTCCCAGATTTTAGTTTTTTTCTGCAGTGTTTTCTTATCTTCAGCTCATCTGCAGAATAAACTTATACTTGTTTGTCATTCAGTTGCTCCATTCTTGATTTAAGTGTGTGTTTTGTTTTAACATGAACACATATAAGACCTAGGAAAATGTTACGTTGCAGAGATTTCATAGTCACAGTGTTGATTCTGTCTGCATTGTCTTTATAGATTTGTGAAACCGACCCTGCTTTGGAAAAGAAAATGCCACCAATATTTTTTGTTCATTTTTATGCATATGCACTGTAAAGCATAGATCCTCCGATCCAGATTAATAGAGAGCTGGATGTAGTTTAAGCAGGTTGCAAAGGGGTGATTATCTACCAATGGGGTTAGTATTGCAAGGCATGTTGCTACCGTTATAAACTAAAGAAGTTCAATTTGGATTCTAAATGTGTCCTGACTGACTACATCAGGAGTCAGTGGATCACCGTGGGCACGACACTGTACTTCAACACATCACATGTAGAGAACAGTGTGTATCTGAACTCTTAATGTTATAAGGAATCTTTATCTTCCTTTAATAATAGATTTCCCATGAAACATTAAGCATAAATATTTTTTATAACAGTATTTCACACTAAAACAGTGCAGTGCCGCCCTCTGCTGCCGTAAAGAGACACAGCAGCTTCTTTATTAACAAAGATCTAGTGAAAGTGACCATCTGTCATTGTGAAACCTCTTTTTTTCACCCACATACACTGTGCAGAAGGGCGCAGTTATTTAAAGCACCTGAGGAGCAGTGATGGGAACAGTACCTTGCGCAAGGGTACTTGAGGGCAATCTACTGGTTTGGGATTCGAGCCTACGACCTGACGACCCTGGGGCCTAGTCCCGAACCATTAGGCCACCGCTGCTCCTAATGAGCGCAATAATAGGCTGAACAGTGACCTTAACTAAGCCCCAGTAAATGTAGAAAAATGAATAAATCGAACAACTGATACGATGTTGAACTTTCTGTTGGAAATTATTTGAACATCTATCAGCATTGAAACTGAAAAGGCTGTAGGCTCGTAACTTCTCTTTTGACAGATACAAAATGAAAGGTTAGTTAAACCCAAAAAAGGAACTGAATGTGAAAGAATGAAGTAGAACTGAAATTAAAGTGGCGATTACAGTGTGTAAAAATGATAACTGTGTTTAAATGGTGTCTAATTTGTACTCTGTGTCCAATTCTGCTAAATACCGCTAGAAAATCAGAGCTTCTTATATTCCTTTTTAAACTTTTCTCTGCTCTTCTGAGGCTCAAGTCACTTTGACAAATGACTTCTATGACTGTTGATGAGAAAACACACTTGAGGAAAGCTTTACATACTTGTTATGTACATGCCAGAGACCAACGCTGTCCTAAACTCAATGCTGGATCAATGCTTGTGTGAAGAGAGTGACTACAGTACAGCTAGATTTGGGAACATACAGATGCAGAAAAAAGGATGTGGCCCACTGAGAGGGAATTTCCCATAATTCTTGCATAATTAAGTGATTAAGTGCACAAAGTGGTTTGGGGCAAAATGTTCTGTGATAGGAGAACGTACTGACTCAGAATTGTTCACAGCGGTGTTGAATGGAACCAGATGTCTGCCTCTAAAAATCTCCCTTAGAGAAATTAAACAGGTGAGATTGCATTGTTTTACCAGAGTTCTGAAAAGCCTTTTGGTGTAAAACGGGGTGGAGGGAAAACGTGCAGAGGTGTATGAGGGTGAACAGTCCCCAGAGAAGTTCAGATTTACCACTGTTTTACACTCATCAATGTTCCACTTAAACGTTCAGAAGACACGCGTAGTTACGGTAAAAGATGTGGTGGGTTTGGATAGTAGATCACACGGGCAAAACATGATTATTAGAACTTGGCCATAAATATCAAGACATGTTAAAAAAAACAAAAGAAAAACAGATAATAATTCTCAAAAATACTCAATTCTGTTAGTGTCAATTTGGGATTCTAGGAGTAACAGTTTTATTTTTAAATTAACCCATACTCACTGTGCTGCAGTGAGCAGCCACATCCAGCGCCCAGGGTTCATTGATGGGCTCAAGGGTACTTCGGCGTAACCTGCTAGTCTGGGATTCAACCCATGACTTTCCAATCCTGGGTCCCTAAACACTGGACCACTGCTGCACATCAAGGTACAAACATTGTCAGTGTATTTTCAAAGTGGCAACACTGAGGTCCAAATGTATACCTGAAATATTTTTTCCCAGTGCACATGGGGCTGATTTGTACTTTTTTAAATAAGGTTTTAAAGGAGAGCAGTGAAAGCCTGGAGTCAGGCTACAATTTTAACTGCAATGAAATAGGGTGGAATTATGCACAACCCCAATGATACTCCAGTACTTTTGTTTCTGAGAGTATATATTTGAGCTTGTATGTAGCATTTCTAAAGTAACTCCTTCAGTACAGAGTCCTGACACAGAACTGCTTTTTACCATCGGACACAAATCTACAAGTTAGACTCACAGTCATTTACTACTGGATTCATTTAACTGTGAGTGTCTATTGCAATCTGGATGTTTCTTGGATTTGTCCGAAATAAAATAATGTTGATTGTAGCAGATGGTTGTTGTCAGCGGTGCCCAAGAGGGACACACACACACACACACACACACACACACACACACTGAGGATTTGGATCAGGCCAGTCAAATTTCTCAGCTGAAAAATGTTCCGTTACAATTTACATTCTGGATGGCTTAATGATAACTGCACTTGTACGTAGCAATGTCTCTGTTATCCACAGGGGGAAGCTGTTTACACTCATTTTGAAGTTAAAGTGACTGCCATCATGAAACGGCACTGCTCTCAGTGCTCACCACAACAAAATGAAACCTCTGCTTTTAAGCCAAACACCCTGTGCAACAGGGGGCAGCTATATCAGAGTGGGGAGCAGTGATGGGGAAAGTACCTTGCTCAAGGGTACCTCCGCAACCTACTGGTTCAGGATTCAGACCCACAACCTTCTGATGCTGGGGACTAGTCCTAAACCACTATACCACTGCTGTCGCCAGACAAGCTGGATTTTGCTGTTGACAGAATCATGAATAGTACAATTTAATGTATATAAAATTAATTCAATATTTGCTCATAAAAACGAAGTACCTAAAAATGGTAAACATCATTACTAATGTATTACATATATTATTATTAATATTAATATTAAATCAATATCATTAATGCATTACAAATAATAATGTAATTGATAGTGACGGACTAAGTCTGTATATCAATATTAAGAAGTATTTAGTAATTGATCATTATTAATAGCAATTGAAAATGCTAATCATGAATTAATTTCCCATGCCACTTATCCAGGTACCAGGTCACGGTGATGCACAATATTATCAATGTTTACTGTGATTTCTTCATAATCTTTAAAACTGTTTCAGATCTGAATAAGTATCATGAGTCATGTCGAGTGCAGGGATCACAGTATCACTTACTAACCTCAAAAGGAGACTAAGACCTGCTGTTTAAGAATGGCTTGCCTTGGCGAACTGTAGGCTGCACCATGCAGAACATCAGAGAAGCATGACCTCGTGGGGAAAACGGTAGAAAAAAGTTTGACATTTGTGATCGGTCGAGGCGGAGCAGCCCTTCTGGGGAAGGAATGCTTTTGAAGTGACATGTAAAAATCTGAAGACCCCAACAGCTGTGGATTTATGACGATGACAAATCAGCACAAAATCGGCACTAATCGCTAACCCCTCCTCTCTCTGGGAGATAAAAGCACCCCTGTCCTCCCCCTCTCTCAACATCCCAGACAAAGCAGAGAGGGAGAGGACAGTTATTGGACAACACTTTCACCTACTGTCAAAAAAAACACAATTTTGTGAAAATTTCTACAAACATACGCTCTGATATACAGACATTGTCAGTTATATAACATTACTAACTCGTTGACTTAAAGTCATAGTTTGGTCTAAAACAAAATCAGCTTTAAGTTACCCCCTTTAACTATTCTGTAGGATAGACGGTTATTGTTAATCTGGATATTATGGGCAGAATTCAGGCTTTGAGATGCTGCTGGTGGTTTTAGGTATGCTGACTTGCTTTAGTTCCCAGTGAGTCACACACGGTCAGACATAGGTGAGTCTATTAGAGATTACTGAACACCTCCATAATCTTCCTATACTAAGCTACAATGTACATCCATGCAAAACCCAAAAGAAGAAAACCAAAACATGGAACACCAAGCCTGTCCTTATTGATTTGCCAGCAGGTGACAGTATTTCTCTCTTTCTCATGTTAAGAGCTTTGTTTCAGCAACAGGTGAATTTGAGACCTGAACGTTTTGTAACATAGAACAACTTTTATTTCATTTATATAATACATATATTTTCTTTGAAGGTACTGTTTATGCATATGCACATTTTACTAGATTTTTAAAATGTTCATTAAATAAAGTAAAAAAAAAAAACAACAACAACACTCAGATTACAAGACTCATTGGACCCATGTAAAAATTTTAGGCAATTAATACCCATTACACCCCCTCACTGAACACTCATTTTACACACTGCACACCACACATCACTACACACTACACATGCAATGCACACTTATTAGGCACTACACACTCCACACTGCACATCCTACACACTCTTTACACAGACTCCACACTACACACTGTATATTTAATAGATAGTACACAGTCACAGCACACTCTACATTCATAACAAAGTTACTATATAATACACTATCCCTACTCAGGGAATCAACACATTCACTAACTACACAAAAATTACACAAGCACTACACACCTACTACTATGTCTCACACTCATTTGATGCACTTTACTAAAAAAAACATGTTGAATGCAAGTCTTACAATAAAAAAAGAAATATATATATATATATATATATATATATATATATATATATATATATATATATATATATATATATATATTGCAATACTTCTTGTATTTAGGGGTTGTTTAGGGGTTGCCACATATAGAGTACAATACAATATACAATATATAAGTGGTCACGCACCATTACACCATGATTGCCAGAATAAACCACACCATTCATTACGCTTTTCTAACACTCTTTGTTTTTCTTCCAAGGCCAATGTAATGGCAAAAGATGGACTGGAATGTGTGCAGACATGATTTGAGGGGTGGAGACTGCAGGATAAAAAAAAAAAAAAGACAGGAATGCAAAGGTCACATGAAAGGAAATTTGCTGCCAAGGATGGACAGATGGATGTTGTGTTGCAGACCTGAATATTAATGAGATGTCACTGGCACCAAACCCAAAGTTTATTCCTTAAAGTGCAGGCCTGCACCTACGCTTAGTGGAGGCAGTCAACGAAGAGTTGCTTTCAAGAACAACCAAAACATTATGAGCACATTTAAACAGGGGGAAACCCCCAGGGCCCACTAAGGCTTCACAGAAGTTCTAATGATTTCTGGGAATTCAAAAAGTAAACGTCAGCAATTTTATAGATAATTTCAATTCAACAGAATCAGGTATTGCAGTAATATTCTTCTTCCGTTATTTTGTTATTTCTGACGTTGGTCAGAGAGAGTAGAACTCTCAGTTTGAATCTCAGTGGTGTCACAGCCGTGCATCCAAGAAAGCACAAGAGGGTGGCAGGATTGGAAGAAGCACATTATAGCTTTCACTTTTCCAGTGAACTCAAAGAACTCCTAAAAGAGGAAATACAGAATTCTTCAATAATAATAATAATCCTTTATTTATAATCCCACGAATGGGAAATTCACCCTCTGCATATCACCCATACACATATGTGCAGCAGTGGGCAGCTATTGAAAGCGCCTGGGGAGCAGTGACGGGGACGGTACCTTGCTCAAGGGTACCTCAGGGCAACCCACTGGGGTGGGAATTGAACCCACAATCTTCCGATGCAGTGCCAACTCAATAACCACTGCCCTTCAAGAGTCTAAGAGAAAAATATTCCATTCGGACATGATCTGTGCTATCTGAATTGATCAAACAAGCAAGCTTTCTCATTGGTTAGTCCTTGAAACGATGAAGTCCAGAAGACTTGCCAGATAACCAGCAAGATAATTAGGAATAGAAAGCATCCAATCACTTTTTCCAACTCTGGATTTTTTCTAAGACCTTGCCAGGCTTGGGGACATCTAACCCTTGCCTCTGGTCTTCAAGTTGTACACATATTACTTGTTTAAATATGACATTAAAAGTCCAAAATATCTATGTAGCTGACAAGCAAACAGCTCAAAGACAAGAAACAGACCCACAGTAAGTAATGGTTGGCTTGTTTGTTGTAGCATGAGTTGACTCAGGTGCATAAAAAAGGAAGAAAAAAGTGTGCAGTGCTGGGAAACTTCTGGGGGAAAACTAGCCTAAGCAATCTCCATGACCACAACATATCTGGACCTGCTTGGCCATGCTGTGAGGAAATAAAGTGACGCAGCAGTGGCTTCATACCCCTTTTTAGCCATGGCTCTTCCCGACTTGGGGTTCAGTTGTGCAACAGGGGAAGGGCCTACAGAGGAACTGTTCCTGACTAATGTTTAGGAAAGACTGAGCAAATGAAATGTTAAAGGTCATGAAATTCAGGGTTTATCACAGTTAGAAGTCATAGTCAAGTCAAGTCGAGTCATATTTACACATTTTTGCCATTTTGCCAGTATCTTATACAAAATGTTTTTGTCTCAGATTCCGGTGGGCTATTAGTCATTTATCTTTCTGACTCACAGCTTCACTACAAAGAGTACACTTTTATTTCACACCACATTAGCTTTTGAGAGCACAAGCAGAGATATTTTATTATGTCCTGAATCTGATAAACACTTATTGCTGTGTTGTCTCAGTTTGCAGAAATAAAAAAAAGTTTTACTTTATTGCCATGCATTGAGCAAGGTTTTATAGTGCAGTGCATCAGATGAGTGTGAGACATCTAGATGGTGTGTAGTGCTTGTCTCATTTATGTGTAGTTAGTAGAGATAGTGTGTTATATAATACGTTTTTTATGAATGCAGAGTGTGTTGTGATTGTATACTTTCTATTAAATATACGGGGTGTAGTGTGGAGTCTGTGTAAGGAGTGTGTGATGAGTATGTAGTGAGTGTGTAGTGAGTGTATGGTGTGTAGTGAGTATAATGAGTGAGAAGCGAGAGTGTAATGAGTGTGAGTAGTGTGGAAGATTCATTAAAGGGCTGTGTTTTTGTAAACTGTAATGCCAGCAGCAGTTTAAGAAAAAGGAAATTCAGTCCCATCTACAAACACACACACACACACACACACATGCACATACGGCCACTTCCCCTTAGCGTGTTACTGGAGCCTATTGTGACCTATCATGCTTTTGAGTTGTGACAGATTGAGTGTGCATGTGAGTGTGTGTGTGTGTGTGTGTGTGTGTGTGTGTGTGTGTGTGTGTGTGTGTGTGTGTGTGTGTGTGTGTGTGTGTGTGGTCTGAAAGCATGATCTGTGAGCTGGCACTGTTGTAGGGAGATGTGGTGGAGAACACAGTGACTCAGTAAAGCGCTGTTGTGAAGATGATGGACGGTAAGTGTGTGTAACTGTGAAGTCTGAATAATGTTATTCGTGCCTGAATGTGTTAAACTTTGTTAAAATGACTCAAAAAAGACATACAATGGTCATTTTATTGAACTTCAGACACTAAGTTATTATGGTATAGAATTTGTCTTAAGCCTTTTACAGTGACTGCTCTTTTAAATGGCAGCCATTATGTTATTAAGCAATGCTATAGTAAATTAAACATTTTCCAGGGCTTTTATTTGAGCATTAAACACAGAAATCTTGTGCACAGTCCTGACCTGAGATTATAATTATTTTTAATAAGTCACCTGCTTGCTCTGATAAACTGATCCACTTCTCTAAAGTGAGGATTTCAGCTATCTGGTATTAATATGTTTTTAAAATCTACTCTGCAGGCCTGATCTGAACACAAACTGTGCTTATGAAGGGCTTCTGAAGGCACCTGAGTCTCATTAGATTGTAACAGCAATGCCAGTTTTCATCCTAGCAGTAAATGCAGAAGATTGCAGTTAAAAGTTTTTAAAAGTACTGATGTAACAATTTTTTATACATGAACAAGTTGTCGAGCAGTTAAATGACTTAATAATGTTAATTAAGAGCACTGCAAAGGCATTATAATGCTCTGCTATAAGTATTTCACTTTTTACTTCATTCAGATGTTTACATTATCGCTATTGGAATAAAATATTTTATTTTATACAGTGACACATTTTCTCCATTTCTGTTCATCAGGACATGCTTTACATGTTACATAACTCTAAAAATGTAAATTATGAATTGCAAAAAGGAGTTCACATGGTTTTGATTTGATGGACATCTTATGCTTAAGAGGACTTTGTAAACACACTGAACTTTATTAAAAAGCTTCATGAATAATTGGATACAGCTGAATGAAATGATCTGATACCCTCTATGTAGGAAAGAGAGGAGGAGGCAACAGGACCCACAAACCCCTGGGAAGGACATGGTCCCATGGCCCCATGATCTGGGGTCAAGACAGCTACCCCCAAGCAATCCTGAGTAGACCAGGTAAGCCACTCAGGGGCCACGCAGGGTTAAACATCTGTGGTCTCTCCACATTTGCTGCTTGTGGACTTGCTTAAGTGATTACTGATGTGAAGTGATCTGCCTCTGAATTAAGCAAACATGCACAAGTTATCATTTTGGGACAGCCAGTTGAGCAATGACTGGTGTTGCTGGTTTCTTGGACAATTTCTTACACAATTCCTTCAAGAAAGCATAATGTAAGCTTTGGTTTTTATATAATAAAAGTACTTTAAACTGAAGTAACAGTATTATCTAATATTCAGTTCAGTTACACATTATTTAAATATGAAAAAAAATATTGATATAATTACAATTAACAATCAATGTTTTAAGTCATAATTCTGTAGAAATATTGAAAATTCCATCATGTCCATCACAGACTTTCGAGCTCCACTTTAGCTGCCATTGCAGTGAAACATTTTGTTAGGAATTCTTTATTTCATTATTTATTTTCTCCAGAGGAAAAACCTTTTAGTGCCATCTTGTGGACAATGTATTTATTCAATAACATTAACCAATGTCAGTGACATTAATCTTTGGCTTTTACTCTACATGTGTTGATGATATTTTCTCATCCAGAAAATGTTTCTCACACTCCTACACTGCTATTCCTTTGGTTTTGGCTTAAATTGCTTTCTCTTTCAAAGGGAAATTTGTTCAGGGAAGTGCAATAGTCTAAAAGAGGAAACACTGAAATTTCTGCGCAACCTCTCCCAAATGATATTTTTATGAGCTGGCCTTTGGAAACTTCCTGTTTTTGATTCTAAATAAGAAAAAGAAGAGTCACGCTTTGGATCAAGTCTGGTCTGATTTCTCTGAAATGACAGTGACATGATGAGTAAAGACTACTGTCAAACACATATTGAGAAGAGTGTGACATTTAACCAGGCAATAGTGGGAAATCACACTTGTCCTTGTTGGGCTATGTACACATAATGATTTAAATTATGCCATCATCTAAACCTCTGGCTAATGATTTGACTTATAAGCAGCAGATATATTACAACCAACGCTATGAAAAACAAATTTTAAAAAAAGAGTCTTTCACTTTACAGGCAACCAGTGTTTGGTTCAGAACAATGAGCCTGTTTTCACATTGTATCCACAGATCTCATGACCCTGTGGGCTAATATTAGTCTAAATCCATTCAGAGATCAGCAGGGTAAGAGAATAGGCTGAGTCGGAGAGAACACTATTGTGTTTGTTGTTAAGGGCCGTGTTAGATGTGACGCACAAGTGTTGTCTCCAAGCAACCGCATCAGATACCTCAGAGCCTCCTCCATTTCCATAATGGAGTGTAAATACAGCGTCCATCTCCAAACGCTGAAAAGAAACTAAGCAAAAACAGATTTTGCTGCATTGTTTGTGGACAAATCCACACCCAGTCTTTATGGACTGGTGTTTCTCTCATTAATCTGCTTTGTACAAAAAGACTTCAAACCAATAAATATATAACAAGACTTTTTTAGGCAGGATGTCACTTTCAAAAACCCCATTCAACCTAAAGAGAAAGCAAAAGTGATTTATAGTCCCAAGGTTTAATTTTGTATTCTGGATGAAGAAGAGCTCTATTGTGGTGTTTGAAAAAACCAAAAATGTATATGTTATAAGTTATATAAAAGCAATTTAATCTATATTCTAAAATAATTTAATAATTACATTTATTAATTAAATGGAAATTAATTAGAGCGGTTTAGTGTGAAGTGTTCCATTCTAGAGAAAGGTAGATTAGAAACAAAAACAACTGCCTCTAAAAGCCCTTTAAAAATGAACGCACAAAATGGTTATGAATACACTGCCTGATGCCTGATACAGCTATCCAGACCTTTTTCAGAACTGTTGGTCTAAAACTAAATCCATTTCTGGTTAAAGGATGCAGGGTGTTATGATGTATAATTGTCCCCAAATAAAACATATTCAGTGGGTTTGGATAGTAAATAAATTGACTATATTTTTTGTTTTTTAAGAAATTTTGGGAAGTAACTGGATTTCTCCTTTAATGAAACAGCAGGAAGGGTCGGTACATAATTGTGAAGGTGATCAAACCAGAAAGCAGAAGATCTTAAGTTTGTTTTACAGTGTCTAACTGTAGTGGATCTTGGGTGCACCTGTCCTGTCCCTGTTGTCACAAAGGGATCCCAGTGAGAGGTCAAAGGTCACATTAGTTGGGGGGGGGGATGGGTGTCACATTTCACTGCATGCTTAGTCTGTGCTGTCACTGGCTGAGTCAGGAGGTACAGTGATTAAGTGTATGATGGCAGAAACAGGCACAGAAGGTGTGATGATGTTCATGTCCCATCACTCTCAGGCCGAAAGGTCACCACGCTTCATGATTTGAGTAAACCTTTGTTCAGGCCTTTCATCTGCACCTGCCCCGCTGCTCTTCCGAACAGTCTCAGGGAATTATGCGAATGATGCGATGGCGTGAAACGTGCAGCACAAACAGACGTGCTCTTGTGGAGACTAAGAGGAGCAGCACTGTACACTTTAATGATGTTCCACTTAATAGCCTACAGCCAGTCTGCAGTATTTTTCCAGTGGGCACCTTAAAGGGACCCTCCAGCTAAAGCTAACCATCACTAATGCTCTAGCTTTCTACTACCTTAAGAAGTTCTTCAAGGATTCTTTTTACAGGGGACAGCTGAACAAAGAACACAAAGAACCATTTGAATATAGCAACGGTCCTTCTCTTTGATGAAGACAAAATGGTTCTTTTTTATTTTTGTTCTCAAGATGTCACACTCCCACCTTCTAGGTGACATCTCCCAAAAGAACTGCCCACCTAGAGGACAAAACAATGTTTCCTTCCACTGCCCATCACTTAATCTGAACAGTTTTTTAATGCCAAAATAACCAAATGGTTGTTTAATTGGATACATTAAAAATGATGGCTGTATGTCTGTAGAACCCCAACAGAGAAACAAAGACTAAAGGAGGATTTATGCTATTATACATATTCTTCTATTCCCTTCTCTTGGAAGGGAATAGAAGAATGGCAACCAGTCTCACCTGTGAACATTTCATCAAATATACAGTACTGTGCAAAAGTTTGAGGCAGGTGTGCAAAAAATGCTGTAAACAAAGAATGCTTTCAAAAATGGAAGTGTTAATCATTTATTTTCATCAATCAACAAAATGCAGTTAATGAACAAAAGAGAAATCTAAATCAAATCAATATTTGGCGTGACCACCTTTTGCCTTCAAAACAGCATCAATTCTTCTAGGTACACCTGCACACAGTTTTTGAAGGAACTCGGCTGGTAGGTTGTTCCAAACATCTTGGAGAACTAACCACAGATCTTCTGTGGATGTAGGCTTCCTCACATCCTTCTGTTTCTTCATGTAATCCAGACACACTGATGATGTTGAGATCAGGGCTCTGTGGGGGCCAGAAGAACTGATGCTGGTTTGAAGGCAAAAGGTAGTAACACCAAATATTGATTTGATTTAGATTTTTCTTTTGTTCGCTCACTTTGCATTTTGTAAATTGATAAAAATAAACACTCATTATTTATATTTCTGAAAGCATTCTTTGTTTACAGCATGTTTTCCACACCTGAACTAAAACATTTGCACAGTACTGTATGCTCAAGTGTTTTAATGAAAGTTGTTAAGTCCTATCTTTACAACATTATTTTGTCCCTGTTAGTGTTTGTGGGATGATGCAGTGCTCTTCATAAATAAGTAAAGTATATGAAGGGAAAGCACACTTCTACATTTAATAGTATAGATTCAGCTTACTGTTCATTGCACAGGAACTGTTACTGTTATTGTAACAGTGTTCTCTCATTACTCTTTTTCTGAATGCTTGTTATATAACCTCTTAATGATTTTTTACATAGGATTTTAGTGACTAAAACAATGGCGAGGGTAATTTGAGGGGTCAAAAGCACCCAAAACCTACAATTTGGTCTTATATGTTTGTTTTTCTGCCATTAAGTGAAAGTGACCATTCTTGTCGTTGTGAGCACACAGTGAATCACAACGAAATTACACCTCTGCATTTTATCTGAACAGCGGTACAACTGTACGACTACCTGTACAACTATTGAAAGTGCCCAGGGAGCAGTGACTGTACCTTGCTCAAGGGTACCTCAAGGTGACCTACTGGTAAGGGAACTGAACGCACAATCTTCTGATTACGGGTCCTCATCCCTAACCACTAGGCCACCACTACCCCTAGGCTGAACTAACTATACTAAAGTGCTAGTAATGTATCTGAAAATTCAGAATAGCACTAAGAAAATCAAAGGTTAGGGAACTTTGCAGTACAAGGTTGCTCCTATATAGTTCCCTTTACTCCCATGAGTGTACCATGGTGTTGGTGGGATCTTTTTAGTTATATTTTCCCGGTCTGAAGACCAGGATAAACATCTTTTCATGACTCAATCTTAAGATGAAAAATCTCAGCAAAATCCATTTTTGGGTCCCTTAATTTGCTTTTATTTAAAACATTTGATTGTCCAGAGTTGATGGGGGAACTTGTCTGCATATTCACATTGGCAGGAGCATGGCATTAAGGACTAGAGATGGTTTTATGGATCAGAATGTAAACATGGTATTTAATGTCCCGGAGAGCAATGCCAGTCGTACCTTGGATGGTTGTGGCACCATCAGGGCCAGGTGTGTATCTTAAAGTGTTAAAGCTGTGCTACATTAACTTACCAAGGAAAAAGAGGCATATGTGTTGAAAATTAACATTTTTAATGAATAAAAATACACTGAAAAGTGGTCAACAGAGTTATTTTTGAGAACTATCAATGCATTATTCCCTTCAGAGCAATGTGTTAAAATATTTGCCTGAAAAGCTCAGTGTGAAATATGCATATTTCAAAGTGACAGTGTAGAAACTAGCATCGCTGTATTAAAAAGCTTGAACACATTTTGCTCTGACAGAGTGTTCATAAAATCTAATGTATCCATTCCCCCCTCACCCCTCACTCTAGTGCATCAGCCAAAATATTTGAGTAAATTAGGTAAAGACTCACTTTAGGTTTTCACTGTAGCTCCTTTTTCAACTACTCTAAGAACATTGGTTATCTTGAGTCAATCTAATTCTCACACTCTCACAACATACTGAAGAACATCACAGGAACTTTCTTCCTCACAACAGATCTGCTGTGAAGTCTCTTCCAATGAGGCTTCCAATGATCATTCGTCTGATGAAGCATCCTGTTACTGCAGCAGGCTTAGTGGCATGAAAGTTGAAGGAAAACATATAAGGCTGATAATTAAGTTCACTTGGGTGGGATTTGTTTCACACTGACTAAACAGTTTGACCTCTAATCCGAGGACGGCTCTTCAGTGGGAGCTGCAGCAGTGATTAAAGCTGACCAGAAAATTCCACAAGGGCCTCTCACTCAGCATTAGAGACAATCCGGAGGGAATGTAGAAAAAATGGCTTAGGGAGAGAAAGAGCTAATGTGAAAAGACAGGGAGACTATCCAACTGGCCTTGTAAAACAGAGTAATTAGAATTCTACCAGAATCTTACCGCAAAGCTGCAATGTTTATAATTAAGTTCATTAGCCTTCTACAGGGTACTACACAGGTATTCTAGTATTCTAGTAGTAGGTATTCTATAAAGCTCTACTGGAGCTGGATTAATTTTCCCACAGGAGATCTGTAACTTGTAAGGAATCTGATTGGCTGACTGGTATGGGGATAAGTACCTTTGGAATGTACTCCATGCAGGTTAGATCAGGAACAGGACTGCTGTTACAGAGGAAGCCCTGTGTGTAAATTATAAGATGTATAATGTATTATACAGAGATTGTAGACTCTACATCTGTTCATAGATTTCAGTCATGTGACTTGCATAGAGACCTGGAGGGCATAAAACTTTAGTATTAGCATGGGCTATTACATTTTTCTTCTGTTCCAAGCAAGCAAACATTTAGATCACCTACCAGCAAAAGATTAGAAAACAAATTGTACACATAGAAGACTTTTGGGTGCGTCTATCTTATGGAGAATCCTTCCACTTACACTGCTGTCAGGCTGAAAGCTTTACAGAAGTACAAACAGCTTTATGCATTTTCAGCGTTTACAGCGTTTATTAATATTGCCAGTTGAGAAATTAAGTACAGTGAATTCTTCACTGTCAAAGTAAAGGTGTGTGACAATTAACTATTAGCTATGAGCTCCATCAAAACTTTGTGCCTGGTAAAGACTAAGAGTGATAGTTTTATCGGCTCCTACGCTCAGGAAGTAGGCAAGTCATGTTTATGCTTCAGTCACTTTTTAATAAGAACTGAATCAGGTTTGATGATACATTAGGAGATTTGATCTGGATTACATGAACGATTCCTAAAGCAAATGTTTTCATTAGATTTAGATAAATTAACAAAAACAGATCAGATTCTAAGTCATATTTAAAAATAGTAACTTCGCATATTATCATGAGGTCTTTAATAAAAAGATACTAAGTCAAGCAGTGTATCGTTTCAGTGAAATTAACCTGAAACTTTGCAGATATCATAGTCAGATGTGTGTGTATGTGTGTGCGTATGGCAATACAGAGATGTTGAGATTATCCTGTGATAAGACTGTGGATTAAGTCAGGGCTGGGGCTCAGTACAGCACTATTGAAATGAGATCTTACTTAATCAGTGCTGCTGGCTGGGGGTTGAGCCCAGGCCACACAAACTGATTAGGTGACCTTAAATTCATGTTCATATCTTCACTTTTATCCTCACTTCACTTTTAAAGCCTGACAGAGAGGGCAATATGGTAGATGTGTATATATTTTTAAATATATTTTTCAGAGGCTTGTGAGCCAGTTTGAATGGACAAAGAGGTGATCTCATAATGAACTGCCATCCAATCACCTACTTGTCAAAGTAATATGCTGTACTGAAAACTGTACACTTTTAACTCTCAATAACTGGGCAAAATCCATCCTCTTTTTGATCCACAAAAAAATCCCTGTGTGGATTTCTATTCTCCCTGTTTCCATCAGGAGCTCAGATTTCCTCTCACAGTCCAAAGAAATGCTTTGTCCATGGGTGTGGCTGTGTGTGTACATGTGATTGTCTGTGTCGATGCCCTGCAGTGGACTGGTGACCTGTCCAGGGTGTTTCTTGCCCTGTGAGTGCTGGCATAGCCTCCAGCTCCACTACAATGTTTCGAATCAGTATAGAATGCTTATAACTAATATAGGCCGAAATCTTTTTAATTTTATATAAAAACATTTGTTTGGTAATGAATGAGATATTGATTTCTGCCAAATCATCAATGTCAAGTCAAGTCAAGTCAAGTAGGTTTTTATTGTCATTTCAACCATATACAAAGTTCATAGTGAAAACATCAAACACGTCATAAAACACAAGACAAGACACTTGAAGAAAAGACTAACAGTACAATGTGAAAATTACCTATTCCTAAAACTTAGTCAAAGCTAAGTCCCTCTCACACCATCAGACAGCAATATGATAAGTCTGAGATGCAAGGAATTGTAGACAGGCTCAAAGTTAGTCAGGACTAATATTATTGATCCCAGCATCCAGGAAAACACTAAAAATTCTCTGGACCCCAGGAAACAGACTGGTTCTGTGTGAAAGGTCATGAAGAAGCTCCAGGAGGGAGGCAATGGACAATTTGCCATTCAGCCAGCTGGTAAATACGCTCCAGTGGTGAAGGGCAGATTGATCCAAGAGATTTCTGTGAACTGTCCCTCACCGCTATTTATAGAACCTTATCAATACAGTGCACAGGGACATGAGCACAGGGATGGTCATGCAAAGCCAGAAAGAGAAACAGGCATAGATAACAATGGAAAACAGCAATGCTTGTAGGCCAGTTAGTTCTCTCATTTCAGTAATGAAGCAAATATACAAAGAAATAAATCTAATAATCAATTCTGTTCAGTCTAAACAAAACACTAGTGGCAAGCAGGAGCAAAACAAACACAGAAATCCTAAAACTAAAATTTCATTTAAAACCAAAGACCTGCAAAGGCTGAAAAAGAGGTTTGAAGGTACTAAACAAGGATCTTTACAAAAAACCACAGAAAGAAAAAAAGAGCATAGAACTCAAGCCAGTTTGTTCTAATGTGCAGAAATGTGCTTGCTTGTGGATCACCAAAACAAAACAAGATGGGGTCTAAACTTCTTCATGGACTCTAAATTTTCAGAGGCAAATGTCTGAAAAAAAGTGAAAGTGACTATCCTTGTCATCGTGAAACACAGCACAGCACAACACAATGAAATTCAACCTCTGCGTTCCACCCATACACACATGTGCAGCAGGGGGCAGCTATTGAAAGTGCCTGGGGAGCAGTGATGGGGATGGTACCTTGCTCAAGGGTACCTCAGCACAACCTACCGGTGAGGGAATCAAACCCACAACCTTCCAATTCGGGGCAACTCCCTAACCACTAGGCCACCACTGCCACCCGCTGCCACCTAGACATTTCTGACTTTGTTAATTTCACACCAAACAACTCATTATGCCTTTGTTTAAATTTTAACAGCAATATATATTATATAACAATATTGGAGAGAATAACAAAGATGGAGCTGGAAAAGCCAAGAGTACATTGTGTGCTAACACAAGCATTTGTTGCATCACACATCCACAGGTGTGCTGGGGGATTTCCCTTTTACAGCACTACAATTAGCAGGCATTTCTAAAATGTCTTTGGAAATGTACTCATTGGACATTACTGGACATTACAATGGCGTCTGAAAAAGTGCTTTTCATGCATTATTTGATCCGACTTGTAAAGTGCTCTGGAGCTCACCCTGAACATCTTGCAGGAAATACCAACAGAGGCCAGACAGAGTAACCTAATAAAACCACAGCAGCTAAATCATTAGAGCGGAAAGCTGCTCTCATAATGCAGCCAGATGGAGGCATTAATTGAGTTTGGATGTGTGGTGTGCAGTGTCACTGCATTTATGCTTTTATGAGGCTGGCTGAGTGGCCAGGGAAAACTGAAACAGCCCTAAAGTGACTGCCTCACACTACAGGCATGATGGTTGTTCCGATACCAGATTCAGACACAGATAATGATCACATATGAAACTTCAAAGTTTCAATCACAGTGAAACTCTGGGAAAAGCTGTAAACACTAGTGCCATCAAGATCCAATGATTTTTAAACTGAACAAAGACATGGAAGGGTTTTATTATAAAATGGTCAGTGAGTGAAAGCATGAAGTGGAATTTTCAGTAAAGTGACTAGAAGTGGAACCAAAAGGTAGTGGTTTCTAATAAAGTGACAGTACAGGCTTTCCAAAAAGGGGGCTAATGAGGAGAAGCACAAAAAATGAATATTTCTAATAAAGCAGCCAGGAGTTGAAGTACTAAGTAGGTGTTATTAATGAGGACATTAACACCATTGTGCATGTTTGCCATTGGCTAAAATGTAGTGTAGTGTAGTGTAGTGACTTTTTTCTTTTTTCAATCAAATTAAATTGAGAGCATTATCTCCATCCACTTACGCAATGACAAATCTACATAACACAAAGTCAAAATATGTCCTTCAGGAAAGAATTTACTCCTATTGACAGTACAACTCTTGTGTTGCATCTTAAGTAATCTACTTGCTGTCTTAACACTCACACGGCTTTTTGGAGTGTCTTCAGCTGTTTAGCATTTGAGATTCTGCAAATTGTGAACAGCTCTCTTGATTCAGGCACGTTTCCAGCATTAATAACATGGGTGTTATCAAACCTCTCCTGAAAAAAGGGAAACCTAGATGCTTCCAAATGTAAAAGTTATGCTCCTATTTCAAATCTCCTACATGGAGACATGGTTACAAAGAACCTAGTGTTCAATAAAATAAATTATTCCTAGAATTTAAATAGCTGCTTTGATGAATTTCAGTCAGGTTCCATCAAAATCATAGCACTGAAACAGAATAAAACATTTGTTAAAATAACTGTCCTGGTACTGCTAGAAGTCATGAAATACTAAAAGATGGACTAAAAATACTCTGAGGTACTGGTGGTTCTTGAATAGAATGTTTTGTTTCTACTGACATTTATGAATCAGAGAAAATCATGTGATACGGTATCCCTCTATGATCCATTCTTAGTTCCCATTTGTTCAAATAATGCAACATTATAAGCATGCTTTTCATAGCTATACAAATGACACCCAGATCTATGTTGCTCTTTCACTAAAATGATTTAGGTCTATAGACTCAATGGCTGGATGCAATAAAATTGCCTTTCGTTTTTAAAAAGACACGACAGAGATAGTTCTGCTTCGGAACTAAGAGGGGAGCTGGGGTGTGGTGGTCTAGTGGTAGGGTACTTCTATGAACCCATAGCTCAAGGGGTCCCAGGTTCGAATCCCACTACCACCACTGGGTCCCTGAGCAAGACCCTTAAACCTGAGTGTCTCCAGGGACTGTCCCTGTAATTAGGACATGGAAGTTGCTCTGGATAAGAGCGTCTGCTAAATGCCGAAAATGTAAATGTAATCTCATGAAAGCTGTACCTAAATCAGCCTTCTGGCATCTCCACAAAACAGATATTACAGGAAATTTGCATCACAGCAAAATATGGAGAAATGTATTCATGCCTTCTCACTCTTCTCATTAAAAGAACACCGGACAGCTACAGCTAATTCTAACAACTCCTACTCTTACAAAAACCAAGAAATAGATCACATGAAGATATTTCTCAGGTTCTTATATATAAAACAGTGGAAGGGAACTGGTGGTGATGCAATTTTGTCTGAACAGGCTGACAACTTGCTAGAGAGTCTCATGAGGAAAGAAAATCTGTATTAATAATGCAGTGAATGATGTAAATTACAAGTTAGATTTGTAAAGTGCAAATAGTGATTGTCTAAATATTAAACAAAGCCATTCTGTAACATGAAGTAGAAATCTGGGCTAGCAGTTCATATGGAAATCATGGGATTTTATGTGTTTGTGTGTTTGTGTGTGTGTGTGTGTGTGTGTGTATGTGTGAGCGAGTGTACCTGAGTGAATTGAGGCTCAAAGGAGAGCAGGGATACACCGGTTTCCAGGTTACCCAGAGTGCACTGGGTTCCCTTGCCACCTCCACATGCTCTGTCGACTGCGTATGATGAAACTCCACGTGCACATTAACTTACACATAATAAATCAAGTAGTGTCATCACTGTCTTTGGAGTACATTTCATCATTAATATTGTCTTTAATATTCTAGAATCTAGTAGTTATATCTGACATGGCATTCTTTCTGTCTATCTGCTTCATCAGGCTTTTTACACATTATCTCTGAACATAGTAATTTATCAGTCCACATTGTTAATATCCTTTACATAATACTGCGAAAAAGTATGCTGCAGACATAACTATGTCAATGTGGTGTGTTGTATTTTCGGCTGTATTCATGTAAACTAATGTCACTGTTGTTTTATTTGCTAAATTTGAGGTTTCGGTTACTAACTGAGATTAGCAACCAACACTAAAGCTTCAAGGCTTTCAATGACACTGCATAAAACGATGTGTTATTTTTGATAAAATGACAATAAAATGAAGTATTCTGTTTATGATATTAACTAATGAATTTACAAAACAAGAGGAGCTAAAGCAGCTTTGCTTAATTTGGGCGGCATGATTGATTTTCCTATGAAAACATGCACTTTGAAATTTCATTGTATGATTGTGAGTGTTCACAGATCTACTTCCCCAGTTTGACAGAGAATTTTACAATGAATTCTACTGTGAACTTTACTGGCCAGCAGAAGAGCTGAGCATGAGAGTTGAGAGAACTGAACTTTACAGTAAAACAATAAATGAAATGGAATACACATTACAGGTTGAAAGTGCATTTTCGTCTGGGCTTACATGTAATATTATCTGAATATTTGTTAATTTCCTAAAAAGTCTCATTGCAAAACTGAAAAACTGTAAATGTATGTTAAAATGTGAAAATACCTTTTTGAGCACAACTTTAGAGCAACATTACACAGGCCCTCCATCCAATAATAAACTAAGCTGAACTGTGGATAAATGAGAGATGGAGAGATGAAGAGGGAACCTTTTAATGTGAAGAAAAACAAAATAATCAGATGCTCTCAGCTACGTAGACTGGTCATCCACTGTGGAGGGAATGAGAACACTCTTCTGTCTGATCTAATTAACCAAAGAACAATATTTGCTCACCCTGAGGAAGACTAATGCAATATTGTCTTTTAATGGGCTGATTCTGCGGCTGAGCCCTCTCTTCAAAATACATGAAAAAGTGTTGAGCTTTCAGAATAAATGTATCTGGTATTTGGTTTCTTTACGAAAAAATGTCTCCAATGCATTCAAAGGGGAAAGTGTGTGTGTGTGTGTGTGTGTGTGTGTGTGTGTGTGTCTGAGTGCATGTGTCTGTAGATGGGTAATTTTGCAACAGGAAGCAGCAAACTGGCCCTACTAACTCCTACTAACTAGTTTTAGATCATGCATATATGTTTTTATACATAGTGTGTCATACATGGCCATAAGCAAGTCTATTAGAGATTATTGAACAATACCACGCAGTGAATCTGTCATTGTGCATTTGTCAAAGTGAATATTTGTCATTGTGAAACACAGCACAGCACATAGTGAGCACAACAAACTGTAACATCTGCTTTTCACAAACCGTACAGCAGGGGGCAGCTATATCCAGCACCTGGATAGCAGAGATGGGGACGGTACCTTACTAAAAGGTACCTCAGAGCAGCTTACTGGTCTGAAATTTGAACCCACAACCTTCCAAACCTGGTGCCCAGCCCCTAAACACTAGGCCGCCACTGCCACCACAAGGCCACCACTGCATAAGATATAGAGTTTCCAAGCATATCAAAGCATAGAAGTATAGAATAGCCCCTTGAAAGATATTCATGCTGGCTGTTTGTGTGCAAAGTGAACTGAACTAAACATTCTACCTTCAACTCCAATAAAAACAATCTACTGAAAATAATGAACACTCACTTCACTGCTCCACTTTTATTCATGTCTCTACTAGTTAATCTGTGCTGGGCATTAAAAAGGGTTAAATAATCAATACGCGAGTCTCCCTTTCTCCTCGGGTTTCTTGTCACATCTGTTGATTACGTTCCGCAACAACTGAAAACACTAAGGGATCATAATTTGTAATTAATGTATGTTATTGATCCATTCATTTATGCTGAAATTGGTCTTAATTTTCATGAAAGTGAAAGTCAATAAAACAGAGCAAAAATAATAAAAATGAGATGCCTTAAAATCCTAACAACTAGTAAGTACAGAGAACTATTACAACTAGCTGTGTGACTGATCACGGATGACCTTTACATTCAACTCTCTCTCTCTCTCGCTCTCTCTCTCTCTCTCTCTCTCTCTCTCTCTTTCTCTCTCTCTCTCTCTCTTTCTGTAATTTCTTCCACTTTTCACTTTACTGCAAAAAAGAAATACTCTGACAAAATCAATATGCTTTCTTTTCATGATAAATGATTATGATTCATCCAAAATGGTTACTCCCCTCTCTTTAGTATCCTTTAGTTTCTAAAGTCTTTTATTTAAACATGGAAAGAACGTTGCTCTGGGGGCTGTGTATGTGTGTGTGATGAGCAGTTGATGTGAGGGAGGTGACAGCATCCTCTCTGCCGCCACACACTCTGACGCTCACACTTAAATGCTTTAATAGGACTAAAGTGAACAAAGGCCAGCTCTGACGCAGGCAGGCTATAACAGGCCTCGCTCAGAAACACCACTTTACTGCCCATCAAGGCTGCTCGCTCTCGCACACACACACACACACACACACACACACACACACACACACAATTGCTCTAAATTTCCAATCCTTTACCAAAGCACCTGGACTCCGGAAGTGGTGCATAAATACAGAAGTGTAGGTTAATCTGTGCTAATACTCAGATAATGAAGGGCCTATTTTTGGAAATGGAGCCGATGGCTATTTATTGACCTGAGTGTATTTTGTGCCAAATGCTGTGGCCTCTTTAGAACAGAGCAAAAACTAGCTTAGCTCCTAACAGATTTTGCTTTGTTGTCTGTGCTAAACAATATCCACTTATGTCGCTGTGCACCTTGTCTGACAGTATTAAAGCAAGCAGCAGGGCTTCTTAACGTACTCAAAGCCCTTTTTAATTAAGAATACTGTTCTGTTTTTGTATGCTTTGCAGGTCTGTTGTGCAGTACTGGACATTCGTTTGAATGACTTGTTTATTTACGCCAATATCTTAGATTGACCAATACTAAATGAAGACAAATGGCCAACGGTTCGTTAGCACAACGCAAACTGTTCATTATTAATATATCATTTTTACCCAGTTTTTAACCCCAGGCTTAGTTGTGTTCATTTTCCCTCCAGTTACTAGAATGTCAATCAGCACTCAGTATCTAGAATTTAACCAGGTCTCAGTAGCCAAAATGCCAACCAAAAAGCACTGAGTAGCTAGAATGGAGGCCAAGCTGTAGGCATCATGACGGTCAGGGATATGCTGAGGTTTCCTCCATTCACTGATGCTCTCTAGATTTTGTTGTTTTGTTTATTAATAAGAAAAGAACAGGTCAAATGTTGACTGCTTGAAAAAACTGGCTCTGGTTTCATCAAATAGTTTCAAACTTCTACTGCTCAACAGAGTTTAAACATGCTTGAAAGGGAATGTGAATGAGTACGAAAAGCACTCTGTATCTCCATCTTTTTTCCTTTTTTTACACTGACCACCTGCATGTCCTCTCTCGCCACATCCATAAACCTCTTCTTTGGCCTTCCTCTTTTGCGCTTGCTTGGCAACTCCATCAGTATCCTTTTCCCAATATAATCCTCATGCATCCTAACCATTTCACTGTCCTCGCTTTCGTTCACACTCATGTATTCTGTCCCAGTCCCACTGATTTTATTTCTCTCCTCTATTGAGCATATCTCAAGGGACTCTCACTACCTGAATAGATACTTATTTATACATACAGTTCATATTTATTTGTTTCCTTTCATTTGATTAGATGAGGCTCTGCAGCAGAGCAGTCGCAGGATAGCTTTATTTGGCCCTGTGCTGTGGACTGATAGGACAGATGGCTATAAGCGTTCAGCTGATGAGAGCTGTTAGGAACGTGATCTTGAATCCGCCCGCAATGACACACTGAAGTCCAGCATGCTAAGAGGTGTTGGAGACATTCATGCTGGTGTATTGACTGTCATCCTGAATAATCATTAACCAGGGGCAGGCTGGTTTCTGCTAAATGAGTGTACCTGGAAAAGTGCATGATAGAGACCTGCTGTTACGAAATAATTTTCCAGTATTCCAGGTGGAGGAGAGATTTCTATCCTTTTACTGACCCCTGCTCTTCCATTGATTTTTGTCCTGAAATCAGGGATAATTTACACAGGGAATTTACCCTGCAGGGACAGGCTTTAATCTTCTGTAGAAAAATTGCTGTGAGGAGTTGATTGCATTCAGACATGAGAGCATTAGTAAGGTCAGGTATTTATGTTAAATGATTAGTGAAGGATCACAAATGCCACTTCAATGGATCCGAAAGGTATGAAATTCATGGTAAAATGGCATAAATAATCACTAGGGCTGGCGTGCTTAATTCAGATACTCGCATATTAATTCATTTTGTTGGTGTTTTTCGTCTTGTATGCTACTGGGAACCTTAATATCTTCTTAACCCTTTAGAACCCACCAGGTCTCTTGAACATTCTAATGGATTCATAACAATGTTCCAAGATACAGGCTTATTTATCAATGTTCAGCATTAGAGGCTTGTTAAAAAAAAAAAAAATCATAAAACCAAGAGGAAAATAGCAATTACTTCCTATATTAGCTCATAAAAATAAAATGTATTTCTTATTAAAAAATGAATTTATAAATAAAATGTATTTATAAATATGTTAACATTTTGCTATACCATATTAAGCACCTGTTGACCTACAAAATGATATAAATGTTGACTTGGTTGGTTACACACTTATGGTTTCGAATAAAAGTTAAAAGTGAGGTCAATAAAGAGATCTGTATGTAAAATACTCTACTCGACAAAGAGACAGGCATGATTGCCCAGAAAAAGAGGTATCAGAAGTGCACAATTTTCATGAACCAGCCTGTTCAAGTAAACACAGGTCCAGAAATACATGCTGAGGCCAAGGGAATTACTTTTTTGTCATTGAGTGAGACTCAAAAAACCAAAGAAGGATAACAAGGATTTGTTTACCCTCATCTTAGATGTAGAGCAGCAGTGTATCAGCAAGGGATTTAAGTCTGAGTTTTAAATAAAGTTTGACCCACACACACAGATGGCTCCCTTTACACACTCTGAGCTGTTAATTCATCCTAAACACATTTGGCTAGCCAGGGAATCCTTCCTAAAGAGCAATACACACACACTAGCAGTAGTAATTAAATATATAATTGTGCTATTTATTTTTTTTAGATAATTCTGATATAAAATATTGAACATATCTGTACTGAAGATATCTTTACCATTAAACAAAAAGATTATAATGGATGATTATTGGAGATAATCTGCACATGGAAATTAAAGAGTTTGTTCTTGTAGGTGACACGCAGGAGAAAAATAAGGGCGTAAAGGACTTGAGTGTCTTTCACAAAGGACAAATCCTGAAGACTATATGATTGTGTTGTTCCGTAGTGGAGAGGACCCACTGATAGTGGTTGAAGAGGCAAAAACCACAGGCGTGCAAATATTGAGGCACAAGCCACAGACACCAAATATTGATTCTTGAGGGCAACAAAGGCTAGCCAGCCTGTGGAGAACCATTAGAACAGCTGCTGTTTAAGAAGTCACTGAAATTTTTAATTTGGGCTATGGGATTTATTCCATTATAGAGTGCATCGCTCTGCCGAATGTGGAGCTGCATAGCTGCAGACCTGTCAGAGTGCCCATGCATGTGTTTTCTAGGTTCAATTTTTATCCTTAAGTGTCTCATCTGCACTGGAATCATGTGACAAAAACGGCTGGTTATAGTAAATTTCATTAAAATAGATTTTTGCTGACCAAAGCTAGTGTGACTGTGTCTTAAGAAATCATAGCTAGGAGAGTTAAATTCGTTCCTTTCAAGCGACAGCTCTGCAGAGTTCAGCAACTAACTTCCTTATGTGCCTTGCTAATTCATTAACATGAATTCATGATCCTTTCCAGATCAATGAGCTAAATCTCTTTCTCAAGGCATGCTACGTTGCAGGCATGGCTTAACTAAGTTGTTCTCAAAGTTTACTAAGTTATCTCTATATTGTTTCAGAGCCTGCTATGTTGTGAACATGCCCTAATTATTATTCCCATGTCTCACTTTGTCATGACCATGACGTACCTATTGTGCTCTCAGGCCTTGCTTAATCGCAGCAAGGATTTAATCAAGTCTTGGCCACACATTAGAATCCCATCCCAAAGTCTTATTTACTTTATTAAGAGGGGTCACCGGTAAGGCTCCGTGCCCTTTTTGCTGTTTACAGCATCAGCGTGTTTCATTAATATGTATTATTGTCATGTTTCAAACGTTTGAACAAAAGAACGCTGAATGTTTTACTGCTTCCCTCTGGAGTGCTGCATATTCTGTATCGGGTCGTAACGCCTGAGAAAGTCTCAGCACTGCTGTGCAGAGGAGCAAAATGTCAAGCAAAACGCAGACGGATGATATTTATATCTGCAAAAAGCGGCTAGTGTGTCTTTTTTTATGGAGGCCAGAGGGGAAGAGAACAGAAGAGAGAGAGAGAGAGAGAGAGAGAGAGAGAGAGAGAGAGTGAGATGCCTCCAAGCAGAGTGTGAGGGCCACAGCTGTGTTTGGTGGGTCGGTGGGGTATTTTTAAACGCATCAATGCTGCTCCAATCCCCGTGCCGCGCCTGACCTATTTATAGCCAGGGCGGCCATTGTTCTATTTCTGTCACCTGTGGGCCATGCTGCTGTTTATTCAGATGCAAATGAGAGAGAGAGAGAGAGAGAGAGAGAGAGAGAGAGAGAGAGAGAGAGACTGTCAGTGTCGTCTTTTCAAAGCTACAAGCAGGTTATCTTCAAGATCATTTTTAAAAGTGAAACATCACAATCTGGATTATTTGGAAGTCACAACTGTTGAACTGTTGGCGAGAAATGGTGGTACTGGAAAGAGAGATGAAGAGTAGAAACAGAAAGAATAGAGAGAGAGAAAGGTGTGAGAGGCAGAATAGAGTGAGGAGAGAGCAAGAGGAGAGAGGTTTACAGAGACAGAACACACACACACAGAGAGAGAGAGAGAGAGAGAGAGAGAGAGAGAGAGAGAGAGAGAGAGAGAGAGAGAGCACACACAGAGGGAGGGAGCAAACACACACACACACACACACACACACACACAGAGGGAGGGAGCAAACACACACACACACACACACACACACAGAGGGAGGGAGCAAACACACACGCACACACACACACAGAGGGAGGGCGAGAGAGAGAGAGAGAGAGAGAGGGCGCGTGGAACAGGAAGAGCACTGCAGGCAGCAGGAGAGCCGCTGGCTGGACTGGATGCTGCAGACCATTTACGAGGGTTTCTCTTCAGACGGCTTCATCAGACACACTCCGGCTGTGAGCGCGCTCGGCGACGGCATGCACAACGTCAACAACTCCGGTACCTCTCTCTCCTCCCCGCTCTCTCCTCCCCGCTCAGCAGCCTCCTCAACTTCTGCCCCGGCTTCTCTTTTCGAATTCACCGATCCACCTTAAACGGTGCAGCGGGCGCCAGACTGGAACTGCTGCAGCATTTAAGGTGGAACGGTGAATTGTAAAAAGGCGAACTTCAGGCTCGTCAGGAGGCTGCTGCGTTGTTGTTTTTGCGCTTCAGCGGTCGTGCGTGTGAGAACGGGCTCGTTTTGCTGCACTGCATGTCGAAGTGTTGAGAGTTTCACTGACTTTTCTTCCCCGAGTCTCTCTAGAGCTCCGCGGGTTCCCGAGCGAGGCAGGACTGCTGATTTATCAGTGTTTACACACCGCGGTCCCGCCTCCGGTATCGATCACCGATTATCGCCATCACTTCTGTGATCGGTCCAGATCGATAAGCTCGTTGATTGAACACTTTTCCGTGGTATTTTGTGCACTCTACTGGGCCACTCTGGGCTTGTGGTGTGTTCATTTACTGTGAGTGTGTTTGGGGCTCCATCGATGTGACAGATTGCCCTTTTTTTGTTTCATACACGTGTTTCTTTTGGCTAAAAACACACATCCTCTTAGAACACACTGTTCTGGGAAGCCCTCAATTATAGGCAGGAAAAACGCGCAGAGTAAGAGGGGCAGGTCAAGTGCATGAGGGAGTTCACAGGAGGTCGAGTCATTTCAGTCCCTCAGGAGGTCTTGTCATAACATCACTTAAAAATATCATTTTGTTTCTTGTTGAATGCTCCAGATAAACGTGTCCGTCTGATGGTCTGAACTGAATGATCTCGTGCATTTTTAGCAACATGTTTTTCCTTTCTCTGTGCGTAATTTCAGCATCTCTACCAGTGTTTCAGTATCTAGAACATTCAAAAAAAAAATTTTGCTTTGTAACATTTCTACCAATGATTCTGAAATCCCTCTAACATTTTAATTAAGTTAATCCATGATCACTCCTGTGAACGAGAAGATGTGCGGTCTGATCACTTCTGTGTGCATCACTGAAAGGGAGGAAACCCACACCATCAGTAACTTGTTTAGAATGAAGGACGTCTTGTATGTGAAGTTAAATGACATGTTTGCTGTTATAAGTTTGCACTTGATGCCCTGTGATGCACTGGCAACCTGTTCAGGGTGTTTTCCTGCCCCCCCCCCCCCCCCCCCGACTGCTGGGATACATGCCAGCAATCCCTTGCGATGTGGTTAGGATAAGTAACTCGGATGGATGGATGGATGGATTGATGGTGGCTCACAAACAATGGCTGTCTATCAGCTTTTATTTTGGTGATTAATGGAGTGTATATATACTCTGGGTGTATGTGTTACAGTCTCTCTTGTTTTTGCTCTTCTTATGTTACACAACACTGCAAGATGTTATGCAAGCCATATAGAAATCATGTCCTTTCCCATTGTTCAGACACAGCACAGTCTCAAGAGGAAATCATGAGAAGAAAAGAGCTGTCATCTCCTTTAAGGCTCAGTAGACTGAAGCAACCTGTTGTGGGACTGAGTCAAATAATCCAGGGCAGTAGGGCTGCAGTCTAAAACCAGAGGGGGAGAGAAAGGTCTTGGTGCAGCCTCGGAACTTGCACAGACCCTTTGGTCCTAATACAGACGATCCAATGAATATAAGCTTAGCTTAAGCTAGAGCTTTAAAAAGACAAGTATAGCGTCATACCGCAGAATGTGGTTAAAGAGCAGCCGTTTGCAGGCAGCCTTGTTGCTACCTCTGTGGGTCAGTTATTCTTAGCCGTGTTATTTTCAGCTTATGGCATTAGCATGCTAAGATTAGGCGTGGCAGTGTTGCGTTTATCATTTCATCTCGACATGGTCCCAATATAACCAAGTACTGGCAGAAATATTAATAGGACCTTTTGTCATTCACTCTGATGTGAAATGTGATCTGTTGTTGTAGAGAAAGGGAGTCTTGAATTTACTTCTAGCTCTTTAAAAGGGGTATAAAAAGGAAACAAAGTCATTTCCCATGAGCTTGGTGTGAATGCTCAGTTCTAAAGAAACAGATTGAATTAGAATTATTCACAGTGATGTTGAATGCAGTTACATTATCTTCCTCTTAAAGCTCCTTCAGAGAAAGTTATTGTATTAAATGGTCAGGAAACACTACCTGTTGCCTGAGACTTTGTTTTGAGATGCGTTAGGCTTAAAATAAAATCCAGTCAGGTGTAAAGAGATTTACATTTACATTTACGGCATTTAGCAGACGCTCTTATCCAGAGCGACTTCCAGGTCCTAATTACAGGGACAGTCCCCCTGGAGCAACTCAGGGTTAAGGGTCTTGCTCAGGGACCCAGTGGTGGACCCAGAGGTGGGATTCGAACCGGGGACCTCTTGAACAGAGGTCCGTAGCCAAGTACCCTACCACTAGACCACCGCCACCCCTGTAGATGCATGTAGGGCATTGTGATGCAAAATAGTCCTCAGAAAACAGATTTTGCTCCAGATTGTCACTTTTTTCCCAATCATCAATATTCCATTTAAACTTTTAAGATCTGTGAACATTCGCTGTTGGGTTAGGTTAGTACGTTTCTTTTCCATTCGTGCCTCAGACGTAGAAGATATGCTGACACAAACGGCCAGTTTTCAACATAAGAAGTTATTGAAGCGTCACTTTGTTGAATTGGAAGGCCTAGAGGCGAAACCAGTCACTCTTTAGTGTGAAGCCATCTCTCCCACTCAGCTTCTGTGACTGTCACACATTTAAATGGAGTGTAAAATCACTCTTAATTAATATTCTAATGAAAAACGCTGTACACAAGTCGGAGGCGCTGAGCCGCATCAAAGAGAAGAAAATAAAAACACATCTCCAACAGCATCCCTTATTATAGTCAGCGGATAATCGTTAATGTGGATTATTATGCTTACAATTTACTGTCATTTCATGTAGAATAGAGTAAAGGCCCTGTGAAAAGATTGTCATTTTCAACAGAACAATGTCCTCTTTAGAGGCTATCTTGTGACATATTTCTGTTTGGATAAATTACCCCCCCCCAACCCCACACAGACCCTTGATAATGACATATCGCTTTCATCTTGTACCTCCGAGCTATTTGAGATGATGGAGCAACTCTATTTCACCCCCTCTGTTCACATTAAGTGGAACTAGATGTTCTTTGATGACACATGGCGCTGTGCATGGGGATGCTTTGGCACTCAGTCAGAACGTGATGAGCACCATGATATCCACTCGTTGCTTTCTGGTGTCAAGGGCAGTGTAAGAGGTGTGGCAGCTCTCACATTAAGGCCTCACCGAGTGCTGCTCATGTAGATGAAAAAATAGCCGCATATATTCTTATATTAATTCTTCTCAATCCTGAAATATGTCATACCATGCCGATTGTCCATTTTTAAAAATGTATTCACACACTCGGGTTCAAATGCGCAAACATATCTGCTCATACAGAAGAAAGAACGATTTGTTTATTTCCTCATATTAGATGCATGTTATCGGTTTGGTTCAGTTCATTATATGTGGCACAAAGGTAGTTGACTGTTATTTTACTTGCATCAAAAAAAACTGCAAGAATAAATGGAATAATGGAATAAAAACAATCTGTCATATAAACTTTTACTCCTGTATTACAATTTATAAGTCTAAAATAAAAATAAACTAAGATTTAAAACAATCAGAATGTGCAAACCAAGTGAAATATGAAGTATATTGAAAATATAAACATGAATTATACAGTGTGCACTTGATTTTTTTTCCCATGTGATGTCTTACCAAGTCTAAAATCTTTCTTTTGTCTTATTCAAAATGTGTACCTATATTTATAATACGTATGCATGTGCAAGTATAAGTGTGTATGTATATTTTGTTTCTTTCTATACAGAAGCAAACTAATTACCTCGTTTACAAAAAGTGTCGACATGTCGGCATCCCGCGTGCATTTACATTTGCTTATTTCGTTTTTAATTTAGCCCTCCTCACTCTGAAATTACAAGTGTTTTAGCCCATTCTGCTTTTAGAATGAGACCCAATACCTAGCAGTCAGTCAAAACAGAACTCATTTCCATATCAGTCCTAAACCGACAGTCATAAAAACAGCCTCTTTAAATCTGTGGGAGAAAAAAACGGATGTGAAAATGATGATATAGAATTGTGTAAATGTAGAAGTATCTGTGGAAAGGTGATTTAAAAGAAGATTAGGGCCCTTTAACCTGCAGCTCAGCGTTGAGCGATAATATGTCTGTGCTTTTATTTATTTTATTTGTGCAATTATAAGCCTAAAACATTTTATGCAGTTAGACACAGGATCCGAAGTTGTAAAATGTGGCATAACTTTGCAAGGACCACATTTAAATAATATGAAAAGTAAAAAAAAAAAAAAAAAAAAAATATATATATATATTTTGGAAACGTTTTTTTGTAATCCTTGTTCAGTTGGTTGTAGTCCCAGCTGAACAAGGATTTTATAAACACAGCTGTATTAATGCAGCGTCTGCATTAACAGAATAAAGAAATATTGGAAATCAGCATCAGCCCAGAAAGCTCTTTTCAGTGCAGCCCTAAAATAGAAGTAGAAGAAATGAAATAGAAATGGTTCTGATTAGCTAGATGTGATATATATGTTTTATTACCGTGTATTTTCCTTATTACATTTTTTCATCACTGCTAGTTTTCGGTTTAATCCGGTAGCTCAGTATGTCTAAAAGGCAGGAGATTTGAAAGAAGTTTCGGAGAGATGGAAAGATGTAAAATACTGGACCATAGCGGGTTAACAGACCTCTGATCCCGGAACAGCAGCTGGAGGGTGTGTAATCTGTTCTGTATTTAGCTGATGCAGGGTGTGCCTGCAGCTTTGAGGATGAAGCTGCCACTTAAAAATACAGCCCTGTGCTGCTACTTGCGTTAAACTTGCCTGTAGCCCAGAAAATTACAAGCTTTAATGAGCGCCACACACACATGCACAGACACAGACACACCTGCAGAACAGCATCACCGTTCTGCCTGGCCTATCAAACATGGTTTATTAGCTAAAAGATGAAGCGCACATTGTGTTGCATAACAACATTAAAGAGTTTATTTTGTTAAAACCATGACGTTTCGGCTCACACTCTAAGCCCTAATCAGATAAAGTGCTTAATATTGTTATGTGCTTGAGTGAATGTTGCTTTTTTGCATAATAGGCTTTTTCAGTTTCAACTGAAGTCTGCTGAAATACATCTGCCCTCGTGTCTGTCTCTCTGTCCGTCTGTCTGTTTCTCTCTCTGTCTGTCTGTTTATCTATCTGTGTAATTCCAAATTTTGCACATGACTGTATGGTTACACTGAGGTCAGTGGCAATCGATGCTTTAGGCTGCAGGTATGAGGATTTTAACTGGGAGTCAAATGTTTGTTGCTGAAGAAATGCATGATGTCTGCTTTGGAATTTTAAAGGGAGTTTAATGCAGTATCTTGTCATTTACCTGGAAAGTTTTGAGTATACTGACCTTTCTCTGCAACCCCACAAATGCATTCCTACTTAGCCACTGTTAGGCTTGTCCTTTTCCATCACTTTTAGACTTTTATTATTCTAGCAAAAACAGTCAGGTGAATGCTTTAAGAGAAATGCATATTGTGGCAATTGCAAAAAAAAATGTTTTTTGTTTTTTTTCCCCCCAAAGCTTTTAAAAATACTGATTGCAAGCTGATATAAAGTGAAAAGTGAAAGTGAAAACCCTTGTCATTGCGAGGTCATAGCACAGCACACGTGAACCACAGTGAAATTGGACCTCTGCATTTAACCCATGCACACAGTGGGCAGCTATTGAAAGCACCCAGGGAGCAGTGACGGGGACAGTACCTTGCTCAAGAGTACCTCAGGGCAACCTATTGGTGAGGGAATTGAACCCACAATCTTCCGATGCAGGGGCAACTCCCTCACCACTGAAATATAGACACATTTCATGTACACTAAAGGAATAGTTTGGAAAAAAATGAACTTTACAGTGTCCAACGGAGTTGTAAGTCAGCCAAGTTGACACTGTTGTCTACATTTTACTGCTTTAATGAAAAAAACAAACAAACAAAAAAAACAAATCCATCACTCTACCAAGCTATTTCTTTAAAACAGAACATTTTTTGTCATCCTCAGGTAATACATTTTGGAGAGACTTTCTTATGAGACTAATCTTTTGACAGACACTGGCATGTTTTCTTTAGTTGTGTGGTTATACTGAATTGTGTAAGAACATGTGTTGACATTTCATTTTCCCATTTTACAATATAATATTTATTTTTTCTTACAACGGCAATTCAATGTTAAGGCTCTTCAACGCAAATTAGGATGCTAGCATGCCTTCATTAGTGTGTGTGGGAGGCTTGCAATTCACAAGAGGCTTGGTGGTGTTTATCACCGAGCACACTGCACATTAATTTGTGACAGAAAAGCCAGTTGAAACTCTGCCCAGTGGCTCATGGGAAATGTAGTTCAGCAGATCAGTTGCCCGATTCTTCCTGGCAGCCTCTGGGGAAAAGGAGCAAGGTTCTGGCATGGTTCAGGCGCCTTGGTGCCAAAAACAAATAGTGAAGTGTCTTTCATAAATCTGGTCTTTACCAGATGAAGTTTTAAGCTGCTTCTCTTAGCCCACACTGTAAAAAAACTAGATTTTTTAAAAAAGTGGTTCTGTTGGAGGCCTTGCCCTGATTTTAAGATTGAAAATTGTGACAGTTTATGGCAACAGACTGTATGATTATTTCTTAGGCTTATATGACTGTTACTCTGTAAGCATCACATGACATTAAATGATAATGGATGTCCTAGTTACAATCAACTAATCAACTAAGGAAAAGAAAAATCAATAATCAGTTACAGTTAAATGTACACTTACAGAGTTGTAAGGACAAAAAATAGGCTGCCCAATGAGTTACATAAATTCAACAGGGCACTCTTATTTTCACCCAAGCTAAAATAACTAGGCGGCCCCCCGAGTGTGATAGTCTTTCACACATTATCTATATTAAGGGTGTACTCAGAAAAGCGTTTATATTTAGCCCGCCTGCTGCTAATTCTGCATTCTTTTTCCAGTTCAGCAGCAATTTGTGATATGTCAACAGCTCGTCTGAGCTCTGTTGCACATGTAAGCCTCAGCGGCCTGGAGCCAAAATATGAAGTGTGTGTGTGTGTATACGCTGCCACATAGAGATGCAGTGCATGTCACCTTCACTGGATGACCACAGCAGAAAATGTAACCGAGAACACTGTAGTGAAGATTGCGTAGGCCTGGAGGCTTATCTTTTCGTTCTAGACCTGAAAATCTTTCTGATCACAGACTTCTCTTGTGAGGTTGATCTTTACAGTAAAAGTCCCATTTGGCACAATGAGTGAATGCTGAGCCTCAGTTTATATCACACTGCCTACATTTTATAGTGTGTAAGTCATGTACACACACATCCATTCTGTTCGTGTGAAAGGTCAGACTGTTTTGATTTGATAAAGGGTTAACCTCAAAGCCTACACCACTAGCTAATTATGAAATGCTCTGTAGGGGATTTTTGCCTAACGTTATACCCTAAACCAGCTGCTTCAGAAACACTTCAGAGTTTAAGGTAAGGTGACCAAAAATAAAGCATAAAACATTTCTTGAATAGCTTTGATGCCTGCTAAACAAATAATAATAATAGTAGTAGAAGAAGAGTGCAGTTTATTGTCTTTTGGCCAAAACTGGCACAAAGCAAGTTGTATGTACATCTGCCGGGTCTTTCTTTCTGCTCCGTTTCACCTATATTCCTGAAGCAGTCGTGGGTTAGTGTTTAGGCACTAGGCCCCAGGATCAGAGGGTTGTGGATTTGAATCCCAGACCAGTAGGTTGCCCTGAGGTAACCTTAAGCAAGGTACCATCCCCATCTCTGCTCCCTGGGTTCTTTAAATAGCTGCCCCCTGCTGCAAATGTGTTTATGGGTTAAATGCAGAGGAAGCATTTCTTTGTCTCACTGTGCTGTGTTTCACAATGAGAAGAACAGTCATTGTCACTTTCACTTCACTACCCCCATCTACACATTTACATTTACATTTACGGCATTTAGCAGACTTCCATGTCCTAATTACAGGGACAGTCCCCCTGGAGCAACTCAGGGTTAAGGGTCTTGCTCAGGGACCCAGTGGTGGTAGTGCCAGAGGTGGGATTCGAACCTGGGAGAGGTTCGAATCCATAGTTCATAGGTCATAGAGCCATAGGTCCATAGGCAAGTATCCTACCACTAGACCACCGCCACCCTACATGCGCTTGCTGAAACAGATATCGTGGCAATATGTCCCTTTAATCTATATAACCACAGTCAACGTCCTTATCTTCCAGTATCTCCCAAAGTGTAGATGATGATCACAAATATTGTCGAACAAGGTGAGGAACAAAAACAATGTCGCCTTTCACACACACTGACACAGAATAAATCGGAATATAAAAAACACACCCTAAAGGGAGGCGTTATGATCTAAACATCATCTGCTCCAATGTAACTTGTTCACAGAGAACATGGTGGATGTATGTTCGGTTAGCTTATGAAAGGTTTCCCCCAGTTTGTGTGCATGATTAGTCAGAGTGCTGTAGTCCTGAGTCCTGAGTGATGAGCAGTGCTGCGAGAGCTGATGCACCACTGTCGCTATTGTGTTTTACAGAAGTTAAACATAGTTCTGAGAACAGCACACACCTACATACATAATACTGTGTCATTCCTGTTGACCTGGCAATGACGTCAGTGTCTGTGTCTATTTTGAAAACATGACCTCATTCGTCTGAGCTGGTTGGAATGTGACTATAATGATTCCAAATCATTCTTACTAATATACAGGCAGAATACACACATAAGTCACACACACACACACATATATATATATATATATATATATATATATATATATATATATATATATATATATATATATATATTTCTCTCATTGTACTCTCTTACATTTACATTTACGGCATTTAGCAGACGCTCTTATCCAGAGCGACTTACATGTCCTGATTACAGGGACAGTCCCCCTGGAGCAACTCAGGTTTAAGGGTCTTGCTCAGGGACCCAGTGGTGGTAGTGCTAGAGGTGGGATTCGAACCGGGGACCTCTTAAGTACCCTACCACTAGACCACCAACACCCGCCACCCACTCTTCTGGGCTGGATGGAAGTCAGGTTTTTAGTTTGTGGATGAGGGCCAGAAGGTCAGTAGAAGTGAGCTGGTAAATGATTGTCCTGATAGCTTGCATAAAATACAAAATACCAGTATTACGTTAGGTTAATTTAAATAATGCTTTAGGTAGTAAAATGCTCACAAAAACTCCAAGAAGGTACATTTGTAAATGTTCAGTGCAGTTTCTATAATCATTTACACATGGGTGACTCATCTGATGCTGTATTGGTCAGAGGCTCATTTGCATGTGACATCAGTTTTGGAAAGGCCAAAATTACTATCCAAATTAGTAAAAGCCATTTTGTGCAGTTGCCATTCTGGCTGAAAGGAGAATGTATTTGAGTTTAGCCTGAGGTTGGGTAGCTGAATTAACTTGTGTGTGTGTGTGTGTGTGTGTGTGTGTGTGTGTGTGTGTGTGTACATGCATGTGTTTATAAGGACAGCAGCGGGCAGACGGGAGATAAATGAGATATCAGAGCAGCAGGTGACTCTGAGTCTATTTTTAGAGCAGCAAGCCTGGCACTGTGACTCAGAGCCAGACCTGATTGGCTGAATTCATCATGCCCCAAGGAACACACTCACAAAAAAAAAAAAAGAGTCCAAAGGGTTGTGATGTCAATAAGGAAGCACTTCTTAAAGAATATTTCAGTTGATGGATTCTACAAGAACAACCACATTTCCAAATTTCCCTTTTAAATATTAAATTACATAGTATAACACAAAATTAAGTTGGTGTAATTTAGTCATGTGGAAATTCAACACTCGACATAATTCCTAGAAATGTATTTTCTAGCCTGTGCAGGAACCATTCATTGTTAAGAGTGGAGGGGTAGGGTGTTACTGAAGAGCCTGTTTTTGAAGTGCTGTCACAGACCAATCTCTCCATTCCGCTGTCATTTCCCCTCATCTCTACTCCAGGCTCAGTGTACTGTGTGTTTTTGACTACACAGAGTCGCTCTTGACACTCAGAGTGCTCGCTGCTGAGGTGAACAAGCATGAAGGAAGTGGAGATGAATTAGGGGTTTAGTACCTTGTGAAGTGCCTTCAGGACCAATCAGAGATGACAAGTATAGATCTGTGTGCAGATCTCTGCATGTGCACAGAAAGTGTTTTTAGTATAAAATGTTTAGACCTTGTAGTGTGTGTGTGTGTGTGTGTGTGTGTGTGTGTGTGTGTGTGTGTGTGTGTGTGTGCGCGCGTGTCAATAAGTAGTATAGCTACAGATTTAGGTGTGCGAGTTTGGAGGCCAAGTCAGCACCTTGAACTCTTTATGTTCCTCAAACCATTCATGAAGAATTTCTATAGTAAGACAGGATGCGTTATCCAGACGAAAGAGACAACTGCCATTATGGAATACCGCTACCATAAAGGGGTTTACTTCTTTAGATGGCTTGTATGTGCCTTCAGGTAAAGGACTTGCACTGAATAACATGACCCAAGGTTTCCCATTATTACAAAATGCATATTACATTATTACATAGTATTATTTCATATAGACATATATAGGTGAAACAAACACATACAAAGCAAGACCCTGTTTTTTTTTTTTTTTTTTTTTTTTTTGAAAAATGTGTTTTAGGGGTGAGGCTGAGGTTTGTGTGTGTGTTCTGAGTCTTATATAAATTATGATATAATATCCACAGGCTCTGGCGGGGAGGAGACACTGCTCAGTATCTGCAGGAAGTCACTACTCTGTCGCCAGTGTTGCCATGGCAGCCTGGTTAAGGTGGTGGAGAGGGTGTGGGGGCTGTCATAGTCCTAGATTGCACCACTTGCTTTTATGTTACTATTTATATCAGTCAATGCCGCATGCAGACGTTTTTGACTGTGGAGCTTCTGCAGAAATAGTTTGCTATCAACAGCAGAGCTGCTGCTCACCTCCATGAGAGTCGAATGGAGTCGCTTATAGATGAGCCCTCAGTTTTTCAAGACACTGCTTTAAGTGTGTGATCATAGAGCAAATCATCCTCTCTGTGTTGCTAAAGGTTGTGAGTTTGTGTCTTTAAAGTGACCATTTGGAAAGAAAATCAAAAACTGTTGCTTGGTGTCTGCACTTTGCATCTTTAACAAACAGAAGCTTACCCCACCAACACGTTCTTCAAAGAGTGTTGTGGTGTTTGGTAAGCTGTGGAAGTGTATGTGGTTTCTGACACTGTACTACACAGTTTTCTCTCTAAACATGGACTCAAGAAGGGTGAGGCTGTGCTTTTCATTATAGATAATTGTGTCCAAAACAACATAAACAGACCCACATATTATGTCACTGCCTTATATAACCAAACACCTTAGAGATGCAGACTGAACCGAGCCACTTGTTGCATTGCTTATTGATTCTCTACGATCTCAGTTTGCTTGCTTTCATAATGAACTTTCATTTAACCATCACTTTAATGTATAACCAGTTTTTGGTTGCAGTTTTTTTTTACATGGCATATTATTAGTGTGTGCGTGCGTGTGTGTATGTATGTATGTATGTATGTATGTATGTGTATCTGTGTGCATGTGTGTGTATGTGTTCTATTTTTATAAATGATATTCTTTTGTTTTAACAAAATCCCCACTTTAACAACCTTGGAGAACACTGCTGTAAAGCTACCAACAATAGATGTGAGCTTGGCTAGTAGGTGCAGTTCAGACTCTGCTGTGTAATCAGCTTGTTCTTTTGCAGGTTTGTTAAATTTTTTTTTTTTTTGCCCCTCTCTCTGTAATTGCTTATCCCCCCTGCATAGCCCTCTGCAGCCTCAGTGTGTTATGCTGTGTGTTTGAGTGTGTCATGCAGACTCGCTATTGATTTCCACTGCTGAGCTGCTATATATAGCACTCCTGGAGCCTGGGGGACGCCCTCTTGCTTTGTACCCAGCTTATTATTTGTAATGAGGCTCAGGTTGAAGCGCACAGCCGCAGTTTTTCCATAGCAGGGAAGCGACGGAGGCGGCTCGGAGGAGGGAGGGTAGCTGGGGGAATAAGGGCACGGCACACAAACAGTAAATTTGGCTGACAAACACACTCCGACAGGGCATTTTGCGCCAGGGCCAAACACACTGTGAGCCGCAGAGCTTTTGACACAAAACAGAGAACTACTGGAATACACACTCTATACCAGCTCTCCTCCGGGCTCATGTTCCCTCACACCCTTTACAATAAGGGTGCCTTAGAAGATCCCCTTTGCATCCCTCAAGAAACCTTTCTGTTGATGTTTTTTTAGAGCACCTTTTTTTTTTAATGGGATTTTTGATTTTGAGGAACTTTTTAAGGTTTTAGAACTATATTTAGTTAAGAACCACTTCAATATGTGGGTGCTCCTAAAAACTTTGAGAGTTCCTGGAACTAAAAGCAGTCCTTTACCTAAAGAACTTTTTTTTGGAGTATGGGTTGGAAAGTATTACATCATAATACATTTTTGGTGAAAGGTATGAACTAGTATTCTTTAAATGTAGGAAGCTATTAGTGCATTAATAAACACATATTAGATATTAGATAAAAGTGCAAGGATCCTAAAAAGCACCAATTAAGATCAGTTGACATGACCATGATGTTTCCCCACACATCATCAACAACAAGCTAATTGCATTTTTTGGTATTAGCCTATACAGCTACGCATTGTATTGCCCTTATTTTCAATGTATCCCAATTGCATTGATGCTTATTTTATTTATACTCCTAAATACTGATGTCATATTATAGTAATATTGCAGCATTTTGAAAATCAATTTATCTGCTTTGCTGTTTCTCAGTGGACGTTAAGCCTGACGTCCCCCTGGCTCTGGAGCCAGCATCTCCACTGGACCTGCGGACGGACGGGAGGATGCTGGACCCAAGCGTGTGGGAACGGCAGCTGCAGCGGGAGCTGCTCCTCATTCAGAAGCAGCAGCAGATCCAGAAAGAGCTACTCATAAATGAGTTCCAGAAACAGCATGAGAATCTGCTTCGCCAGCACCAGGCCCAGCTGCAGGAACATCTGAAAGTGAGGAGAAAACCAAACTCTCTTGATGAATACACATCATCACACCCCCAGGATAAAGAAAAAGCTGATTAATTTCACACTTGCACTGCTCTTAACGGGAGTAATATTTAAGTGACCCTCTGGAGTTATTCATTCTAATTTCTATTTGCTGATCTCCATCTGTATCTGTAGAAGATGCAAGATTACTAGACAGCAACGCCAACATGTTTCCTTGAACTAAAAAGAGAGCAGAAAACACACAGTTTCTAAACAGGGGTGGTGGTGGTCTAGCTAAGACATTCACCTACAGACCAAGAGATTGCAGGTTTGAATCCTACCTCCAGCACTACCATCATTGGGTTCCTGAGCAAGACCGTTAACCCCAAGTTGCTCCAGGGGGGGACTGTCCCTGTAATTAAGTAAGTCGCTCTGGATAAGAGTGTCTGCTAAATGCTGTAAATGTAAACTTGCTTACAAGAGAAATAAAAGGGCAGATGCTGTATCAAGGATAAAATAAAAAGGTTCAAATGTGTTACTACATGAGGTGAAGGTGAAACTCCAGGTGATCCACTCTGCAGTGCAGGTGTTGGGATGAAAAACTCTGAGAGAATGATTTAGTAAAGCAGTTTTCACCATCACAACACCGCTGCAATAATGCCAGCTACTTTTATTTAGGTTTTTGGTTTCCATGTCAGTCATTCATAGCATGTGAACACGGCACCGCCTTGTAACAAATTATGAATTTTTTTTTTTTTTTTTCGCTCTAGAGCAGTGGTACTCAGTCCCTACAATTAAATAAATCCCTGTGTACAGAATTGGGACAGAGCAAAATTGTGGCTCGAGAACACATGGAATTCAGCATCTTAGTATCCATTTTAAGTGAATCAGTGTGTTTTATATTTTAAGTTCAGGGAAATGTTGATGCTATTGTGTGTGGTAACCAATCTTCAGCCTTTAGGTGTGTAATGTGTGGGGTGTTTCTCAGCTGCAGCAGGAGCTCCAGGCAATGAAGCAACAACAAGAGCAACTGGAGAAGGAGAGGAAGCTGGAGCAGCAAAACCAAGAGAGGGAACTGGAGAGAAATCGTCGACAACAACAAGCCCTCATTCTCAGGAGTAAAGAGCGAGCCAGAGAGAGTAAGATCACTAAACTACACACTACCCTGCCCTTAAAAACCTCTACTTGTGGAACAAACCTTTATGTCCTTGTTTGGAATCAGACGTTTTACCTCTGTTGTCCAGCAGAGGTAGATATTTATTCATTTGTCTTGCATTAACTTAGAGGCATTGTGCAACATGTAAATTGGGACTAATTTAATCTTTTCTCTGAATTGGTATATGGATATCTCTGAGAATGTAATGCACTCCTGCTGTTCTGCTCAGTTAACAATAAGAGTTGTCTGTCCATTCAAGCAACTTTCCTCTAGACGTGAACTGATTTCAGTGTTAGTGAAGACACTTATAATACAGTGTGACCTGTGTGTTGTGACAGGTGCGGTGGCCAGTATGGAGGTCAAACAGAAGCTCCAGGAGTTTTTGTTAAATAAAAATACAAAGGACACCATCCCCAGTGGATCCTGCCATGCTCTCACACACAGCTCAAAACTCTGGCTCACGTAAGTCTGAAAAATGTGTCGTTTTTTAAACTAAAGGGAAATCTACACAGAGACTCCAAAGTTCCTCATTATTCAGAATGAGGATATACATTTTTTTTAAAGTTTTGTTTACAATGGTGGTGTATAGAACCAGACATAATTACTAAAACATAAACCCTTGCATGTATCCCTCCACCATTTAATGGTTTTAATTTTCATTTGGTGAAAATTAATTGAAGTTCTTTATAAAGTATTGAGTTTTTCACACCCAATATGACACTTTTTACATCAACAATAAAACTTAAGTAACGAATAGAATAGAAATTTAGATTAGATAAAGATGAATTCCTACTTTAATGCAACTTCAATGCACTATTTTTATGTTAATAGACACTGTATTGCTGTTTAAAATGTCAAAAAGCACAACAACTTCACTTGAAAACTCACTTGTTTCATAGTGACTGGACTAAAATGCTCTAAAATGACTCAAAGTCTTGTTAATCTACATAAAGCTAAGCTTTCCATCACCATTTGCATTTTAGAGTTTCCTTTTGTTCTGCAACATTAAGTGCAAAGGCAGGGTAGATACTAGCAACATATGGCACAAGAACTGCAGAAAGAAGCCAGAGGGGTGATGTACCACTTAGTACTTGCCATTAAACAACCTACCACTAGCTTGTAAACTTTGGCAGGCATTTTTCAGGGCACAGTACAGATAGTGGCATTTATGAATGTGGGATGGGATCTTTTGTTCATTTTTTTTTGTCTCCTCTGTGTTTAGAGCTTCTCATCATACCTCCCTGGAGCAGAGTTCTCCTCCTCTGGGAGGAACTTCTCCCTGCAAATTCCCTCTGCCCCCCCTGCAAGACTACAGGGACGATTTCCCTCTTAGGAAGACAGGTAGGACCATGGCTTGCATGCAGAAACGCTTTGCTAATTTTCTAATTGACTGTGTCTGTCTTGTTGTGTGTGGCCTTACTGGCCTTTTTATGAAAAACCTGTCTCTTGTAGCTATATCTTGCTGTTGTACAGACTCTAGCCCTTCTACTGATTCACAATGTCCTCTAGTCCATTATAAGTCAGTCTCCAACCACTGGGCTGCTTTGGCCTGGCTACGTTTGGATGCTAGAACACTTTTGACCTAGCAGTGATACTAATATGTGTAAAAACACAGCGCTACCAATTGAAATAGGTAACACTAAATGAGCTGTCAGGGCAACATGATGGTATTGTGTTTAGTGCTGTTGCCTCACAGTCAGGATGATTGGAGATGTTAAATTGCCCTGTAGGTGTAACTGTGAGTGTGGTTGTCTGTTTGTCTGGTTGTTCATCTGCCTTTTGAGTTGAGGCACCCACCAACAACCCTAGTGTATATATAATTATGTTCAAATATGAATTGTATATATAGTATTATTACTCCGGTCTAACTTGTCATCTTGAGTCTGGAAGAATGAAAGTTTTGTTCGTTTCTTGGGAACTTTAATACAAACTGACACCTCAACTCTGCTGACAAGGTAAAAACTCCCTCTCCAGGCAGTGTAGAAAGCTGTTTTTAACTGGATCCTTTTTCCCAGAATTGCTGTGACCTGTAAGAGGTGACACAGAGGGCTGTATTTGCATTACTGTAGTAATTAAATTCCTCTCAGTTCGCAGCATTAAAATGTCTTATTTTTCTGCTTAAACGCCACAAGGCTGCGTGTAAGGCCCTTAGCTGCCTCACGAGAAAATGGAAAGCATAAAGGTATTTAATTTCTCCTCAGCTATGAAAGACTTTAATTATTTAGAAAATCCCTGACTTTTTACAGAAAGCAGCTCAGGTTTGTTGATGCAGCGTTAGTGTTAGCCTCGTGGGAAGCCAGCATTAACGGGACTTAAGGCTCCAGCTTGGTTTGGCCAGTCCTGCAGAGCCGAGCGGTTCATAGCTGCACCGTGAGGTCACGGAAATGACATTACATTCCTTCCCCTTTGTGTCTTTTCGATTTACGATGGTAAACAATTATAGCTGCTAAATTGCTTTACCACATGGGCTGGCATGTTGTGTATACACACTTCAGAGATCTGCCGATGGAGGTGTAATGCCAAATTGTGCAGGCTTTGTCTGCTAAATGTAAACCAATCTGAGATAATTGCACAGAGCGGTCAGATCAAATAAGCATTGTATGGACACATGAAAGAAGGGTGTTTATTGCTTTAACATTTGAACAGTAACTATATTCTACAGGTTAATTCTTTAGACTCTGAAATTAACCTGTGTTCAGAGAGATTACAAGCTAAACACACACTCAAGATACTTGAGGACATTTTCATTACATTTTTTAACATGTTTTGTTTTCTCATAAGCCACAATAAACTCCACATTCTTGCCACATAAAAAATCCTATACTGTGAATTGCTTCAAACACAGAATCCAATTAAATTTTATTCTCTTTTTTGTAAAAAAATCAATTTGGCCAGTTCTCCTAGAGTTCAATGTGACATTTATTGCATAACATCAAAAGCGATAGGCTGTATCTGAATAATAAAAATTGTTGCCTAACACTATCCTGCACAGATTGAGTTTTAGGAACTATCTGTGGGTTTAGTCTGGCTCTTAGTCTGCCTTAATGGGCCCTTAACCTACATTTTTCCTTGCAATTTAGTTATAGTTTTCCTCTTTTGTACGATTTCATGCCTCAAAAATAGTTTGTGTGTCTGTGTGTGTGTGTGTGTGTATGTGTGTATGTATGTTTAATTTACTTTTTTAAAGAAAAAGAGAGAAATCCATGCCTTGCCCCAGATGTAGACCATCAGTAACATGTCTAGTGTCTGAGATTTGGTTCTCCAACTTGAGCTATGAGACTAATGTAACTGACAAGTAATGAAGGTGTGTTCAATCACCATTTAGCATTCTGCTCAGCTGCCTCAAATCATGTACGGTTAAATTACAAGTTCTCAAAAATGTTATGGATGGAAAGTGCTTTTTGTTCCCCCAGCCCACCAGAACTTTGTCCATTGTGCTAGCTTTCCCTGCAGACCATCGCATTCAGAAGACATGGCCCTGTTCGTTAAGAGAGTGCTGGGGGGGTCAGCAAAGTTTTATCATCTTCCATTTAACAGTAATCACATGTACTTATTGGACAAAACAAAAAATGATCGCAGACTAATTTGGAGATGCTTCTGAGTAACCCCCCCCCAACACTGATGTACACCGGGGGTAAATTACAGCAACAGGACAAAATCAACAAAAGCATGGATACAAATTTAGGCTACTATGCAAACAAAATACAGTTCATTTATGGAGAACAGCAAATTAAACAGTCTTACAAACTACATAAGCAAGCCTTATAGAGGTTACTGATCAATGTTATTTACACAGCTTGAGACAAGTGTGTGATGGTTCAGGCAGAATAAAAATATTTATTAGCTATACTTCTTTTTTCTTTTCTTCAAGTCTAATAATCTTCCCACAGCAGACATTTCTTTGGGTAAAACACTGTATTTTTGGATTAAGGGTGCAAACAGCGTATGTCTGGTTTTAGCTGAACTTTAAAGAAGGTTCACTTTTACAGCAACTGGAGATGAGGCTGAAATATTAGTGGTGAGGGATAGTAAACTAAGGAAGCCAAGGCCAGTCATAACAAATAAGCATGAATGTGCTTGGAGCGTTGTTGTACAGGGATGTTGAGCTATGGCCTGGCTGAACTGCACAAAATGTAGTCCTACGCGGGGGGTGGGGGGGGGGTTGTAAAATATGTTTCTGAGGGTTAGGAATAGCCTGGCTTAGAGAACAGAGGGGGGACACACTTTGACCCAGTTAAAAAACAAGTGCAGTGGAGATGAGATGAAGGTCTGATGCAGTGAATATTTTTAAAACAATATTCCCAGATGTGCTGCTGCAGCAATTCCCCTGTGATGCAGAGACATAATGTGCACTTCAATAATGGAAAAACTCACAGCAAAACAGCGATGGAGTAATATACTTTGTATAAGTGCAGCTGTTGCATCAGCGGGTCCGTGTCCCTTGGGCGAGGCGTGGTTTTCTTCTCTTGCCTGATGAAAATGTGTAGGGAGGTGAGAGAAGAGCAGGACTTTCCTTTCCTAATAGGATGGCAAGTTGGCATTATTGTGATAAAATGTGCCGTTATCCTTTACTGCGGGTGAGGTGGAACTGATCATAAGTACACCAGGTTTTGTCTGTTCTACCTGAACTCGTATATAAGTCTATGTAAATATAAAGCCCTAAGACATTGTGCATTATATTGTTTTTTAAGTACCCATATCATACCCATAGCACAAGTCAAAATGTGCTTTTTTTATACTTGAGATAATTTGATGTTAGAATATGTTTGAAAAGCTTGTACCAAAGTATACCCTTCACTTCCCTGTCCAGACAGTCTGATTATATAATATAAGCTGCACAACTTTTTAAGTCATTGTTAGAATTTCACCAAAACCAACACATGTACATACACACACCTTTTTTTGACCTATAGCAGTTCAGCTTAAAGTGATTTATATTGCTTTCTGAATGAAGCACAATACAGGGCAGCCAATCAGAAATGAGGTTGTTTGCATTTCCATGTCAGCATGGGGATCTGCACCCACCATTGGTGCTTTCAAAAGCAATTGATTTATGGCCTCTTAAACTCCTGCCTCTTACACATATTCTTGTTTGGCTTGGCTACTGGCTCCAGGTGTTGGGGAAAATCAGGCAGGTGCCACAGACCACTGTCTGACTGCAGTGTTTTCCTGTTGCATCACCATTTCAACCCCCTGCTTAAGACCCCCCGGCAGCACAGCCTCGGACTCTCCAGTTATGGGATGCCGTTCCCATGGTTACTGCTTGTGATGTGTGGTAAAAATAGCAGACAGAAGCAGGGTCGGGGGGGCTCACTCTAAACCCATTCCACTTCACTGACAGGATTTACATCACATTACTGCCCTACTGCTAAAGCTGCTTCTAATTCTAATACTGATGATGACATCATCCAGTTGTGTCACTCCAGATATAATCTAAGTTGCCAGTTTATAAGGGTCTTGCACTGGTATGAGAATATGAGAGTCTTACTGTTGCTTGTTTTTTACATGTTGACCACGTTGGCTCCACCTTGCTGGTGGACGGTTCAAGACTTTAGCCCATCTGTTACAGAGATTGTGTTGGTCATTTATTCACACTTCATTACTGTTCTACTACCATGTCAGTGTCACTGCTGTGTTGAGAATGGCCTGCCACCCAAATAGTATGTGGTGAGGAGTGCTTCCAAAGTGGCATCTTTCCACTGAGGAAGGATGTTGACAGGGGCTGATAAGTTTTGCAGTCATGTTGAAGTCTTTATTATTTGTATTTGTGACTAAATGGCCAGTAAGCACAAAAACAGCTGGATAAAGTGAGATTCCAAAAGATATTAAAGGTTATTGGGCAGTTTATCAGAAGACACACTGTGTAGAGATGAACTGAAAGGATTCCACCTTCAGGGATGAATTAAAAGAACAAAACAGGCTGTGTATTTTTGCCCACTGTTTTGTGGGAATTCACTATTCTAAATCACTACAGTGTGTGGGGGCGGGTGGGTGAGAATGAGTCTCTTCTGACTCTGACTCAGCCCTTAAGGCTCCCCGGCCTTATGACATGGTTGCTTTCTATACAACAACACATTACTCATGGCGTATTAGTCACAAAGACGCTCAAAACAGGGCAAAGACGTTGTGTTTTTTCTGTTACATAAATCTCATCTCAAGGCTAATTTATGCTCTTTTTTACATACAAAAATAAACAAGTCCATTTCAAACAATGTATCTGTCACCGCCACATACTCGCATGTGTCCTTTACCCTGGCATGGATGTTAAACAGTATGGGGTAAAAGCAGATGTAGCTTTGTAGAAGATGGTTATCTGTAAGGGCTGTTAAATTAAAAATGTTCGTTTCTGATCTCATTTTAAACTTGTTTTTTCAAAAGTTCTGGTGGGTTTGTTTTGGGCTTAACCGCATATATTAGAAAACATGCACAAATATAGACGATATAAATGCAGAGTACTTAATAAACGAGCCTTTACATAATCGAGGGGTGTCTATGTCTAAATGTATTAATTTCTAATGCAAAGGAACTGTACAGTATGTTGTTTGTTGTTATGGTGATGTTGACTTTTGCAGTTCCCAAAGAACTTCCACTGGAATATACATAGGTTCTTATCAAACTTAAACTAGAGACATTATTTTGCACACTTTGATCCTCTAGCTTCAAACTGCATGACTGTTAGCAGTAACAGAAGCAGAGTCTGCAAAGCGAGCATATAAGCAGTAATACCAGGTGTGATAAAATCACACAGCATATGCTTGAGTATATTTGCAGCATTTTATAAGTTTCAAAATGTATTTAATGTTTTTATTATTTAATACTTTGAGTAACTGGAGCTTCTGTACTGGACTGTGGCCAGGTCAGGTATCTGACCTTTTCCTTGGATGTTTCTCTTACTAATTTGCTCCAGATGATGGAGACCTGTTCCAATCCTGTCCCATTTAATTTCCCACAGCAGCCATTGAGGAGGTAGTGTAATGTGATGTTTCCAGCATCAAAGTTCTCCTCTTGATGGATTCTCTCCTGCTTCTATTAAACCAATGAGTCCTTTGATCCTGCCTTTGTCTTGGTCACAGCAGGGCTGAGGCACAGACACATCAGACCTTTATCTTATGTTTTCTTGTTCATATGAATTTCTGTCTCCTAGATTGTTGGAGTGGAGAAACTGGCAGATTCTAACTGTTCAATCCATCACACATTTGTGTTTGCAATAAGAAGATATTATATTATTGTTGGTGTTTGGATTCTGAACTTCATAAAATGACAATTGGTTCATTCTGAATGCACATATGATTATGAAACTATGTAGTGCATTATACAACACAACAGCACAACAGCTGTAACAAATAGGCTTCTAAGAGTGATATTAAGTGTTAAAATGTATGTGCTTTCTCCACAGCCTCAGAACCTAATCTCAAGGTACGCTCCAGGTTGAAGCAGAAGGTTGCAGAGAGGAGGAGCAGCCCTCTCCTGAGAAGAAAAGAAGGGAGCGTCATGACGCCCTTCAAGAAAAGGGCCCTGGAGCTGCTGGGTAAGAGATGATGCCTCTCACAGCTGGGCTAACAATTAGTGAAGCACTAACACTGCCTGTTGCCTGACTCTCTCCAGTCATCTCAGCACCCCGCCGACGCTGCTGTCAAGATGTGATTATATAACAGCTGCTCAGGCTATCAGTAGGTAGAGCACAGCAGGTCCTGTTGATCTTGAGGTGTGGAGTGATTTTTCCACTGTTATCCACGTTTGTTATTGTGTTATTATACCACAGGGCAGCCCGTGGGCTGTGATTGGTTATAGGTTTGCCGTATCTGTGGTGTTGCATTTGATAGCGGCGCAGATTTTTTTGTTTCTGAGCACTGGTTACTAAGTAAAAACAGATGCTAACTCAGCTGCTGGAAATAGGTTTTTGGGTGGAAGATTCAGCCTTTATTGCTTGTCTGGCTGCAGGTCATGTTGTCATTGTGTTTTCTGCAACATGTGAATGTTAGCATAATACACAGGGTCCCTCTCAGCATTGTGTCAAATCAAGAACATTTTAAAGTATTTTTTCTTAAAGGTACATGCAAACAAGGTATGTTGATTGGCTGCCTCATTAAGAAAGTACCATGGACTGAAATAATACATATAACTTCAGCTTTTCAGCTTTGAAAGAGTGAATATATCAGTGTCCTTTTTTTCCTATCCATTTGCAGAGTCCAGCAGCAGCAGCAGTGCCCCAGGCTCAGGCCCAAGCTCTCCCAATGGAGCCTCCAGTGCCCTGGGGGCTGAAAACGGACCATCATCTCTACCAACCACCACCAGGACTGAGGTACTAAAACCTCCTCAAAAACACATCCTATGAAGTCTTTCATTAGCACATTGCACATACATTGGAGCTACAAGATTAATATAGCATATGACCGAGGCTTATACACATGAATTAGCCTCAAATCAAAACTCAAGTTGTTCGGTAATGTCTAATAAACTTGCTTACATATTTTCTGCCACTGTATGACACACTGAAACACTACAGTACATTCGCATAGCGATGCACAGCAGTAGCCATCCTGAAACAGGATTAGTCTGTTTTTTTGTCAATTTTGTGCTGTAAGGCTTGAAGTTCCTTTGCAAAATTAAAGAAGCAAACTCCAGGGTTGACTATGTTTGGAAAAAGGAATCTTTAAAACAAAAGGTTCAGTCAATCAAGGTTCAACTTTGCCTTGTCTTTGCTTTTAGAGTCAGTTAGGCAATAATCATGATGAAAACCAGTGATGGATGGCCTTCAGTCTCCAGATATACATTTTAATAATATACCATGCTAGTGCAGCTATGAAAACAGAGAGCGCTCCTTGCAGCCCTTTGGCTTGCTTGTTGGTCACAGTCCAGTGAAAATGTCTCCCCACACAGACAATAAAGAGTTCACTTCCTCTCGAGCCTTGGTGCTACAGCACTGACCTTCTTTACTGGCCCTGCTACAGCCTGCTGTGCTTACTGCTTGCCGAAAAAGACTTTATATCTCTTGAAAATGTACATGGATTTGCACAAAAATAAACAATGTAGGACTCTACTTATGTCGTTCTCCCTCATTTGTAGTCCTATCATTGAATTTTAGATGAATAGGCATACAAGAAATTGCATTTTTTGTTAAGTATAAGTAGCCATTTAATTTAAACTATTAGTGGCCACATTTGTAGAATAACTACATCCTTAGCATCTCAGCTCCAGAGCAAATAAACAAACATTGCCGATCATCCACCTCTGAAGGTGCTTTTAACAAACATTACCTATCCCACCATTTAATTGTGTTATCAGTCAAATAAACATCAAATAAACCAACATCACTTGGGCGTTCTCTAAAAGTTTTATCAAAAGTCATCTATTAAACAAAAATCATTACAGCCAGCCTCTTAAGGTGTTCTTAACATCAAATATGCAACTATTACTCACTCCTGCTGTCTAGAGGTCTTATTAACAAATATCATCAAATAATAACAAATAAATGTTACTCCCTGCTGATCTCTAAAGACATTAACAAATTTCAAATACAAAAATGCAACTTATAATTGCCCTCTGATATTGTTGAGGTATGGATACTTAACATCACAAACAATTGTTGCTCTCAGCCATTCTCTGAAGTAGTTTTTAACAAACAAGAAGCAAACATTACCCACCAGTACCCTCTGTTTTATAGCACCAGTTTAATCAGTTCTTGAGACAGGGTCTCAGTTGAACAAACTGAAAATTCTGCATCCAGAATTCACTTATCATTTTCTATGATATAAGTATGTGATTGTCAAAGCTGTCATTCAGTCATTTTCTGCCACTTGTCCCAAGCGGGGTCGTTGGGGGGTGCTGGAGTCCATCCCAGCTCACACAGGGTGAAGGATGGGGGACACACCCTGGACAGGTCGCCAGCCTATTGCAGGGAGGAGCGTGATGGGGACGGTATCTTGCTCAAGGGTACCTCAGGGCAACCTATTTGGAAGGGGTTCGAACCTCCAATCCTCTGATCATGTGGCCAATGCCCTAACCACTAGGCCACTGCTGCCCCTGTCAAAGCTTCTAATTTTTTAAAACAGTTATTACCTCTTTTTAGAACTCCTCAATATAGTTTTAATAAACAAAATTCAATGAGCTAATACAAATGACTATATTGTCGACCACCCCTGGCGTGAAGGCATTGGTTGTGTGTGTTGAAGTTTATCAGGCCTGGAAGGTCCTCTGAGTCACTTCCTGATGGCTTCATGGCTCGGTTCTTTTCGGGTTCCCAGTGGGCTGCCCTCGCAGAGCAGTGGGCGGGTGGCAGAAACGACAAGTCTCTGCGCAGCGTCAGCTTTGCAGCTGTGTTATTCCTCAGCACCACTGTTTACACTCCCATGGACCTCCAGTGCAACGGCTGCATAGGAATGCCTATTGCACCATGATCCAGGGTGGGAGGTGGCAGGAGGTTGAGCTTAATTGATCCACCAGCCGCTGGTAGCCAAAGACATGCTAACAACACAAACACATCGGGCAGCAATTGTATTGACTTAGGAACGTTTAGTGTATCAGACTGGCAGGATGAGGGACTACCCGCAGTTAGTGGGATAGGTGCAAAAGCTAGCTATGTTTGTGATCTGTTACAGTGGGTATCCTCTTTCAGAGGGAACTGCTCCCTTGGGTCATATAAAGGCCGGATATCCACGTACAGGTCAACGAATATGCAGGAGGGAGGTTCTGGAGGAATTAACAGGGCTGCTCCATGACCACATGCTGCTAGACAGTCCTGCTGTTTGGAGGAAGTGTAATGCTAAGCCAATGAGAACATTTCTGGAAGATCAAACATGGTTCCTTCATAGGCTTTTAAAAATAAAGATTTGCTTGGAACTCTGCCATGAAATAATCTTTTTTTTTTTTAGCTTCCCATAAGCTTTTAGTTTTAAAAAAACCTATTTTGGTTTATGTGATGGGAATGTAAAGAACCTTTTAAAGAACCTTCTTATTAAGTTTTTCCCTAGAACCTTTTGCCTAAGCCACGAACCATTTAGCCTTTATATTTAGGATTCATACCTTATAACTATCAATGTATCCTGCTGTCTTCAGGACTGGGCTTTATAGGGATCAGGAGAAGTTTCCTGGTCTCATTCACTGCAGCTCCAGGAACAAAACTGTCGTTCGTTTTAGTACATTAAAGTTAACTGTGCTGCCGCTGTTGCTCTTTCCAATGGTCCATAGTGGGGTTTCAAAATAACTCAGGGCTCTCCCTTTTCTTTCTGTCAGCGCTGGCCTTCACAGCCGAAGCTGCTTGGCCCTGAAGGTTCAGCATCAGTGCTGAGCCTTTACACATCTCCATCTCTGCCTAACATCAGCCTTGGCCTCTCTGCTGCTTCTTCTCCAGTCAGAGTGAGTTGAGTCATCTCTGCACACCCTCTTTACATCAGCGAGCAAAAGTTTCATGTTTTCTGTTTAATGTTGGACTGTCACTGTTTCAGCAAACTTCATTTTTCACCAGTCAAATGACCAGAGTATGAAAAATGGACCAACAATAAGAAATGCATAATTAAACATTGAACACTTTTAAAGTAGATTCTGAATGAAGTATTTTGGATACTGAATGATTCATTGTAGTTGTTGAATAATTCATAGTATTTATGAAATGTTTTGGAAATGTATGCCAACTTTATTGGTTCTTCTGTGTGTTTGATTGTTTTAGAATCCACATTTATGTTCTTTCACACGTTTTATTCACGAGACAAGGCTGACCGATCCATTTCTTCCCAAATATGTCTTTCCTGGAAGATCTATGAAAGTTTAAGCTGATAAATGAAAGGAAATGTTGGTTAGGGCCCCTGCTGAACTGTGCATTGTGGTGCCTGTTGAAAGACTAGCCATCAGTGACTGTCTGGGTGATATGTATAGCCTTAGGGTACTGACCCTTGACCTTGGGGGATTTTATAGGCCTTAGATAAATATTGTGCTTAAGTGTCTGGTGTCAGTTGCGCTCCAGTCTTCCCCAGTCACCTCATCCATTACTGCTGTTTAGAGAGGCCGGGCCAGAATAATCAAGTGCAGCTCCAGATAATGTGCAGTTCTTAAACCGACTTTTTCTATGACAACGTGATCAGTTCATTACTGGGAATTCATGGAAGTGATACAGTGAGTCTAATGAATCTAGTCAAACTAAAAATACCTTTGAATTTTCAGAAATTCCTGAGACTGCAGTTTTTTGTTGCTGTGGTTGACTTTATTCCTGGGTGAGCCCTGAAGGATCATAATTTAATGTGTATGTGTGTGTTTCCTCAGACTGGTTTGGGGCTGAAGGAGAACCAAGTTGAGGGCAGTGGGGTGTTTGGTCTGCCCGCTCACATCCTGGGCCCTGTGTCTCTACCTGTCACCATGGATACGAAAGTGAGCAGCAGCCAGCAGGCACTGCTGCAGCATCTTCTGCAGAAGGAGCAGCTCCGCCAGCAGAAGATCCTGTCCACCGGTGAGAGCCTTGGTAGCTAAAGCATAGTCTCTAGTGGAGACTCTTATCAAAATTCACTTGTCCTCCAGCTTCCAAATTGATCCGTAATTTGTGGGGTCATCTGTAAAAAGTATAGGGGTAATATTAATGCCTGTACATGAATGGGCTACACAGGCCATGGTTATACTAAGCTCATTTCCGTTGTTGCAATACAGCGATTTCCATAGATACACTACATTCATAACCACTGTTACAATACACTCAGTTCCATGAACAATAATGTTCAGCATTACCAGATAAGCAGTGAAATGTAGTTCTGTAGTTAGCTAAAGTGCTGTTAATATCATGGTTTTATTTCTCTCTCTAGGGCCGGGCGCAGTATCTGTGCACCCTCCGTCCCCCCTGGCGATGAAGGAGCGTTCCATGGGCAGCGTACGGCCAAAACTGCAGCGACATCGGCCCCTAAACCGCACACAGTCAGCCCCGCTGCCCCAGAGCATGCTGGCCCAGCTCGTCATCCAGCAGCACCAGCACTTTCTGGAGCAGCAGAAACAGTATCAGCAACAGGTCCACATCAATAAGGTACTATTGTTTGAACATAAACCTGCTTCTGAAATTACATTTTCACAGCGGAAGAAAAAAGAAGAAAAGAATCTACTTAGTACTTCTAATACTTATTCCTAATAATACATTAGCACATGCATACATGAATATATTTTAAAAAAAATGTAAATAGATTTTATTCATTTGAAGTTGTTTAGACCATTTCTTTTCCTCTTTCACACAGTGTAAAAAGCAGTGGAAGTTTTTACATGATGCACATTTTGAAAATATATGTCCACACACTTTTTTTTGACATTTGAAATTTGAGGATTTGAAAACAACTATTGCTTTTTACAATAAATAACCCTTTAGAAGTGGTCCTTTCCTCAGAACCAGTTTTTATCACCAGTTTGGTTCACACAGTGATGATATCACTTTGATTGGTTCATTTATCATTAAAATCTGACAGGTTTTTTTTTATAGTAACCATATAGGAATTTTATTAACTAATATAAAGTATTTGTTGGGTTTTTATGGTGAATATATCGAGTATTTGTTCACTTTATAGTAACTGTATAGTTTTTGTTGTTTTTTTATGGTAACTATATACGTTTTGATTGTGGTTTTTTTTTATTCATTGAGGTTTTTGTGTTTTTCTTAATGGTATTTGATACACTTCATAAAATATTAACTTTGAACCTTTACTTGGCTTCAGCACTAGGCTACGTATATTGCAAACGAAGACTAGTGTTTAGGTGGCATTCTCCCTTTTCCCAAAATGCATTAGTTCCAGTGAATGTAGTAAAGAGAAAACGTCCTCTTGTTCCTGCATGGAAATATTTGTGTTTCTCTGCGGTGGCACTAGTGACCCCGGCCATCCGTTGGAGTGTAATTATTCTGCTGAGCGTGCGAGGCTAGCGACGAGGGAGGCTAGCACACTGAAAGGCTCCATTGTGTGCTTGAGCCTGTAGATTGATCGGCCCTGTTGCTGCTGAAAGAGCTGTGGGAAATTCAAGGCTACAAGTGCAATTCACAGACACGGAGATCAAATGTGTTCACAGAGAACCTGTCCTGCTCCTGAGCTATCATGCTACAAGTTTATCCTGATGGCCTCAGTTGAAGGGACACCCTATCAATTGCTACTTGAACGTATTGACCGGTTGGAAGAATCCATGATTTAGTGCACAGAAACTTGATTTGCAATCAAATTGCTATATTCTACAGCTAAAAAGTACAGTTTAGGCATAAAAACCTATTATTTCAACTTTATTATCCCTAACATTTCCAAGAAGGGAATGCAATATCTATCTACATGGTGTGTTTCTGCACACTTGTGCTCCGAAGTAGGTTATGAACAAAAGGAAAAGGATATAAATGCTGTCTAATGAAGGATTTGTCTGTGGTGATTTACAGACAGAACTTGTTGCATTGTCCCCATTTAAATTGCTGAGATGCTCAACAACAGAACCAGGGCATCTGTAAATGTTTACACGTGCTAAAGAGAGCGCTGACGGAATTGTACATGAGCTTATGGGCTTTAGTGTGTATAAAAAGCATTTTAATGCCTTGCACCACAAGCTATTTCTGCCTGAGCAGATATTTATACGAGGCCTAGATTCGCTGAGCCTAATTGGCCTCTGTTTTTTCTGCCATATGGTTCAACCTGCTGCCGCTTAGTGTATGGAAAATAGTGCAGCTATAGAAGGTGTCTAATTCAGTACTTATTTAGTAGCTTCAAATAATCCATCATTTAAAAATAAGATTATGGAAACCACATGGAATGCTTATTGACCAGTTTATTGGAAACATATTCCATATATCTCCAGTATGCAGTGAGCAACTGTAGGTCATCTGTTGACACCCAGTTCATCAGTCCTCCTAATTCCATCATTTTCAGTCCTCCTAATTCCATAATTTTACCAAGTAGATGTCTGAGCCCTTCCCAGATATTATTTGGGTGACCCACTTGTGGATGCACTTTTTGTTAAGCATCTCCCAAACCTATTTTAATAGTCAGTTTCTGACCACTGAGCTGGCAGGATTATTTTGGTCAGTGGACCAAAGCTGCATCAGTGCAACATGCACAGCAATGTCAGTGTCTCAATGTGCCATCACTCAGTTAATATCTGGGGAGAATGGTGGTCCTGTGGTGGTTGGTTGATGAGTTGAGGTGGTTGCTGGTAACGTGTGTCGCAGCAGGTGATGTTTTAGTTCTCTAAATGAAAACATGAAATTTGATTAAAAAATGGAACTGTTTAGTGCTGAACCTCATACAGTGCCCGGGGAGCAGTGTTGTTGAGCAGTGGTAGTTTGCTCAAGTATACATTGGGGTATCCTACTGGTCTGGGACTCAAACCCATGATCATGAAAACCAATGATCTTCACTAACCACAAGGCCACCACTGCCCCTAAATTGACTGGAACTACACTGAACTAAACTGAACTAGACCAAAGTGAATTGAATTGATTTGAGTTGTGCTTATTTTAACAGATTTTAAGAGAATTGAACTAAACTGCACTGAAAAATAAACCATACTGACTTTAAATTAACTGAATTTACCAGATTAAGTTTAATTTGCAATTAACTAAACTTGGCTGAATTGAATTAACTGAATTAATTGAATTGTTTCTCTATCCTGCAGCTGCTCTCCCAGTCCATTGAGCAGCTGAGACAGCCCAATGGCCGCCTGCATGAGTCAGAGGAGGAAGACGACATTCATGAGCGGGAGGACAGCCCGCCCTCTGCTGGGGTCATCCAAAAGTACAGCCCGAGCCACAGCCGCAACAATGAAGTTATCAAGATCAAGGAGGAGCCACTCGACAGTGATGATGAAACACAGGCCAAAGAAAGCACTTACCTTCACCAGGTGAACGGAAGGCTGGTAATAAGGGCTGCCATCTGATCTGAGGCATGGGCAAACACACACACACACTCACACTCACACTCACATTCACATACCAACACTCCAATTCCTTCATGCCCTAGTCTCCACCTCCAAGCCCTTTGGGACTGTTTCCATTTGTGAACTCGTGAAGTGATCTCCTGTATTGTATGTTCTGTAATGCTCTGTATATAATTTAAAGAAGAAGAGAATATAGAAAAACTAAAATAGCAAATCTTTTAAAAAAGGAAGTCTTTATTTGTAAGAGGTCTTTTAAATTGTAATTACTGCCCTTTCTACTTTCTATCCGCCCGTTGGAAGAGAGCCATGTTAAAGCTCTTGTAAAATACTCCCTGGTTTTACATGCCACTGTGCATAGCTTTAATTTTTGATGATTTTGGTTTTTATCATTATTACTTCAGTGTTAGACCGCGCCAGCCTACTCTGCTCATCAACAAATAAACGTCAATACGTGTTTATCATATAGAGAAACCTTAAAGGAGCACTCCGGTGATCTCTGTCTACATTATCTGGTAGCAGCTGATTACCACTGAAAATATCTTCATCGATCCCCTGAAAGTGTCATTCATCCTCTGAACTCTGAACAGAAAATAAACTCACAATAGAAGTCAATTGGCAGATGCTGAGTTCTGTCAATTAATGTTTTTATTTTAGAAATATCCAGTCAAAAGTGGATTCATAGGCTCCTGATCGCCATTGAAACTACTTAAACTTATGGAATGCCAAAGTAACTGGGGACTACTTATTCTTCTTTATGTCGCTCCAGTGTTGTAAAGTTGGATGAAACTCTATAAGATCAGCTTTGGTAAGACATTTTCCCGAGTGTGTCTCATCCTAACACCTGTACTGTCCCAGTGAAACAGCTGTAGATTTATACTAGCCTTATTATGGATATTCAAAGCTGGCCGTTGATTTCTATCATAAGTAGGTTTACTGTCAATGTATTCTGGTCAGTTCTAAGTTCAAGGGAATGTATTGAAATGGGGTAATCTGCAGTACATGGCTGGTAGGAAAGATGGTGTTTAGGGTAACAAACTTTGGAGAACTCCTTTAACTTCTCAAGGCATCATTGCTTACTGTCACTGTGGTGAGGGCTTATGGAAGTGCTTTAGAACCACCCTCTTCATTCTGCAGTTCTCCCCTGGGTCAAAATCAGTTACGGGGAGCAAGGGCTGAGCAGGAAATGCCTTGTGGAAGCCTGGAATGGAAATGATTCATGAGCACAGGAATGCTCGGAGAGGACGAGGGGACAAGAGGCTGGCCATGAGCTTATTTACTGGCAGGGCATTAGTAGGGATGAGGAGGACAGTGGAGGGAGCCCCTTTAAAAGCCAATCATTTCCTCCCTGTGACGTGTTTACCTCTACAAACAGGTTTAATGTTCTATAGGAGAAAAAAGTTAATTATTTCTCTCCCTCTCTCTGTCAGCCCCCTTTTTGAGGTACTTTTAACTCCCTCAGTGACTGTTTCTCCTCTCAAAGTGCCCAGCTACTCTCAGTCTGGTTTTGAGGGGTATTTTTCACTTTGTCAGTAGTAAGCACTACTTTTCATCATTTGTCTTGTTTGGTACTGATGTAAAGGTTGATGGGGTGGGGGGTGTTATTGGGGGGCAATATGTAAACCTGTGAATTAATGCTATTCATCATGTGTGACTCATAATAATGTGCGTAAAAAGTGAGTCCTGAAAAAGTCTGTCTCACGTCTCCTGTCTTCTGCTCTGGCTGTAGGTCCTCGCCTGTTCTCTTTGTAGCTGTTTGTACGTTTCCCACTTGCCTTGTCACAAATCTCTCTGTTTTTAAAATAAACTTCATTCCTGACCTGGAGTCTTATCTGTTTTTGCCTGTCCATAAAGATATTGAAGGTAACTATGTTTCTGAGGACTTAAGTACCAACGTTTGAGCCACAAGTGAATTTAATGTAACTAAGGATGGGAGTGCCACATTGACATTGGTGGTTAGCTTGTGGTAACATTTTTAACTCTTTAGTTATAAAAAATCAAACCATGTTGCTTTGTAGTCTTTAATGAACTTTGAAAACCTTTGAAACAATGAAAACCAGTTTTTTGGCCAGCTAAAACCCACCATAACCTTTCGCAAACTAGCCACTAATCCAACTAAACTTTGCCCCATCTCAACTAAACCCAGTTAAATCACCCTATCCCTACCAAACCAAGATAAATCACACCCTATTTGAACCAAACCTAGCTAAACCTATTAACAACCCCTTGCTGAGCTGGTCTATGTGCTAAAAAAAGTGCAGGGCAGCAGTTCTTGAGGATTTGGCAACCATTTCCCTCAAACCTCAAAACATCATCATTTGATAGACAGACGCTGTTAGCCTTGCTATTTATAGTAACTTAAATCAATATAGCTATGCCCTTAGACCAGCCACAGTGGAGATGTTTTAAAATTCGCCTGTTTGAGCAGTCCAAAGATGCCTGGGGCATTATTATGGCTTGTGCTTTGGAAAGATGTGCGTGGGCTGAAAGGTTTGCATACTTGAACTGTTCCCACTTTGTCATATAGTGACAAATACAGTGAGTAAATCTTCCAAATCTGAACAAGAAGAGAAGTTCTCTAAGATGTTTTTGGCACATGGAGCATGTTTCCAGTATGAATCAGCCGTTTTGTCCTTGGGAATCAAATCACCACAAAAATATGACAAGACGAGATTTATGGCCTTCATCCTTCATGTGCAGTGCTTGCGACCAATCGAAATGCTCAGTTTAATTCCACAGAGGAACTGTACTGAAACCAACTCATGATGACTGGAATCATTGAGACTAAAACACTCATAGCAATGAAACATTTGTTATGTCACGCGTCGTGTAACCGCATCTCATCAAGCAAATAAAGATGTTATAAAATACATGCTCTCCATATGAGTGATAGGCAATTTAATTTTAAACCTTCCATTTTGCCACGAAAAAGGCCAAACAGCTCTGCAGTATCTTACAAAAAAATCATTGTTGTTTGGCATAACCGTAAAAGAGCAAGTTATCTGCAGCAAAATTTCTTCCATCAGAGTGCACTCTTCTGACAGTATGATGGGTATTTATTTGCATATTATGGAATTACAGACAGCCATTGACACTAAATTACCATGAACCTGATTGGATGGCAGGTTTCATTATCTTATTTTATTAAAGGGCCCATATTATAGAAATAAACAATCTTTCCACTATTTCAACAGTTTGAAAAATAAAATTATTGAACCCTCACTCCATGTAGACCATATATGAAAACTAAATAAAACCAAAAACAACTCAATTACAAACAGTCATGTGAAAAACAAAAAGTCCTATGAAAGCCTGTGTGTTTTTGTAACATTCTTGGACATATGGATATTTAATCTCAATTTTAGCTGGGAGATTAAAATAATATAACAATTAAAACCAAAGAAAAGACTTTTCAAAATCTGTAAAATGTAGTTCTACAAAAATCCAATTTCTGGTGAGGAATAATTTAGGACACCCCCACATTTATTCCCAATTAAAATGGCTCAAATTACACACAGGTGTAAAAGTCCCTCTACAATCAGAAAGAGACTGCACAACTTTAACTTAATGGAGAGGTGTGCAAGGAGGAAACCTTTGCTCTCTAAGAGAAACATCAAGGCCAGATTGAAGTTTGCCAGAGAGAACGTAGACAAAGACCAGGCTTCTGGAATAATGTTCTTTAAAAAGATGAGTCTAAAACAGAATTATTTGGACAACAGAACAGAGGACATGTCTGGTGTAAACCAAATAAAGCATTCCAGGAAAAGAACCTCATACCAATTGCGAAGCATGGAGGTGGAAGTGTCATGGTTTGGAGATGCTTTGCTGCAGCAGGACCTGGCCAGCTCACCATCATAGTATCCACCATGAATTCTACCGAGTATCAGAGGTTGCTTGAGGAACATGTGAGACCATCTGTAAGAACATTAAAGCTGAAGAAGGAACTGGACTCTGCAACACAGCAATGACCCACAACATACCAGTAAATCCACCAAGGACTGGCTGAAAACTAAGAAATGGAGATTCCTGGAGTGGCTGAGTCCAAGACCAGATCTTAATCCCATTGAAATGCTGTGGGGTGACTTGAAACAGGCTGTACATGTGAGAAACCCCTAAAAATTCTCACAGCTTTCTTTCAAACTTTCCTCGAATCGATGTCAGACTGGTAGATGCTACAAGAAGTGTCTCACTGCAGTTATTTCAGCCAAAGGGGGTAACACTAGTTATTAGGGCGTAGGGTGTCCTAACTTTTTCCTCAGGTAGAATTCACATTTTTGTTGATATCTCTTGTTTAATGAACAAATTAAGGCTAATGCTTGTTCGTTACCTGCAATTAAATCACTTTCTTTTCCAGAGATAAATAACAAGATTAGACATCGATATGTGAACATTACTTAATAAAGAACGGAATATTTAATAAAATTTTTTCACATGAGTGTATGGCCTACAATTTGCCTAATACTGCTGATGTTCAAGTCATGTCAAGTGTAGTGAAGTTGGATATATTGTCATTTCATCCATATACACAGTACACAGTGAAATGAATCAATGTTCCTCCTGTACCCTGGCGTTGCACATAAGACAATATGAAACATGACATAATACGGCAATAAGTACAGACAGTATAGTGATTACTAAGTGAAAGCACTGATGAATATAGTACTGATTGCAGTAATACGTGTAAATACAATAGTGTGTCAAACATTATTTATCACTGATTAAAAGAAATGTTTCAGCCCACATTCCTTTTTGAATGAAGCGCAGCCAACCAGAGCAGTGATCATTTACAGTACTGTGCAAAAGTTTTAGGCAGGTGTGGAAAAAATGCTGTAAACAAAGAATGCTTTCAGAAATACAAATAATGATTGTTTATTTTTATCAATTTACAAAATGCAAAGTGAGCGAGCAAAAGAAAAATCTAAATCAAATCAATATTTGGTGTTACTACCTTTTGCCTTCAAACCAGCATCAGTTCTTCTGGCCCCACAGAGCCCTGATCTCAACATCATCGACTGTATCTGGATTACATGAAGAGGCAGAAGGATATGAGGAAGCCTACATCCACAGACGATCTGTAGTTAGTTCTCCAAGATGTTTGGAACAACCTAACCAGCTGAGTTCCTTCAAAAACTGTGTGCAAGTGTACCTAGAAGAATTGATGCTGTTTTGAAGGCAAAAGGTGGTCACACCAAATATTGATTTGATTTAGATTTCTCTTTTGTTCATTCACTGTATTTTGTTGATTGATGAAAATAATTAGCACTTCCATTTTTGAAAGCATTTTTTGTTTACAGCATTTTTTCTAACATACCTGCCTAAAACTTTTGCACAGTACTGTACATATATAATTTATAGAGTGACAGCCAAAAAAAAGTTGAATTGATAAAGAGTGGTTGGATGATTATATTGAGTTGTTTCTCCAACATTGATTTATTTGTGGTGGACTGACCCAGTTTCAGTATTGGTCACTATATATATCTATACTATATATATCACTTCTGACACTACCTTTGCCTAGTGGTTAGGGAGTTGCCCTGGATCAGAAGATTGTGGGTTCAACTCCCTCACCAGTAGGTTCCCCTGAGGTACCCTTGTGCAAGGTACCGTCCCCGTCACTGCTTCCCTGGGTGCATTCAATAGCTGCCCCCTGCTGTACGTGTGTGTTTGGGTGAAACACTGAGGTTGAGTTTCATTGTGTTGTGCTGTGCTGCGTTTCACAATAACAAGGATAGTCACTTTCACTATATATTGATTTTGATTACTTTTTGAAATAGTTATGCACGCTGAAGTTTTCTGTTATTTTGTCCCATTTGTTGTCTGCTTCACAATAAAAAGATCTGCAAAGTTGTAGTCATGTTCTGTAAATGAAATGGTGCAAACTCTCAAATAATCCATTTTAATTCCAGGTTGTGAAGCAACAAAACATGAAAAATGCCAAGGGGGTGTGAATACTTTCAAGGTACTGTATGTTCTTGTAACGGTGGCGGGGTGCCGGAAGGACGCCAGTGCGGAGCCAGGAGTTCGAAACACTGTTTTATTATCCACAGTTTACAAATACAAGAAGCAAGGACTGCAGTTAGAATCAAAAACCCAGGAACAGAGGAACTGCAGCCTTAACCAAGTTATCCAAGTTATCCAAAATCACCCTTACTCGTAGGCTTAGCCTACCTAATGAGCCGCGCTCTGTTCTGACTCATCGGGGCTTAAATAGTCAGCTCCAATGATGCACACCTGTGCCTGCATGGGCTCAGGTGTGCTCAGTCAGAACAGAGCGCCCTCTAGAGTACCCAAAACAACTCATGTGACAAACCCCTCAAATGTGATAGAGAGCGCCCTCTAGCGTGCCAAACACACCTCATACGTGACAGAGAGCGCCCTTTAGCGTGCCCAAAACACCCCACATGTGACAGAACCCCCCCTCAAAAGGCGCGGCTCCCGAAGTGCCAAAACATAGCCGAACCTCTGGGGGGAGGCCAAAAACAACAAAACTTTACAAAAACAAAGTCCCTTGTTGGGACATACGGTCAGGTCCACAAAAAACACAAAAAGGGCCTCCGACCAGTCATGTCAGGCAGCTGGTGGTGGTGAGGGGAATCCCAGCAGTTCAGTCCACCCTTTCGACTGGTGCCTGAACCCGGCCCTGCAGTCTCTGGAGGCCTCGCCCAATTCTGGGGAACGCCTGGACTTGACTGAACCTGAAAGAGAGCTAAGCATAGACGTTACGGGGTTCAAAGAGGAAGTCCTTTTCAAAGAGTCCAAACTCTGCTTCCAACCCCTGTCAGCCTTGTTTCTCACGTCTCTCCTCCCTGAATCTACAGTGCTGAAGTCCTCGTTCGCTTTCTTGAACTGATGATTGCTGATGTCTTGTGTCCTTTTCTTGGTCCTGTGTCTCGGCCGCTTGGGGCCCAGTGACGCAGTTTCCCAGCTCCTGGTTCTCCTACGCGAAGTTCCACATGGATTCCTCCATGAGCCACCTTGTTCTGGGTCTGCTGAATTGTGAGGGTGAGCTGACGGTAGGGGGTCCGAATGCAGCTGCTCCATCTCTGGAATCTTGACCTGGTTCTCCATTGGACTGTTCTTCAGCTGCTCCGTTTTGGCATTCACCCTCTGGGTTCCAGCATGCACTGTTGTCGGTGAAGTGAGGTGAGATTCGATGATTGCCAATTTTACTTCCATACCTCTGACCTGCTTCTCTAGCTTGGTGAGCTTACTGGCCTCACAACGGACCTCTCTCAGTGCAGCCTGCAGAGCGACGTTGTGGTCCTGCACCTGTCTCAGCTCTGCCCTGGTCTGATTCAACTGCTCTTCCATGGTGGCTATTTTAGCTTCCAGTTTCTCCTGAATGGTAGGAGTCTCAACTCTCCTCGTTGTCTGGCATACGTTCTGGTTTCTCTGTTCATATGTTTTCCCCAGCCCCTCTCTTTGGAAAACCATCATAGCTCGTACCTCTAATCTGGAGACCTCTCTGGCTTCTCTGAATTTGCTGCTCCTTCCATGACGCTCACCCTTGTCTTGAGCTAAAGCCTCTTCTCTTTCTGTTTCCCCTTCGTTCAAGACCGAGGCATTCACCTGTGGAATGGAGGCCTTTTCGGTCAGCTGCTGGTAGAGTCCTGTCAGCAACTCCCCCTGTTCTGTTCTGAACATTTCCGCAGCTGATCTGCTCACCTCCGAGGTGGGACTGGATTGTCTTCGCCGCTCTGCGCCGCACGGCCAGATCCCTCACCTGCTTTCCTCTGAATGACTTTGGCAAGCAAATTGCAGCATGTTTAAACATCTGATACCTCTGTCCTTGTTGAGGTCCAGGTTTCCACCTTCCGAACCTCCTCTGACGACCACCTGTTGCCCAGCGCGGTCTCTTGAAGACAGATCCCCGCTGGTGCATTCTCACTGCAGCCTGAATAAAGACAGCAGCTTTGTGCATAGCATCAACATTTTTTCAAACCAAATAACCTCTAAAAGCTGCCTGGATGCGTATCGCAGGCCTTCTCAACACCTGGAATCTTTCATGTTCACTTTTGCCCTTAATGTAGGACCTATAATATCTTTGAATGAAGATGGCTGACACCCTTATGGCCTGGTACTTTACTACCTCCCTGTGTCTTCTGAATGCAGCCTGAATCAGGGAAGCTGCCTGATGGTGCAGGATCACCTCCTTTCTGACCCTCTGACCTCTGAAGCAGGCTTGCAGGAACATTGCAGCAGAGCGCAATTTCAAAAATGCCTCTCTGTTTTCTGGCCTCGAGTGTGGAACGATACCTCAGCTGGATTGCAACGACAGTATGTTTGATGCATAAAAATCGTGTCCGAGCACAGTGAGCCCGCTAAGCACATTGTATCGCAGTGGCAGCCTGGTGCTTCTGTTTCAGAGTCTGTCTGGTCTTCATCCCTCGGAATGCAGCTTGCAGAACAGCAGCCATTTTTTTCTCCTTCAAAGACTTCATTTCTTGCTTCATCATCTTGTTAGCTCTGTAATATCGCTGAACAGTCTTGGCTGCCCACAGTAGCTTCAGGTAGTACTTTCTGCTCCTGTGTCTCCTCACCTGCGACTGAAGGGTTACTGCAGCTTCATGTTCGATTTTCTTCTGTACCCGAACTTTCTTTCTAAACTTCCCACTAACCTGGAGCTGTTCCTTCTTCTGTGCAGCAGACTGGTTAGTGGTGCTGGGTTTGGGAGTCGTCTCCGTGATGCCACTTTCCTCGCTGCGAAGGGCCTTCTGGGTTGACCTCCCCGGTTGCGGGATGTAGGAAGCGTTTATTTCCATTGTGTTACTGTTATTCACGCTGGCTGTGTTCCCACGTTCTAGGTACCTAGCCTGCTTTTCCTGAAGTTCCCCATTTACTGTAGCTAGTTCTTCCTGAAGGGAATGTAATTGAAATCGGTGGCTCACCTGCAGCTGGTGTATAACAGCCTGAAGAGAGGCGTTGTCATCCTCCAACTTTTTACACTTTGTTTTCAAGGCGGCCAGCTCCTGACTTTGTGTACCGAGTTCTTGATCTTTGGTGAGGAGCTCAGCCTCCATTTCCTGGAGCTGCTCAACTAAAAGGTTTTTGTTCTGTCTCTCTGTGCCCAGAACAGACAGCCAGACCTTCTGAGACTCCTGTAGTTCATGTTCTAATTCCTGGATTCTCGAAGTTAGTTCTCTTACCCAAAAAGGTTACTCTGTTGCCCTCGGCTCAGCAGACAGGTTTGTGGAGCTGGGGTTGGGTACTGTGCCAGGTGCGGGCCTCTTGCCCTTCTTCGTTGTTTCCGTGGCGTATCTGCCATTTTCTCGCCGCGGTTCACATAGGGCAGGGCCTCCGCGGACGGACCGCTGTGTTGGCTGCACGGTGCTGTCTCCGCGGATGGACCGCTGTGTTGGCTGCACGGCGCTGTCTCCGCGGACGGACCGCTGTGTTGGCTGAACGGCGCTGTCTCCGCGGACGGACCGCTGTGTTGGCTGCACGGCGCTGTCTCTGCGGACGGACCGCTGTGTTGGCTGCACGGTGCTGTCTTCGCGAATGGGGCGCTGTGATTGGTGAATGCAGCGGGTTCCACCGATATCCAGTGTTGTGGTTGGTGGAGAGCAGGAGCCGGAAAAGAAAGGGACACGAACGAAGCCTCTTCCTTGAGGAATCGCCCCTTTTTTCTTTGTTTTCGCTGGGTTTTCTCCTTCTGACCAAGTTTTACATAGGGTGGGGTCTCCGCGGACGGATCGCTGTGATCGGTGAAGGAGGCGGGTTCCGCCGATTTCCAGCGTTGTGGTTGGTGGAGAGCAGGAGCCGGTAAAGAAAGCGGTAAAGAAAGGGGCGCAAACGAAGCCTCTTCCTTGAGGGGTCGCCCCAATGACATCACCTCTACCACGGCCCGTACCGCCCTCTCCGCTCGACCGCACTCCTTCAGCCGTTCGCCGAACTCCAGCGAGGCAGCGAGCTGGATTGAGTGATCCAGCAGGTCCAGGCGTCGCGAGAGCTCAGTGGCGGTCTTTTGGTGTGGCAGTCGCAACGCCCCTGCTGCCACGATGGCAGCGCTGCTTAGAGGTCCTCAATCTGGGCTCCCAGTGCTCGCTCTAGCTCCTCCAGCCACTCCTCACGGCTCCTGACGTCCTGGTTTTGGCGACTCATTTCTGTAACGGTGGCGGGGTGCCGGAAGGACGCCAGTGCGGAGCCAGGAGTTCGGAACACTGTTTTATTATCCACAGTTAACAAATACAAGAAGCAAGGACTGCAGTTCAAATCCAAAACCCAAGGACAGAGGAACTGCAGCCTTAACCAAGTTATCCAAAACCACCCTTACTCGTAGGCTTAGCCTACCTAATGAGCCGCGCTCTGTTCTGACTCATCGGGGCTTAAATAGTCAGCCCCAATGATGCACACCTGTGCCTGCATGGGCTCAGGTGTGCTCAGTCAGAACAGAGCGCCCTCTAGCGTACCCAAAACACCTCACGTGACAAACCCCTCAAATGTGATAGAGAGCGCCCTCTAGCGTGCCAAACACACCTCATATGTGACAGAGAGCGCCCTCTAGCGTGCCCAAAACACCCCACAAGTGACAGTTCTTAACACAATGCTGTCAACTGGGACCAAAAAGAGACCTAACTCTTCAAATAAATTCAAATAAAAGCAAGTTATGGAATGAGGATAGCTATTAAGGAATGCTAAACTTACATTAGGGTATCATATTACATAACATATTGTACTACACCCCCCTTTCCGTAAATATATTCTCTATTATTCCCTGAATCCCTCCTGTACCCCAACAGTTTTTGTTTTGCATTTTGAATACTATACTATAATAGTTTAATTCTGGGGAGACACATTGGTCTATTATATTGGGTTCTTCAGCCTTGACTGATACAAAAAAGTGGACTTTAAAGACAAATAAAATGCAAAATGTGGGTCCAATGTGGGTGCAAATATTAAAAAAAAATATATGAAGCTTAATGCTATTAGACTACTTTATGAATACAGCTCTTCCATTTTTGTAGTACATTTGGTCTTTTCCAGCAAAAGCAATATTGTGAAAAAGCTCCAACGCAGGGGTGAATTCTGGCCCAAATGAGATTGCCTTTTTTCACTGTCCTGAGTGCAGACTCAGGGAGATTGATAAATAGAAAAGGTAAACGCTGAAGCTGTGCAGAGCAGAGGCTGGTTAGTGTGTAAGATGTGGGGTGTGTGTTGTTTCCCACAGTTGCTCTGAGGGAAGATATGGAGGCCTTTAAAGCTGGGCTTTGAGGGCTTTCTGAGGAGGGCTTTGAAGTGAACTTGAGAGGCACGCAGGCTCTAAAAGAGAAGTTAAGATAAAGTGAACTTCAAGGCATTGATATACAACCTGGACTAAAGGGACCAAGCAAAGTTTAACCAATTATGCAGGGTAGGCTTAGGCTGGACCTGATCAAGCCCAGCCAACACGCACTGACCCAGAGGCTCTTTGTACTTCATTTGAATAAACCGACACTTGATGTTTAGGGTTAGAACATGCTCAGTGAAACAGCTTTCATCTTAGACATATGATTTCTTCTTAGAATAGGAGTTATTTCTTAAGCGTTCTAATCTATGTACAACTTTGGTCCCCTGTTTCCAGTGCAATACTGCAAATCACTGGATATCCTTTTCCATTCTGAATGAACAGGAATACCCTAGGGGTATTTGTAGTGTAGTGTAGTCTTCTAAGAGGGAATAGTGGGAAACAGGAGGTTGGACATGAGATTATTGGCTTACTTTAATATTACGCACCCAGTGGTGAATTGTGATGGTATTAAAAAAAAAAAAACATCTTATAGGTGGAGCAAAACAAGAATTTAGACTTAATTAGGCGATTCTTAATTAACATGAACAGTGACACCCCATTTTTTGAGCACGATAAGGTTGTTTTCTTTTTCAGATTAAATTTTTTTAAGGTGCTGCAGCCAGTGTTGTTCACAAGATCATACCAATGTTCATGCTTGACCTTTGGGGAGGGGAGCAGAAGACCTACCTAAATTGTTAACATCACATCACAACATCCTTTTCATGAATAAATTAGAGTTGAGGAAACACAAACCCTTTTTCAACACACACATATAGACACACACACACACACACACACACACACACACACACACACTTTCATTTCCTTTCGGATTTTGAAAAATCATTAATTGACAATATTCATGAAATAAAAGCTTATTTCTGGCTCTGTTAGTGAGTTATAGACTGGCAACGGAGAGTGTAATAAGTGTGGATATTGCACAGGATATGGGACGCCTATGTTTGGACTAGTATAGTCTCAAGCAGCTCACTGGATGGTCTAGGGTTTAAAGGGAACTATGATGCTATAACTTTGCACAGCAGATCCAGCAGTCACAAGCATTTCAAACAGACAGACCGTACACCAGTGAAGAACATTATTATTATTTTATTTATGAATCATATAATCATATTTATTTTTACATTGTTGATCATTTATAATTTATTAATACATTTTGGTTTTAAACACTATGTAAAAAATGGATTAACAATAGAAAATGGGAAAATGTGCCAGTCAGGGTGTCTTCTCTGTGTTCTCATTGGATGTCTCCTTCATGAACCAGACTGAAGTCCAGCACTTTAATGTTTTCCATCCAAAAATTGGTCGTGTTTGTAAGTGTTGCCTGAATGCACTGCCAGGCTGAAAAATCACCCTGAGGATCAACCAATCAAATTCTGACTTACAATAGGTGGGAACAATTATTGTCAAGGAGACTGTCACTCTTCCATCACCCTTCACATGTACCTTATTGACTATATAAGCAGCAGTCCAACCAGTGGGTTTGTGTCAGGTGATAACTGCAGCAGGGTGATGGTGGTCTAATGGTAGGATACTTGCATATAAACCGAAAGGTCACAGGTTTTACTTCCAGCTCTACTACCACTGGGTTCCTGAGCAAAACCATTAACACCAGGTTGCTCCGGCATACTGCTATTTATCATTTATGTATACCCTCAATTTTGATTGTGTTTTGATATTTAGGGCCTTGCTCTAATACTCATGGCTGCCTCTGCACATCAGTGTACAGCTTATATTTATGCTTACACGCATAAAATATTTAACACAAGTGAAAGAAACCTTCTCTTGTTGCGTAAGATCTTTTGTTCTAACCATCTCCATTAACCTTTAAGATGATAGTTTGAAATCTTCTTGACAGAAATCTTCTTCTGTACTTCTGCACAGCGAAAAATGTTGTTAACAAGTAGTAAGGATAATACCCCACAAACTGTTAATCAACCAAACCTTCATGCACGTGCCTCAAAGCTGAGTTGTCCCAAACATGCTTATGGTCTACTGAGTTGAAGCACAATAAGTTGACTGAGGACTGAGAAGTCCTTTCATTGTGAATTAGCTTTTACACTAGTGGCTACAAACTAGGCCCCACATTTAGAAAGTTATGGGTTCTAGTCCTAGTCTAGTCTAGACCAGTAAGCTGCCTAAGGTACCCTTGAGCAAAGTACCATCCCCAACACTGCTCCCTGGGTGCAAAATGTAAAGCTGCCCCCTGCTACACTGTATGTAGGAGTTAAATGCAGAGAAAGCATTCTGCTGTGGTGGTGTTGTGTATTTACAATGGCAAATATTCACTTTTACTTCACTTCACTTGCAGCTCTCTGACTGGGGTGGTGTGCTATAAAAGGATAGAAAACATTCTGTAGCATGTAACATTCTTTAGTTTCTTGCTCAACCTAATATCAAGGTAAGGCATATGTCTGCCTAGATGGTGATGGCAGTAAGGAACAAAGCTGGCACATTTAACGCCAGTGTTATAACAAGACCACCCCAAATGTAAAAAGTAGAATAAGAAGCTGTTAAAGTACTTCCCTGGGCTGGTCTGATTTTCTTTGGAGTCATTATTCAGCCTGGACTTTTCAGCCCCCTTGTTATTTCTGCACACTGTCACACCAAAAGTGCAAACCATGCCGTTCAGTTTTTGCTCCTGTTCTGAGCTGGCTGAGGGTGATTGACTGGCTATAAACTTTTTCATTAGCTGACAGCCCCTGGGCATTAAATAAATGTGTGTAAATTCTCACATGATTTATGATAAGCTACATAATATATCTTAGAAGCAGTATAAAAGAGTGCTTACTGTTAGACAGGGATGTGTACATTATTATCCAATATGTACGGCTGTTTCTGTGGTTTTGTGATGTGATGCATTTTGTGATGCATTGCAGTCAAGGCCCTGACAGTAAACATCAATGTCTTACGTGCAACCAGACTGGACTGTGAAACACCAGGAACTCTACTTTCCTCATAACCTGCAGAGAAAAGAAAAACAAACCAGTCGCACGCAGACCCTGCCATGCGTGTGTATGAATGGCTCTTGTTGGCCAGCGTCATTTGACCTGTTATCTTGGGCCTTGCACGAATGATCTCCCTTTTTAAGTTTAATGAGGAGAGCAAGTCAGGGGGAGGGCTGCCCTGCTGCTTTTAAAGGCCAGAAGAAGCCCTGCTCTGTCTCATCCTGAGAGGTGATACTGAGGAAGAGCAGCGGCACTGAGAAGAAGGCTCCCATGGGAAGGCCTAACCTCTAACACAGAGAGAGTGGATGGAAAAATAGGATTTTAAGAGACATAGTGAAAGTGAGGGGGAAATGAAAAGTGAGAGTGTGGTGAAACAGGAAAAGGAAGGAGAATAATATTTTAAATCTGTTGTTTTCCATTAAGAATGAAAAATTCCACAAACTTCAACCCTAACCCAACTGTTACCCAAAAAACTATTTTCAACCTGACTGTAGCAGACAACATTTTGCCTAAACCTGACAAAGTTCTGCATGACAGTGTTGTACCCAATAAAAATTCTGTCCCCTGACTGTAGCAGGACTCAGTTGTCCAAACCTGACTGTTGCCTAATGAAAATCTGTCTGACCACAACTTGAAAACTGAAAGAAACAGAAAAGCAAATCAAAATAAAGACAGACGTCTTTAGGATTCCAGGCCTTTGATTTTGGAGGCCAGGCACTTTTTACTGTCTCTCTGCTTTTGGTCTGACTGTGTGTGCTCCAGCACTCATAAAGCAGCCCCCGTGGCTCTCGGGCTCTGGAGTTGTTGGACATGTCGTGTTTGTAAGTGTTGCCTGAATGCACTGCCAGGCTGAAAAATCACCCTGAGGACTCGTAAGCCTGTGATTTATGCTCCAGTGCCAGAGCCACAGGCTCCATCTCGCCTCAGTCCTGTCCATGTATTTGGCAGTCAGTATGATTCCGGAATGGTAAGGCCATGGATGGTACTGTAGGAGGAAAAATATCTCTCTGCTGACCTCACCATGTGCCCTGACTTTCATTATTGGGCTTGATGTATCAACCTGGGACTTTCCAATGGTTCCAAACTTATGCAACGTTGAAATTACAGTTCTTCTAATGAATTTCTGTTTAACTGCATTTCCATGTTGCCACAATTAATACTTGAGAAATAGCAGAACAAAAGGGGTGACGTCATAGCAGTTGACAGTTGTTGACAGTTGTTATCCAGAATATAACTGAATATGAGAAAAGCCAGGTTAATGTGACAAAGACTTTTAATGTGATAATTTTTATAAAATTTAAGACAATGCAATAGAGCTTTGGTTATTGGCTTGCAATGAATGAACTATAAGCTAGTTTTGAATCTGGCTTTCCACCATAGTGTACAGCGGGAGTAGACTTAATGGTCGTAAGGGATTTCCTAAGGACTGTGCATAGTTTGTGGTATCACTTATGCTATTGATTTTGCAGCCTCAGAAGAAAACATCTGGGTGAACACGAGAAAGGCACGTGGTACTGTAGCCACAGTGAGCAGCCCTGAGCCTTGAGGGAAACACTCCAAACGCTCCAAAACTCCATTACTGTCACTGCTTGCCACGCATCTGTGCATTGCTTGAATAACGTCACTCACACAGACTGGGGCTAACTAGAAGGGTCGCTGGATATCCAGCACTGCTTTGCAAGTCCATGTCAGTTTGCAGCTGAGGGGCAGTAAACTCAGCTATTAAAGTTGGTCTCTAAAACCAAGCCTGAAATTTCTATGAAATGTAGCAGATTTGTCATACTCTGGAGTTGCACAAAAAGTTTTGTTGATGCTTCACTTAAAAGACTCTGCATAAAACACAATACGGTCCTTGATGTATCTCCTAACACTGCAGCCAAGTCATAACATACGATTAAGGGATACCTGAGTTGCACTGTAATTATACCCCTGCTTGCAAAAGGATTCATTGCAAATTTATAGCCCTAGCTATGTTATTAATGAGATCTCATTAAAGATCAAGCCTCCATTAAATAAATCTAATTAGCTGGATGTCTTTGAAAGCCATCCTACTTTTACTCAACCATTTGTTTTTGTAAGAAAAAAAGGTCTGCTTTATAGCATAACCTCAGGAATGTAGAAGCCCGTGAGGGCTGTGCTTAACTAAATATCACACACAAACAGGCAGCCAGGGCTTTTTCAGCTGAACAAGCATAGAAAAGCTGCTCATCTCTCTCCTTGTGAGGGGCAAGCAACGTTCAGGAGCTTACATTCTTAATCATTTCTATTCACAGTGAGAAGAAGATACATATTATTCAAAATCACAGCATTCAAAACAAGAAAAACTATTAAGTTTAAATGTATAGATGTCTATAAGGCAAAACTGACAGCTCAAAAAATCTGACTTTATTTCCTTTCCACAGCTTTGGATCTACAGACGTTTTAATTGACTTGTATTTTCTTCATTAGAAGCAAACAATCTAGTAGTACATGATGGTCATATTTGAGTGTCTAAATTCATTGGATGAGATTTAAACAAAGTTATGCAGAGAAGGTTTGGTTTGATTTGATCTGGTTTTTGCTAAATCCCATGATAAAGTTGGGCAGACTTTAGAAAAAATAGCTTTAAAAGTCCAACTGAACTATAAGAGCATTTTGTCTTATGAGAGAGAGACACAATACTAAGGGAAATTCCCCAACTGCCCATTCCTGGGGATCAACTGATTTGACTGCACAGGATGCCACGGCTAGTAATGCACCACAGTTAACACTAGCTTTATTAACATTTTGAATCTCAGTTGGCACTGCCACCTCATATGGCCCGTGACTGATCTTCCATGAAAAATTCTACATAATGCCAAGGGCTTGAGGACATGGCCAGATAACAGGTGGTTCCATGCACAGTTACCCACTGTGAGCAGAGAGCTGGATCTCAAGAAGTGGAGCTGTCCACATTCTTTTCACTGGAATTTCTCTTTCTGCCACTTAGGCAGCGATGGCATGCTATTTAAATGCTTAACAATTTCACACATTTCTTATTGATTGCTATTGCATTTCTGCTTCTTTTAGTCCTACACTGTGACAGTGTCAAAAATATGAAGCATGTGTCTCTTAATGCAAATTCTGATCTTTAACTCACATCACAGAAGTCCTTAAAGTTCTTTAAGCAACTCATGTACTGACACTAGTGCAAAATAGTGAACCTGTTTGGTTCCTTCTTCATTGTGTAGGCCTTGCTGGAATTAATACGCTATGCGGGATCTGAGAGTTAAAAATAGACGTGTTTCATGTGCATCTTATCTGAAGAATAGAAGACTTAAAATTGTTTTCCAGCTGTGTCTGTTTGAAGTTCGTGAAATCTGGGAGAAACCATGGCTTTTGTTTCAGAGAATGTTGTCATCATCTTCAAACGTCTCCAGGCGAGTTTGTTATCGTTTATATCTTGGAAGGAGACGAGCGTTTCCTTTGGATCTGTGGCCTTAAATTGATAACAGATTGCTTGGGCTCCTCTCTGCACTCAGTAGACGAGGGCTGGGTCATCTTGCTGGGATTCCTTTTCAGGGGCGGCTGTAAATTCTTGCAAGATTCTAGTGGAGGGGTCCCCAGACTTTTTTCCTGCACGGTCAAAGTTGTTTTTGGTACTTACGTAGAAGCGTTCAGTCAAATTTTTAAGGCAAATGGCTTATTTTGAGTCCCATGGAGACAGCCTTTGGTTAGCTAGCAACCGGAAAGACTTAAATTGGACTTAAAATCTAGCAACTAATTTCCTATAATAATAGTACAAGTTAGCATTCATAACAAAGTCTATTCATAAATCATTGATACTACCTTGGCCTTGATTACAAAGTTTAACAAGAAACCCTTTTGTATTAATTTGCATAAAATGTTAAACTTTATAACAAATTCTGCATAAAACTGATACATTGTGTTCAAAATCATTAACTTATTCACCATTCCCTTCTGAATAGAAGACTATATAGGGAGCATTTGGTGGCAAAAAAAAGAAATATAATAAATAAATAAATAAAAACTTTTTTCATTTTGTCTGCAGCCACCATAACACCGGCTGTTACTAGCATTTTTTTTTTTTTTGTGAAAAAAGTATACTTTAAAATTCTTTTATCTAACATATTTTCCAACCAAGGCAAAGCATGATGGTCTTAGTCAACTGACATAGGTTACCCTATATTTCACCCACTTTTATATATTGTATTAGAATTCTCACTACACATTTCAACAGCCCTGCAAAATGTTAAATCCACTTAACCGTGCTCTCCAAAATAAACCGTGATTTATTTCAGACACAGCAGTGGCCTTTCTAATAATAAATGTTGCTAGCCTAGTAAAAATGCTAGGTGGCACGTTTTTAGCCTTTATTGCACAATAAATTATTGACCTTCATAAGCAACAATGGTTAGCAAACTATTAGCCTATATTAATTAGCCTAAAAATGAAACTTGTTAGCTTTCAAAACAAAGCCTAGTTAGCAACTCATTAGCACTCATAATAAAACAAGGTATCCTCCATTTTGCCTTCATATTAACAAAAATGTTAATCAACCCATAGCCTTTGCCTTCATAGCTAGTAATAAACATGATAGTTCTACTATTGAGTGGTTAGCTGGCAGGTTAAGACAAGTTCCCGGCAGACTAAATCAATTGGCCATCGTTTTCAGGAAGGCGTGCTGAAGCGATTTAGTTAGAATGTGGAATGAACTGCTTCATCTTGGGGAATTTCAGGCCAGAGGGTAAAATGACAGGGAACTGAGGTCTGCCCAGCCTAATGAAAAAAAAAAAGGAAATAGGATGAACATCGTATTGATTGGACACATTGTTTTTCTCTGTTGCGTTCTGTGATTGTTTCTATTGTATAATTAATCATTTCCCTGTGCATGCCGTGATGCTACCTGGTCAGTCATTTTTTGACAGATGCTCTGCTTGCTTCAGAGCTCTTGATGGACATGACAGTCTCCATTGCAAGACTTGGCTTGAGATGAAGAGGAATTCAGAGAACAGAGTGAGGGAACATAGGGCTGTTCTTAATAAAACCTTGGCGTCCCTCAAGACAGGCTGAGCATGCAAGCATATATCCTGTTTGATAGGTGTCATCAAAAGGACCTTTTTATAGCACCGCAATGAAACACTTGACTATGAATATCTGGAATCTGAAGCAAATCTGTGAGAGAAATAACACTGAATAAAGCTTGAGAACTTCCATCTCCCTAAAGGGAACATATAAGACCTTTGGAAGAAGTTGAAACAGGAACAGTGGGGAAGATAGAGGAGAATCCACTCCCACCAGTGGAATAGAGGAGTAGTTAACGTAATTCGGCAGCACAAGCTTTGTAATGGATGCAGTGTTCAGTCATAATTTCCCATCATGGGTTTGTTTCCAAAGATGTTTCACCTAAAATAATAGCACTTTAAGTACTTCAAAGAGTGCTGGAGTGAGAGTACAATAAGAAGGTGTCCACTTGCTAACCCCATCATCTGAATGACTGAATGATTGTAGTTATCTTTGGTGTTAATTTGAAAGATTTTGTTAGTCAAACCAAACCTCCCCTTTATTCTATTTTATTCTATTCTGTTTTCTCCTTTTTGCTTCAAATAAGCCTAAACATCATCATATATGTGGACACATCACATATCTGCCCTAAATCGCTTGTAAAGCCATTTAATATTATTTAAAAATGTGTGCGCTTTTTCCTTATCCTTTGACCTGTACTGAAATAGCTCTGTACAGTTTGAGTTTGACAGAAGGAGCAACTTGACGAAAGCACTGCAAAGCATCATCACAGTAACAACTAGTACTAGTATAACTAGTAATCACTTTTAGCTCATAACAACAAGCCGTTCGTTTACTCTAGATAACACCTGCCTGTTGTTATGGCCAATATGACCATCCTCAGCGCTGTGTTGATTATGCTTGCTTGCAAATGAAAGGGGATTATGCTGTTATGCTGAATACTAAATATGGTTTCCAGCACAAATGTACTGAATGGGGTATTCTAGTATTTGGATTATTTACTCAGATATGCTGGCCATATCAAGTTCTGTAGGTAGGATTACAGTAACAGTTAACAGTTAACAGGTACAACAATGTGCATAATCAAGCGTGCTTGCTCTAAGTATTTTAAAACACCTTAACCAGTCATTGGTATCAGTCATTGGTTTTATAATATATAAGTTGATATTACATTTGAATCATCTGCTTGTATATTCCTCCTCACTCTGAGAGATCACAGCACTCCCTTTAAAGCCTAAAGGAAGCTTTGCTTCACTGGGTGCCTCAGACTTGGTCAGTCTGGTTGAAGTGTGTTCTGGTGGGTTGTTGGGAGAAATCTAAACTGGGGACATCATTGAGGCATGGCAGGAATGTGTTTCTACTGGAGGAACTGAAGAAAATACAAAAGATAATAAAAAAGAAGAAAAGTAAAGCTTGAGGAGAGATGAGTTGACCAGAGCAAAAAATAATGTTCCTTAACACTGATTTTATCCCTGCACCGTTCTCCCTTTCTCTCTCTCTCTCTCGCTCTCTCTCTCTCTCTCTCTCTCTCTCTCTCTCTCTCTCTCTCTCTCTCTCTCTATATATATANTGCTCTTGCAATGTGAAATACAGCTGTAAAATTAAACAAAACCCCAGTGGAAGAGTTTGGTAAGAGCATGACGTAGAGGTGATGAAAATGCTTCAAACTGCCTGAATTTAATTTGACAGCTGGATGGAAATCTGCCTGTTGTTGTTCATACCGCTCACTCTGAACCTTTATTGTTAAATTTTACACTAAAAAGATCCATTAAGAGAAAAAAAAAGCCGAACACACCAAAGTTGCCCAGCAAATAGACGCTGGATGTCCATAGAAGTTACACTGCAGTTTTATAGAGGAGCTAAGCTCCAGGAGTTTTTACATTTTTTTCTTGCTTAATCAGACACTTTTACTTTCAAACATTTCAAAGTAGCTCTTTTTCTATATATATATATATATATATATATATATATATATATATATATATATATATATAGAAAAAGAGCTACTTTGAAATGTTTGAAAGTAAAAGTGTCTGATTAAGCAAGAAAAAAATGTAAAAACTCCTGGAGCTTAGCTCCTCTATAAAACTGCAGTGTAACTTCTATGGACATCCAGCGTCTATTTGCTGGGCAACTTTGGTGTGTTCGGCTTTTTTTTTCTCTTAATGGATCTTTTTAGTGTAAAATTTAACAATAAAGGTTCAGAGTGAGCGGTATGAACAACAACAGGCAGATTTCCATCCAGCTGTCAAATTAAATTCAGGCAGTTTGAAGCATTTTCATCACCTCTACGTCATGCTCTTACCAAACTCTTCCACTGGGGTTTTGTTTAATTTTACAGCTGTATTTCACATTGCAAGAGCACTGACACATACTGCATACTACATTACTGATCACCTGCAAATTCTTTTGTCTGTTTACTATTCTTTAAAAGATAAAGATACATTAGTAATATCATAATTTTCTAGGTAACCAGGAATCCTAACAATTTCTAAGAGCTATCTGTAATTTTAAGAAAAAACAAGAAAACATCATGGCTTTTCTCTTTAAACTATGCCATTACCATTCATGTTCAAGCTATAGTTGGAGACAATCTTCACAGAATTCAGAAAATTGTCCATTCGAGATGTTTTTTCTCATTGGGATTTAAGCAGACACAGCCAAGTGAGCTGTCCCAATGTTTAATCCTTCAGGTGCTGGACTGAAGACCTTAAACTGTAGATTAACTACAGAGACTTTTATAAACTTTAGATGTTCCTGTTTATTATAGAACAGGCAAATATAGTTCATGGTGACCTTTGCTTAATGCTACCATGCTGTAAAGCATTCCAAAGAGGTACAAGCTCAATTAGCAATTTCAAATGTGTCATTTCATAATTCTTACAGTCTTGGCCCAAACTAAAGGCCTAGCTCTAACAGTCAGGGCTTGTGAGTACCACGCAGTACAAAGTAGCTATACAGAGTTAAATAACATGGTACAAGCTGATGTCCACCTCTGCAAAGAAAATGTGAATGGGGGGAAAACTGAAAATAAGCTTGGTTATGGATTTCAAAGTTTATGGTCTGTGGATGTTATCATGAAACAGTACAAGCCCAGGTTTACTTTATCATGCTCAACAGCCCCAAAAGGCTCAGGAATTCTGTTTTAAAGGAGATGAATCACTGTCAGTGTTTGGCCAATCACAAGTTCAAAGAATTGTTTAGGTTTGACTCCAAACAGTGCAGAAATCTGTGGAAGATTTTTTACGACAAGAACGTTTATTTTCAATAAATATAAATGGACCAGCTTTGAGAGAGAACCACACACAAAAGGTTCCACAGTGTCTGAAAGTGACTGAGCTCAGGCCTGGAGAACTAGTAATGTGTGAAGAGATTGATTGTTTTGATATAAAATATGTGCACTGCTGACAGACTTTGGACAGACATTTCCCATCTATTGAGAAACTCAGGCTTTCCATGGCTCAGAGGGTCCGGATACAATGTAGCCATTACAAAGCCAAAGTGCAAAGCAAAGTAAAAGCCAGACTTCAAGTAATTTCAGGTCATGGTGTTCACAGCACTTTTGGGCGAATCACATACCAAACCCGTCAGTCATTAACTCTATAAAGAACCTCATACATGTTGGCATATCTGTATGTCTGTGCTGAAATATATGAATACACTGTGTATTATATGACAGTATGCCTTACCGATAGGCTGATAGGCCGATATTGTACTTAATATACGTATTTGCAAATATAGAGGACTTTTAGACTATTTAGCTTACAAAAATAGATTTAGTGTTAGATGTTTTTAATGTAGAAGGGGTATGTAACAGCTGTCAGAGTGTCCCTGGGAAGTTATAATATGATATTTAATTTTGGGGCATAAATGTAAAAAAACCCCATTGATACAGTGCTGTGATTTCTTTAGTGCTTCTGTGGGATTTCTAATAGTTTTAGAACCAGGTTAATTGCATTGCACATAAACATGCTTTGGTCAATCTGGATTAAACACAGATACCTGAAGCTTTTGAAGGACTCAGTATGCTTTATCTAAAGCTTGTATAACACATTAGCACACATTAGTATTACAGCTACTCTGATTCAGGGCTGCAGCTCCTTTTCTCCTTTTCTAACGATGAGCTAAATCCTGCTCACACCAAAGTAACTATACACTTTATACCTCAACAGCTCGTGTCACTCCTAGAACAGACTGAAAACTGCTTTACATCAACTGTAAATAAGATTTACTGGTTTTTACTGGTTACTGGTTGATTCTTTTTTGCCTAATTATTTCGGTTGTTAATCTAATAAATAAGTCCAGATCCTGAAATACTAACAAATGGAAGCACTCCTGTAGGCTTTATCTACACATATGCTGATCAAACACATTTCAGTTGGTACATATAAAGTATAATCAAAAGGTCATAGCCTGATCCTTGCAATATTTTAAATTCGAACCACATTTAAATTCTAATCTTAAAATCTTAAAAAATGATCTAATAGATCAAATGACTCATGTTTTTGCTCCAAGAAACAGAAACTACACAAAAGCTTCAACTACACATAATAAAAAACCTCCAGTGTCTGCTGTGTCCAATTTTGTCCTTTTTATTTCCTCAAGAGACTCACTTTCAGTGATTCTTGAGAAATTGGTACAGGGGATTTTCCACACTTCTTGTAAAATCTTCCAAATTCAAAAGAAGTAATAAAGTTATTGTCTCACTTGTGGATTACAGAAGCAAAGCAAAGGTAAATACCAATAGCTGTAACAGAAATCATCTATTTACCTGAATTTTACTAATGTTAACATGGTAGCCTAACCAGAGGACTACACATATAGTCTACTATTGAAATGAAGTGTTTTCCAGTGCAGATGCAGAGTTCTCTGAACATGTTAATATTATCACTTCATTTACAATCAGAGATGTCTTGATGGGAAAACAGCAATTCCGTCTTTTTCACAGTCCAACATATCACCAATGTGCAATTACAGTATATACACTATATAGTATATATTACAGTATATAAACAGTTACGCTTGTGTGATTACATATTAAACTGAAGTTGACAAACATGTTTTTGCATAACTGTTAGCTGTTATTACTGTAAGAGTGTTAATGTGTAACTTTGCAGTTTTTACAGACAATTCATAAAAAGTAGGAATGGGGATGATTCTTGCCATGAAATAATGACTTCATGAACACCTACACATCTTTTTAGACCCACTGAAGCCTTTCCCCAAATTTCCGATATTTCCTTCCTTATTAATGGTAGAAAAACTGCAAACAACAAGAATTCTGTTTTGGGTTATATACAGATAAAGATATAGAACATTATTTATGTTCTCTTGTAAGCTGACCATTTTTGAGATATGACATTTTGTCATGAAAGTGTCACACGAATAGACAATCTTAGCCGACTCTTTTCAAGCACTGATTTAAGTGGAGGAGGTGTGTTTTACTGGCTGTTGCCTCTGAGGTGTAATAGGTTGTCTGAGACGGCAGAGGCAGGAAATGAAGGCCACTATCAGCCTAAATGGCTCACATCTGGATGCAATTATTTACCTCCAGTTCTTTTTTGGCAAATGATAAAAGATTTTGCTGCACAACACTGACATAATTTCTAGGGGGCAAAACAATGCAGCTAAAAGCTGCTCAATAATTTACAATGCTTGGGCAGCATGCCAATGCAAGCATAGAGCGACAATGATAAGTCTTAAGACTGAGTGTCAAGGCCTTGGTAGGATGCTTCAACTGGACTGTTCAGTTATAAAGAAGGTGGCAAGTCCAAAAGTTTTTTTTAATTGCAAAACCATTTTTTCAAGTTCAGTCTCAGATTATGAGACAATAAAGAGGTTTGAAAATAAAACTTAAAGAACATTAAGAGCATGTTATTCTATTGAAAGGCCAAAGAACCCTTTGAGAAACACGGTGTAGATGGATGAGATTTTAATGGTTTCTTAAATGTCTTCTTCGTAAAGTCTGTTCAGTTTAAGGGAAATTCCTGATTACTCAATATTTCTGCAAAGAAATTAAATTCTCCTTTAACAGTTGACCACATTGACTGTTTTCAAGTAAGTGATCTTTAAAAAAATTTAAAAACAATCCATTAGCATTAGCTGAAGGGCCAGTGGTAATGACATTTGGAGACAGTCATTTGGAGGTTATGAACTGCCAACAGTTAATAAATCATTAATGGTGATGTCCAGGTTTCATTTGCAGAGCGCCCACGACAAAACTGGCAATGAATAAATAATAGCCAACGTGAAGACTGGGTGTTTTTAGTCACTGCTTGTCTCCTGAGAAAAACCAGCAGTCATTTCCAAACTTCTTGCTTGTCAAAATAAAAAGCTACATTTTCTTTTTGTTAGAAATGGGGGAGCCAAGAAAAGGAATGTTGAAGCCAAAGTGACCCTAGTGATTACACCTCGTATTATTGTTCTTGTCATCTGTTTTCATTGGCCCTTGGGACATTTGTCATGGCAACAGGCCAGTTTTTGGTGACCTTGCCGTACAGCGCATTTCCTGGTGTGCTCGTGATGAAGGCAAACGTCGGATGAGGTAGAGTAGCCCCCTGATGAGGCAGCTTCTCTATTTCATCCCAAAGTGCTTGGCCCCTCGCCCCCACTAGCAGCCTTGGCCTGATTAGCCTTGCCTCCTCTAAGTTCTGTGACGAAGCTGCTAAATTCTATGATTACTCAAATTGGCCAGTGGGAACCATGTAAGAATACATCAGTCCGTGAGGAGGCCCCTTGCTTAACATTCTGTTTGATGGTCTTGATGAGCGAGGGCTTGAAGTAATTTTTGGGTTGGTGCTTTGCAGTGGTGATCTGTGACTGGCAGACCTAGGCTTCTAGTCCACACCATAAAAAAGAAAAAATGAATATAAAAAACACACCACTAAGGTAATTTCTATTTCATATTGTGTCCTATAATGTATAAAAAAAGTAAAATATAATATATATATATATATATATATATATATATATATACACATATTTCTAACATATCAAGAGTGACTGCTTCAGTAAAGAATTCTGACACAGAGCTACTGCTGTTTAGCATCTACCCCTTGGGGAAGCTGCCACTTGTATTCACAGCCAGTGATGTATATTGAACTTTCAGAAGGACTAGAGTGACATTCTCCCTTCCAAAATGAGTCCTGTTAATTTGAACTGATAATGATATCAGATGATTCCGCTTCCATGTTGGTGTCTAACCTGACAGTTGAGCAGACACATAGACAAACACAAATGCACCTGAAGTACATGTCTTTGGACTGCGAAAGAAAACCAGAGCACACAAAGGAAACCCACGCAGAAGCAAGGGGCCATGCAAATAGAAAGTACCCAGACTGCCCCAGCTCTGAACTAAACCCAAGAAATTAGAATGTTACATCTGTACTGATAACTGAAATACAACATGAATCTGTTGAATGAATATGATATCAAATATATATACAGACCTGCATTTTTTTAGTTCTTCTAGAAGAAATTCTAAGGTTTTCCCCTCAGGCCCAGAAGGCCCTGAGTGTTCTGCTCTGATGTTTAATGACATTTCGATATTAAACGGATTTATGGAGACAGGAGGCAAAAGGCAGCAGGTGAAGCTTTCATGATAACTGCTAGCTTTCCAGGCCTGCTAGCTTCCTTCCATCATTAGTGCTGCTGTTGTTTTTGGCTGAACTTTTCTGTAAGTTCTCTCAACTAGTTGTAGACAGTCTGTGTTCAGTGATGTCAGGGATTCGCAGTTCTGTTTTTTTAAAGCTGCACAGCTAGCTGCTGCCTGATTATCCCTGCCTTTTCTAAGTTCTGTGACAGAATGGATAAATTGTATGATTGCTCAAATTAGCCCATGGGACCCTGAAAGCCCCGGGTGTCCATACCATGTAAAAGTGTGTGGGGGGGCACCAGGATCCATGAGAGGCCCCCTTACTTAATGTTGTGTTTGATGATATTGGCCAGAGAGCATGAGCACTGGGGTAGTTTCTGGGTTGGTGTTTCTCTGGGCTGCAGTGTGGAAGCTGCTTGGACAGCTGGTCTGGTCTGCTACCTAACAGTGAGTAGATCAGGTTCAGGGCTATAGTACGTAACGTTAGAGTAAGATCAAAGATGTAGTTTTGATTTTAGATGTGGGAGGAGATTGAACTTCGTGCCAAGTTTTATAGACAGATATATACACACACATACACATGCAACATCCACCATACATCCTACCATCTGAGCTGCTTATCCTGAATAGGGTCTCAGAGATGTCAGGTAGATCAGGTCAGCTCATCAGAGAGTTCTGCCCAAAGTCAAAAGAAGGAACACTAAGAAAATCTGAAATTCATGCAAACATTTCACAGTTCTTAAAACAGAATTACTGTATTAAGATTGGACAGTCTCAAAGCCTTTTAATGGTTATACTAAAAGCTGTTTTTTTCTCCATAAGTCTTCTCAGGATTTGTTGCTTACCAAGCAAACACCACTAACCTTGTGTTACAGATGGTGTTGAATATAGCTTTAGAAGTCTTGCCGTATATTAGTTGAAGCCTAAATATTTGAATCTTAGTTAACAGAGAAAGGTGTTAAAGCAAATTAACCACGACAGCATTGATTTTTTTTTTTTGCTAAACCCTAAGCTGAATTCTACTCTAGATAGCATAATGGCACAGTTTACATTTTACATTTACGGCATTTAGCAGACACTCTTATCCAGAGCAACTTACATGTCCTAATTACAGGGACAGACCCCCTGGAGGCACTCAGGGTTAAGGGTCTTGCTCAGGGACCCAGTGGTGGTAGTGCTAGAGGTAGGATTCGAACCGGCGACCTCTTGATCCAGAGGTCCGTAGGCAAGTGTTTTTCCATGTGTTTACTAAATCTTAAATGTTATTATTAAAGTCTATTGTTTGATCATTTACATTTTAGTAAAATGTAACTAACTTTAAAAATGGGATATAACCATGTCATTTCCTAGATCCCCAAACATACACCTCATTTTGCTTTTTTAACTCACAAGCTGCAGTAAATTGAGTCTTGAATAAGATGTTAAATGTATTTTCTCTGAAAGCAGGCACTGAGATTGTTTGCCTGTACCTTACACATTGGGCGCCATTCTCAGAAATGTCTTGAAGTAAGAAGAATAATGTTTGAGGAATGGTGGTCTAACCGAGCAGGCAATTATATAATTCCAGGGCGTGTGCTTTGAACTGCCATCTAACGCATTATATCAGCAAGGCCAAACGTTCTCCTCATCACTGTGACATTTCTGTGGAAGATGAAGCACTAGCCTGGCCTCGCGTGCAGCAGTTTTGAAATATGAGACATTGTGTTTAAAGTTTAAGTCACACTGGAATAAACGTAGAGGGACTGTATGTTTTGAGAGAGATAGGGAACAGATAAGGGTAGGCTGATTTTATCTAAGGCATAAATCGAAAGAAAGAAGGGCTGAGTTAACATAAATTGGGCTGTGTGGAAGAATGGCATGTTTTACTATATCTGTTATTATTGTTATGAATATTAATATTATTATTATTATTATTATATCTCTTTTACTATTATTATGGCAATAGTTATTATGGGGTACTGGAATATGTTTTGCAACAACAACAACAATAGCAATAATAGCAATAATAATAATAATAATAATAATAATAATAATAATAATGATAATAATAATAATAATAAGGACATATATAATATCCTTAGCTACTGAAATATGTATCTAAAGTGCACATTTTTACTATTTTGGGTACAATTAAAGTTGCCACATTTTATTACCCAATAGGTTCTAAATATTAGGAGATAACAATATATCTCATAATTGGATTAGAATTTGAAGTGAAACTAACTGTTATTAGCTGAAACACAGAAACACAGCACAGCTTACAGTGAAACGCAACGAAATGCAACCTCTGCTTTTTACCCTGCACTTACAGTAGGGGGCAGCTATATTCAGTGCCCGGGGAGCAGTGACTGGGACGGCATCTTGCTCAAGGTATTCAAACCCACTACCTTCCAATCTTGGGGCCTAGTCCCTAACCACTAGACCACTGCTGCCAAAAACAAAAAGAAGATAAATGCAAACAAAGTCACTAAAAGTTATTTTAATGTTCACAGTCATTACAGTCAGAACTATCTAGTTACCTAACGTATATCTGGAATGTAAGAAACTGTAAAATAAAGGGATTTGTTTATTATTTATTATAAATAAACATGTCATAACTATGAGATAGAAAAAGAACTTACACATTAAATGGAAGCGATTGAATAAATACGTGACATTTTCAAGAAAGTAACTGGCACCACTTTGATTACTCTGGGGAAAGGCGAGGAGGTTAAGCAAGAGAAAATTATTTACTAAAGCATACAAATATTTGATGACCTCAGGCCGGGGGTCCGAGTATTGTAATGACCCACTTGGCGAACACAGTCTCAACACGCCAGAAAGTTGGCTTGACTGCTGCCACCCCCCAAGGGTCCAGTCTTTGAAAGGAAACAGATAAGATAATTGAGTGTAATGAAATCCAGAGCGCCAGTCCAACAAAGTTTTTGCCCCGTTTCTCACTTCATCTCTTTTTTCTCCCCCAAGCCTCTTGACGGTTTGAGGAAGTGGCTTTAATTCAAGCCAGGAGTGCTCGCCTCCCTCGTTTGAAGTGGCCAGAAACCTTGTTGGTGCTGTTTTGACGCTGTTGCCATGGAAGCTCTAATTAGCACGCTTTACTGCTGACTTTACTGCAAAGGAGTGCGGCCGTTTTATGTGTTCTGTGGGCATTCACTCTGATTTTAGGCCTACGGTTAAAGGTCACTTTAGAAAAAGAACAACTTAGTTTACAACCGAAAGTTCATTAAAACAAGGTTGGCAGAAAGGAGAGGTGGATAAATAACAAAGATACAAAGATAATTGCAACTTTTTTGCATTTTCTTATATTTAAAAAAAATAAATTGATAATTAGATATCTCTATCAGTGTTCCTTTTTTTTTTTTTTTTTTTTTTACAAATTTTGACATAGAATTGTAACAACAATTTAATAAAACCTTTTAAAGTATGAAATAAGAAAAAATCTAAGATATAAAACCGATTCCAAAAGATGGAAAAACATTTACTTTAATGTGCCTAAATGTAACAAGACTTATTCCAAGCAACATTCAACCATTTGTTTTGGTCCGTTCAAAGTGAAATATTCACACAATGTTGTAAAAAATGCTGTAAAAAAGATTCATGGGAAAGGAGTTTGGAGGCTTGGATAAGAGAGTAATGATGATCAAAAGACATCCTAAACACTGGGCTGCTCATCAGGGATTTCCACCTCAGTAACATTGTGGCAAATACTTTTTTATGATGTGGTATGAAAAATCTCATTCACTCATTTTCATGGCTGCTTGTCCTGATTAATGTTGCGGAGGGTGCTGGAGCTTCTCCCAGCTCTCACAGGGCAAAAGGCAGGGACACACCCTGGACAGGTCATCAGTGCATCGCAGGGCAGACACACAAACTGCACACCCACACCTAGTGGGCAATTTAGCATCTCCAGTCCACCTGGCCTGGATGTCTTTAGACAGTGGGAGGAAACCAAAGCACCCAGAGGAAATAACAAACTCTGCACAGAAAGGCCCCAGCCTGCCCTGCCTGGGAATCATCCTCAGGCCCTTCTCGCTATAAAGTGACAGTTACCCACTGCATTATTATGCCACCCTATAAAAGAAAACCAAATAGAAAATACAAAAGTTTCTATTAGAGACCACTAATTAAAACAGATAGAAAACACATAAGAATGTTTTGAAGAAATTCTCATTTTGTGATGATTCTAACACATTGTTATCACAATACAATGAGCACTAAACCAACGTCCCTAATTGGCTGTGACTAGAGAGACTATCTTGGCTAAATATGTGAAATAAAAAAAGCATTGCACATAGCACATGTTCTTCACCCCAGAGGCTGTACACTTTTATTTAGAGGAACACATATTTAGCTGTTCAAGCATGCAACTCACTGACTGTCTTTTTCCTTCCTCCTCTTACTAATGATGCTACGAGTGAGATGGCAATGAGGAAAGAATGGCAGTTTTCCTGCGAGGATGGAAGTTAGCACTGAACTGCAGCTCATAGAGAGTTAATGTGGTGTGGCCTGAGCTAGAGGCTGTAATTATCATGCCCTAGTGCCACACGGTTAGAGGCCCACTGCGGCATAGACCACACTTTGCGTGAGTGTCCCCATTTCTCAGCCTGCCTTATCGACAGGATCAGCTGTGCCAGGCGACTAAGCTCTAAAACAGCGTTACGTTCTGCCATGCCTTCGCCGCTCTCCACTACTGCACACTCATCTTATCAGCCATGTGGTATGTGCAACTGGAAAGTAAAAGCAGTACAGTTTGAGCCATCATTCCATGCCTACTCTTGCCAATGAAATAATGGACCATTTTTATGACTTTTTCAAAGTTCTTTTTAATCCAAAAGGTTTAGCAAATCATGCCTCACTGATTTACTTCTAGTGATAGGAATTTGTTACTGTTAGAAACTGAACAATTAATAGTAGCTACTGGCAGATGTATATTAGATACCAAATACATTGCAGCTTTTACTGAATAATGCACAATAGGTACTGAATAAATTATGGCAAACACTGAATTATTTGTAGTAGGTAGTGAAACATTCAAGCTGGTATTTAGTAATTCATAGTAGTTACTGAATATTTTTGGTTTTCGATTTGATAACTGTTTGTTGTTAGTGTGATCAGAGCTGAAATAAATTAGAGTAATGTTGTTGGGCTCAGAGTAGAGAGGTTTAAGAAAGGGAAGTTATTGAGTGTAGAAAAGAAATGCAGTATGTCCTTGAGGTCGTGTCCTGCAAACTGAGCCCACACTGTGAGGAGGAGTCAAGAGGGCAGTCCAGAGGTGGACCAAACCCCAGGCAGCCTGGCCCTTTCTCAACAGTACACATGTAATGCAATACCTGCAAGTGTGCGGAGCTGTGCTTTGAACTTGATTTAGTACCCGGGTCAGCGGCAGCCAGGTTCAGCTCCCCGCAGCTGGAGCCAGCACCCTGGGGACTGGCGTTTGAGCACTGAGAAAAGTCAGGACTGGATGTCACCCTCCAAATTTCCACAAAGAGACACAGGGTTGTCTTGCAGGACGTCCTGCCGAGATCACTGGAGGCTAGGACACAGAACACTGCAGCATTATGTCTGCTATCTGGGCGAGCTTTATTAGCTTTATTTAAGTCCCAATCAAGATTTGCTGAAACAGCAGTACAGTTACCCCATGACATTACTCAGAGCTAACTAACACAGATCCCTGCAGACATTACTGCCGGTATAATACCCTTTAATGGCAACAATGTTGCAGTGGCAGCAAAGTAAACACCCACAAAAGTGTTGCTGCCTGATGTACAAAGATATAAGCGGCTATCCTAAAGAAACAGCAGTTGTAGCACTGCACAAAATTTTGCTTCTGAAGTAAACTCAACTGGAGCATACTGTTCTCAACATGCTATTTCAGAAACAGTCTTGGAAATACTCCTCAAAATCTAAGCTACCACGCTGTTTGACTCTGTCTCTTATTTGTGGAGGTTTTAGCCTATTTTGCAAAATCTATATTACAAAGTCAATAGACCAACAGACCCGAATAAGCATCCTAATCAATGGCCATCACTTTATTTATATCCAGTACACAGCTGGCATTATAATCACATCATTATTAGTAATACAGCTAACTGTTGAGCCATTTCAACAGTTCTGGTGAAACTAAACAGGGTGAAATGGCTTTTAGTCATTATGCTGCCCACTTATCTCACCCAAATTTTTCAAACATTTTAATTTTGAATAAAATGTTTCAACTTTTATATTTATTTATATACTTATTATACCTCCGTGTGACCTTGATCAGCACCTGTTTGGTAAAATCGGTTGATCATACACCAAAAGATCATAAGCCGACTATATGCCTACATAATCCCTGACTTTGTGCAAGTGTACCTAGAAGAATTGATGCTGGTTTGAAAGCAAAAGGTAGTAACACCAAATATTGATTTGATTTAGATTTGTCTTTTGTTCGCTCACTTTGCATTTTGTAAATTGATCAAAATAAACAATCATTATTTATATTTCTGAAAGCATTCTTTGTTTACAGCATTTTTTCACACCTGCCTAAAACTTTTGCACAGTACTATACATATATATATATATATATTCTTTATGACTTATTTGAACGTAAGTAGTACCTTTTCTCTATATTAATAATATTATTACTTATTTTTAATCATTACTTTTATTGTTTTTTAATTTTTTTTTAATTAAGTGTAATAGTAAAGCTAAAAATAGAGAGATTTGGAGTTCTGTGGTGAATTAGTCATGTCGCTACTGATAGGGCTGTCTCTAGATGAAAGCTTGTAATCTTATGCCTCGGTCCTGGATATTTCCACTTGAATTTAATGCTAAGAAATAAGTGAAAAAACCCTGAAAGTACCAGAATCTGGACTGGTATCCAAATAGCTATGTATGACCATGCATTTTATAAAAAGACTGAAGCAATTGAAATTTCTGCTTCCATTATTATGTAATTTAAAGATGTTAATCCTGCATGGTAATTGGAAAAATTATGCAGTATCATCATCACTAGGTTTTATGTTGTTAAATCTAATTTAAACTGACAACTGCTTAATTTCTACTCATTTTAAATCGTCTGTCATGACAAAAGTAAGGCTTTACTGCACCGACTCATTGTTGCAGCTCAACAATTCAAAAACTGAAGGAAATGGACACATTTTTTCCTCCAATTTGCTACATGGACTCAAATAAATACCTTCCTAAAACAGCTTCCCTGACAACACACATGCACACATATATACTTACAGAATCCAGTAAGTAATGCACCAGTCAGTCCTTTGTATCACTTACTGGAAAAGATTATACATCCTTAAACAGAAAATTTAAAAAAGAGTCGTACAACTAGAACGTGTCCGAACCCACAACATTACATCAGTACAAAACAGAGCAGTAGCAAGAATGGATGAGGGCAATTTAAGCAATGTGGTGAAGACAACACTATATGTTCTTCCTCCTAAAAAAAGGTAAGTATTAGAAGGAATTAAATAATAAAGCAAATAAAAATGTACTTTGAATTTACTGGTTCAATAATAGAAATTCATTGTACCTCTGAAAAAGTTGCAGGAGGTGAAAAAAATTAACACTCATGGTCTTACAGTCCTCTAAGCTAAGAGTCTGAATTACACTGAAATGTCCAACTGGTTCCAAGTTCTAACTGGGTAAGTGTGAATTACACACTAAGGTGCTGTGCATTATTGTACATTGACACATGGTTAGAAGAAAAGTACCAAGTTTCACCAAAATACCCAGTTGGTTCTATGTATTAAACTTAACATAGGAATGCAATTAAAAATTGGAGGGCTATTTTGCAAAATTAGATACTAAATATAACATAGAGCTTTATATTTTATATCTGTTTATTAGCTAGAACCTGACATGAAAGAGCATATAGCTAAAAAAAGGTAACCTAAAGTAACCAACAGATTCTACATTTTAAGCTATAAAAGAATATAATAATATCATAATATCCCTAAACTGATTAAACAAACACACATTTTTGGAACACAATTTTTAGCTGTTTAGCTCTAAAAAAAATCTACCAAAAAGGACTTGTAGGCAGCTATGTAGAAATTACACTTTCAAATAATAAAAGTTAAAGCCAGACTGGTTCTGACTGACTGAGTTTTAAACACTGATTTTGCTTCCTAAGAAAAAAAAGTTAATCTTAGTATCAGTAGTAGTTACAATAGCAACTTTTTGTTAAAATAAATGTTGTAGGGACACTTTGTGTAAATTAATTAAGTCTTAGAATGTACCATCATGTGACTCAAAATAGTTACTTAGTTTGTTCCTCAGACCTACCTGTTAATATCCACAATTTTGGGGATTGTAAAATAAAGTATTACCTTAACATCCGTAACTTGATGTATGGTTTTTTAAATATTTTATTAATGTTTAATTATTATTTTAAAATATCATTTTACATTTTAAATATTAATCTTAATATGAACATACTAAAGGGCAGCCTGAGCTTTGAAAGGGTTTAGAAAAAATTAAAATGAAGAAAAGGAATGTTTTTTTGAATGACTAAATGAATGACAACGGATGACAATAAAAGCTAAAACAGGAAACAAATAGGAAATGAAGAGAGAAGAAATGTATTTTAGAAAGATGTTAAATGGAAAGATCCTGAATAATTGTACAGGGTTGCAAAATAAAGATGTTTAAAAGAAATACAAAGGGTTTCTATGACTGTGGCCCAGGGGCATGCCTGAAAGCAGGATGTTGAATATATCCCTTTAATGTAATTAGTGACCTAATCTTACTTTAAGCATTTCAACCTTTCACTGTCTGACCTACCTGAACCTGACTGCAAGTCCAGTATGTCCATATTAACAGCACCTTACTAAATATGAAAAAAATGAAAAAATAAATAAAATAAAAAATGAATGTGATCATATCATATTTTAAATATCAATAGCAAATAAAAACTAGGTGTTAGGCTACATTTGGCATATTCACATAATAAAAAAATGCCAAAGTATGTGTTGCTATCCACTCATTTCATTTTATTAGAACTCTTAATATAAATTTTATTGGAACTTTATCCTGAAATTAATTTTCTTCGAATATCATTTGACATGTTCACATTATTTAATCTTTATTCTGATATTATTATTACTAGAACTTAATTTTGCATACTGATCACTTCATTTAATTTCTAGAGCGTTCTCTGTCAAATGAAGTGATAAAACCTCTGATTGATTTAAAAAATGTTTCTTCTGCTTTGTGCTCGGGCCAACTGCAGAGGCAATACGTTTAGCTGAATGAGTTGAATAGAAGAGGCCTCTCACTCTGTCACTCTGTCAGACAAGATTAAGCTTCACGACATGCAGAGGAAGGTTAAAAGGAGAATCATTGTAATGTCCAAGAACAACACGTCACTTATCTTCCTGCCACAGCACTGAGGCCCTCTGTGCTAGTGGCTCCGGTGGGCTCCGGTGGGCTCCAGGTTAATGACTGCATGGAGATTAGTGGCCGGTGTGGGGCCGACCTCAGTGGTAGGAGGCTAGGCGTGTCATTAGGCTAATTACCCTCAAGACCCGAGAAGGTCGCACAGGTCATTTGAATGGTCACAGCTCTTCTGGCATATTGTCTGTTAAACAGGAACTAAATGGATCTGCTAAACCACTAAAACCTCACAGCAGACTTGGGTTCAAATAGGCATATTTTAATTTACATATAAAAAATCCCCAATTCACAGTGATTTTCCTTTGATTTTCTTTTCTACTGTCTAACGGGCCTGTTGTTTACTGACACTCACTGTTATCATTCTAAACATGATCTAAAGAATGTTTTATAGCTACATCATGCTTTGTCCATGTTTTTAGGTAACAGTGCATCCTACAGTGTCACAGACTGCATAAGATGCAAGTTAATTAGAGACTACTGACCACCTCCACAGGAATGGCTTTGCAGGCCTTTAATATTACTTTATGAATTAAAGACAGAATTTCATCACTAGGTGGTACTAGAGCAGATATTTTATAGACCATCTTCATTCTAGACACATCCTGAATAGGCCGAACCCAGCTGAGGTTTCTTACTGCCAAACCCCATAAATAAAAATGTTTAATTTCACTGCTTCTAACTGCAATCACTCTGCAAACATCCAGCATGAACAGAATATAATCTGAGCACATTCACAAATGTAACAAACATCTGGACTGAATGACAGAACTATATATGTCACCCATGATAAATATAAGAAATGACTATAATGACAGATATTCAACCAAAATGTGTTAGAGGAACACGTTTTAAGGTCAAACACATCTGTAGAGTGGATCAGAACCTGTCTTTTGAGATTTAATAATCAACAGAAAACATTTGTCATTAGTCACCATAGAGAAAGTAAGATAATAAAAATCTACTTATTATTTGATATATATATATAATAATAAAAAATATATGAGAGAGAGAGAGATATATTTTTTGTTATTATTTTTACATATATACATATATATATACACACACACACACACACACACATATATATATTATATATATATATATATATATATATATATATATATATATATATATGTATATATATATATATATATATATATATATTTATCAATTGTTATTAAAATAATCTCTCTTGACCTCAATTAGGTTGGCAATGGATCAAATGAATTGCAAGTCGTAATGTCAGTTTTTTCTTAAGATAATTTTAAAGATCAGAATCAGTCCTGATTTTTACATGATGACAAGTTATATGATTTTAACAATATTATTATGAATATAGATGTTACTACTGCAAAAGTGACGTGTTCAAATACATACATTTTAATATATTTAATGAAATATAATCATTACTTTTTTCAGGGCTTGATGTGTCCCAAACTTGAATTATTTTTATTTTTTAGAACTGATAGCTTCCTTCCAGAAAGCACCAGAACTCAGAAAAAGATTAAGTTAATTGAGAAATGATGATCTCTATTAATTCTGCTGTATCATAAATTAAGGGATAATTACAATTATTGTGCTATTCATAGTAGTTACATTATAACAAGCCATTAATAAAAGCCTAGAATTAAAGTATGAAATGAACTTAGTATTGTTGTTCACTTTTATCTCTCATGTTTATCAGTTAATCCAGCTTTTCTCTTTATGTGGATTAAAAGTAACCAAATGAAAGTGAAACCATTGTCATTACGAGGTCACAGCACTGCACACCATGAACCACAACGAAATTGGAAACCCTGCTTTTAACCCATGCACACAAACACCATGCAGTGGGCAAGCTATTGAAAGCGCTCTAGAGCAGTGACGGGATCAAAATTTTGCTCAGGGGTACTTCAGGGCAACCTAATTTTTTGAGGGAATCGAACCCAGAATCTTCAGATGCGGGGCAACTCCCTAACCACTAGGCCACCGCTGCCACTTTAAATGTTATAGTGAGCAGATGTAGTAGCAGCAGTGATGTATTCTTGCAGCTCGTTTACTAATCAATTCTTCCTTCTTCATTCTCTGTTAAGTATCCAGTAAACATGACTAAACATTAACAGGAAGGTTTGAAATCATTACTCAGGACAGAAACTGTTTTAACCTAGCCTGTATGTTTACACATCCTGAGAAAGACAAGGTTATTTACAGACAGCCGGACTGGACAAATAAACAGCAGCTCCAACGTAAAAACCCTGCTTTTATTATCCATGAAAGTCCACAATGGCTTTGTGTACTTCTCGTTCGCCGTTCTGATTGCCTGTTTATTTTCACAGCGGCACTGCTGAGCCAGCGGACGCTTGGCCAAACCCAAGAGGTGCCAAGTCTCTCTATCCATTTCCTGTGTGTGACATCACGAAAAATTCCTGGAAGGCTGTATGGGTGTAAAAGGTCTGCTGCCAGGGTGGCGAATGCTGAACGCTCAGCAAACACAAAGTTCAAGACGACTCACACTTGTTCTCTTGGATTGGCTTGAAAGAAGACCTCTATACCCCTAGTATGCACACACACACACACACACACATTGTAGCATGAGCAGAACTTCTACCATATTGTGTAACAGGACCTACAACTTGTATTATTCATTATACAACATGTTCGTGTAACAATTAGGACTGAATGAGCAACTACTATGAATGCATTGGAATCTACAATAAATTACCCACATCCGATCCATGTATTTTAGCATCAGTTTGGCATCAACAGCTCCTATGAACTATTCAGTAACTACTTTGAATTGTTTAGGTAAATGTTTCAGTATCAACTATGCGCTGTTTAGAATCCACTATGAAATATTGGAAATATTTACCCACTCACTCATTTTCTTAGCCACTGGTCCTGAGTAGGTTCCCTGGTGGTAAATGTTAGGTATCTCTTTTAATTTATATATTGCTTGGCATTCAGTGTACATTATTCCATATCTGCACGTCATTTAATGATTGTGTACCTATGGTTACAATGATTGATTATTTGATATTAAGTTATGCAGACAAGAGTTTGTAAAGTTTGCAGATAATGTCCATGTGATGGTAGATTGCATTGTACCAGTAATATTACAATATTTTTACATATAGTTAAATGAGCAATCGAAATGCAGTTCTTTTTCTCAATGTCTTGTTTTGATATGATATCTATTCATTGGAGCATTGATTACTGGATCACTGGAGGAAATACAAGCTTAATAATTGATTGGGAAATGAGCAGCAAAAATACATTACATACATTTTCTGCTATAATCATCCCTTTTAATGCCAAAGATGTTGTCCCATTTTTTAACTTTGCATCAGACTGTTATAACATAAGGTACATAAAACTGTTGGCATGTGATAACAAGGAAAAATGATGACTATTAAGACTCTGCAATATTTTTCCATTGAACTATCCTTTTTTAAAGCTCTGAAACCTTTCACAGCTGAAAGGGTATTTTTCAATCATATTATGTTTTACAAAACCTTTCATCAACTTCCTACTGATCTGATCTGCTTAATATTCACAGTTCTGATTGCAGAACAACTAAACTAGAAATGTTGAGTTCATAAAATGTCGCATCTCTGCTCTGATGGACTGAATGGAAACATGTTTTGTGTCTGTCTTAAACCCAACTCATACCTCTAACGTAAGCTTGACAGAAGCACACTCAGTAAAGGACTATTTTGTTTTTTTTTTTGTTTGTATCTTTATTAAAATGTTTCACAATATTTAGACCGATATTGAAATTATTATTGGATTCAATTTGTCCAAGTTCACGCTCCTGTTGGTCTTTCTCAGCCTAATTTGAAACTGTAACTATAACTATAAATAAAAGCAGGCCTGATAATCTCCTATGAGCTCTCAATGAACACCCTATGTTTAGTTGTTCCATAACGCAGGTAAAAAGGGATTATAATGCTATATATATAGATGGTGTGTGTATATTTTTTTTTTATACATATATATATTTTTTGTGTGTGTGAATAAAAGTAAATATAGCTCTTTATTAACGCTTGATAATTTGAATAAAACAAGGACTATGCAATAGGTACAACTACTGTTACTAATACAAATATCACAACTAGTCATATAAAAATATCAATGAGATGATAATAATATCAACAGGAATTCTCATTGTACAAGCCAATATTATTATGATTATTATTATTATTATAATTATTGAGTTATGATAAATGAAATAGGGGGCAATTCAACTATTTTATAGCTTAAAAATAACTGTTCCTAAAACCTGGGTTTTTTCTACACAGCCCTTCTGCATCACTTCCTTTTCCCTTCTCCTTTACTACAGCTTTCTGTCCAAGCTCAAAGGCCTCTGCGGCTCAACATCTGCTCGGCTCACGTGATGAGAAATGCTAACATCTGTTCAAAAATAAGGTTTTCGTGTGCCTCCAACATGCATCTGCAAAGTCTTTACTTCACTGAGAAGCAAATTGTCCACTTTCTTTCTCTTCTTTTTTAGAAGTACAAATCTAGTTAAGTATAAATAATGAACTAATAAAATGACTGAAATGGAATAAAAGAGGCCATGTATAAAACAGCTAGCTATCTGGCTTCACTGAAGGAAGCAACAGAGTAATTGGGGCTGTTTAAATTTTCATTTGGGACTATTGCCCTGAAGGGGATTGAAATATTGATGTTAATATTGGGCCTGTGTGGTTACAGAGGACATACACCTCTCACACACTTTATCCACAATCCCTATGGACTTTTTCACACAATGCAAAGAAACGAAAACAAGAGAAACATAGAAATGTCCAGCTTCACTCTGCCCCAGCAAAAATCACTCACACTTTAACTACAATGAGGGAAACATGACATATAATGATTTAATCCGCACTTGAATAAGTGGATTCAAGGTTATTTTGCCAGCACAAGTCATCTAATGGCCATTCACCAGTTTGTGATTTTACACTAAAAATGATTAACAGAATTGAATGTGTTTTTTCTTCTTTTATGCTCACTGCTAAACAGGCACTGCAGCCTGATTTACTTTATGTCAACATGAAAAAAAGCAAAAAAACAATCACAATATTTCAATAAAAATAATAAAAAGAATCTAACTGGAGTAAAATTTCTTTAGATAGCCCAAGTATTAACAGTAATTCTAATCATCATCATCATTATCACAATAACTGGACATGATTATAGCATTTTGCTGCAATTCTTTCACCACTTTCCATATTCATTTGTAAATTAACTGTATAAAATGGTCATGCTACGTGGTTGTACAATTTCCAAAACAGGATCTTTCTTAAAAGCACATTAAATAGAGGTGTGCTTCATAAAAAGCAGGTCAATTTGTCAGAGAAATAAACATTCATTTTCAAAAACAGACATAAAAATAGTAATGCATTTTGACACAGGACAGTTGTAATAAATAAATAAACGCCCCAACTTGCACAGGTTGAACGTCACCATCAAGATCATCGACATCTACACCCAGATTGTGGAAGCGATGCCGGGTGTCCCTCATGGAACAGAACTACAGCCAATTCCAAACACACACACACACACACGCGCACCCTACAAACCATAAACATTGTTCAGAGAGATGGGACTGGGATCAAAATTTAAGCTTTGGTCCGGCCCACCACGGGTGAGACATTATCCTTGTGGACCCTACTTCAGTGTTCACTCACTGGTCGTTTCTAAACTTGGATAAAATGACTTGCTTGTAAGCCACTTTCTAGAGACATTTAATGCACAATAAAATCATGCAGCAAATGTGAAAACAGTTTATCTATATAAGCCAATTCAGTCAAAGAAGCCAAAGATGGGTTGAGGAGCATAATCCCAAATGTTCAGCTCATCCCAGGTGTTGTTTTCTGGTATTGTGCTGTTGTTTCACATTTGTTCTGATGGATTTTTGGTGTTGGGGAGGGGTCATGGACTGTAAGTGACTGACAGTATTGAAGATCTATCTATTCCTTGCCCCCTCAAGCACCCCTCTCATTGTCAACATATAGAGCAGACCACCAAGAACTTCCTCCCAGCACTGTGCAGTCCATACCTGAACACAAGCACAGGCCTCCCTTAGGTCTTTACACACTCCCAGCACTCCGGGCGGAGCAGGCAGAGAGCACATGGTTTGTGGCTCTCTCTTCGTAAAGCCCTGTCTTCAGACGAAGAAGCTCACGGGTTTCCCCCATATTTTGCAGGGACTGAATCCAGCGTTGTTTTTTTGCTCTTTCTCCACATGTGGTCCATGTTTGCCTTACACCAAATATGACAGTCACTCAAAGAAGACAGGAGAGTGAGAACCATGTCTGACTAAGTTATTTGTTTCAGGTCACAATCTGTCATTCCAAAAGGACTCCAGCTGTTGTTGAAGGAGAGGAAGGCTTTGACCACCACCTGAATTCCATCTACTCAGGCACAAATATAATGGACTTGTTCTTTCTCTGAGAAAATCTTATTCTACTACATCAGGAGGGAAAATAACTACTTTTCCTTCACTTCAAGCTCCGTACAGATCAGCTTTAGCTGTTTTGTGACTTGTGTGCTGACCCAAAAAAGGAAAAAATAGATTTAGTTTAGCAGTGATAAGGTCTATCTCCTGACGCTGAACACTTTCAAAAGTTTGTACTCTAGAAGGCAGAGTATTACTTTTCACTGAAGTGACCATACCAGATAGTGCACTATCTCTTTAATCACGTTTGTTTAATTTATACTTAATCTTAGGCCAGAGGTATTAATGTGCTAGATAAATATGCAAAATGTCAAACAGAATGCTGTTAGAATAAACAGAGAATACATTTTGTAGACAAAAAATTATAATGCTAAGCAACTGATGAACAAAATGTAATGATACATGAAATAATAGGGCAGATTTGACAAATAAAAAATAAATACACAAAAAAATAATGCAAAGATGGATAAATTACATGCATTTTTACAAAATCTAAACCTAAATACCAAAGAACCTAAACTGAACAATTTACTAACAATAGCTGTAAAGTACTAAATTGTCCAGGCATTCAGGGACCAGTGTGACAGCAGGGTCGGGAGAAGGTGGACGGAACAATTTAACTTCATTTATCAGGGCTTTATTTTGTATTCTGTTCAGAGAAAATTCACCCTAATCTCTCTCGTAACACGCCATGACCGTAACCGCAATGCTCTGGAGTATAACTAGTGTTAGAAAAGCCTTGTAGATGAGCTGTGGCAGCTTGATTTTGGATCTTAGACTTTGGATATTTCCTTATATAAACTCTTCCTGATAGTGCTCATTAAATAAAATTTATCTCAGTTTTTTCATGTTCTTAAAGATGGCTAACTTAGCTCACTCCAGCAAGCCTTGTTTCTTGAAACGAAAGGTTTTAAAAGTATCTTTCATCCAACACCACTTCCAACTGCTAATATCACAAAGAAATACATATACATCCTTGGAGCTCAGATTGGATGGTCAGGTTTTTGTTTTTCATCTGTAGAAACCTTCTTTACGGAACCATCTTCTGAAGGCCCTTGTTGGTATCTTAAATGTTTTTAATAATGGATGCTTGGTAACCTTATGCTGAGTTTAAATCATGGAGTACTCACCCACCGTTCCCCGAACAAACACCAACAAACGTTGTTCCACAACAAGAACTTTAAGAAAATCACCCATGAGGAAGAAAATGGAAAAGAGTCATGATGGACAAGTGTTCCTGTCATGTTCTCCATTTCTGTTAAGTGAACAAGCATGCTAAATCTAAACGTCCTCCACCAAACTCCAAGACTCTGTACCCATGTGTGAATGCTAGGAGTCTCCCCAAGTCTCACGGATTCATCATACTAGTATAAAGTAGAAAGTAAAGGAGCTCCAACTCAAACTTGGACTGGGTGTTGTGTAGCTGAGTGTCTCATTGGTTTACCATTTCTGATCTGGATAAATCGAAAGAGCACTGACCCGCTCTTTAAAAACGACAAAAACAAATACAAAGCACTCTTAGGTTGTAGAGCAGAACTAGTTGTCTAAAAGCCCTAAACTCGTAGTTGGATTATGCTCTCTGCCCATGCTGGAGTCTGAACCGTTTCACTGCTTCATCTGGTTTGTGGAGCAGCAAAGTAAAAGTAAACCCAACACTTCACCAAACTATGGACCTTGTACCGAGAGAGATTGTTGGGAGTCTCCCTTTCTCATCTGCTTCTTGTGGAAACACTCTTCTGAGTGATGGCCAGCACTAGGACTTTCATTTTAATGCCGTCAAGGAGCCGATGTTCTCCAGCTCAGACTCAGGACTGGAGTCCCTGAGTGTGCTGTGAGGTCCATCAGCTCTGACTGTGGATCAGTGACTGAACCCACCTTCACCTCTCCTCCGTCAGTGAGGCGGGACATGGACCACGCTCCTCCATCCTCCACATCGGAGAAGGCGTAGCTGAGTCTCTCGTGCGCCACGTAGCTGCAGCTGGCGGCTTTGGAGTCCAGCTCGTCGCTCTGCAGCACCTGGCACAGGAAGTCGATGTAGCGCGCGGCCAGTTTGAGGGTCTGGATTTTGCTCAGCTTGTCGGAGGGCAGCGTGGATGATCTTGCAGCGCCGCGCGAACGCCTGCTCAGGGACTGCGTGCGCCGCGCTCGCGCACGTTGGCCATCACGCGCTGGGCGTCTGCAGGTCCTCCAGGCTCGGGCGGCTTCCTTCCTCCCTCGCCGCTTCGCCTTTGGCAATCATGCGCGCCCGGATCACTTTCTTGAGTCCCGCCGCTCGTGCGCTCGAGCGCCTCTTCCGCGCTCCTTCCTCCGCGCAGCGGGTTGCCCAGCTGCGCCTCCCGTCGTTGAGACTCAGGTTGGGTCCGGTGGAGAGCCCCTCGGAGAGCAGGGGTCCTCCTCAGGCATCTCTCACTTACAGGAGGGCGAGGGGGAAACACAGACAAACAGAGAAAAACTAAACAACAATAATCCCACAAAGAAACAATGGATAATAAACCAAAAAAAAAAAAAAAAAAAAAAAGAATCTCTCCTTCTCTGGGAGAAGCAGGAAGCAGCAAACACCAGAAAATCTTATGCCTAAAAAAGTTGCCCTGCAAAGTTGGGGAGCTCTAAAGCCAGTAGAAGTGGCTGAGGAGAGAGAGGGGATTACTGAGAAAGGAGTGAGGAGGAGGAGAGTTGAAGGAGGAGAAGAGTGGGGAGTCTAAAGTCTCTCCCATCCCTCCTTGAGTTGGACAGCCTCCTCCTCCCAGGAGGCCCCATTCTGGATTCTGCATGTTAGTAAGCAAACCTCATGGAAACTTGAGATCAGGATGGTGGGAGCATGCGGCTGATTGATCATCACCGCTTTGGTGTTTATATACTGTGGATTCAGTGTCCTAGAGTTAGTAATGACTGAGTCAAGAGTCAGTGGCAAAAAGTGTAGAGTCACTGTTTGAAAGTTTAGAGTCACTGTCTGAAACATTGCTGTTCAAAGTGTCAAGTCACTATTTGCAAGAGAAAAGCAGTGTAAAAGAGCTTAGAGACAAAAAAGCATAGAGTCACTTTTTAAAAGTTTAAAAGCACTGTTTAAAAAAAAAACAAGTCACTGTTGAAGAGTTTAGTTCAGAAATTTAGAGACACCACTGAAAAGAGTAACTAGTTTAAAAGTTTAGAGTCAATGTTAAAAGTGCAGAGTCACTGGCGAAGCCTCTGGAGACAAAAGTTCAGAATCACTGTTGAATAGATTAGAGATACTGTTTAAAATGAAACTATTTTTAAAAGTTTAGAACCATTGATGAAAGTTCAGAGAACTTAATATTTAGAGCTACTGGTTGAAGAGCTAGAGTCACTGATGAAAAGTTTAGAAACCTTTGAAGAGTTCAGAGTCACTGCTGAAGAGTTTAGAGCCACATTTAAAAAGTTCAGAAACCTGAAGAGTCTAGAGTCACTAAGGAAGAGGGCTTAGAGTCACTGATGAAAGTTTAGAAACTCTTGAAGAGTCTAGAGTCACTGCTGAAGAGTTTAGAGTCACTGATGAAAAAGCTCAGACTTTGGAGTCTAGAGTCACTGTTGAAGAGTTTAGAGTCACTGATCAAAAGTTCCGAAACTTGAAGAGTCTAGAGTCACTGCTGAAGAGTTTAGAGTCACTGATGAAAAGTTCAGAAACTCTTGAAGAGTCTAGAGTCACTGCTGAAGAGTTTAGAGTCACTGATGAAAAGTTCAGAAACTCTATTAGAGTTTGGAATAATGTTAATTCGTATTTAGAATGAAGTTAATTAATGTGCTAAAACTGTTTGTGTTTGAAATGTGGTGAACAAATGTTCCGCTCATAACTTGAGAAACAAATAAAAGGGAAATAAAATATATAAGCGATGCAAGGTAGCATATTCACAAATGATGCTGCATTCTTAGTTTAACTTTTATTCATAAGCCCGTCACATTACTGCGTTTACCTTAAAAAAAAAAGGTTATTTTATTTATTTTTAATGATGTATTTTTAATGGTTCATGATGTAGTGAATTCTCTCTCCACTAGGGGTCATGATTTTTTTCTTTTCTTTTCTTTTTCCTTTTTATTCATTTATTAAAACTGATGAATTGATTCATTTTGCTTTAAATTAGCCTACGTTCAAATTTTGTCTGTTCTTATCTGCACATGTTAAAACCAATATTTAATATAACCTGTTCGTTTTTTTTTAATGGCATGTTTTCAAATCAGAATGTAATAAAAAATTGAAAATTATTTGAAAATTATAGTAGGATGTTTCACTTTAGTACTACAATCAGTGCATTTCCTTTTAGCTATAGTCTGGTAGCAAAACGGCTACAGATGCTAACAGGCTGCTTAGGCTGAAATGCTTTTTTCTGCACTGCACCAAGACTACATTGATTGAAAACTCTTCATCAACCTTGCCTCGTGTCATTCATGAGGTTTTACACCAACACTGTGGATAAGGTTTTTTGACTCCAACTAAGGTTGCAATGATGATTCATGTAGTGATTCAAGAGTCAGGAGAAGTTCAGGAGCCAAATATTTCACAGCCGCTCCCTCAGCCCCGCTGCACATCCAGATCTACTGCGATGCTGGAGCCAGAGCCCATCAGTGAGGGCTCCAGGATTTGCTTTATTATGTATTAGTTGAGCTGTGGAAGGAATTGTTTCTCTGCTGACCAAGTCATATGTGAGGGGGAAAAATGTCTTTTCAGTATTTTCTTTAGTGATTGAACAATTCCCTCTATTGATAATCACATTATTCCCTCACAGAACCCTCTTACCTCTACCCAACACCAACAGTACCAATGCCTAAGTTGTTTGAGGAGCAAAACTAATAAACTGCCTACTCAAGGGAAAGTCAGGAGAGAAAAGGTCAAGTTCAAAGTTCAGGATGACATTCCAATACTGCAAGAACATTTCCCCTTTTCCAAAAGCAATCCCATTATGTTCTCAGCGGCTGGGTGACATCTTGACATCTGTCCAGATGTGGCTGGCACCATTTTGCTTTTTCTTTATAAAGAACAATGTGAATAAGGGCTAAAGTGAGCCAATAAGATTCAGGAGACTGACACAGGCTGTCTCACACCATAGACTTTATATCTGTAATGATAAAAGTCTGGAAAATGTCAGAAGAAAAGAGGAAGAGAGGATACAGCTGAAGATTGGACATCTTCAGGGGAATTAATGCTTTCGGGTTCGGAGGATCTCAATAGGTTCATCAGGACTTATATTTGTACTAATAGAAATTTAATCAAGGTAGGTCTCTGCGTTTTATCACTAAAATAAAGGCAAAGTTATTGAAAAAAAAGGACTAGAATGGTGTTTCATAAACCATCATATAGCTTGAAAACCAGTGGATAGTTTCCTCTTTTTCAGGTGCATCCCTGTATGCAGTTTGTACTCCATAGTTAATATGTATTTTTTCCAAAGAACACAGAAATAACAGGGCTGTGGAAGTGGGTTCTCGGGAGTGATACCTTTGGGATGAATTGCAGTGGCAGTTGTGAACCTGACCTCAGTAAAGCTCTCATGGCTGAATGCAATCAAAACCTCACAGGAATGTTCTTCCCAGAGGATTAGAAGCTGTTATGGAGTATTATATTAATACTCTTTAAGAGGGAAACACTGTTTGGACAGGTGTCTACAAACATTTGGACCTTTGCTGTAGGTGTTTATTTGCTGTAAATGCTTATATAACTTTTTCATTATTTTACATCTTTTGAGACCATGTGTACTTTTATACTTTGCCTGTACACTGTACTCTGGAATAATGCATTATCTCTTTGGAGATAAATAAATATATCTTAGTTGTGTTCCAGAAATACTAGCAGAAATATGTATATCTATATGTCTTTTTATTTATGTTTCTACTATCTGAAGTTGTACATACTTTTAAATTATCTTAACTTGCTACATCAGGTAGGGCAGACTCGAGAACAACTAGAATCTACAGGAACATAGATCTCCAAGAGGAGGATTGGCAAACACAAGGTTAAGGCAAATATATAATTTAAATACGTAATATTTCAGACATCTATTTGGAAAGTGATAAAACCACATAGCACTAGGCTTTACAGCTAGCTTTACTTTGTGTGTGTGTGTGTGTGTGTGTGTGTGTGTGCATGTGCTGTCAGTTGGGGTCACTAAAAGTGCTGCAGCTGTGTGTGTAGATGAATGCGGGACTGGGGAAGGGGGTGCGACAGGCAGGGGAGGGGCTACTCCGCCTTGGCCAAAAACAACAAGCGCAGGACGGATTCTCCTGCTGAACTTCAGCCATTGCGTCCACCCACAAATACTCCTAACACTGAGCCTGCAGCTGGGAAAAACACACAAGAAGAGAGTGAGAAACAGAGAAATATTCTCCTTGTGGATTTATGTAAGACAAGCAGAACAACGGTTCGAATATTCAGCCTTTTTTGGCTTTAAAGCAACAGTTTCACCAAGAAAATAAACACAATTCTCCCCAACCACAAGTGTGGGTGATCACCCAAGACATGAATGCCTAAACCTTTACACACTCACCCTAAACTGTGTGGATGAGTTCAGAAATCTCGAATTGACTTTTGTTCTGACACTGGTTAGCTATGCTAACTTTAGTTTGTGTTTATACATAACAGTGTGTCAGTCAGAGTCAGTAACCCCATGAGCAAATGTTTTCCAAATGAATGCTCAACCTTCTGGGGAATTCTTGTGTCAATGCTCTTTTATGCTTATACCACCCTACAACTTTTATTAGGCAAGTGAGTATTTTGACCACATCATCCTTTTTATGCATATACTCCTACTCCAAATTCCTACTCCAAGAAGTATAACCATGAAAGCTAATTGAATTTAAGCAGATCAGGTGGTGTGTATTTGTGAGGGAAGGTGTGGCCTAAGCACCCTATATTAAGGTGTGCATAATTATTAGGCATTTTCTTCTTCTCAGGCAAATGGGCCAATACCTGAGATACCTGACTCTGAAAAGTCCAAATTTTTTAAAAGTCTTTAAAAGGGTGCAGCACTCATGAAATTACTAAGAAATTGAAAAATTGGGTTGTGATCACAGAACCATCAGACGCTTTGTTGTTAATAGGCAACAGGGTTGCAAGAGCATTGTTCAGAAAAAAAGATGCAAATTAACTGGCAAAGATTTAAGAAGAATCAAACATGAAGCTACCAGGAAACCAGGATCCTCCAGTGCTGTCATATTCCAGAACTGCAACCTACATGGAGTGTCCAGAAGGTGTTCAGTGCTCAGAAACATGGCCATGGTAAGGAAGGCCGAAACCCAAACACATCGAACATGTCAGCTGATATGATATATAAGACTGTGCCAAGAAATATCTCAAGGCAGATTTTTCAAAGGATTTATGGACTGATTTGGTGAGAGTGACTCTTGATGGACCAAGTGAATGGTCTGTAACAAGTACAGAGCTCCACTTTGACTCAGGCAACAACAAGGTGGAGGTGGGTTACTGGTATGGGCTGGGATTATATTAAAGATGAGCTAGTTGGACCTTTTTGGACCTCTTTTTTACTCAAAATCATCTCCCAAACCTACTGCCAGTTTGTAGAAGATACGATCTTCAAGCAATGGTTCAGGAAAAAGTCTAGAATGTTTCAAGAAAAATCTTTCAAGAAGACTATGATTTTAATGCAGGACAATCTCCATTGCATGCATAGAAGTTCTCCACTGCTTGGCAAGTAAAGACCTTGAAAATGAAAGAATAATAAGGCCCCCTTCCTCACCTGACCTAAACCCTATTGAGAACTTATGAGGGAGATTTATGAGGAAGGTAAACAGTCCACCTCTCTGAACAGTATATGTGAGGCTGTGGTTGCTGCTGCACAAAAAGTTGATCGTCAACAGAACTCCATGAATGGAAAGCTTATGACTGTTATTAAAAAGAAAGGTGGCTATATTAGTCATTAATTTCATTTAGTTGCCTAATAATTGTGAACACAGTGTCAGTCCAGTAATTTGACCTTCTTCTTGCTGGTCAATCTTTGCAGGTGCTGCAGATTATTACATTGGATGTGTTTTCCTCCATCACATTCATCCTTGACATCAAATTAGCTCAATAAAATCTGGTAATATAATGTCTGACCAGCAAGGTGTTGAAGCCAGCGCTGAAGCCATCAGTTCTTGACACCTTTGATATCGACAGTCACCAGCCTGCATTTCTTGAATTGTCTCTCCATCTCATCCAGAACATGGATCCCAACAAGGTCAGTTTCAAACTTCCTTGTGACTGTTACTGAGAGGTTCCATTCTGCAACATCAGCTAAATTGTTCTCGATAGTTTTTTTTTTGGCAATTTGGCAGTATCAGATCACAGTGTGAACTGGTTATAGCCCTGAACTTCATTGCCTCATTTAGGTTGGTGTGTAGTGGAAGGCTGATAATTTGTTTTTAAGTGTATGATGGGGAGAGTAATGTGGAGTAATGATTCCAACTATGGTACTTTAGTTTCCTTAAATATGGACCTTAAGGAGCTTTGCTTTGACATTGCAGCCAAGTTCTTGTCCATCACTTGTTTCAGTATGCTTTCAAACCCAGACTGGTTACCATAGGAGACCTCAAGTTTTGCTTGTACAGAATTGTCTATCTAGAGTGATGTAAATGTCTCATGAATTCTGATAGGTCTGTTCAAGCTGAGGTTGCATAACCAAAATTAGACTGTATCCTATTTCAGACCACACATTAAAATGGACAAAATCAGGATGGAAAGATCAGATTCCACATGATTTTTGCTATTCATTTTGTCATGAAAAGGAAAGATATGAGTTATATTTGAGGAAAATGTAGCATTAGAGAGGATCTGTATGTTCTGCATGCAGATTTTACAAAGGCTTCCCACAAGGCTCAATACTTGGACCTCTTTTCTCTGTTTTCACATGACTTTCTACTTTAGCTTACTTTAACTTTAACTTGATGTACAGATATGTACATGCATCTTGGCAGTTTGGGTAGTATCTCACCATGGAAAGAAAAACATCATCTGAACCTTATCCTTCAATATAACTTCTGTATTCTGTATCTTTTGTATCTGCTTTGCCTCTTGATACATGGAAGGTAAGCTTCATAACTCTTCTACTGCTACTAAGGACTGGACATCCCCTCAGTTTAAAAAGCGCTACAATTTCTTGTAATATCTATGTATCTTTCATCTTTGTGTCTAGTAGTTTGACTCCTGTTTCTGGCTTGGTCTTTGGTGACTTTGAACTCTTTTGTCTTAGTTTAGGGATAAATATCCACACAAACAAAAAGCAATTTTTTTTATACATTGTACACTTTTGTACATTGCTTTGAGGATGAGCATGAGCATTTATCATTTGGCCACATTGGTATAAGCTTCAATTACTTAGCCTTGAAGATCCAATGCAAAACTAAGGAACCAAATTTCACACACCAAACATGATTTGGCTGATTCACAACATTTGGGGTAAGGGGGGAAACTGGGCAAATTCAGTCTTTAGCTAAGCTATTGCTTTAAGTTAGGGAACACTGTAAGATACACAATAAATTCATTGATGGAGGTTCTTGTGAGCAGATGATCTCCAGAAATGTGTAGGAGTGACAACGATATATCTCTCCTTGTCTGCAGCTGTGCGATTTTTCCACCGCACTTACTGTCCAATTCACTTTCAGAGTCCTCTGCCCCTGGGATAACTCCTGTCTGTCAGTGCACAATCACCGGCTCCACCACTGTGTTGCTTTTGGAACAACGCACAGGCAGCCTCAGCGCTGTTATTTATACACTGACAGAACAGCCCAGGGAAGGCTCATGTCCACCAAATGAACACGGAATTCAAAAAGTTTTTGTTGTTTTGTATTTCTTTATAACACCAAAATAAATAAATATGAAAATCTCTAGCACTGCTATTGTTTATTTCAAAGAAACTACAGACATATAACTTTTTTTACAACCTAAGAAGCTTTCTTAGAAGGCGCTAATCAAACATGCTTAAAATGATTAACTCTTCCTCAAACATACTTCAGAAGAAGTGAAATCTAATGTACCAACTTATTATCTTAAAAACCTTTTGCTATTCATGACACCTGTGGAGTTCCACAAAGTGCAATGCTTGGTCCTTTTATTTTATTTGTGTGTTTCTTTTTGTTTTTTTTTTGTATACTAATGAAATAAAGCTCTTCCTCTCCTTTTCGCATAAGGATGCCCAGTCAGCAGTCAGCATGTCTGGATATCAACTTATTGGTGATGGCAGCCCGTTGTCTGAAAGTAACTCTCATGTTATACACTGTATGTATTCCATGCTGGTCTTTGTTCTTTATTTTCCTTTGAATGCAATAGCCATCTGTTACTTTTGAGTAAAGAATACTGAATTGTTATTACATCAGCATCATTGATTATTTTTAATCTTACTATATTGTCTGTATTACAGTGAGTTCTTCCCTACTTCTCATTACCTACACGCTACAAACATGACCCACATTGGACTTATGCATTAAAAATCACAATGTAACAACCATATAACTGTATATTTAACAAATTTCAGTAAAATTAGTGAAGCTGAAATGATTCAGGCAGTAAGAGAGAAAGACACACAAAGAAAAAGATAGTGTGAGCCAAGGAAAGAGGCTGACAGTGTGCTATGTGCTGAGTAAAGAGATGCAGAGAAAGCAATGAGAAATTCACCACCCTTCCCAGCAGGCCACTGAAAGCTAAACCCCACCAGAGCCCCACCAGAGTCTTCTGAAGCCAACCCTTTTCCACGGTTCCTGGAAACAAGACTTTGAACTTCTAGCTGCTCCACGGTGTCTCTCTCACACTGGAAGAGAAAGTTTCGGAACCATATGAGAGCAAGGCAAAAAGAAGAGAAAAGGAATTTTATTGGCTGCTACTGTACACTCCTCAAATAATATATCCAAAGTATTCTTTGTCCTAGATTAATCAGTATGCGTTCCCTAAAGAAGCTTCCATTTGATAGTTTATAGAAGCAAATGAAACCCATTTGGCAACCATTGCTGAAAATAGCCTATATGTTTATGTAACTTTTACATTATGTGAATTTTCAGCTCTTTATGCTTAAATTTTGTTTAGAAAAAAATTTTTCTTCCATTTACTGAGTTCTTTGGGAAATTAGTTGTTGTTTTTGTGCGGTATTATAAAGAAAAACATCTAAAAATATTTAATTGCCATGATTCACAGATTTATTAAACAAATAAATTCATATATCTAAAATGATTCTGCTACAATATAGCATACTAGCATTCCTAAGTAAATTATTCTGTTTAATTCAGCCTTTGTAATGTTTGGTAAGGCAACTTGCTGACTATTCCAAATGATAGAATGTATCCATGACTATCTGTGGCCAATTATTTTAATTATAGTGCAAAATATAGTTATAGAGAATTCCTTAATCACTCAGGGGAATGAAGAGGGATGCATCAGAAATTGCATCATTGGTAAAACTTTTCCCAAATCAATATGTAAACAACCAAATAGACTTTTGAATGTTGGCACCATGACTGGCAAAACCAGAGAGCTATAGAAAGTAGATAGATCTTTAATTGGACTTCAAAAGAGAGTAACATTTCTCAAAGTTTTTGTGGAAGAGCTTGAGAGCTGCAACCCTAAATGCCCTGGAGCCCATAGTGGACAGTCTGAATTTAGGGACAGACAGCAGGTTGGAAGAGGATAGGTATAGGGTAGGTGTTATCCTGAAGAAAGACTATGTCAATAGTGTTTTGGATGTGAAAAAAGAGTGTCAGAGTGATGAATATGGGGTGGTGGTAGTCTAGTGGTAGGGTACTTGCCTATGGACCAATGGCTCAAGAGGTCCCAGGTTCGAATCCTCAAGCACTACCATCACTGGGTCCCTGAGCAAGACCCTTAACCCTGAATTGCTCCAGGGGGACTGTCCCTGTAATTAGGAACTGGAAGTCGCTCTGGATAAGAGCGTCTGCTAAATGCTGTGAATGTAAATGTAAATCAGTTTGATGGAGAGACTGTAAAGTAGTGACTGGGTAGAGCGTAGCTAAGCAGCATAGTGACGTTAAATGAAAGTGATTATTTGTCATTGTAAAGACAGCATACAGTGAACCACAATGAATCATGACAATGGTGTACATTGAAAAGGAATACTGTGAGTAAGAGTTTAGGCAAGAGCTAAGCACTGGGAGGTAGTGAAGAGTTACCAGATCACTGGCCTGCTACTGAGGTATTACGGTATAAGGATAGTGAACCAGGAAGGGCAGCATATAAACAAGGTTAAAGTAAGGGCAGCAAAGAGGAAGGTGGAGGAAGATGGTCCAAATTGGTCCAAATTACATACCTTTAGGAGGCTTTGGGGTGTTCAGGAGTGAAAGCAGTGAAGTTTTTATCTAGATTGTTTTCATCTTGGAAAGTGAGCGGATGCCAGAGGAGTGGAAAAGAGTTGTACTGGTTCAGATTTTCAGAAATATGGGTGATGCACAGAGCTGTAGTATCTATAGAGGGTTAAGGCTGATCAACCATAGTATGAAGTTATAGGAAAGAGTAGTAGAAGCTAGCTTAAGAAAAGAGGTGATGATTTGTGAGCAGTACAGCAACGTTTGCTCAGGGGGTGTTAATGGAGAAGTTTAGAGAAGGTCAAAAGGAGTTGAATTGTGACTTTGTGAACTTAAGGTATGCATATGACAGGATGCTTAGAGAAGAAATATGATACCTTATAAGTATATCAGGAGTAGCAGAGAATATGTATGCGCACAGAGTGACAGTGGTAAGGTCTACAATAGGGGTGACTGATGCAAGTATAGCTAGGATTACATCAAGGATCAGTGCTGAGCCCTTTCTAGTCTTGGACAAGTTGACAGAAAGGATTAGACAAGAGTCCCTGTAGACTATAATGATTGCAGATGACATTGTGATCTGTAGCAAGACTAGGGAGCAGCTTGAGGATGCCCAGCTTAAAGGGAAGGCTATATTCTCTAGAGAGGAAAGGAATGAAAGTCACAAGGACAGAGACAGAATACATTAGTATGAAAGAAGGTGACTACAGTGGAGTTGTAATATTTGTGTGGGCAAGGATGGAAAGGGTTAGGAAAATGTTTATAAAAGGGACAGCAGCTCAGGTTGGGCAGTTTGGAGGCAAAGTCAGACACATGAGATTGCAATGTTTTTAGACATATGCAGAGGAGAGATGAGTAATATATATATTGGAAGAAGGATGCTGATGGTGGAACTGCCAGGCAAGAGAAGAAGAGGAATGCCAAAGATTAATTATTATGATTATTAATATGGTGAAAAAGGACATGGAAGAAATGGAGATGGATGGTCCACTGTGGTGACCTGTAACAGGGAGAGCTGATATAAAAAGAAAAAGAAGAAGAAGAAGTCTGAGCAAAGGATGTGAAATGGGAAATATGAGATATGTGCTACCTTTGTGTTAGGATTATGGGTATGACTAAGGTTCACTCCAGCTATTTTGAAGCCACAGGGCACCTCTCCATCTTACTTTAATACTCTGCATTTAGTATTCCATTCAGCCGAATTATGAATGAACAACATCCATAAGCTCTACAATCTTTTTCACCCAAAAGAACTTATTGTCAATGAAGCCATGTTTACATTTATGGCATTTAACAGATGTTCTTATCCAGAGCGACTGACATGTCTTAATTACAGGGACAGTCCCCCAAAGCAACTCAGGGTTAAGGGTCTTGCTCAGGAACCCAGAGTCAGGAGAGGTGGGATTTGAACCTGGGACCACTTGATCCATAAGTCTGGAGGCAAGTACCCTACCACTAGACCACCACCACACCTAAAAGCCTGTTTGTCATATTACATTTACATTTATGGCATTTATTAGACACTCTTATCCAAAGCAACTTCCATGTCCTAACAACAGGGACAGTCTCCCTGGAGCAACTCAGGGTTAAGGGTCTTGCTCAGGAACCCAATGTTGGTAGTGCTAGAGGTGGGATTCAAACCTGGGACCTGTGACTGCTTGGTCCATAGGCAAGTATCCTACCACCCCATATTTCCAGCCATTCATTTGGTTGTGGGGGCTGGCGACCTGTCCAGGGCGTGTCCTCCATCCTTCGCCCTGTGTGAGCTGGGATGGACTCCAGCACTCCCCTGTGACCCCTTTTGGGACAAGCGGCAGAAAATGACTGACTGACTGACATTTGGTTGTGGGTTTACAGCAGTATCTGTATGCCACTGAGTTAATTTGCAGACTTAACCAGTCCAACCAAATAAAAGAATGTATTGTTGAAATATGTGGACAAATTAAATGCATTTTGAATGTCCAAGAGTCCTTGTCTTAACATCTTAGTAATGTCTCGTCCTTTTAACAAAAACAAAGATGTATTTCACCACAGCTTTATTATCATAGATGTAGTGTAAGTCTATCAACATTGCTCTTTATTCTACAGGTAGCCCACTAACATGAATACATTACTAATGAGCTTGGTCTTAGGCCAAACGATTCTCAAAACTCTAAAAACAATGTCTTAGGCATTCTCAATTCATACAAAATTGAGAAATAGAGTTGATCATATCACTAGCTTTTGAAAAATATTCTAGATTATTGAAGCAAACAAATCTCCAGTCAGTCACTTAATAACATATCTGAATAAAAAACATTTTGAAGTAAAAAAAGAAATTAAATATATTGGCCTCATGAAAAATAATAAAGCATCTAAGACTGATTCATTTGCCAAGACATTTTTTCATTTTCAAATGTCCTGATTAAAGGCCCAAAATCAGAAAGTTGAAGCAGTAATTCTGAAAGAGAAACATCTCCCTTCTTAAATGTTTTAATGAATGATGATTGTATGCAGCAGCACCTTCATAGCCATTTGGTGAATCAATAATATAACTGGACCTGACTTTGTCCTGCTAACCACACATCGCTCAGTGTGTGCTTCTCACCATTTCACCCATGTGTTTTGTGCATTAGTGAAGGAGCTGGCAGGGTGGGGGCTGCAGTGTCAGCATGGCCTGTCGGTAAAGTCTCTCATGCTACAGGCAGTTACCATGTGACAACCCCCCCCCCCCATCACTCATCATCACCTGGCTAGCTGGCACCTCTGAGCTGTCTACCACTGCAGTCAATAGGATGTGGCTACTTGGAGACAGTTTAGCAGCAACTGACCAAGCATGCTTTAAAAGCTCAGACCACTGAAATGTCTCATTTCCTATAAAAAAAATTCTATTTTCTGACCATGTTGCAAAACTCTGGAGAATCAGGGATATTTGGAGTTTGGTGCTGTGACATGCTGTGGCCCTATTTAATGAAAGAGTTTAGCTACTTTAAGATACATTGCTGATTTAATTGCTCGCACACAGCTTGTATCTTTATAGAAAAGCACTGAACAACAGAACAGGCTAGATGTGAGCATAGAGTGCCTTTGGGGAACATTTACACCAACAAGTATTCAGGCATTTTCTTCAAACAACAAACACAAAAAATGCATAATAATTTTTCTTTTAGTTATTAAATATGATCACTAAATGCCAAAGATGGGAAATAATGAAATACAAGTACTTCAACTCTTATTTTGCATCATTGCATATTTTATCAATATCAAGACTAACATTTCAGTCTAAATAAACAGAACAATAACACTCAGAAAAGAAGAGCCTTTGGTGCATCTATTGCTGTAGATCATGATATAACTGACATAAAAGGCATACAACACATTCATTAAAAGAAAACAGAGAAGAAAGGGACTCTTGACCACAGAGGAAATTGAATTTGATTTCTGTGACAGAAAGAACTCCAAGAGGCATGGATGAAAGTAAAGCAGCAAAAAGCAGCAGTTCATATTAATTTTCGTTTTTATAGATGATATTAATTATGTTTGAATAGTTTAATAGTCTTTGAACTAAATTAATATCATGTTAATCCAGTTGAATTTGTACTGTCAGTATAAATGAAAGTGACAACCCTTGTCATTGCGAGGTCACAGCACACGTGAACCACAACGAAATTGGACTGCTGAATTTAACCCATGCACTCAAACACCGTGCAGCGGCGGGCAGCTATTGAAAGCACCCAGGGAGCAGTGATAAGGATGGTACCTTGCTCAAGGGTACCGCAGGGCAACCTACTTGTGAGGGAATCAAACCCACAATCTTCCAATGCAGGGACAACTCCCTAACCACTGGGCCACTGCTGCCCCGGATGTCATGCAAAAGACTACCATTTACTTTTTTAGTTCATATAGTAAGTTCATTTCAGAGGCTGAATCAGAATGCGTGGACTTTTTCACATCTGCTGTAAAACATAACCTCTGCTTTTCACCCATACAGCAGCTATTTAAAGTGCCTGGAGACAGTACCTTGCTCAAGGGTACCTTTGGTCAACCTACTAATGTGGGATTTGAACCAACAACGTTCCCATCCTGGGGCGGATTCCCTAACCACTAGACCACTGCTGCCCCATAAGTTTTCCATTGAGCTGGATGTTCCTCAAATGAAAACTTACACTCATAATCGCACTCATTCTTGAAGGCCTATGGGCTTAGAAGCACATTAGCAGCAAAGTTTCAGCCCTTATATCTGCACTTTGGTTTATTTTAGAAAAAAAAAAAGGAATGGCCCCTGACCCACTGATATTATATTCCTTAAAACTTCTCCTCCACTTGCCAACAGTGCAGGCCAGAGCTAAGTGTGGTTCAGCAAAGGACATTTCCCATTCTTGCAGGTTTCCCAGAGTGCTCAGTGAAGTGGATAAGGCGGGATGATTTACACAACTCATCTTGCACACACAGCCAAGAGTGACTCACAAAGGCCTCACTCAGATGACTCACTGGAACAGAGATTCGGCTCATTCTAAATGAAGGAAAAAGAGATCATGTTAAGAGAAGCATTTTAACTTTACTTGCACTCTAGTGTGAACTTTGAAGTGTAGTTCATTCATGCAGGCCCTGAAGTTGTGTACACATTGCCTTCTACTCCATAAACCTGAAATGTAATTTGCTTGAGAAGACAGCACCACTCTCTTATCAGGTGTACAGGATCAGGTGCAGAAATCGGACTCCTCTGAAGGCCTCCCTTCACCATGATTCCATAACAGAAATAAAAGTTCTCCTTAACGGGTTTCCTGCCTGCCTCACCCCCTGATTAACAACTCCTTTTAAAAGCACCATCCTACATTTTTATGAATTTCAGTTTTTGTCTATGAAAGTGACTATTCTTGTCATTGTGAAACACAGTACAACATGCAGTGAGACACAATGAAATTATACAGCTGCATTTTACCCATAAACACACATGCAGCAGGGAGCAGCTATTGAAAGCACCCATGGAGCAGTGATGGTGATGGTACCTTGCTCAAGGGTTACCTCAGGACAATCTACTGGTCTGGGATTTGAACCCACAACCTTCTAACCCTGGGGCCAACACCTCCCCAACCACTAGGCCACTGCTGCCCATATAACAATATTCAAACTGGTCTTTAGAATTAAGCTTGTTGTTTTGTTTTTGTGATGGTGTATGGGAGCTTTGTTTTCAACTGCTGCCTTGTATTTAATGATGCCTTATTAAAAAAATATTCAGAGGTTCAATAGATGTGTTTATATCATAGAGTGCTGTTTTTTGGCATCACAAACCCAACGTATTAACTTTTACTGTTTTACAAAAATGTTTTTTTTTTGTTAAGTTTCCATGGCTGTGAAACCACAAATAAAACATTTCAACATTTTATGTAATTAAATCAGCGATATGTCATTAGGCAAAACAGACAGATCTTTTTTTTTTTTTTTACTTGCATATCTCAGGGGGGCGGTCAGCCATGAAAATCTTTTTTGTTTCTGAATACTGACCAAAACATATGAAATCTTATCACTGATGCTTCCCAAGCAAGAAAGAAGAAAGACCTAGAACATAATTAGAATTCACTCATGTGTTTATTTTATTTCTTCTGTCTAAAGTGATTTGTGATGGACTGTGTTTGCCTGGTCTTTTATGATTTTTTTGCCCTCTTAAGAAAAAAATTGACAAATTCTTTCTCTACAAAAGCAATGACTCCATTGGTTAAAGCCCTCTAACAATGATGTTGCTTGGGGCCCCCCAAATATTCAGAAATGGCCCTGGCAATTTGCTTTGGATATTGTCCTGATCTGAATGACAAAGTGAAATTTTCCGACCCACACCTCATTAACTGAGTGAAATGAGGTTTCAGGAAAACCTGATTCTGCGAAATGAGCCCTGGTCAATATACAAAAAAAAGGGGAGAGGAATGTGCTTTTTACCTCTGGAGAAAAGAAAACCCTGAGACACTGCTGATAGACAAGGTCTAGCTGAGGAAACGGCAAACCCTGTGTTTGTTTAAATTTCTGTAATTGTTGTACTTTCTCCTCGTTCACATCATCAGTCACAGAATTATTACTGAGCACTTGTTGAAGAGGAGACGTAGGTAGACACCAAAGGATCTTCTACAGCCTTTAAATCACCATGGCTAATAAATTTGCAGGCTAAATGACTTCTTGGCCCCGGCATATATCACAGCGGGAGCTGAATGAAGGCCTGTATCCCCATGAGGACGGAGGAATGCTTCTGTTCATAACTGTGATTTGTGGACAGCTCATGGGCCACCCGATGAAGTGAGGCTTATTGGACGGGCAGGAAAACACCACAGCACAGGTTCAGCAAAACAAGGAGGTCGATCCTTCATCTGCTGGGTTCAGTGGCGGAAGAAAAATGTCATATTTAAGAAAAGGTCAATTCATCACAACAGAAAATTGTTCTTACATGGTTCTTACATTTAACTATTTTTTGTCAGGTTTCCACTTAACTACAAATTAAGCTTAGTTTCTGGGCTTAGTGTGGACTGTATGGACAGGTGACTGAAGGACTGATTGCTTTGAGACTTTTTTGAGGCTATTTGCTTACTACAACAAACTCATTTATTTTAAAACGTAGTGAAAGAATCAAATGAGATGCAAACAGGAACTCATAACTATCTGTCTGTCTGTCTGTCTGTCTGTCTGTTTATCTGTCTATCTGTCTATCTATCTGTCTATCTGTCTGTCTATCCTTCTATCTATCCTTCTATCTATCTATCTATCTATCTATCTATCTATCTATCTATCTATCTATCTATCTATCTATCTATCTATCTATCTTGGTCTGATGGATCTTGTTTCCAGAATACAGTGCTTTATCGACTGTTGACCTGACAACAGGGTTATGGACATCTATGAGGGAATAGTAGCTGTATTTTCTGATCACCCAGAATAGCCGCTGTTGCACAAGCTGAAAGTTAAAGCTGGCTATGATAGGATGATATCAGAACACACATTGTCTTTTGCTCCAGCATCTGGGGTTAAATAAATCATGTTGCGCAATGCTTACCATGTGGAACAGTGTGCACTATGAGAAGAAGGCATGCATGTAGAGAAAGTGTGCTCATTCAATGTTCTGCTGGGTCTTGTGGTTGTTTCTTTTACACAAACCACCCATTTAATCATTGTTGCAGACCTCTCCATGGTGTTGTCTAATGGAAGCGTGCTCTTTCAGGATAATGCACCTCGCCAGACAGAAAAAATACTCAGGAATTGTATGAGGAACTTGACTTTGGGCTTAGCCTCCAAATTCTCCAGATCTTAATTTGATCAAATGTCTGTGGGATGTACTCCAATCCATGGGGGGCTCGCAGGACTCGCAGAATCTGTGATACCACAGCTCACCTTCAATCATTTTAAATCAGAAATGTTTTAGCGACACAATTTTGGACCATATCCATAATATTAAAACCAGCTGTCTGATAGTAAAGCATTTCCATTACACCTCTGAGGGTGTATGTATACTTTTAATGTACTATTTGGAGGATTTGATGCATATGGGGATTTCTTTGAGTATTTTATAAACACAGCATGTAACTATAAATGAAGGATTCTGAAACATGGATAAAAAAAACATGGATATATTTGTTTTGATACTGAGGACATTTCTCACTATTGAAATCATGGGAGGGTCCAACAATTAGACACACGAGAAAAATGTAGGGTCAGGATCACACTCTTATGTACTAGATGCTGTAGCGCCATCATGTGGTCTTCATATCTAATAAGATGATAGAATTGAAATAACATTGCAAGGACTTTTTCATACATAACATTAAAATGAACACACTTCTTAAATAATATTTTACAAAATAAATGAATGCAATCTAATAAGAATCAGTAAGAAAACTGTGGGGACTCTAAGATGATTTGTCTTCAAGGGACACTTCAGCCAAAATAAAGTTAAATCTCTGACATAACCTCATTGATTCTCATTCTGATGATCTATATGGAATGTTAGGGGAACAGCTATTGCATGGGGCAATGTTTGAGGCAGTCTGTTTTTTTGAGGCAGTCTGTTTCTTAAACTTTGTAAAAACTATTAGCTGATGAATGCCAGGAGCAAATATTACAGGCAACTTTAGTTGTATAGTGCTTTGTGTATTTGTAATGAAACACTAACAATATACGACGGTGTAGCTACTGGTAACATGTAATTACATATGCTTATCACCTTCCGTTGTTATTGTAATTACACAAGTGTTGATTATGTAATTTTATGTGATTACATGAGCACAAACACTAAAGCAGGTCAACGTGTGTATTAATATAAGTAGAGCTACTGTAATATAGCTCTACATTACAGTACACAAGGCAGCGGTGGCCTAGTGGTTAGGGAGTTGCCCCGAATCGGAAGAATGTGGGTTTGATTCCCTCACCAGTAGGTTGCCCTGAGGTACCTTTGAGCAAGGTACTGTCCCTGTCACTGCTCCCCGGGCGCTTTCAATAGCTGCCCCCTGCTGCACGTGTGTGTATGGGTGAAACACAGAGGTTGAATTTTGTTGTGTTGTGCTGTGCTGCGTTGCACAATGACAAGGGTTGTCACTTTCACTTAATCCAGCTGCAGCAGTGACTGTCCTAGTAATTATGCTTTTATTGCACATATTTTGTATGTGTGACGATCAGTTATAAACATTTAATGTAAAGTAGGAATAAACTTTTTATTGGGAAGCCAGATATGTTACTACATCTGTAAATCTATGCTAACTGTGTTCAGATCCTATGAATCATATGAGGAAAACATCAAGCTATAAGCTAAGCTAAAGGCAACTACTAGGCCAGTTAAATCCTTTATCTTGTCTCCACTGTTTGTGAAGGTAGGAGGCAAACTAATGGCAGTATATTGGCAGTTATATTTGTTAACCTAATGAGAGAACAATGAAATATATTTATTCAAATAATATAAAATCATGAATTCTGTCAAACTGATGAGTCTCGGGCACATTGTACTACGGGATACTACACAATTAAATTTTTCATCACAGTTTACTCTATTAGGTGATTTATTTAACAATTATCCCAGTTTGAGTAAAACATAATTTTTAGACCATCTGGATGAATTTAAAGTTTCTTAGTTTTGCCCTTTTGCTTTGATGATAGCGTGACAAACAACATAAGTTTAGACACCTTTTTGATCAGAGCAGATCCATCCATGAAACAACTGGATACATGCTATAATTTTTATCTTAAATGGGCTTTTTAGAAAATTACAAATTTGTAATGTGGTCTAAATTGTATATTCATTATTTCAAAGAATTACCATGTTATGTTGCTGTCTTATGTTAAAAATACTATTCATGATAGTATTTTATATTACAAACACAAAATAATTGATGGAACTGAAACTCACTTAACACACTCCATAGAACTCTAATACAAACTGCTAACATTTTAAGGCAGTAGATAAAGTCAGGAAGTTTGACATGACTAATTATGATGGGTCAAACTAAGGATGAAGTCATGCAGGTAAGAAAGTGTCAGAATGAACCTACAGAAAGTTCTTTCAAAAAAACTAAATAAACAAATAAAATACTACATACATTAGAGACCAACAACCACAGAGTTGGCACCTTCAACACCATGAACCCATGTTATATAGTACACATCTAAAAACCTGAATTACACTTGAATTTCTAATAAGTAAAGCCACAGTAAAGCCAGAGTTTAACTTGTAGTAAACCAAGTCAAAAGGTAAAATGTAAAAAGTATAAACAATTTAACAAAGAAAATAATAAATGTTAAATACATGATTAAAAAAATACACTTTTATGAAAGTCAAACAGTCAAAAGTAACTGTTTAATGCCGCATGAGAAGATTACATAAATGCACAAGACAGACTAGCGAATTCAACTGGTGTTAACGTAAATTGTTTAGTTTAATTTTAAAGTGGCATGAATTTTAAAATTGCAAATACAATTATAAAAATCTTTTTGTTACACGATTTGTTACATGTATTTTAAAAAGTCTAAAAGAAATTTAAATGGGGAAATAAAAAAAAATATTCAGCTTTAATGCTAGAGTAAAATATACTGAAAAAAAGCAGAAAGGTAAGTTTATTAGGGCTATAGGTCCCCTTAACAGCTTACTATTTTAAGATCAATGTACTAAAATTTTCTGACAGAGACCACATACTGTTTTAAGCTAAAATTGTATTGCTTTTAGTTCATCTTTCAAATTGATACTTAAGTGTAGGAACAAAGTTACTTTTTCTGTATTTTCCACCCATGAACAACCCGATACAGCTTGCTTTAATATAATACATATTAAAAATATTAGTACCAGTCACTGTACTAGCATCTCTTATTTCAGGGGATCTGACTGCTGCTGCTGCAAAAAAATATATATATATTAATGTCCAAAAGATCAGAATCAGTTTTTAATCAATAATCTGGTCTTGGCACTAGTATACAACTATATTCTAAATATATCATATTTCAGGTCATTAAAAGTACACAAGGAATGTAAACACAAATGTACAAATGTTATGCTTGCAGAACATAAATTAACTGAGAAAAACATAGTTTAAGAGCATAATGAAATAACACAAAACAAAGAAAGTTCTAATCAAATGAATACTAAATTAATTTCTATTCAAAAATAATATTCAGAATGTATAATATTTTTAAGGTAGAAACTCAGTTTTAAGGCATATATTTTGAACAAATAAACAGATAAATAATAAATAACTGATTTTAATTAAACTTTAACACAATTCCTTAATATGAAAAAAAACATGTTTAAATACATTTGATGACTTTAATTAATTAAACCATACTGTAGGTTTTTATTGTAAATTTGGAAAACATTTGGCCAATACTTTGTGGTCACTTTCAATAAATAATTTCCAAATGAAGCATTTACATTACATTCTCCTTTTGTCAATATTACAAACAAATAAAAAATTCATAATCACATATTTCAATGCAGAGGAAAGCTTTCATCACGAGCATCATATTTGAAATGCTGACATTGAAATTAATTACTGGAGTTACACAGATTTGTCAATCTAAAGTACATGCATATTTCATTAAATAATACAATAATGTCATCAGTCCAAAATGGCAATTAAATAATGAATGCTTTTACATTTTCTTTTAATAATTATACAAAAAGCCCTCCACACATCCAGATCCACCACCCTTCTCTATCATTTGCTTCATGGTAATGACGTATAGAATTCAAACAATAGAATGGTTTTGTCCAATATCTGAATGAAGTTTTCTTATACTGTAGAATAAACATTATGTTATATACCCACATTGCTTTCATTAGTGTATTATTTCACTGATTCAAACTGATTCATGAAATATTTATTTTCTAAATTTATTTACAGATATAGTGGCAGCACATTGCAATGCCCCACTATTATATTTTTCTGAAGAGATGAAAAGGGAATTTGCCCACAGGTTTTAAAAAACTCTCATTATTCAGTGATTAACAAGGTAATTCAGAGTGGGTTTATTATGAAATAGTTAATTGTAAACAAACTTACTGATTTAGATTTTTTTTACAGTGGTCATGAACGGTATGAGGTGTCCTGTCTACACAAATTTAGCCATGTTATCACTGTCAAACACACCAGTGAACTTGCATGTGTCTTCTGAGTGTTGACATTTACAGCATTTAGCAGACACTCTTATCCAATTCCTGGTTACAGGGACAGTCCCCCTGAAGCAACTCAGGGTTAAGGGTTAAGGTTAAGGTTCTTTTTCTTTCGACTGCTACCGTTTAGAGGTCGCCACAATGGATCAACCATCTCCATTTCTTCCGGTCCTCTGCATCTTCCTGCTTCAAACCAACCACCTGCATGTCCTCTCTCAACACGTACATAAACCTCCTCTTTGGTCTTCCTCTTCTCCTCTTTCCTGGCAGCTCCATCTTCAACATCCTCCTCCCAATTTAATCCTCATCCCTCCTCTGAACATGTCCAAACCAACGCCAGCTTGCTTCTCTTACATTGTCTCCAAAACATCTAACCTGATCATCTGAATATACTAATTTCCAATCCTCTTCAACCTCATCTCACCCAACAAAAATCTCAGCATCTTTAACTCTGACACCTCCAGCTCCACCTCCTGTCTTTTCGTCAATGCCACCGTCTCCAACCCATACAACATAGCTGGTCTCACTACTGTCCTGTAGACTTTCCCTTTTACTCTTGCTGGTACCTGTCTGTCAGAAATCACTCCAGCCACTCTTCTCCACCCATTCCAACCTGCCTGCACTCTCTTCTTCACTTCTCTTTCACACTTGCCGTTACTCTGAACTGTTTCTTCCAAGTATTTAAACTCCTCCGTCTTTGTTACCTCCACTCCCTGCATCGTAACCACTACACTTTCCTCTCTTCCATTCACACTCATGTAATCTGCCTTTGGCCTCCTCACTTTCATTCCACTGCTCTCTAGACCATATCTCCATCTCTCCAGGTTCTCCTCATGCTGCTTACTCTCACTGCAGATAACAATAACTTCAGCAAACATCATCATCCAAAGAGACTCCTGTCTAACCATGTCTGTCAATCTGTCCATTACTATTGCAAACAAGGATGGAGTCAGTGCTAACCCTTGATTTAATCCAACCTCTACCTTAAATGCATCCATCACTCCTACTGCAGATCTCACCACTGTCACACTGCCCTCATACATATCCTTAATGCTTTCACATACTTCTCTGCAACACCAGACTTCTTCATACAAAACCACAACTCTTCTCTAGGCATCCTGTCATATGCTTTCTCCAAGTCCACAAAGGCACAATGCAATTCTTTCTGACATTCTCTGTACTCCATCAACACCCTCAGAGCAAACATTGCATCTGTGGTGCTCTTTCTCAGTTTTGTATGAGGAGGTCAGGAGTGACAGAGAAGTATGTGAGAGTATTCAGGATACCACTAGATCACCACCATCCATGTTTATTATGAATGTTGATGAAGATAAAGTAGAGAAAAACCTGAACTAAATCAGTTTCCTTTGGTGACTATTTTGTCTCACAGTGTAATATCTCAGTGATTTAGTTTTAGAGCTAAAGGTTATAAAAACCTCAGTAAAACAAGCAGACAGTGTGTTCATTACTATTTTCTGTAATAATTTTGCTGTGAGGGAGTTTTGGAGGCAGATGTCCAGTTTGCCTGGACATCTGCCTCCAGTTCACGGAGATGAGAGTTTGCCACCACCGTGAACAATTCTGACTCTGCTCTGGGTTCAACTACACTTTATCCATTTTGTTAGTATATTCTACCTTAGAAACACGTTGTGTGTCTCATAATAATAACTATGTGGACTAAAATCTCAAAGATCCCACTTCAAATTCAAAATCTGTTCTGCAGTCCATGGCTTCCCTTACCAAAAGGCATAAAATATCTTCCAGTATATTCAGCCCTATTGCTTTACCCATGCACATTCTTCACCTTCTCTGCCATCTCCACAGAATGGTGCAAAGAAAGTTCTCTCTCCAGAAACATTCTCCGTTGCTCACTGCTGGCTAACCGACAGGTGAGCCAGGTGGACAGTATGCAGCCCCCAATTCCAATGCAAGCCAGAGAGAGTGAGGCCAGGTGGAGGGTGGGCAGTGTGTCCATTCGCCTGGCCAATGCCCGCACAAACTGAATATTCAGGATGCCTCCAATCAGCCCACAGATGCAGCAGGCGGAGAACAGGATCATCTGGAAAAGAGAGTGTTTAGTCTTGTTTTAGTGGTAATATGTATGTACAGTTACATAATGTCCTCCTTATGAAATGCTGACTGTAAAGCAAGAACCAACACTAATGAATAAAAACTGCTGGAGAGCTGAGTTCCTCCATAGAGCTGCACTGAAACGTATGTCAGCACAGGAATTTAAGGTCTAAAGGAATTTAAGAATCTTCAATTCCACCTTAAATGGTGTAGCCAGTAAGGTAAACCTGATCCCTAATATAACTGCTTAACAATTAGCAAGGGGACAAACAGACAATCTCAGGAAATGTTGGTGAATGAGCAGTCAAAAAGCTAGAAGAAAATGTAAAATTTTATTATAGTATTCCTCTGTTAGTCATGTTGAAGATATGAGGAAAATATAAAGTATAATATGTTAAGTATTACACAATAAAAGCTGCAGACATTGCCAAGCAAAACGAATATGCTCACCAAATCCTACAGCTAGCTCAACTTATTTTGTATATTGTATTGTAAAATAGTTTACATTGGTGGTGAATGGTGCGAGATGTCAGCCTCTAAAAGCTCTGTCAAAGAGAGTTATTGCATGAAAATTGTTATGAATTCACTGCCTGATTCCTAAGACTTTAGTGCTGAGAAGGTTTTTGCCTCACAGTATTCTGCATGTACCTATTCAATATGAATTGTTTTAGGTTCTGAAAAAAAACTATTTAGTTTAGGTTTATCATTATTTCAGTTTGGACAATAATTAAATGGCTCTCTATATATATTTATATGTTTTATCTGTTTTATACACAGTTATGTGGTTCCATTCACCACCACTGTAGAGAACTCAGAGTCAGTACTTTCTTCACAAAGAACAATTTCCCACCAAACCCACTCAAAGTGACTTTATATCTTATTTAAGGACTTTGCCATTAAACCTTTACTTACTGTCAGTCCAGTCCTTTTCTTAGCACACAGCAGCCCACAGAGTCCACACAGCAGAAACTGATGAACAACACATGCACATTAATAGCTACTCTCACTAAAAACTGATACAACATAGCAGTCCAAAAAAAAGGCCACAAAAATGAAATTCTATTATCATTATTATTATTATATTCTATCTATTAGATGCAGTGGGGAACACACTATAGATCTGCCACAAAGACTTCTATACCAAAAGAAGAACCATTTTTGATTTTACTGATTCTCAGACTGACAATCAGGAACACTTTTGCTCAATCGTACCACATAAAACAGAACAAAACTGACAAACATCTAAGGACCTGTTTGAGAACGATAAAAAAAAGCAGCAGTTCAGCCTTAGATGCAGCAGCCGCTAACTATGAATGGTAGGAGTAACCAGCATGATATCATTAGAGTAATGCTAATTTGCTTATGTAGAGGTTCTTTAAAATTTAAAAAGTAGCAAACAAAATGACAAACATACATTAGTCACAACTTTAATATAATATAAGTTAAAATGATGAGATTTAATTCAATGTAATTTAGAACAGTTTCTATTGGCTAAAATATTTACCTTTCTTTTTTTTCATTTTTTTAAATAAAAAATATAATTTATATGGCTCATTCTGGTTGAATTATATTTAATAGAAAGTTAAAGCATGACGTACAAAAACGCCGCTCCAAATGGGTGTGGCAATGGACAGGTGGGTTTGCTGCACCACGCCTCTGAGCTCCAACACGCCCAGGGTAACGCTGGCCACTCCAACACCTGTCTCAAACAGTGAGAGCGCCACCAGACTCCAGACAATCTTCCGACTGCTGCACATCCTCCCATGGACACCATTCCTCCAGAGAGAGTGAGTCAAGGGGAAAGAGCCCCCCTTCACACACTCCTCACAGGGACACACGCTTCTTCTTCCACTGCTGGGAATGGGTCCATCCTCCAGTGTTTCACAAATCTTGAAACTCTCCAGAATATAAAAGTTTGTAAAAAACAAACAAACAAAAAAAAAAAAAAAAAAAAGTTTAAAACATCCGAGCTGAGCACAGACGTCCCATCAGAACTTTGAGTAATGCTCTTTAGTCTCCATGGTAAGTCTGTAACTTAAAGACACTTGTCCAGTTGGTAATATAGTCACCCAGGTCACATGAGTGAGCATGATTCCTCTGCTTTCCTGAGGCTGGAACCCATGCTGCTGAATGTGCCTGATTAACTTTTCCACCAAGAACTGAAAGGTTCTTAAAGGATCCTGGTACAGCAGAAACTTTAGCCTCCCAGAACAGGTGCTTTGAGAGACCAAAATGATCTCGGCATCCTCTTGAGAAGCTACCCTAACTGTGAATGCTTATACGCTTACCTGCCACAGAGTGGGGCACTGATGAGATCCTTTCGAACAAGGTTCAGAAAAAAAGTCTGATGCCAGAGTAGCAGGAAGTATTCTATTTTTAGTAATTCTCCACTGTATTACATAAAGAGACATCCTATATGTGACCAGCGATCCTCAACGAGCCTGACAGTGGCCTGCCACCCTGTGCTGGTGAACCAGTGAAAGAGTGCTGCAACAAAAGCAGTCACTTCCCATTAATCTCAGCGTGATCTGCCTCAGTGCTCTTGAAAAAAAGGGGACCCAGATAGTGCTGAGTGAATTCACAACATTGCCACTTTCCTTGCTGGCAGTCCTTCCCTCACTGGTTGCTGAAGAACAGGCTCAGGCCCTTCAGCTGGAACTTGAACATGAACATGCTGAATACACTTTAAAAATGAGCCCATACAGCAAATATATACAAGGGTGCTCCAGTGTCTGAATACTAAATTTCTGCATAAAAAGGATCTCAAACATCAGCAGATTTTCAAATAAAATATGACGGGCCTTTATCCAATACTGCCAATATCTGTGAGTTGCAGAAGTATATGAACCTGTACTTTCAATAACTGAACGAAACGCATGGACAGTAATAAATGCAACTAAACCTTTCCAGTAACTGATCAGGGTTTTTTCCGCAAACAAACTGCTCACTTTAGGCCCTTCCACAATATTTCTGGTGAGCTAAGTTCATGTCATTGACTAGGCAAATCCAAAACACTAACTTTGTTCTTCTTTAAGCATTCTTTGCTAAAACTATATACAGGTTTAGGGTTGTGATCTAGTTTCATGAGCCATGTTCTCTTAACATTTAGTTCACAGACAGAGATCCTGACATTTCTTATAGGATTTGGTTGTATAAGGTAAAATTCATTGTTTCAACAATCATGGCAAGCCCAGGGTCCATCTGCAGGAAACAGCTCCAAAATATTTTACTACCACCATCATTTTTCACAGATGGGATAAGGTTCTTATGCTGGACTTCAGTGTTTTCCCTCCTTCAAACATAATGCATCTTATTTTAAAAACATTCAGTTTTGGTCACAAAATGATGCAAAAGAAAACATGGTTCGTCAGGCCAGGCCACCTTCTTCCATCCCATTTATAATTATAAAATGTCCATTGAAGGGCTGTCTCCAGTGGATAGCCTTCAGTATGTGCACTTTGACTAGTCTGTGACTAAACTTTTACTCAGTCATTTGGCTTTCAGATTCTTTAGAATTCAGATTCTTATTTTCCTGTTTCCAAATTTCACTATCAATTTATATTTCTCAACGCTACTTGAGGCAGCATCTTTTCCAGGCATTCTTTAACCAAGTACAGCTAACCAATTTTCAAACTGCTTGAACGCAAATCAACATGAACCATTTGGCCCGAATCACATGGTTGTGCAGTGATGAAAGGCATTTAATATACAGTACTGTGCAAAAGTTTTAGGCAGGTGTGAAAAAATGCTGAAAACAAAGAATGCTTTCAAAAATGGAAGTGCTAATCTTTTCTTTTCATCAATCAACAAAATAAAGTGAATGAACAAAAGAGAAATCTAAATCAAATCAACATTTGGTGTGACCACCCTTTGCCTTCAAAACAGCATCAATTCTTCTAGGTACACTTGCACACAGTTTTTGAAGGAACTCGGCTGGTAGGTTTATCCAAATATGACTGTATTTCAACCTACGTGTGACATTGATGATCATCAGCACCTGTTTGGTAAACGTGGTTGATCATACACCGACTATAATCCTACAAAATCCCTGACTTTGTTTTCATTTTGTAAATTGATAAAAATAAACAATCATTATTTATATTTCTGAAAGCATTCTTTGTTTACAGCATTTTTTCACACCTGCCTAAAACCTTTGCACAGTACTGTATGTTTGTGTATATGGCTTCTGAGAAGAAATAATGGCACTATAGTTTTGGAATTAAATTTCCTCTGCAGAATGAGATTGGACATGTTTATTTCCAATGAGCAGAAATCTCAAACTCTGGTGGAAATTGTATCTGACAGGGCTCAGATCACGAAGTCAGATCACAAGTCTATCAACTCTCATTCAAGGCTGAACAGTCTGAATTAGCCTAGTCCCTTCCAGTAGTTGGAAGGATGCCAACAGTTTTCATAAGAGTAAAGTCAATAGGGATACCTAAGGGGTTAGAAATTGTCTTCAGGCTATATGAATAACAACCCTGTAAGAAACTATCACTGAAAATGTTTACAGGTATGTCTGCAATCTTGCTGTAATATCATTTTACCATTTATTAACATTATTATTATTTTTAATTGGGCTTGACCCTGAAATGGGTGCATGGATGTCATCATTTTTGGGTTCATATATTTCTAAAATCTGACTCTGAAGGAGTCAGTACCTCACCAGCCATGAACCTCACTGTACATCACTGAAACAGACACACTGGCCACCTCCACATGAATAGTGTCTGTGTCAAGCCACTCTCATAGCGGTAAAAAAACAAGGTGGTGATGTTTATGTTAATGCAGTTAGTTTTAGAACTTTAAATAAAATGAATTAAGCTACTTTTTTTTAAAGGCTGGGTGACAAAAATGGTTACAAAAATAGTATTGATTTGTTTCTTAGGTATGAACTGCAAAAGTAGATCCATTGTTACATGCTGACAAAAATGAATGCATATATATAGTTTCTAATAACTGAAATTTCACCATAAATCCTGGGGAAAAAAAAGTGAAAAGAAAAATCAGAAATGCCTTTTCTGACCTCAGTCCATGCATGGTTAAAAATATTTTTAAATTCTCTGGACACCATCATGCTTTGAAGAACACTATAGTTTTCCCTAAACCTCTACCACCCTAACAGTTGGCTTCCTGCACACTGTATCTAATCATCTTCTCTACAGTCTTAAACATCAAGTGAGAATATGCCGTATCATAAAACGGAGAGAGGCTTTTGGGTCATCCATGATAAAACCTTTAAGGACTTGTGTTCTGCATCCAGCTGTAATAAGAAGGCAAAGCATATTCCATCCTATTTTAACAGTACAAGCACACGTTTGACAAAGACCCCTGGCATCTTTTTAATGCATTTTCCAGTGCGACTGGTTCAATAGTAGCAATTTGGTACAAGTACACGAAACCAATGCCAAGCAGCTTAGCTGCAGCAGTTTCAATGAAAATGGCTCAGGCAAACACACTTGTTAAACAAACAGCAGAGCTCACCATGTCAACACTCAAAAAGCTAGAGTGGGCTGACATATCTGTGAGCGTGTGAAACGGACACCAATGTTGAACGAAGCATTCAAAACTTTTGAAAGACTGGCTCAAAATTGAAGAGCAATGATCTATTCTGTCCAGCCTGACTTTACTGCAAATGAAGCATTGTGATATTGAGGTCACTACGTGACCCAACGCTGTCCAAACAACGTCACTTACAATGCTACTGAGAGGAAGAGACAAGCCTTGGGCTGAAGTGTGCAACACTGGAATACCCAGAATGCACTGCAGATGCGGAGTTGTCCAGCCTTTAAATGCATATTCCACATATTTACTAACAGATGAACATATTGGCCATACACCTTAAGGTTTGAAAACAGTGAAATGGCGTGAAAAAATGTGCACACCCTTATTTATACTTAAAATTATTTTCACTTGGGGATTTTTTTTATTTGATAAATTCAACACAATAGTTCAATAGTTCAGTTCACACCGTAGAGGGTTCGATTAGAAAAATCAAGGGCACCCAAGTTAGTGAAGGTGGAATCACTGGGCATACACTCACACACCACCAAATTATATATATATAAAATTAAAAATATAGAGCTTTAGTGGCTAATTTGTTAGAAATCAGAATGTTAATACCCTAATGCTTTTATCGGCTACAAAAATGCCAATCAGGCCTTAAAAAGAAAACACAGACGTTAATGTTAACAGATAAAACTACTTTATTATTCTAGACCAAAATTAGATACATCACATAAAAAGAATATTTTAGAAAAATGCTAATAAGTGACCCTTTGAGTACGCTGATCCAATAACTCACAATCTGAGGGTTAGTCAGTGTGGCATAACACATTGAAATATGAATCCAGTACAAAGAAACATGTAACTTGTTGATGATTCTGTTAGCTCAGCTTTTGGAGCACAAGGCCAAGTCAAAAGCTTAATCCTTCTACAGCAGCGACCTGATGTTCCTGAAGCAGAATAAATCCTTAGACTACTTACAGAGTAATGGTACTAAACTAGCATCAGTTCATGCCCTTCAGATACTGCAGGATCCACCAACACCTGAAATGATTCTAGGTCAGCACTGTTCTAGATGTATTTCATCTTTAATAAAATTATTGAACAGAAAACAATTATTAAACATGTAAGGCAGGAATTGACTAACTGGACAGAGAACAGAAGAACTGGGCAAACTAGAAAAAAAACAAACATAAGAAGTAACAAGTTAATATTATTGTATTATGAAGTATCTTAAAACCTTATAAAAATGATGAAGTAATATCATTCTCTTTTACTTGCTGGACGTGTCATTGAAAAATGGCATACAATCACAATACATTCCATATCTCAAAATATCTACATCTGATATTCTACACATACAGTTACAACATTTCTTTTCCTCTGTACAACAGAAAAGGCAAATTTGTGTTGGCCAAAAATATAAGTCTCCACACAGACTGCTGGCTTAGATGCTGTGGAGCTTTTTCACAAATCACCTAATAATGCTCAATAGCATTATTGTTGCATAACAGAGTAATAAGGGTTCCATGTTCTGCCAGTGCAATTTTCCCAAGAGAACTGCTTCTGCATTTCACCCAGAGCGACTGCCAAGGCCTTCTCAACTGTGTCAAACTCAAGCTAGGTAGGAATGTAGCTATATGGTTGAGTAAAAGGTAAAGATAATCCATGGCTGAATATCATTCTTGCCTATAGATGCTAATCAGAGCTGATGTAGAAACGCAGCCTTAGGCCAATCTCAATTTATCAGTTATGTGATTCCTAGGTTTTGGGGAAGGCAGAAGCCCGAAGGATCTCCATGCAGTTCACTGTGATGAGGGCTCCAGTAAGCTGTCTCCAGTGCCTGGTCACTGGATTTTTCATCTTGTCCAGCGCCAGATGTAGATCCTGGATCATGTCCCTGTAGCCATCCCCATATTGAACACTCCAAGAGTACAGGAAGTCATAAGCAGGCTTCCACATCGACTGCAAAGTAATGTTTAAACATCATGGTAAATGAAACATAGAAAGACCATTTTAGGGTTAACACTTCAGCCATGTCACATTGACCCATAGTGGCAATGTCCTTCCTAAATGAGAAGCTAAGCTAATTTAACAACAGTAATTAGGTAGATGACCAGTAAAGAATTGAATGCAGGAATATCCACTTTGAACAGATTTCATGAGAAACAACACTCACATACATATATGTGTGTGTGTAAGAAAGTGATTACTTTTTAGATTCCAGTTCTCCATATAAAGAAAATGTATATCTTAGCATTTGAATGTAAATTAAGTGAAAGTCTCAAAGAGCTTGTTAGTCTGGTTCTGTTGTCTGTGTGAGGGATCAAAGCCCCCAGATTAGTTGGCCTGCTATGCCCTAAAGCATTATTCAACTTTCTTGGCAAGCATACAGACAGAAGATGGAGCAATATAAACACATATTTCTGCTTAATATAAATTCAACCCAAGTGAAATGTATAAACAGAATATTACATAAAAGAAGTTACTTTAACTGATCTGTTCTGTTTCCATCTAATAAGCAGTAAAATAAGCCTAGGTAGCCAGGTAACAGCTTCCCATAACAAGCCAGGCTTGATTTTAGATAACCGATGCTAAACTTACACTGGTTAAGAGGGTTAGATATGAGGGAGTGAAAACAAAAAACAAATGCTTGAGTAGATGTAAACCATAACCAAGCCCAAAATTGCAACAGTAACTTTTATAATAAAGGAAAAAGCATGATGTATTTTTGATTTTTCAAATATGAAAGTGTCCTTACAGTACCAAACAAGTTTATGGATATGATTTACTCACCTGTGCACTGACTTCTCCACTCTTACCCCTATGTGGTGCTTCATAACCAGCAATCTGAGTATTGGAAAGTTTCCCAATCCTCTCAGCCAGTTCCCGCCATCGCACACCAAGTTCAACAGCTGTGGAGAGGATGACTGTGTTCTGGATTAAATGAGCAATGAGGCCCTGAGCATCCATTTTAAACAGTCCCTATCAAGACAAAAAAATAAAAAAACATGAGCTGACACTAACCAATATATTTAAAGATACTAAAAACATACAAATGGAAGGAATTCAAACAGTTTCTCACTGTTATGAGTTCATGTTGGAATTTCCTTTTGGTTTTGTCTGTGTGACAGTCTTCTTTAAGCTTCTCAAGTACGCAGGCAACCTTCTCTGCTTCTGTCTCAGCGTGCCTCCGGCAAAAAGTGTCAGAGAGATCTGAGTAACCTAGGGCCTCTGCAAAATTTCTCCAAGAGGTTATTTGATCTGTGACTAAGGTCTGAATGGCAGAGTACATGTATGTGAGTTTCTTGAATGGTAACGTCATGTTGTCCAGCAGGGAATGTGTCATGATTTTGACCCCAGAGAAGTCAATGACTTGGTCTTTTGAGATTATCTTAATATTCTTGTAGTGCACCAAGCCAATGCTCCCTCTGAGAAAGCCGATATACCACTCCTTCACCTTCAACTGGCCAACTGATTTAACAGTTTCCCTGGAAAGCAAAGCAATTGTGTCACCTTTAAAGTACTCCAAAAGATAGTCCACCCTTGGTTGTCTGAGAACTGATTTAAGTGCCACTCCATACCACTGAACATTTATTACTACATCCTGAAACTTGACTGATTCTTCTGGAATGGGCAGGGAACGGATGACTTCCTTGTGATGATCCGAATTTCTGTGGCCATGTTTGTCTGTCCTCAGAGGGGCAGCCTCAGGGGATGTGATGTGAAAGTCAGCCAGTGGCAGGGAATTGGAGTCCTTCACCTGGATGCCCAGTTTAAAAGGTCCCAACTCTCCACTCCGCGTCCTGGAGAGCTCCAGTGGCAGGTGGATCATTCTTCCCATTTTGAGCTGTTCCTTTTTGACCTCTTTGTTCTGATCTGAACATTTCACTTCAAATCTGGAATTTAATATACTTGTTGTAATGTGCAAATCTTTTAGGCCACATGGATTAAAGCGATGCTTTCCCCACAGCTGCAGGACAATAGGCGGTAAGTTTTTCTTTCCCTTGTGGATGTCAGAGAAAGGAAGCCTGGGTGGAATGTTATTTTGCCAAGAGATTACAAGCACGACTTTAAAAGATGGATGAATGTGCTTGGGGCCATAGACTGCAATAGTGATATGTCGATTTAAGTAGTCCCATACTGAGGTTGCTGGCGGCTGGATAACTGTCGCTTCAGCAGCAGCAATGATATACGTATGAGCCTTTAGCTCTTTGAGCTTTATTTGTAACATATCCTTGTATGCATAACAGTCCTTGACCTTGCAATAAGGTCCGTCTTTTTTATAAGACAAAAGAGCTACAAATGTTGTCATTACTTGGCTCAAAGGATCACTCTTCACTTCAGCTGCCATTTGAATATCAACTGCAATGCCCTCCACAGTATTGATGTTGCTGAGACCAATCTCCACAAGAGGGCTTACAGTTGTTGTGTAGTTATTGTTGATTCCATGTGGGGGATCAAGGCTAGCTTTGAGCACAATTTCCTGGATCTCCCCTGAGGGGATGTGCCCCTGGGGAATGTGGGCACTGATATCACAGTCTGGTAATTGCACAGAACCTCCATTGTGATCAACCTTACAAACTACTTGTGTGTCTGTGGCTTGAGTCTGTGCCCAACCAGGACTTTGTTTCATCAATCCCAGGTCCAAACAGGACCTGGTCAACTGCCTATGGCTCAGCCAGGCCATTTTGTAAGCCTCCCTATCATTTTTTAGCCACTCAAAATCAGGTTTCAAGAATGGTCCTTGAGTGTTAAGACTCTTCTCCTTCTTGGATTCTTTTTTCTCAAGACTGTCAAGAATGTCTGAGGCACTTCTCCATCGCCCAGATTGATTAAAAGTTTTTCTCTTAGATTCCAAAAGATGGCCAAAATTGTTTTCTCCTGAGGATGTGCTTTCAGAATCTTCATTATTGTTTCCAAACAAAGCTAAGGGGTCTTCTTTAAGTATGGACAGACCAGATTCTGAAGTATTCCTGCAGACAATGTCATCTAGGAAGGGATTTGACCTGGACAGTTGGTTCCAAAATGGATTTGTTGTGTGTGCATGTAGCTGGGGTTTTGGCTGCAAAACAGGCCATTCTGAATTTTGAGATATGTAACCCCCTAACAGAAAAAAACAAAAAACAAAATTGTATTACTTCTTATGGGAAAGGCAGTACATATTTCAGGACACCTATATTCACTTAGGGTGACAATAAGATAGAAAACTGAGATTTAAAAACCAGTTACAGTTGGTAACACATATCAGCCTTAACCCGCTTGATTTTTTTTCCTGAACATTCAAGCTTCAGAATTGATTAATGTGTAGTGAAAAGAGTACAGACTGTTAATTTTTAAATACATGGCATTTCTGGGCATTGTGGGGAAAACACAGCAAAGATTTTAATTAACCATACAACCTGTGGGCCTTCCATCCAAAATTCCAAAATTAGTGGATTTGGAACATCAAAAAGGCTTGAAAGGATGACCAGTTATCAAGATTTACATTTAGATTGAATCCAACTGGCATCACAGTGCCCCTGCTTTTTCTGGTAACAGCATGTATAAACCAGCAGAGAATGACAATAGCAAAAATAACTCAACAACATAGGAAAAGTAAAAAGGCATAACATAATAAGAACTGAGGTTTGCAAAAAACCTCAAGTTTACAATCTGCTTGTAGGAGAAAAACTCATCCACTAAACAAATACTGCCAAATCTCTGGCATGCATAGCATGCTCTAAAACTGACTTGTTCATTGCTATTGAATATTAAACAAAAAACATGGCCATGCCACAAGACGTTAAGGGGCGTGAGAAACATATTTCTGCCTATTCACTAAATGCATTAAGATTAACTGAATGGCATTTCAAATGGCAAGGGCATGGCATGACAGCTTAGCAAAGAACTTTGTGACCGGACCAGACAACCTCCAAAAATAATAAACAAAGTGAGATCACAAAAAAGAACAATAGGCTTGATGTACTTAAATAAAGGTGTATGGCCTAAAGAACCTCAATGATGCATATGCCCAGAAAATAACCCAAAAGGTAAAGGCAAGTTTTTTCATAACCATTTACTAGCTTTTTTTTAAATCTTTTTTTATCTGATTATCTGTCCATAATTACCATGCAAGTTATTGTTGTTGATGGTTATGTTGTCATCTAGATCTATCAGGGTCCCTTCTGATCGACTTCGAAGCAGACTCCCAGAGCGTCGGACAGACTTTGTTCGAACAGCTGCCATCTTTCACATCTGAGAGTGGTTGAGCACACTTGGTTAGAGATAAAAGCACTAATAGTTATATAACAGTCTGGGTGCTGTCAAAATTTGCTGAAGACATTGATATGGGGACGTGAGAAGACTAAAAGAACATTCTACGGGAGCCTGTTTAACAACTTAAATATGTAGGTTTTACCCAGCATTAGGTAATATATCCTGCTCTCACATAGTTTTACCTTGATATTGTCTCTGTGAGGTATTCTGTATCATTAAGGCGTCTGTGAGAGTTCTACTTCATCCATTTAAGCATGAGTCATTCAAGAAATTGAGTCATCTGTATGGTAAACTTAGTTTTTTTAAGTTTCAGTCAGTTACACAAAATTCAGAACTACTAAAAGGCTAAATGAATTCAATTATATTTAAAATATTTGAATTATAAAGTCAAATATTTATACCCCTTTGTATTTCAAATGCAAAAATTTGAAATACAGTTAACTTCATACTTAAAAAAAAATAAGTTGAATCTGAACTGAAAAGTGCATTCAAAATGAAAAGTAGTCCACATTGCATCACAATTACTCACACAAACACACTAAAATATATATATATACACACACTGTGCAAACGTTTTAGTATAGAGAAGTATATAAGTTTTTAGTTTTAGAGAAATAGATTTAAAGCACTTTTTACTGAGGTAGTAATCATTTATTTTCTCAGATTAACACTAATGTTAGTAAACATACAGTAAGCAGCAATTTTAGGTATTTTTAAATCATCTTAATGCTCTCCTCAGGAAAACCAGTATAATTTGACATTTCTGTGCAGTGTTTGGTTTGGCTAATCAGTGCTTCAGTAAGTTAAATAAGGTGTGCTGCTGATGGAATATTTAAAATGTAATGGTGCATCAAGGAGAAACCTGTGTTTTTAAAACCAGTTTATAAAGTATAAACTACTTTTCAAAATTGTAATACTTTTAGCTGAATTTATGTTCATTTGAATGTATTCGAATGTTGTATTATGTTCCTGGAATAAGTAAAAACAAACAGTGCTTATATATAAAGAAAAGAAACAAATAAAGGCAGAACTGGGGAAGGTGAGTGAATCATGTACTGTTGTTTCATTCACTGTCTGCTCTGTCATTAATTAGGTGGTTCTCTGCGCCAATGCACAAAAACAGGTCGTTCTTGTCTGATTTGTGCAAACACAACAACACACACACACACACACACACACACACACACACACACACACACACACACACACACACACACCTCATGACTGTTGGGGAGGGCGTACAGCTCTATTCAAATAACCTGCCTCCACACCAAACAACACACCTGTTTGAGTTTGAACCTGTAATCAGGAAACAGAAAACCTAAAACCTCAGGCTCCCCTTTTCTGTAAACCATGTTCTTGAATACCAATTCGTTCAGCGTGATAAATAAAGTTAAAAAGCCCCTCCACAGGCAAGCTTGAACCTAAAAGCACGTGAGAAGTACCTCACCTGTTTACCTGTGCACCTGTTCCACCGCCACACCTGCTGAGAACATCTCTAGTTCTGCACTACTCGTGTTTTTGTTAACAAACAAACATAATTTAAGCCAGTTTACCTGAAACGTGACCGAGCAGTTTCCACCTCTAACCTTTCGCCTCATCAAACAGAGAGTGACACACACACACCGACACCACGCACATTAACGATCCTGTCTCCGTTTGCCTAGTAAACAAATGCATTGTGGGGTTTGTAGTTCCGCGGAAAAGAAAACAGCGTCACTGCTGTGGCGGGGCTGTTCAGGACTACCTTTCTGACTACAATTCACAGAATGCTCTTGGCTGTGAACGTGAAACATTGCAACACCTGAAACTGAAGGTGGTTTCGGTATCCGTGAGCAAACAAAATCACTTTATGTCTTAGTTCAGAAATTCCAGTTTTCTTTTTTTTTTCTCAGAAAGTAGTGCACTGTTTTCCCTCTAAGAGCATTTACTGGACTAATTTCTCTGTGAGGTTTCATAAGTGCCTTATTAAGCTGATTACCCCCCCCCCCCCCCCCCAAACTAAACACCACTTCTTTCAGACATGCACTCAGTCAGTTTATCCAGAAGTGTGTACAATAGTCTAAGCCCACACGGAAACTTAAAACATGCACACAAAGGCACAGGAGTTGTTTCCAGGAGCTGATAAGATAGAACAGAATGTAATAAAACATCCATTTTCTGAACTGCTTATCCTAACTGGAGTCACAGGGCTGCTTAAGCCTATCCCTCCACTTACAGTTTAACAGAAAATCCCTGGACAGGTCACCAGTCCATCACAGGCCACACACAAACACACTCATGACTTGGGAATAATTTAGCATCTGCATTCCTGACAAGCATATCTTTGGACTTGGATGAAACCAGAGCACCTGGAGAAAACCCATTTCTGTAGCTGCTTGTTCTAATCAGGGTCACGGGGGGTGCTGGAGCATATCCCAGGTCTCACAGGGTGAAAGCTGAAGAAACACCCTGGACAGGCTGCCAGTACATCGCAGGGTAGACAAGCAGACAAACACACTCACACCTACAGACAATTTAGCATCTCCAGTCCTCCTGATGTGCATGTCTTTGGACAGTGGGAGGAAACGTACAGGGAATGGCCTGGGAATTGAGCCCAGGAACTTGCTATGAGGTCGCCCCTCAAACAATTCAGACATGATTAAAGTACACATTTCATACTTTAATTAAAAGTTTCACCATGAAGCATTTGTAAAACTTTTTAGAAAAAGCTCCCCTAATTGTAAGGGAACCAAATTGTTTGGCTTCACAGGATGTTTTTTTTTAAACCAATCAGATCTGCTTCATTACTTCATTAGTCGTATTTGCTTGTTCAACATGAGGAGCTGTCCCGATGAAAAGTCAAGGAAGCCAATATGCGGCTGAAAAAGGGACTAGTAGGTCAAGGAAGACCACCACTTCGGATGATGGAAGAATCTTCACTACGGTAAAGTAAAATCCTTGCACCCCTGTCCAACAGATCAGAAACAGTCTTTGGCAGATACTGGAACACTTCTCTTCATTGGTGAGTAACTACTGACTGGAGTTGCAGTTCCAGTAAATGCCTTCAGACTCACTGGATACTGATTCATCCTGCAACAAGTTAACGATCCCAAGCATACTGCCAAGGCAATGTGGGAGCTTCTCAAAGCTAAAAAATGGAAAATCTTTGCATGGCCAAGCCAATCAACT